>OY855914.1:16182898-16906359 GCA_963693305.1 Meandrina meandrites
ATTCGAGCCGACTGTAAAGGTATATTTATCTTTGCCATTTTACTTTGACTGTATATTCCTACTAGCCCTGTTGTTTAAGTAAGGTGTTATATAAGTTCAGTTGTAATTAAGTCCTTCTTTTGTAAGTGTGGTATTAGTCTTGTAAACTAGCTCTTTTGTTAAGTTGAGTATATTATTTAGTTGCGTAATTTAGCTTTTATATTTTTATGTAATGCACTGTAACTGGAGGTATTGTTGCGTATTGTGTATTTAAATAAATAAATAATAATAAAAAAAACCATACATTTTCAAAAGTATGACCGTTACAAAATTTTAACGACTATTATATATTGTTATGCTGTAGATCAATTGTCTCAGTCTAGGTTCCAGACCCTTTTCATAACAATATCTAATAGTCGTTAAAATTTTGTAACGGTCATACTTTTGAAAATGTATGTTGCATAGCATACGAAACGTCAAGTTAGTAAAATGCGATTTTTCACAATGTTTATAACCACTGTTTGTTTCATGTTTTTATAGCAATCATGTAGAAGAAAATACATGCATGCTTTTACATGTAATTGTTGAATTTGGTCGGAAGTTATTTAATGTTGAAAAGATCATACATTTCATAAACAAATAAATGAATGTGCAAAATAGCCATGTGTATTGTTTTTATTGTATGTAAGATACAATCAACGATAATATCGATGTGGTCCGATGTAATCCCGAGGGGGGGGGGGGGGGGGGGGGTGGGGTACGTGACTGAATCTCAGGTAGGGAGGTGCGGCCTGGCGCCCAAACCCTGACCCTGTTTAAGACACAAAGCTCTGATTTTTCTACCCTGCTTAAGGCAGAATGCCAATTTTGATACCCTGTCTAAGATTTTTATTGCAGCGTAAACAAACCATAATTAAGTTTGGAATCAATGCCGAAGTCAACGGAAGTCAACACTAAGGAAGAACTTGTAACAATTCAGCTTGTGGCTAATACCTGATTCACACCAACAAAACATGTTTAGTTAAACCAGGTTTAAGAAAATGAAAATCAGCAACAGACAATTGACAGACTAAATTTTACATAGGGTTCAAGTAAGCTCTAACTTGTGCTTTCATTGTGCTAAGTTTGAAGTCGATAAATACCAGCCAGCAACTTCCATGAAGAAAACATTTTTAAACCGTGTTTAAATAAACAACATTTAAACGTGTTTAAGCTTTGGTGTGAATGGGGTATAAGTTCACTATTCTTTTTGTGAATTTGGCTCTCATTGCCTTGATCGCATCTGCAAAATTTAAAAGTGTAATTAACATAAAGGCAAAAGAATAATGTTACTTTTCGCTATTTTGGAATAAGGTGTATTAGTCCATGTAACGATACCATGTTTGAAACAAAAAAGGAGTGAAATAGGTACCCCATTCAAGACAGAAAGTCCTGTAAAGCAGACCCTCTCGGACCGCATGTCCCCGTTAAGCCCTTATAGGTGAGTATTTCCCCCGGGATATAATTCCCTGCACATAGATCCTGACTATTTTCACTTTATTCTTCCCCCTCTGTGTGCGACTGCAATTCATTACGGACTCCTTTTCTAGTAAGAGACCTGTTTAAATTAAATGCGTTTATCAATTAAATGTCGAGCTTCTTTCCAGAGTAACTGCTTATGTAGTTGAAGTTCAGAGGCGCAAATAGTCAAGCAATAGTTAAGCATTAAAATGTGCAGACACCTGTGCTGATAAGTAAAGTTTCCAGGGTAGTGTGTTTACTTATTTTCATTTTTTTATACGACGTGCATGTTTACCGGAGTAACTAGTTTTCCAAAACTAGATTAAGGAAAGGCATTTCGTATCACTCCTTTAGTGTTCCATGGGAGGCGCGGTGGCCTAATGGTTAGAGCGCTGGACTCCGGATCGGGCGGTCCGGGTTCGAGCCCTGGCCGGGGCACTGCGTTGTGTTCTTGGGCAAGATACTTTACTCTCATAGTGCCTCTCTCCACCCAGGTGTATAAATGGGTACCGGCGAATTTACTGCTGGGGGTAACCCTGCGATGGACTAGCGTCCCATCCAGGGGGGAGTAGCAATACTCCTAGTCACTTCACGCTACGGAAACCGGGATAAGCTCCGGCCTGATGGGCCCCTAGGCTCGTATACAGACTTTACTTACCTTTAGTGTTCCAAGTTTTATTTCTTGTCTGGGTGAGCATAAGGAACAAAGATGTCAGACAGTGATGGCGACTCGATGAAGGTGGAAAGAACTGGAATTGGAAATATTGACCACAAAAATTCTTCTGAAGCTTGTGATGATAGAGTTATTTTTTCACTGACAATTGTTAAGTGTCTGTCTGCCGATAACCACGATCTCCTTTCTCGGTTCCTTTAAGACAAATATATTGAGAAATACATTTAAACAGATTTGAAAATGCAACTCCGATACAACTCCCTCTTTTTTATAAGTGTTTTGTGTTAATAAGCGTACATTTAGAGCTAAATACTGACCCCTTTTAAAATTACTTTTGATATAGAAATTCCTAACTAGACCTAGAGCGCTGGTTACAACTTACGTTCGGGGTTAAAACCGAATTCAGTCGAATCGTGAAAAGTTGCAAAACTGAAATGCGTTTGTACAGCACTGCACTGAAAGCAAAATGTCTGCTATAAATAGCTATTGCCAGACTTCACACTTTGCGAGTTAGAAATTCCTCAGGCTTTTTCTGTTAGCAAATTCCTAGCATTAACAACAAATCATGCAATTGTTTTTCAGACACAAATTGTTTAATCAAGTCACGGCATCGTAGAAGCATTGTCGATTGTCTAAATATATATCCCTCACAAATCTTATCACGACTTGCGCAACGAAAGTTGGAAGTCGATTCAGTACAAGGATTTGGATTATGTAGCGCAGCAACTTTTCTTCTCTCTCTTTATGTCATTAGGGGAACCCTGAGTTACGAAACATGGAAAATCTTGCGAGGTTTTCTAATCAGTTTGACGGTGCCTCACTTGCGACCTACCGACACCCCCTGTTGCGCTTCAAAGTAAAATTATGCTCTGTTGCAAAATTGGTAAATACCTTGTTTGTAAGCT
Source organism: Meandrina meandrites (assembly GCA_963693305.1). Taxonomy (NCBI): domain Eukaryota; kingdom Metazoa; phylum Cnidaria; class Anthozoa; order Scleractinia; family Meandrinidae; genus Meandrina; species Meandrina meandrites. Next base: position 16,185,956 of record OY855914.1, read on the forward strand.
AGCTTTGACTGCGTTATTAATCACAACGGTAAGCCCCCAGCAACTAGCGTGACGTGTTCGATCTCCTAATGTCAGAACTTAGATCATGCAGCCAATGAGATTCGAGGATAAAAATCAACGGTCTAAATATGGTAATTCCCGAGACGTATTAAGTACAGTGGAGCTTTACATGGACCTCGGAAGACCTAAAGTACGACTAAAGCAGGTTATGATCCAAAAGAAAGGCGGACAAAGCTTTACGGAGAAGCAGGAGGTCTAACTTCGAACTAAAAGGCAAGTGATGACGACTGTTTAGTGTTATCCGATTTGATTTCATTAAACATTTTGCGACCACAAAATTCCACTTCGTCGCGACTTACAGGATGACCCAAAGGGAGCTACACCTAACGTTAAGTTATTTCCCATCTGATTAAATACAATTTAGTATACTTTACCGTATAAAAGGAAGAGAGAATCCCAGGTTGCATTAAGCCAGGGAGTAATCCCAACATATTTGCGTGCACTCAATAGATAAGGGGACGCCGGCGTTTGCGTTTCTTACGTTCCTTTAGCGCTATAGAATCTTGCTTTTCCTGCCGTTTTGATCACTTGATTTGAATGAGCGCAAAAGTCAAAATGGTCGTGGTAAATCATTTTGCATCATCTTCGAACACAAGCATCCTCCGCAAGTGTAAATGCGTACGTTTAAACGCTTTGCATACCGCATCTTACTTCTATTCATACTTTTATACCATGTGGTAAATTCTTCCCCTTCAGTGCTTCAAACGCTCTATTTTAGTTTCACGATCAATAAAATAACATTCATGAACAGCGTGTCGACTGAACCTCGTCTATTATTTGTTTCATAACTTCACCATCGGCGGCTTATAGCAGTTTTTGTATGACGCAACATCATGCCGCCTTTGAATTTTGACCCAGTGTTTCATTGTGATCACGGATCTAATTTTTCTATTTTGAAACTTTTGTCATCACATTTCAAGAAAGAACTATATCATTTTTCCCTTGAATGCTCTGTGCTTAAGATGGCTTTAATTAACATGTAAATGCGGCGTTCGGATTATTCTAAAAACAATGTGGCGACACAAATTAATGCCTCGTAAACATGTTTTCTTAATTTACTGCAAGTTAAACTTACCTGACACAATAGTCATTTGTTGGATAACCAGGATTACAAGATTCGATTGACCACCCGGCAGTTAATTCGTTATGCAGGACCCAAGGCCCGGTTGAATACCATCTCCTTGTACACTATTATCACTAAATTAGCCGAAGGTGGATTAACTAGTAAGGGGAAACACAATGCCGGTGTGAGAAAATCTTTTGAAACACAACTTTTGAACAAAATCCAATTTATTTTTAAGTTGGTTTATGCAAGCGGGCCCAGAACCCCTTGTGAACGTATTCCCGCTTTAAAACTGGTGAAATGAATTACAATTATAGTAAATACTATTAGCAAGCACTTGCTACCGCTCTTTTAATGAGGACCAAACACCAAGGACCAAGTTAACAGGCAGGAAATTGTTGAAATTGTCACCTGTCCTCGCTTTCGCTTGTTGATGATAACGGAAGGAAACACTTACGCATTCCCATTTTTCGCAGTAACCGCAAAAATATATACAAAAAAAAAAAAAATCAACTTGCAGTTTCTAGCCAAATTCCATCACGTGCGCCAACTCAAAGTAATACCAGGGACAACAGTAATTGGTCTACTGGCTGGAGGGTCTAAATATGGCTGCGTGCCATTTTCAACTGGATGTTATTAAAAAGGGCTACCAAAGAAATTCAAAGGAAAAAAAAAATAAAGTAAGGACTCCGCGCATCCCTTTGTACTTATTTGCCCTTGCGGTTAATTTTGTATATCCTGCGAAAGAAGACGATTTCCGCCTGTTATAGACTGATCACAGTCCCCTATTTTTCCGTGAAGTCGTAGAGGTGGATGGCGTTGAGTTACATACATACATACATACTTTTATTGATGCTCCCTAAAAAGGGTTTTTCAGCTCAATACAATACAATTACAAATACAGATTTAAATTTAAATCAATTAAGAATATAAGTATAATTATAATTACAATAAATATGTGAAAAAATATTCTAAATGCAAAAAATTAACCTAATAATACATTTGCCAAATGGCGCCTAAAATTCTTGGAGCATTTTAAAGACTTAATGTTACTATTTAAAGAGTTCCAGAGTTTTGCTCCTCTGTAGGCAAAAGAGCGCTGTCCTGTTGACAGGCGGCATAAGGGAATATCCAAGGCACTAGACGATCGAGTTTGTCTATTATGGACATGAGAACGTAGTTTAAACTTATCGACGAGATAGTGTGGGACAAGATTGTTAATACAATTTGTGCATCATGGTTGCATCATGGTTGCATGAGTTCAAAGGCCGCCATCTTGCTTTCTTAGCGGCTTCAAACAAAGAAAAAAAAGGAAATCCGTTTTCGCTTGCACGCTGGGTTTACTGTGATATTCTTTCGTCTCATGCTGTAGCGACATTTGAACTAAATTCCACAAATAATTATTCCCATTAAGTGGGTTTTGTTAGCCTCGCTGTAACTGTTCTGACGGAAGAGCCCAACATTCGAAAGCTATTTTGTAACCTTCGCGGAAGCTATAACGGATGCAAACGGTCAATATAAGTCGTATCGTCTCTGCCATTGTTACATTGTAAAAAAACAACACTCGAAAACAGGAAGAGTACACGCGATTGTAATTAACTGATTTGAAGTACTCTTCAAGGATGCCCCAAACCACATAAACAAGTCAGTTTTCAGTTACGATAACTGCCTTATTAAGGTCAAGTGTGAGGGGTTGAATTGTTTAAATTTTATGTAAACCGACAAATGAGGCACTTTTTTAATTGTCAACTGGTAATTGAGGACATTTTGACAGTCAGTTGTAAAGGAACTGTCCGATGTCAACGAACATTGACAGCCAGCGTCCTGGAAGACCACAGTCAATGAGTAAAAATTAAACCCCGAGACAAAACGCCAAATAGGGCCGGGGCACTTTGATTTAATTTTATTGTCAGATGATGTAATGCTATTAGAACTGCTAATCCACAATTGTCTCCCTTCCTCAAGAAATATCAACTAAAAGTGGAAGGAAATATGAATAAGGAAAAAGTGTCTAATTTAAGGAACAACGACAGAGTTTTCAGTTCAGAGGGCTCGATTACTAGCTGCTGTTCGGGGTGTTCGGGAAAATCGAACTCAAACAGTTCGAATTCATGGCTGACTTATAATTAAAATCTATTTATTTGCTGTGTTCGTTCAAACGATCTGTCTTGGCCGGATCGCAAGATGTGATCTGAATTAATATCCACACACGCATTTACCTTGTTGAATAACGTTGATTGTCTTTTGCTTTTCTTAGAGGTAGCGATAGTGCCTATAAATATAGTACAAATTCCGCATTTCTCCCAGATGTTTCAAAATCCAAAGAACTGCTGAGTGACAGACGGTATTTATAGCTACTGATAGTCATTGACGATGAATGATTTAAATTGTTACAGGCATAAGACACAGAAACAGCTTCAAAGCCGCAGGAAATAGGCTAGTTGGATGTGCTCGCCGTCACGTCTCTTCCAAGAATGCCGAAGTTTATTAGTTTAAGGTCATAATCTCACATTTCATTTCCAAAGTCAGACTGAGAAACAGTGGCAATGAATGTACTGCTCAATAGCTTTCATTTCAATGGCCACACGCTAAGTTTTCGATTAGGACCATCTTGTACAGCCATACTGCTGGGTAGAAATTTCAATAGATTATTTGTGAATGGTCGCACACTAGGTAGTCCTAGGCATTTCCACCACAGAGTCGACACAGAGGAGAACCAATGTTAACCGAAGTTTCTTGGAAAAAAAAAAAACACCCAAATAGTTTAATCGGTTGTAATTGCTAGGCAGTGGATATTTAAAATAAAGTGTAAACACTACCTCGTTAAAAATACTCATGCTTAGAAGTACCTCAATCACAATGCGTTTAGCTTATTGACGGTTAAGAAGTTCTAACCAGCAACTTGCTTAGAAAAATGTCGACAAAGCTACTCATGAGGTCGCCTAAGCTTGGAATGGCATTTCGAAATCTAGAAAATTAATTTATTTTCTGTTTTAGGGCCAATCTGATCTGAACCCAAAAGTGCTGATAGCGTTTAAGGTGTTCAGTACCTTTGTAGGCCCTTTCCATTACAGGACGCTAGTTTCTATATATTGGCATGCTCGAGTAATGCTGTTTACAAACAACATGTTTATCCATTTGACTACCAACGCGAAGGTTCATACAGCGGAAGGAGGGGCCATGTTGTTACAAAATGCATTCCAACTACATTCCACTGTTCTATATATACACAATAGATGTGATGATTCCGGTAAATGTTTTGCGTTAACCATAGACAACAGCAGAAACACACATACATATAATAATTGCTAAAAAGAAGAAGCGGAACGTTTCGATTAGATACACAAGCAGGTTGTGTTTGTAAACTTTCTGTTTTTACCTTTAAAGAACTCAATTGCAAAATAAATAAATAAATAAATAATAATAATAATAATAATAATAATAATAATAATAATAATAATAATAATAATAATAATAATAATAATAATAATAATAATAATAAGGCATTATTTCTAAATTTCTTAGCGTATTTTTTTTCAATAATACGTTCTACGTTTCGCCTATCTTTCTACGTTCGCTATTCACAAGAAGAAGCTAAGACGAATGATTATATGTTTTCGTAATCATATTTTAATACGTTTTAACTTTTTATTCCACAGCGTTCTATTAAATGCTGATGAAAATGGGGCCAGCATTCTTGTTGTCATTCCTAGCTGTGAGTAGTCTTGTGTTCAGCTGTATCAAAGGTGTACCACTTGTTCAGTTAAACGCAATTGAAACTCATCATGATGAAGAGGTATGCAATATAATACACGACTCGCTGTAAGACTCACTGTTGCAGCAGCAGTTTTTCGGCTTGTCCACATGCAAAGAAAATCTGTGATGCAGTGGAAATTCTTCACAATGTCATAAGCTATATCTGGTTATAATTTCTATGGGAGATGAAGAACGCCATTATGAATCAGTAACAAGTCTACGAGACAATCATTCGTAGCTTTTAGGTTATTGAAATGTAACATAACATGCTTGCTTATTTTGAAAGGGTGCCGAGCGAAAATTAGTAACACGATAAGAAGAATTCCCCGCACTCTTACGATAAGTAAATGGAAAGATTCGGTTAGCGACCGCATTAACAGTTGCCATCAACTTGATGGCCTCTGTGTATACTTCTTGCTTCACGAATCATGGTTCGATTAAAAAAAAATATACAATGTTTAATCTCTATTTAGAATCCTAAAGTCACGATCAACATCAACAATCTCTTTAAGAGATCACACGTGAATGGGGCGATGAAAAGACAGGGAGAAGGGAGTCCTAAAGACGAAATGGCGGCACAATTTCAAGAAAATGATGTAGTTCATGTAGGACACCAGCAAAACGTTACTAAAAGAAGTGCTGCAAGAGGCGTTCGCCGTTGTTTCATTGGATGGATGCGTTGCCCGAACAAGTCAAAAGGAAAACATAGAAGAGACAGAAATCAGGGAAAGGAAAGAAAAGGTATCAATATTTCCCCATTTCATTGTACATACTGAACAGGAAATAAAATAAGAGGGGTTTAATGCCGAGAGTTTGTCCTTGATAAATATATACGGTGTTCAACAATCAGAGTTTGAAAGGCGCGTTAATTTTAGAAAAGGTATAACATTGTCGCAAAACGTAACATATTTGAAACACTGCGCCACTCTTTTCCTGCGATGTGAGCACGTTGACAGTGCTTTAACCCAGAATTTGTTGGTTATACTAGCATGTACGTAGAGTATTCAGTACATTTTAGAAAAGTGACTCCGTAGAAGTTAAAAGAGAGTAATGTGACGATGGCATAAGGGGAAAATGACTATAATTATTTTACAGAATACCTTCGCGATCAGTTGCAAATCGTTTCTTGTTGGGACGCGACGAATCATTGCCAGCGTTTTACGTACCCCAAGTAGTACTTGCTAACAAAGTAACCAAATGATCAATAGATGAGAAATCAAGGAATCGATATGCCTTTTATTTGTTGCGATTCTCAATTAACTGTATTGTTTCCGATCTAACAGGGTCTTCAAAAGAGCATAGTGGTTGATACCCACATTTCAGATGAAGGTCGTAATGGGCCAAGCGCATCTGAATTAAGAGATGCCTCTCTCTGCGAAACAAAGAAAGCTGGACAAACATTTAGATTTCTTTTTCGTTTTCTTGTTAATATATGGTCCTACTTACGCACTTTAGAATCCATACTCTTGCTTTTGAGAAAGCGTTGACAATGTTTGTGGACGTGAAGTGCACCACTTAATAGCTGCCTGCATCATATTATAACTCGGCATCTACTATGATTCGAAACTAATACCTGAAAAGTAGAGCTCACAGTATATTTCACTATATATGACGTTTTGATGCTGTGTACAGGATATAAAGTAAACATGCAAGAGAATAGTACTTGTAAAGGGATTTGTACTATAAGGTGGTATTTCGAAGGGAGTCTTGTATTCCAAATTATAAAGACCCCCTATATACTCTATAAATGATAAGTCTTCATCTAACCGTTCAGACAATCCAAAAATGCTTCAATCCTAAGACAACACATGCTTAGAACCTTCTCATTAGCCATATGTTCCATTTTAGACGCTTGAGTCAATCTTTTCCTTTCGAAAGTTAGTTAATATAACATCGAGGGAGCTGTGCTAGTGAAAAATGAACTTTGCACTTATCTCCTTTTTTGGCGTTTGTCTCTACGGAGCGGAACAATGACCAAAAATGAGTAAATACAGTATATATCAAATGTAGCTAAGAATCTTCGGCATTTTAGCAAACTAGGGAATCAGGAAACACTTATGTGTTTCTGATAACACTGGCTGACAAACGAATAACACTTTAATTGGACAATAATACAATTTCGTGAATGAATTCAAAGAGTTGGTCAGGAGTGATGAACTGCGGAGGCAGTATCACTGCTGCTTATTTTCTAGGAAATATCGATTAGTGTAATTTATTATGGCTATCTAACATCTACATTGTGTTTGTTCGGGACCAGCAAGTTTTAAAGATCATGTATACGTAGTTGTTGCGTCTAGTAATTTGTAGGGCGAATGAAAATCATGACGCTGTAGCCAAATAAATTAAAAACCTCAAACTTAAGCGCAGAGATTTCTATTAGATTAACTACTCCACGCTATTACGTAATCAGTGCCCATTTATCAGTTGTGAATTATTTAGGCTGTACACTTCCCTGTACACTTCCCTGTAATCATATAACACTGTGCCGTTCGATGTATTTGTAGAATTTATTAATAAACTGCATGTCTAAATAACCCAACGTAAGCTTACAGAGTCTGCTTTATGGGTTTTAAAGTGTGTTACATATATTCTTGATAATTCCCATCATTACGTGTTGTAAACCTGTATTCAATCTTGGGTGAACCCTATTTGGTTTCTTAAGTCCATTTTGAACTCACCGGCAAAACATAAACAATAATACCTGCTCTTCTTCCAGACATGCAACAAAACGTACCTCTTAGTCAACGGACAGGATACGTGTCAAAAGGTTTCGGTTGTTACTTTACGGGGCTAATGCTACACGTATCTCAATAAATGAGGTGCCCTGGTTCATCAAGTAGTAATGCTTTCCCACAGCAACGTAAAAGATGAGCACCGGCAACCATTTTGGAGTTCGAGAACCGTTGTCAGTGCCACATCGTTGGCCTTGGAGAGGTGACTGATGAAATCAGCCACATGCACGTAGTATTAGGAAAGCTGTTGGAAAGACGTACGTTGCCGGCGTGGCAGTCCTATTGAAGTTATATCGGACATTATCAGAAATTGTTTGTTAACCACGTTTTTCCGGTTGATTGCCATTCAGTTTTTCCGGTCGATGCCATGCAGATTCCAGACAGAGCTATCACGAACGCTAAAAAAATTAAATAGGAATGAAAACCCACTGACAGCAGAAAAAATGACTTGGCGGCTGCGTTTGTCCTGCATAGTTGCAAGCATCCACTCTGGGATGTCATCTTGCAGATGTCTACTTGTCTATCCGACAGGCCTGCATGCACGCACGAGTTTAACATTCCGTTTGGGTTCCCTTGCACTTTAAGTCCAGTATTTCGGTATTTCGCAAAAATAAATAACCCAGCGAGAGAGAACAGTAGAGATAAATTAGTTCCCGAGATGTGAACATAATGCGATTTCTTTTCTATCCAGCAGTCTAGCATGCAGTCTTATCAAGCGGATCACTTCCAATTGATAAATTATATTGGAATTGCTTTTATTGTTATCATTTTTCTCGGCCAAGAGAATCCGAGCTAAGAATATCGCGACCAAGCCCCTCAAATTCATATTATTGTTGAGATGTTTTCACAGTGGTTTCGGGTAAACTCAAGCATCAACAAGTGTTTATCATGGTTGTTAATTTGTTGCCTATAACCAGTGACAAACACGAGATTTCTAGTTGGTTGTTTCAAAACACAAGAAAAACGTCTTAACGATTCGTTTTATTGCGACTACTACAACAATGTTGTATACTGAAAATTTCTAAACGTCTCGTACCTCATAATAAGTCGTTTAGTTAATTGATCGTATTAAGCTTTTAGATTTCCCCCCTTCCCCCCAGGAGAATTCTTTCATCATTCGTTCCTACTTCTTTTCACTACAGAAACATTATTCGAATATGACTGTATTGTGCATGCTCTAAACAACCTTATGCATGATCAGCTGAATACTACTGAACTGTCTGACCGCAGTACCAGCTGATTATTCCTAGATAACAATCTGTAACATATCAATGAAACAACCATCGCTGACATACAGCTACAGTGGTCCATCGACGCGTTGCAAACTTGCCGGACGATAATTTTATGTATCCTATAGTTCTCATCGTGTTTTTATATTTGTTGTAAAAGCTCAATTCGAGATTTCGCGCCACTACAAGAACCAATATCTTCTGAATTTCTGAATGCTGCGATTTGGAATTTCGAGACCAGTTGCTAGTGCATCGATGGCCTGAGACGTGGTAAGAGAACTTTTTGTTAATTCGCAGGAACGCTAATATTGATTTTATTACCCACTTTTTTCCGGTTGGAAACATCTTGAGCGCGACCACAAGACAGAGATATCCTCCCCAATATCCCAGCAACGAAAATAAGTCGTGAAGTTCGAATGTTGTATAAGATTAATCAAGAAAGAAAACGCTCTGTATTGTTAAGTGCGATTTAAAAACGAGGGGCCTTTTCTTCAGCGTTGCAAATGCATACTGCACACGTCAACCCGTTCACTAATTAAGTTTAGTTAAGAAAATCGTTCCTAATTAGAAATGATGCTGGCAGAAACCTGGAACCTGATTTTAAATGAAGCGTATGGTTTAACCGTTTATTCTCGACACTGCACTAAACTGAGGAAATATCTAAACCACCAGCGTCAAAGGAAAGAGATCAAGAATCATGAATGTAGCTTTTCTGCCGCTCGTTACATCCGTGCGCATCGCTCCCTTACGAATCAAACAAACTTGTGAACGTGGGTACTAAACCGGTTGTAATCACGAACAGAGGACTTCATGGGCTAATCCTGACGTCAAATCAAAGAGTGTATTTACTTACATGTATATTGTTTCCGTCATCAAAATGAACTCTCTAGCATTGTTCATTTATTTTCCTTCTCCTCTGCATCTCTTTTGTGTGAAAGGGATTGTTATTTATGGTACTTTTTGCCATATAATATTTGTATGTATGCAGTGAATTTGCATCAGATTAAAACTTACAACAACAGCACAAAGTCTTGTTCGTTAAGGAAAAAAAAAATTACCTCAGAATTCTTTGTAAGACCCCGGTATGCGTATATCAAATGGATTTTTCTAATACTCAGTACTTCAACTTTTGATCCGAAAATGAAATAGACCAAAAAATTCTAGAATAATCCACTGTTGCTAGTGTGAATGCCGCGGTGGACCAATTGCTTGTTTTACCACACCTTAATTTAACTTGGCGACTCGGAATAATAAGTTTTATAAGTACAGGAAGACACGTAGAACGGAAACTCCACCATTCCTCGAGTATGAGGGGTATAGAATCGTAAAATCCGAAACTCACCGACACCCGGAGACCCTCATTTAAAATCCGAGACCGAGACTTAACTATTTTTTTCAAGTCCGGGCCCGAGACACCGCGATTCAAAGATCCGAGCGCGAGACGCCGTGATCTAGAAATCCTAGCACGAGAATATTACAACGCTAGTCTAACGCTCTGTAGCTCTCTATTTCGCTGTTGTTGTTGTTGTGTGACGGTTCATACTGATTAAACTTTTGCTTGGTTTGTGATACTCGGAGATTCAAATTTCAAAATTCGAGATTCCGACACCAGCTTTATTTTTTGCGAGCTCAAGATTCCGAGACTCTAGTTTGCGACGCTGAGATTTCGAGACTCACCTAAAATTTGCCGACTCGTAATTTTTCATGGACCATTCTATACCCCTATTATGGGTACTATAAGTGAAACGGAGTTTTAGGGTTAAGCTTACTTGTAGACAAGTATAAAGTAGCTATTGTGTCCACAAGACGTTTAATTTCTGAAAGTTCTATAAGCAGATAAGTGTAATCTTTTGGCTTCGAATCCTCTTAAGATATTATTTAATAAAATGGATTAAGGGTCAGGTGAAATTCAACATGTTACACCCATATTTATACCTATTAAGACAGAAATTAGAAACTTAGGAAATTTATGACCTTACTTATGCCGCCTTATGGCTTTATCAAAAAAGGTGTATTCAAGAGTATAATTCTTCTCAGACTATAAAGGTCAACAAAATGTTAGATGGTGTTCGATAAATCAAAGGCTTCCTTTTTGTGTTATCGACAATTTTAATTAGCAAATGCAATTACGAGGTTATTTCTTAAGGTGGAAATTTATCTCGAATAGTTTCACACACCACAGGAACTGGGAGTAACAAAAGGTTAATTCACCTCCAAGAGTCTAATCCCGCTCAGTCTTAATTAAAAGCCCAATAAACAATTAGACGTCATTCAATTGATCAAAGGTTTCCTCTTTCTTTGCGTTATCCATAATTTGCAAATAACATTTCGAGGTAATTTTTTTACAGTCAGTTTTTTATGAGAGTTATTTTATGGAAACCCGAGCCTCGTGAATACATCTTCAGTTTCAGTCAACCAGAATTAAACACAGGCACGGTTTCTTGCGCGCCTATCCCAAACCTAAAGATTAGGAAGTAATCTGCGAGAGCGCTATTTGCCTGGCTATCTTATCGTCGTACAAGTCATTTTCGCAGGAATATTATTGCACAAAAAATATAAATGATTAAACAGTTAGATCAACACTGAAGTAAAGGAGATCAAGTCAGCTCAGATCAGTCAGGGCAAAAATGTTTATTGGAAGAGACAAATGCTTGTCACAGTTTTCAGCCAAAATGAAAACGAGCCTTGTGACGATCACACACCTTCACGAGTCAGTGTAATTGCTGCTTTGGGCTGCAAGCGTAGATGATGATGATGATGATGATGATGATGATAATAATAACAATAATAATAATAATAATAATAATAATAATAATAATAATAATAATAATAATAATAATAATAATAATAATAATAATAAATCCATCCGTTCTACACCTGACTTTCAAGTCCTTTGATTTCTACTGGTTGACCGTCATGACGGCAAGGAATCAACCGAATTTGCCGGTTGTTCGCTGACACTCCATGATATCCTGACAATTGGAGAGAATTACGTAAGCGCACACCTTTTCTTGATCATCAATCGTTACATAACCTTGACTTTAATATCGTCTTAATTATGCATTATTTCTAATCTCTATTCGAAATCAATGCTAAAAATAACTGTTATCTATACCAATCTATCTCCCATTCTGAATTAGGACTAAGTGCCTGTGAAATTCATCGACTCCCTACTTCTTATCTAGGAATAGAAAACAACTCAGATAAGCGTTTAAAATATGCAGAGTTCGTTGAGCCCCCTTCGACTTGTTTGTAGTGTTGTCGTTGCAGTTTTTAATTTGCACTTCCTAGAGAGGAAAAAATGTTCTATCAATCTTTGCAACAGTCATGCCAGTAGTGACCAATAACTTGCTTAATATCAAGGCTGTATGAAAAATCTACCAGAAATAAAACTATTTATAATTATAACATAAAGACATAAAAGTGAATAATTATTATTGTCTGAGAAACTTGAGAAACGTGCGGCTTGACACAAAGACCCTACGACGTTGGTAAAACAAATAATCATTATTATCAATACACGCGGCCAAATTAAAAACCGCCCTCTTGAAAACACGGGCTTTGCGGGCCGCAAATGACTCTTAGCGGGCCGTTAATGCATTAACGGCCCTGCAGCTGATTGGTTCTCGGTTCATCATCCGATGAATATGAACCAATCAGGTTACTTTTAATGACGCGGGAAAACCATTCAGTTGCGAACAGCTTGCGTACAGCATCGTACAGCAAGTTTTAAAGTAAAAAGGTCTCGAACAGTTTCTCGCTGAGCGAATAGTGTTCGGAAAGAAAAATCAAAGTCTATTTGTTATGAATGGGACAAAATGCAACTTAAAAAATTCGGATTTAGAAGCAAAAGCACAAAGCGAAGATACAAAGAGAACAACTTCTTGTTGTCTTACGAGAAACGAAACACGACGAAACACCGGTTCACTTCATTTTGTGTTTCTCGGGTCGAACTAAATGAACTGAAGCATTGCGGGGATTTTACGCCGAGGCTCAATTGGAAAATGTAAGTTCGTAAATTATTATTATCCATTTATTTTCAGAGACACAGCAGCTCTTTTTAACTACACCTGTACAATACATGGGCCTCAGTGCAGCATAGCACAAAATTTTGAACACAAAGTACTTGAATGTATTATTGAACATGTAAAGCTCATTAAATGTGTTAGTTTATATCTGGATGTTATTTGGCCTTGTATATTGATAATAATGTTAATAAAATGACTTTTTTCGGGAATATTGTTTATTTGCTCCCTTGTAGTGTCATTTGCGGCCCTTGCGCTTCGCGCTCGGGCCGCAAATGACACTACGCGGGCGCAAATAAACAATATTCCCTCAAAAAGTCATTTTAGCGGAGCTCCAGCGCGCGAAGCGCGCCAGCGGAGCACCATGGGTAAGAAAATTTGGTAAACCACCAAGCCGAGAAAATTTGGTAATCACGTGACCGTACGTCCGTCCGTCCGTCCGTCCGTACAGACTCTGGGGGAGGGGGAGGGGAGTCACAGAACAATTACCGCTTTGGTTACTGTTAAATCTTTGATATTGAACTTCCATGTCATGGTCAATTGACAGCTGTCAAAACAAGGTATCCGCTGACCAGTATCACATGACCATATCGCGGGCTCAGGCGTAGAGCTAATCGAGGGGACGTCTTTTTTGGAAGTTGACCGCTGACCATGTAATGGTTCTCCAATTGATCGCGGGCTCAAGTACTCAGTTTTTACTTTGCCTGATAATTTTATCATCGCGTAAATTCAGATTTAAATAAAGGGCAAGGTAAATAACCCGCAAGCTCTGCCTTTAGGCTTAGCTAAATCTATTTTAGAAATACAGTATTTAGTTCAGTTTTTTTCACATGTTAAATAAATGATCTGGACATTTCATTTCAACTTAAACGAAGCGATTGTTCGAAAAGGCGGTAAATCTTTAAAGCTGAATGAAAGATGCGAAGAAAGCTGCTGGCGAACATCAATTTTCGCGAGTATTTCTCGCTTTATTTACTCATGCACATCATGGAAACTTATGCCAAATGATTTAGGACAACCTCTTAACGGGAAGATCCGAAATAATTGCCGATGTGAACATGATATACTGGATAACAAGTCAAAAAGAGCGCGATGTCCAGGGTTCGATCTGCGGCTGAGCAAGGCTGAATATCACTGAATTGAGCTCAAACAAAAGTGAATTCAGAGCCGATCAAATTCACTGAAGTGAAGGATAAAAGACTGTTAAAGGCTACACCGATGGAAAGAAAGAAATTGTTGTTCGGTGATAATTCATATAATGAATATGTCGCTGGTGTTGGACTAAGCTTGCAACGAGACTGCCGTGTTCGTGTCCGATATTATTGGGCTGGTTTGAAAGCTTTGCCCTACAGAATTTATAAGCCTTCTTCAATAATGAGGTAACAAACGTAAATGTATGCACTAAGCATAAGCCTAATTTATATTGAGAGAATTTATATACTTCATTAATGAATGAATTTGAAGTTGTGTAGGTTTTCAGATCTTCACGTAAATATTTATCAATTGCCTGTTCATGTTTATATATTTTACACATTAATTTTGTTTAGACTAATTATTTTCAGTTTTAGTTAGTGGAGTTAACTGTGATGTTCATTATTGGATTTTGAAAACAAATTATTTAGCTTCACAGATCAAAATCACGATTTCGGCTCGCTTGCATTTGTTTTGTTTCTCTTATCTCTGCTTATTAGTGAGTGTGTTGAATTCGCCGGTTTCGTTGCGAGTTACCTGTGCTAGGCTGAGTGGGTTCAGACTTAACCTACCGCATATTTACTTACCAGAAATGAAGAAAATTCATTCAGTTCTCTACATAAAATTCTCTTAGGCATTTTAATAGCAACGCGTACGATAAAACAGAATTAGTAAATCATGCAACCATGCAAACCGCAACGAAAAGAAGACAGTTCAAAACAGTCAAAACAACATTGTAAGCTTATTCTAAGTTAGCGTGCACCACTTTCCAAATCACAAACTGCTACAATTCTTACACAAAAACTGCTTTAAAATGACTTACATTACCGGCATCATCAATTTGCAGAGTTTGTTTTGCCGCCGTGATTTTCTCAGTTTGCCGTCGCGTGAGTTCATTTTGTTTACTATGTGTTAAGCAGCGAGTTCACTTTGTTTTCTGTTTTTGCCTTGAGTTGATTTTCTTGCTCTGATGGTTTTGTAGTAATAAAAACAAGGTCAAGGTTCTTTTTACATTGAATAACTCATAGAGGTCCTAGAGGTGTATTACGAATTAGTGTACAGTAAACGTTGTAAAAAGTTTTACTAAGATTTGTTTTGCGCCTACGTGCATACGTGAGGAACCGAATAAAGTGCACTCGTCAATTTCAATTTTAGAACCTGCCACTAAAGGCAGGAAAATTCAGACGGGTTAACCACGAAATATATTGACGTCGCTTTCGTCAACAAAATCATGAGAGGTTTTTTGTACCTATATGGGCCACGGTATAAGCTTAGAAATATAGTGTGGTTTCTTATTTGGTAACACTGTAATTTACTCGAGCAAAAAAATGATAAATGGGAGCTCCGCTTTTAGGCCTGCCTAAATCTATATATTATTGTCCTATTAGAAACTCTCATGCACCCAAGGAGATTTCGACTGCTAGGAACTCGGAATTCCTTTGTAGTTTACTTGCTTTCAGAATATAACTTAAGCGACAATGTCTCTACCACACACCACACAATACTGACGTATTTACAAAACGGGTTAAAAAAAAAACGCTTGGTTTCTTAAGCACTTTAGATAACAGTCTCCGGAACTAAAGGTTATCAGAATTTTTTGTTTTCTGATATTGTTAGCCAATAATTTGAGAACTTTGCCTATTTGGTAACTGTCTTGTTGTACATAAGTTAAAGCAACACACGTTTATTTGCTTTAATGACAACATGCAGACTGTCGTTTCTGATACAATAGCGTGAACCGTTAACACACACGGAAGTTAAATAATAATTAAGCGTGTTTCTCTGTTGTGATAAATCGGATCGGGTCTTGATTTTCCTTCCTTCAAGATATTATCCACCCACGATGATCCAGCATGTTGGTATATGTGATCGATACCAGTTTTCACATTTCTTTCTATGATTTTTTTTTTCTTTGAAGTAGAACACGATTAAAGGTGTGGGCTTAAAAATAATATCAACTTACTTCAGTTCCCTTGCATTTTTTTCTTTGGAGACGAACTGGATTAAGTTCACCTTCGATTGAAACCTATGCTCTTAATTCCTATGTTTGGCTCATGGTATTTAGCAATTAATTAAGAAGCCGTTCTTATCTAAGATTTGAAAGTGATATGAATATATGACCTTAAATAAATTTGAACTGTGGGAGTTAGACTGGACACGTGATCGCTGTACAGAACTCAAGCGGTTTCAAAAATGAAGTCTAAAAAATCAGCCTTGAACGTTCCTCTTCGAGGCTGAATATTTTAGGCTTTCCTTTAAAAACTGCTTAAGTTGCGTTAACAACAGCGATGATCTTTCAATTGTTGAAAAATCTAAAATTGGCTTTCGTTTTCGAGCACAATTTGATTAAGGGCATC
Organism: Meandrina meandrites; assembly: GCA_963693305.1. Lineage (NCBI taxonomy): Eukaryota > Metazoa > Cnidaria > Anthozoa > Scleractinia > Meandrinidae > Meandrina > Meandrina meandrites. The sequence goes on from OY855914.1 coordinate 16,202,369, forward strand.
TTAGACGCTGAATTGATTATTTCACTTATCGCATCTAGCCGATACCAGATTTTTCATATCCATCGAAGATTTTTTTTTTCGTTGGAACAGAATTAAACATACATACGCTCTCTCATTAATCGCATTTGAAAACATGCCTATTTTAGCAGTTCCAAACAATGGAAAATATGTATTAGTGATTATTGCTGAACGAGCTCCTATTGTATATCAGTAAACATCTCAGTATGGAAAATGGAACCTCATGACAAAAAGTGTGCAACTGCCTGCAAATAAAGTAACAGAGTAAAGTGCGAACATAAAATGTTCTAAGTGGAGTCTTTGTGATGCAAATTATCTGGCCCCACGAGAATCGTTTATCGCGAGACTAGCGTTTATCATTGTTTTAATAAATAATGGATATTCAAAGTCCAAAAGGGTGTATGATAATTGAGCCAAAACTTAACAAACAAGATCGTCTTATTAAGAACTATTTGCTGGTCATCTTGTTTCGGCGTTTGCTAAATGAGATCAATGTGCTAGTCAAAACTTAACAAACAAGATTATTCCATTAAAAACTATTTGCTGGTCATCTTGTTTTGGCATTTTGCTAAAGAAATAATTGCTGTGATAGGTGAGGTCATATTTTGCCAATTTAGTCTTCAAATGGAAGGACTGACTTTAAAGGAAAATAATAGTTAATGCTGGAACAGAAAAACAACACCAACACCAAAGGGTAACGATAAACTAGTAATCCGGCGAGCGATACACTAGAGCACTGTTGGAAGGTATACACTGAGTTGTGGAAGTTTTGTGTTTCATGCTTGTTCAGTTGCGTTTGTTATCAAACCGTAGGCGTTTTCTGCATTCTTGGTTGTGGCTGCTGAGTTTGGTTTTCGAGCATTTTGGGTTACGCATAAATTATTGGCTTTATTCTAGAACAGCAAGAAACAAACCAAAATAAAAAAAAAAATGATTGGGAGAGGATAAGCTGTGATTATCGCTTCACCTCCCTTCGAAAAACAAAAAGTTATTGGACGGTCGAATTTCTTTTTTTGGTTTTACAGGCAGTGACAGCAATGAGTCAACTCTAAAGTTTGGTTCAGTGCCAGAGAAGATTAAAGTGAGTTGGCAGCCAACTCACTTAAAACTTCACTCGACAAGTCTGCGACTCTCTCAAGCAGTCATGTTTTCTCTTCACAGATCTAAGTGGCAATTTACTTTGAACAGTTGAAGGGTCTTTCTTGTTTGAGCGCTCTTTAAAATGTGTTTAGGGCAACAGGAAGTCATATCGAGTACTTAAAATAGATCGCTCGTCGAAATGCAGTAAACAGAAAATAATGTCATCGACACCGATGCGGATCAATTTAGCATACGGACGGGGGCGGACTTCGTCCTCGTGCATATCAGTTTGGGCTATTCAATCGGTTTGTTGTTGTTTCGTGTTTCTATAAAGTTTTAACATCACGTACAAAGAAAGCGAATCTTTTTGCTATTTCCGAGAGACCTCACACAAATTTTGTAAAGTAAGGAGCGGAAATTGCGTTAGAGAAATCAATAATATACCACATTTCCCATCGACATCCACAAGTCAGGTACCTCAAAATTGTGTCTGCGGTGTGGATGTTTTGCTAGCAAATTAAAGGATTTGTTCACAGTTATTGGTAAATAAAGTCTTCATCAGCAGATAATTTTGAGTGGTGGTAAATCTAAGTACTTTATTTTTCTTTTTGGTTTTGAGTGTTTATGTTGATAACATAAGCCATCTCGCATCGCCTGCCTTGAAACATAAATCTGAACATTTAAACTTTTACTATCTATATTTTTGTTTTCTGAAACGAATGGCGAGGAAGAATTTTTGAGCAATGCTAGGAATTGTTTTTGCAATTTGCGGTCAAATAAATGGCATTTTCGGAAATAGACAGTCACTGATGGGAAAGTGGAAAACATCCAAAAAATTAACAGATAAATCTTACGAAACAGGATCTTAATGACTAAAAAGTTTGTTTCACCTCCTAGAGCTAATCTAACTCGGAATTTAAAAGATCATAAACTTAGTCGACGCTGATAAATTACGGCAGTCAATTGTTTTTGAATCAAAAGAAAATTATATGTGTGTGCATCTGCGCAAACTTTAAGTGGCTCGTCATTACTTCAAATAGTTTCCCTTATTAGGAAAGTATAGAAACCAGCAAGCTAAATTTAACTTTTGATAAAAGAACAAGAATTTGTCCTCTTGTCTACCATGAGGTTCGTAACTATAGCATGTCAAACTTCATGCTAAATGTAGTCGACCGGAAATGGCAACACTAAGTGATAACAAATTAAATGATATCAATCATTACCTGCTAGTCGATAATCGCCGTTGGTATTTAAACCTTGCTGCTCTTAATTGATCCAAGAGTGTAAAAAACGCAATGTCATGTGTGCTTAAATTTTAAACAAGAAACTTTTCAGGAAATACCACTGTATAGCATTAAAATACAAGTGGAATTTTCCTGTTTAATCTCCTTTCCAGGGTGACGTCACAATGATCGTTTTCACAATTCGTTCATCAGAGGCCTGGCGTGTGGCAATAAAAGGCGGGACGACGCCGTGGAAAGTCAATTCAACATTCAGCTCTCACAGCCTACGCTAAAAAGCAGCAAGTACAAGAGGAAAACAGCAAGAATTTAACTTTCTCTTCAGCAGTGAGAAACGAATCCTCACTAGCAAATTAGGGACTTCAGGTAAGTGTCTATTTACAAGTTTTAAACACTTGCTCGTCGCTGTTCAGTGGCGGGTTCACCTCATTTCGGCTGTTTTTGATGGTCCCTTTTAGAAGTGCGAGTGATTCCTTAGTAAATAAATGAAATAAATACTAATGGAAGTTTGTGAAGATACAAAACGAACAGTACACGTCACTGTTTTCGAATCAGAGGTACGCTTAGACACTTTCAGCTCAGCTTAGTATGAATTCATCGATGTTCTCTTTGGCAAACTGTGCCTGTTATCTTTTTTACCGAAATTTCAAATTAATGTTTCGTTTTTTTACTATTCATCTATTTGCATATCTAAGAGAACATAATTTGATTTGAAACTTCAGCCATTTCAGAAATTAAACACCGTTCATTTGAAATTACGTTTTCACATCGGAACACGGAGCGTATTACTTGAATGAAAACTGCCTGACTTTCAACGAATTTTGTCACAAATGGCTAGAAAATAATATTTTTCGAGTCACGGTAGTAGTTTATCATTAAGAAAATTAGATGTCTTCCTGTGGAATTCAGTATGTCGCAAGTTTCATCGCTTACATTCTTTTCAAGCACCTACGCAAGCATATGCTTAGATATTTCCAGTATTTAGTCACCAAACAAGTATTAGTTAGAAAGTAGATTAGAAAAGAATCCAAGTGGACATATTGTAACACATCATGTTTTTTCTCAAGTGGCCCTTCTGAGAAAGGAAATAACTGTGTTTCAACCGCATTGACTTCCAGAATTACTTCAAATTAAACTTGGATTAGCGCTTCGTAAGGGAATGGACGCTTTAGGAAACATGTTTTTCCGCGTCCTTAATCAATCGTCATCTCAGCGTACTTGTATTTTGGCCTCGAAGAAACAAAAGTTCTAGTGCCACAGACGTCATCACTAAGCAGCTGCTAAACTCAAAATTGAAAACATTTTGAAAAACTTTCTTGGTCAAGAGTGTGTCATTTCTTTGTGCTCAGCTGAAAAAAAAAAAAACATAAAACACTCTCGAAACAACTGTATTTTTTTCAGTGCTTCCTGTCAGCGAATTTTGTAAAACACTGTGGCTGCGTGCATGTGATCAGCCTTTGTTCTTTTGACTTTTTACAAAGCCTATTATATATGACAATGAAAATCGGCTCTGAGTGCTATGAGCTGCATTGCACTGCATAAAACAACAATGAACCAAGCGGACGAATTTGTTTCATGGAACAATCGATCTTTAAGGGCAATGTAATTGAATGAATATGTTCGCAACATGATAAACGTTGGTGGTTTTGCTTCGTTTGAATCCTGAACAATACAATTCTGCTCTGCGGTCTTTGTTGCCGAAGTTTCGGAATTACACGTGTAAAATAAATTGTATCAATTTATAAACAGTCCGCTAGATAGCAGTCTTGACCGGCCTATATATACGTTCCTGACCGCAACCGACACTGAATTAGGGTCATAATCTGCATCTCCTCCCTTTATTTTGGAGTTGGTACTTATCTTTGAGCCATTACACAAATGCATTCTTTATTAAATGTTTTCTTATTAGCTTCTTACCAGCTTAAGTTACGCTATTTTTGGCAATTCGTGAGCCTTTCACCTGAAAATGACACAGAAATATCATATTTATTTACTGATGAAATATCTGTCTGCTTTATAAGGATATAAATATATTTCTTTTGATATAATTTTGAGTTGACTTCCGGAGTTAATTGTTATGTTTTCTTAAGGCCATATGTCTTTCTGCACTGAAATGAAATAAAGTTTGGCTTGACACAATTTGTTGTAAATCTTTTCTAACTTTGACTCTCGTTGGTCTGTTGATATTTCCAAATACTTATTTTCTATTTTTCAGTGCATTTAGTGTTATTCCATTCTAAGACCAGTTTGATTTTAATAAGGGCTCGACTGACCTTGCCCTTTGCCTGCTCCAGGCTTTCAAAACGAAAGAAAAACAGTGGGCGTGTCAGAATTGGGTCTGAGAAGGATTGTTTTGCTTTCAGGCACCACTTTCAATTAGCCCGTTTATAGTTCCTAGCTCTGAGCCAGTCTGAAACAGGCAAGTCCCCTCAGTCTCGTAACTCATACAGTTTAAACTAAGGCATACAGTATGTGGAATCCTAGATGTCGATGAAGAATTTCCGAAACTGTATCCGAAAACGCCCAACATTTATATTTCTCTTTTCTTTACAGATTTAAGTACATTCTGTTGAAGGCTAACGGCGTGAAAACAACTTCAGAATGAAAATTGCAACCTCCTTTACCACATCTTGCGTCTTGCTTTTGACTCTGTTGGTATTAGTTACCGCAAGACCAAGATCCCACAGACGGATTGGTCGAATGCAAAGAACAATCAAGGAGGTAAGTAACGTTTTAAAACCAAGCATCTACCAAAAATATTTAAGAAAACAGCTAAATGTGCACCCTAAATTTAATATCAAAACAAAACTAAAAACTTAAGATAAACAGAATTTTTTCCAGTTTCCAAAGAACTGTTAGAAACTAAATGTTAGCAGAGAATTTTATACTTGCCAGGACAGACAAAAAAATCGAGCAGGGTGTTTTAACTGCGGAATTCGTGCAACCAAATACCTCCTCTCGGTTAATAATACAAGGGCAGGAGCTACGGCAAGGGTCGTCATTCGACATCGGGAATCCTGTAAAATCCAAAAAAAAAAAACTGTGGATGTGAAAACACATCATTCATTTAAGATTTTGCTACGTGCCTAGTCCCTGGCACCCATCCGGGAGACCGGAACACTTATGCGACACGAATACAGGAAGGGAACGTTTCCCAAGGACGGCACACCCCGCATGGAAGATCGAATTTTATACAAGGCCAAAACTCACTACAGTAGATAATTTTTCTTTAATGGTCCACGGCCAAAGAAGTCGAAATTTGACCAAGTAGGGCAAAATACCTTATCAGAACCGTTCACCAGGTCTGTTAGAGTTTGTCTTAACCTTACTTCTTACACAATCAAACTTAGTGAGAAGAATGTTTGCCAGAATACGAAAGGGATAGAATATTCATTTTTTTTTCTATAAGAGTTTAATGAGAAATGTTTCCGCCATATTCAAGATTTGGAACATTATTTCAGGAAACACCGATGGCCTTTTCAGCAAGGGCTGCAGCTGGTAAGGAAACAGAAGGAGATGGCACATCCCGGCTCTTAGCAAAGCTTCTTGGCTTCGATACAATTGACACTAGTGAAAGAAAACCAAAACTAAATCCTTTCAGTGCCGAGTTAGTCGACTCATTAAATGCATCCAGGATTAGCGGTAAAGAGCTTTTTCGATCAGACGAAAGAAGGAAGGAGAGTGACCAAGGGAAAAGAAGAGTACGAAGGCGTTGCCCTGCTGGGCAGTGGCCATGCCACTTGCCAACTAGTCCGAGTCGTAAGCATGCTTTACCTTAAAGGGGCAATTTCAACATCGGGAAGACTACTTATCACCAATTTAGTCCATATTGGACATTTTTAGTAGACAAGGCATGTTGTCAGTAAAAACAACAGTGGATCCTTAAAAAGATCGTTTAAATTAAGCTTTCTAGGCTACCTCTCGAGTATTACCTTGTTATCAAAGGTAGCAAAGATTTCTTGTCATACTTTCAGGGTCTTTTTCAACCCCGATTGAACCTTTAAAACTTTCACATTTTTTTTTTCTCTAAAAGAAATGAAACATAGTGTATAGGTTAGCTTTGAAACGTTCTTTCTTTTCCAAAAAAAAATGTACGTAGGTTTACTACAAAGGTTTAACGAGAGCAGTTTCTCGCGAACGTGATATCATTCACACGCTGCTTATTGGCTCATCCTTTAATCGTGTGGGTTCTTTTGTAATGTATTGTCTAAAATCTTTTTAGGGAATTACTGAAAACCCAGAAATGTCTGTGAAATTACTATTTAAGATTATCAAGCGAATGATACAGACATATTTAGAGCCCTTTAGAAATCTTTCGTACAAATGAAATGTATCAATTTTTTGAGCTGCAGCGTGATGTATTAATTTAAAGAGCTTTGATCAGATCAAAGTTTATTTAACGCATAAAGCTTTTGCAAATAAAATTGTTTTGTATTTATACGAGAAAGAAAAAAATAAAAATAAGTTTAATTTAATTGTATGCCTTTTAAGTGAGCTTTTTGTATATACATTATTGAATGCTTCATTGTAAGAGAATCAGTGTTGTATCAGGCGAAACTGGTGCTGTAGGAGTTCAAGGCCGCTTTTCGCTGAGCATAAACGCACAAAATTAAAGAACACGCGATTGCGCGCGCGATTGTACGCGCGCTTAGCGCCAACAGGCAGGAATTTAGAAAAAACGTCAGAACATTTTTCGACTTAGAATTAAACAATTAAAATTTTAAAATTTAGAATTTCAAGTCAATATTCATGCCATCCGGAGCTAGGGTCTTGTGAATGAAGATCATCCCCATCCCCTCTCTTCGTCTTTTTGCGGCCGTTCCAGCAACTGATTTAATCACAGGCATGCACCGACATGTCACTAATGGAATTGTGACTCCCTTGGCTGAAATGTTCGGCCACAGGGAATCCACCCTTCCACCGAGCGGAGGTGCTCGCCAAACCTGTCTGCAAGCTTACGACCAGTTTCTCCGATGTACATTGCTTGACATCGTCTGCAGGTGATGGCATAGATGACACTGGTCGTAGTACAGGTATGGCGTCCTTTGGGGTGTACAACTCCGTTCGCGCGGTTGATGTTGGCGGTCCTATCGGTAAATGTGCATGTTCGGCATCTGGGTCGCATCAACCACGCGAACGGAGTTTATTTGAGTGCTACGCAACAAAATCCCCTTTTTACAACGCAAGTATTATCACTTGCACAAGCACAAGCACAGGTACATAAACGCATAACCCCTGAACGACCTTAACAAATTAGTAACAATTAAAGGCAATACAATGCATATTTATACGATAACCATTGAACTATGGAATGAATGAATGAATGAATGAATGAATGAATGAATGAATGAATGAATGAATGAATGAATGAATGAATGAATGAATGAATGAAGGAAGGAAGGAAGGAAGGAAGGAAGGAAGGAAGGAAGGAAGGAAGGAAGGAAGGAAGGAAGGAAGGAAGGAAGGAAGGAAGGAAGGAAGGAAGGAAGGAAGGAAGGAAGGAAGGACTGACTGACTGACTGACTGACTGACTGACTGACTGACTGACTGACTGACTGACTGACTGACTGACTGAAAACAAATGGAAGAACAACCTGCCCTAACGGAGGCCACACCAATTGTCTTTTTTGGGAACGGAGAAAATTTTTACACCAGCGAGACAATGCGGAATAGAGGGTATTTCGATCATGTTAATCTTGACTGCGGTATTGCGGTATTCTCCAGACCTGCTGCAGAATGCGTTTTCTTAGTGGTTTGGCCCATAATCAGTACTGACAAAGACTATACTCTTTACTCTTTTCCGACCATTTTCTTCTTTCTAGTTGTTTCGGAAACAGCTGAAACAGCTTATTTTCTGTCAAACGGGCTATTAAATATGTATCGTGATAGTAAATGACTGTAAGCAGTTCTAGAAAAGAAAAAAAAAAGAAAAAAAAACGTGCCAGTATCATCACGTTTCCTTGACTTGCCACGTTTCTTTTTACCGCGCCTCGACGAAACCGCCAGCTATGCATGCTTCATATGTATAGCAAAAGCGGCGTTTAGCATTACTCCCTCCCCCCCCCCCCCCCCCCGCCCACAATGTCCCGCTCGAAATGTGCATGCAAGACAAAACAAATTTAAAAATATCAAAAACATTGCCATACAATTATCCTACTGCAAATTCTCTGAAAATTTGGATCGAAAGGCAATATCCTTGCGGATTGCAAAATACAAGCAAATAAAACTTGGATTGAAAGTTCTGGATATTTTGTTGAAAATCGCAGAAGTAAAAGAGTACTTTTGGTCTCAGTTTCGACGGCAACTCGAAGCAAACATAATTCTTGGGTACTTTGTCGTAATTACCCATTGGCAAATTGGAATGTTTTTCAACAACTAACCTATATTTTGCTTCACGGGACATAACAGCTTCAGATATAAAGGATCTTTTATTGCAATCACGTAGTTAAGCACCTAAGAATTCATGTGAACTGCTGAACAAATAAATTAACTCTATATTGCTAATAAGATTTAGTAGATAAGCTGGCGCTTTCGTCAGTTAAAAAAACAAAATCCTTAGCGGTTGACTAATTCTTTCCATTCTTTGGTTAACGTATATATTCCCACAGGAAATAGTTGTTGGGCCTCGCCCATTCAGGGGATTACACGGTAGCTATGCTCTGCAAATGCTAAGGCGACCATCGATAAGTGGTCCTTAGTGCACTTTACAATTCTGAAATAATGACGCCTAAACAGTGAGTTCGCGCCCTAACGGGAATTGCCATAATGCAAAAGTCGCGGCTGAAACGCCTCCCGTTTGCTTGTCAAAATAAAAGGAATTTTCGGAGGGGCCACGCAAAAAGAAATCGCACAGCTAATGAAATGCTTTCCTTTACGAACCTGAACTGACTTTTCTATCGACATGTTAAACTGACATGTGACTTATATACTTATACACGGAATGGTTTCATTTGCGCCTAACAGAACCAATCTCTTACGTCTACCCATTTTTGCAATCCTTGGAAAATATGCCTTTAAAAGAGTCTTAAAAGCGTCTTGAGAAACTAGAGTTCGTAATCCACCTTATATACCTCAATTGAATATTTAGCTATGGTTGCCGCAGATTGGAAGGAGCTTCATGCGCCGTAAAAAAAAAACAAAAAAAAACTAATAACTAATAAGTAATAACTGTATCAATAATGGCAATGACGAAAGGCTTTTGCCCCCGGATAGTTAATGTCTATGGTACATGAGAATGAGTGATGTTTGTCATTGTCAACCTTTCTGGCCGTAACATCTGGATGTGTATGCGCAACACACTTTCTAGGCTGATTTTACAATCAGAGCATCCGTTCCTTCGTTAAAGTTTTCAACTTTTTTTGGCTGGTTAACTGCTTCCTTCGGTCAGCTGTCTACATGATGAAGTAGAACGACGAAAACAAAACTGTTGACGTTCTTGTTTTCTCAGTTTTCTCGCTGAACACGTTTCGATAGTTGAATCTGAGATGTCACCACTTCTGAGCTCCCGTTACTGAAGCACGATACAACAAGAGTAGTGTCCCTTACTCTTTTGGATAGATCGGTCTGGATGGAATACCCTTGTCCATCTTAGTCTTAGGTTAACCTTAACCCACTTCCAATCCCCCCCCCCCCCCCCCCCTTCAAAAAACGAAATAATGAAAAAAACACCCCAATTTCATCATGCACGTTTATGTGAGTCTGGGAGTTTTTCGTAAATTAGGCAGTCGTGTAGTAATAGCATAAATACATATGTACGGAGCCCGGTAAGGACATGTAAATTGACTCTTTGTATTTCTATCTTTTACGTTTTTTCCCGTCTTTTTAAGTTAAATAAATGTTGTTGTTGTTTCGTACTAGGGAAAATAGCTGCAGTTATACAATTTTACTATATATGGTCAGGACGTCTTTGTTACGATCATCCGTGCATAGCAGAAACCCTGCGACATATGTAAGTCGCTATACGATATACGTAAGCCAAACTTCGTCCGAAGTTTTGCAAATCGCTGCACAACCAAATATTTTCTAGCCGCAAAATGTATTTCGCTGACAATTAATTGATAACAAAACAATTATCCAGCTCAATCTTGCGGCCGTGAATATCGTCAAATGTAACGGGATTGTTACATAATCGAACAAAACGGATGCAAACATTTATTTCGAAGGGAAACACTCACCAAACGTCACGGACTGGATATCGATTAACTAACGAGGTGGTAACAAAATAAGATCAATCGATGATCCGATTTGACGCCTCGTGTGGAAAATGTTTGGTTGATTTAAGGGGGGGGGGGGGGGGGGGGAATGTGAATTTGAGTGAAATTTTAAAAGGTTAAAAGAAGGGTTAGAAGAAAGAAAATTATTTTGGAACGCCAACAGTCAGTTGACCCACACGTAAGAGCAACCCAGGTTGTCAGGGGACTGTTTTGGTTTCCGTCTACTAATTTTTAACTTCAAATTCTAATTTTAAGATCACATTATCTTTAATATTTCTTATTTCTTAAAATTTTACCTATCCTTTGAGAAAACTATCTCTCCCAAACATCCCACAAATTATAAAAAAAATTACAAAACGCCACCAAACACAGTCTTGTGAAATGAGCATAGTGTTTTTGGATTACTTAAAACGCAAACGAGATATTTGCATTAAACCCAAGTTAAGGTGTACTCTCGCCTTAATTTTCCCGACGTTTGACAGTACATCCGCCATCGTTAGTGCAGCGGTTATGAAAACAAATGCTGGTTTAAAATAATAGAATTCAATCAGAAGCGGCAACAACCATGACACATGGGCTACGCATGGTGAAAAAGATTTACTTGACGTTTCGTGTGCCACATCACACATATTCAGAAGTAACGGTTGTAAATGTTGGATTACGATACATTAAATTGAGTCAGTTTTAACGTAAAAAGAAAAGCTTACAGAGCACACCGGCACCAGACCAGAAACGACTGAAGATCAATTTGCCTACAAGGAAGCATCAAATTAACGTGTTCGACCTGTCGATTAAAGCCAGGCTTTATTCCGCAAGCTTTATTTGAAACTTAGTTGCCGCAGAGAAAAAAAAAAAAACTTTAAAAATTATGTTAAGACTCCAAATTTTTAATTTGCAAATGTTTGAGGACGTGAGAAGATCTGTTAGACAGTAAGTGCTCGTGGACGTGAGTAGAAAATTGTTGCATGACAGGATGTACCGTCGAAACATTCCTTAAAAAATTGACAAAAGTCGTTTTGTTTTTTAAAGTTTTCAACAGTGTTGCTGTTGTCTGACGTCGGTCACGAATTAATAATTAAAATCGCTAGCGATGTTCAAGGGACATAATTCCTTCGTCGTGTCTCTAAATCATGATGGATGACAAGCTAAATATTTCTATTTTTACTCAGATCTAAAGGTATCTCCACTCTGCATGCATTGAATCACGTTACATTATGTAGTTCTTAATTTTGATTTTTTTTTTCCTCTTGTGACATAAAAATAGCACCACACTTTAGGACCCATGTTTATTACGATAGATTTGTTAGTTACTTCTGCACTGTAATGATTTTGTCGATAGTTATCCAAACGAATGGTTATGCAATTTTGAGCCATGAAAAATATATTCTGCGGACTTGCGTGCACTTTGCTTGGTTATCTAGTTAAGTTATGCAACTCCTCAACTGGTGATCAATTCTTGCCATTCTGTGGTATACGCCCAAGTTTTGTCAGGAAATAGTTATCTAGGTCTGCATCTTCGCGATCAGTTGAGGCTTAGACGCGTGCAACCATTGCAGACAACAATAAGAATGTGGTTGAAAATGCATCAGTTTTGATCTATAAGTATTTAGATTGTCACGAACCCTTCGGTGAAATGGCCAAAAAAGCCTTAAATGACAACCGAAAATACAAGGTTATTACAAGACCGAGAAATTGTCAAATGTATTGGCCGGTGTATCTGTCAATTAGCTAACATGAATTTGCGACAACTCACGAAATAAAAGCGGACAAAATTTTGATCTCCTCATATCATGAACCATGTATAATTGATTAATTTGGGCGTATTTAGGACCCCCAATTATCCATGGTAACAATGTGAAACATGGTCTTCCTCGCATGTAAGTTAGTGATTGTTTAAATGGATTATTTTTACAGCAACTTCCTTTATCTCGCGGTAACAAGGTAGATTATTGAAATGTTTCACACAGGAAATGAGAGCAAAATACTATTAGACAGATTATGAGTCTAAACAAGCAATGTAAAGCATCCCCATCATGTGAACGTATCGCTCGCTCACGGTTGTTTAATATAGCCAAATCTGAACCATCTGGAAGACTCAATTCGCATGCTTTAATGATATACACGTAGATAAAGAAAAAAACAAAACAGATTATTTACATAGGTGGCTTAGTTAACTTAACACTTAACACTAATCGTTAAGCACTTGCCATCATTAACAAGCTTTCAAAAGCATCTTGAAAAAATGCCCCTGTTGACTCTTTTGGCATCATTCTGGCATTCTTCTCTTCGCGAAAATCAATCTTTTAATGCGATTTTATCCAGGTTAGCAAACAAATTCTAACCGTTTTCTCAAGAAAGGAAAACACTTTTAAATAACGTGGCTCATAAATAATGCTTTTCGTTGTTTTTATGAGTATTTACTATTTTAGTACAAAGAGGAGGAACAATGTGATGTATTTTCCCCATGCTAAACACCGGCCTTTTTCTGATGTCGACACAGACGTGCGGTATCTACTACTTGACCTTTGGTCCTTACCACTTACACGTGAAGCCACAAGACACGCAAGCAAAGTTTCAGCTCCCTGTGCAATGCTAAGGCTTTAGTCTCATCCTATTTAAGAAGGCAAATCTATTAAAGGTGATTTTTTGCAATGGATACCAGGAAAATTCTCTCCATCCTTACAATCAAAGTAACATGCTCTATTTTAACACCGCCAAATATGGATAACAGACATGCCATTTTTTAGACCAAATACCGGCAGGCATTACTTGTCTCTCCGCCACTCAAAAAACAACTGGAATTAATTTATTTTATGTTATACGTTTACGACTTGTGGCTTTCTAAGTAATCTTTCATTATCAACCGTTTCCAGAACCCATTATATATCAATTTGTGTAATACGTTTCAAACGAACTAAATGTTTGTTGTTTTGCCCTCCTTCTTGTGATGTTATGTAAATAATTCTAGCAAGTCGCACCCGGGTCGCACCTTTGAAGGCTTTTTTGAAACAAAAACAAAGCTCTTTACATCCTTGTATGGGACTGGGCGTTCATTTAAGGAGTCCGAAAATAAACCACATATCTACGAAATGGGACAGCATGGGGTAAAGTATTTCTTGTGTATATTTAGCAGCTTAGCTCTGTTGTGGTTTCCTCATAGATCGATTTTCAATCACGAACGGTTGTATTGATGAAAACTGCAGCGACACGAGTTTGGGCGTTCTTGAGGTAGTAAGGTGTTGAAATATTCTTACAGGTGAACTAGCAGTCGATTGGGTAATGAGTAAACATCACAGATGACAATCATTTTCCACTGCCTATCTCGTGGTCAGTAAAAAACCTGGAAGCCGACAGAACATGGGAGTTATCCACTGTAAAAATACGCAAATAGGAAACAGTTGGAATTGCAAATATTTTACTTTCTCATTTATCGTGGTATGACATCACCCTTCAATGAAAAGGCGACCGGAAATTGATAGCTTGCAGAACAATGATAGGGGCATTTAAACATTTATATATAACGCGTCCCTCCAAACGACGCTGAACACTCGTTTCTAAGCAGTCACAAGAGTAAAACGTGTCACTGAGGCAAGAGTCAAGAGAACAGAGATTCGTTACAGGTGAGATATATTCCTTGTACTTATTCATTATGGGACTTCTGGAGACAAATCGATAGACACGTGCTGCCATGCAAGTTGAAGCATTATTTTCTCCTCACGGAAAGCTAGAAAAGCCATCGTTTAGTGTTAAACGGAAAAAGCCCAATTTTATTTAGTTCACCAATAAGAAAGCAAAAATCGTCCACTGCCTGTTGTCAGGTTTCCATGTATATATCTTATTTCTTCTATGTCTTCTTAAAATGCATGTACCTGTAACGGCTCGTGTTTGTGGCCAGCCATTTTGCAATTGGCTATCATTGGAACCAAAAACTTCAGAAATGTCTCGATCGCAGATTAAATCTTGAACACAATTTGTAATTTAGTTAAGTCCATTCCATTGAAAAGTGCTGCTTTCAAGCTGCGGCTGTCAGTCAATTAACAATCTCACTTTTGGCTCAGAAGATAATAAATCGCCCAAGACTGTACAATTTGTTCTTCATTACAATACTACATTCCATAACAACACGAGTATAAACGTCAAAACTCCGCGTCCTAAAATAATGTTTTCCCAGACAGTTTAAAAATCCAGTCATTGAGGAACATTAACAAACAGCGACAGTAAACAAACCAGAATTACCCTATATATACTGAAACAATATTACATACATGTAGCCGACTTCACTGACATACATTTTTTACTCGGATTTCGTCATTAATTTAATTAATAAAAAGTCATCTGTCGGGAAAAGATTACTTAAGTTAAAGGTAAAAACTGTTTAAAGTAATTAGATAATTTTAAGATAGTACGATCGCGACAGTTAAAAGAATTCCGCGTCCATTCTTTTAGCTCTATTTGCTTTGCAAAAAGTTTATGTAACTCCTTCTGCGTCAAAAGGCCCGAAAGAAAACAGAGTCCCTAGCGAAAATTACTAAATAATCCTGCCACTTGATGAATATATACAAACAGCTGTCTTGTATACAAATAACTTCCTGTAGATATATTTATCTACGCATAGATTTCAACAAATCCTTTTATCGCCCCTGTCAATGTCAAGTTATGTTTGCAAACAAACGTTAAGCAATCAGCTGAGCTGGAAACATTGTTACACAGAAGCGACTTAACAAAGTAGTTTCTTTCGTTATTCAAATTAGCATTTGCATATCAATGAGGGATAAATATCAGGTTTAGCACGTGTAGTATGATCAAGCCTGGTTTTCATTGACAATTAAATGCACAAACATAAAAGCAAAGCGTTAAGAAGACAGAAGGAGACTTATTATGCTTTCCTGACTCGGAATAAGCACAAGCAAATTCGTTCTGCTTGTGCTTATGCTATGCTTAATGGTAGTAAGGACAGTGTAAAAAGTGAGATCGAATGAATGTGTTCGTTCTCAGTGTTAGGCGGTTAACTTAGGCTTTTAATGCCCAGACAAAATAGCTTTCATTTTCCCATTATTATCCACTGTATTTTTGTTGCAGTATTTTATTCTCTTCACTGTCGCATGTTGCGTTAGCAGTGCCTTCGATGTTATACTTTATTCTGCCAAAATTCACTTTTGCTAAGGGATTGGGTTCATTGCTAATGGATTGTTTGATAAAACGAAAGCAGGATATATCAAGTGAAAGTTTAAGACATTTTGTCTAATTGGCAAAATCAGATGTGAGAATTAATAGTTTAAGAATGCAACCACAGAGAATACAAATAAAAGAAAAGAACAACGACAAATGTAATTCGGCCATTACCGATCTTTGCCTAAGAGAGCCTTGGGTATTTGGTATGATCCTTTTCTCATTCACTAGTATATTGTTATTGTATTATTATTTGTCCGTGTTGCGGTTCATTGTATTTTCACTATTTTTCACTTTAAACTTAAAAGCCTTCCACATATTTCCAAATGCCCCACGTAACATTTACTGGACGTAAAGTGGAGTAGTATTTTTTTCCATTTTTATTAAAATCTTCGAACATTTTCATTTTCAGAGAATTAAAAGCGTGCCTTTATCATAAAATTGGCGTCTGATGGCGAATAGGTAATCAAACGCGCAAACAACATCATTGCGGGAACATCGTCGTTTTCTCGGTTTCCCTGAACTCACAGCATTGTGCATCAACATTATAAGTTCAATTCAAGCACTGAACAATAAAAATGCGTACCCTCTAACCGGTCACCCACTGTTGAGAGCGAGTTACTCGTCACCCGATGATAGACTGCGTGACGAGGAAGGACTTTCGTACAAAGCTGTCATGAGTTGTTACTTCGGATTAATGAACAGTTTTAATTGTTATTGATGTTCAAGTCGTTCGAAGCAATAATATAGCCTTCCAAACGAAAAAACTCGATGTACCCGCTGCACCGCGAGATAATAATTCGTTTTCCGTTTTCCTAACACGAGTTTCAAGACGGCGACTAAACATGCATACATGTCCATGTGCTTCGTACCTGAAGCCGCTTTCGTCCACTTGATAAATTGACAAACCATTTGCATACGTCAATCATTCCAGCCTAACGTTAATTGGCTGCTGTAAGTTATTTTTATTGAGACAAATCATAGCATTCAAATAACTTATACATTGACAACTGTCAGCTCCCACCAAAACCAATAATAATTTTTCCAATTGTTTGAAGATATTATTCCAGGTAGCAATCGAAACAATTGCTTCCGAAATTAAGTTTACCACGTAAGCTGTTATACTAAATGCCAAACTTGTTACCCGACTACACTGAATTGTCAGTTTGTTTGTTTGTTTGTTTGTTTGTTGTTTGCTTCTTTGCCTTTATGCATGACGAGAGGATAAGTTGTAATTAAAAATTGTTTTCATCGGTTTGCAGACTGACCAAGCTATGGGATATTACAAGAGCGCCCTGTCTGTTCTCCTTCTAAATATGTGTGTGTTGTTGTGTGCTTCACTCCCTTTGGCATACAAAGAAGCAGGAAGAACTGGGACCCTTTCTGAAAAGGTAAGTTTTACAATTTATCCGTGTTGAAAAAGTAAAGAGACACATTGATCGAAGAAGCATAGACTCTTGACCCCTAAGGATGGGGTACCTTTATCGGGTTCGCTTTCAAATTCATGTCAATTATTTCCCTCACTCAATTTCGCGAATCACTGAGATAAAATTTAATCCTTGGTCTGCGACCTATGGACGGTCAAATTCAACTGTCGAGACTAAGACAGGGTTGGCAAAGCACGTAGGTATTGTTTAGGCCTCAGCTCAGTGTAAAGGGGTAAGATTCCCTTAAGGAACTGTGCCACGGCTGAGTGTATTTTCTTTTATTTATTTTTGCCAGATACTCGCTAAGAAACTAACAAAGAAATAACTTATGTGGTTCTAAATGATAAAAGCATAGCTGTCTCCATGGTGTTACAAACAAACGGAAAACTGTTCATCCTTACAGTTTTTTTAATAACACACATCGCAATTCGTTTTAATCTTCTTCAATTATTCTGTTTTATTGAAATGCGTCTTTGCTGTTTTAATTGGTTATTTTTATATTACACCTTAGCTTATTTGGTGGCCATTTTGTGTGTCTTACGTGGCTAAATACAGCGTTTCTAAACAGTGTGATAACCAATTTACTTTAGTTAGAAGATAAATGTTCTGTAATGTTTTAAATTCTGGAAATTTACTCAAGTGTGTCATGTTTCTGATATGTTCGTACTATTGGATAGAATCATCGATTTTTATTTATTTATTTATTTATTTGTTTGTTTGTTTGTTTGTTTGTTTGTTTGTTTGTTTGTTTGTTTGTTTATTTATTTATTTATTTATTTATTTATTTATTTATTATTTTCAACTTCAACCTGTAAACTTAAACCAAATGATTTTAATGATGGAAACTGAGGGATATAATCGTGCTGGTGTTAGTTAAAACGGAGAGAGCTAGCCACCAAGTGTTCACGGGAATATGAGTAGAATTTACCTGTTTAGTGACTCTTTTCTTTCTTCCAAGTTATTCCCAAGCGGAGGAAGAGCTACCCAGGATTCCTATGGTCAGTATCCTTGGACCAGAGATGAACATACACAACGTTTCCCGTCAGACAAAAGATCACATGCCAAAAATACAGCGTCAGAGTTTGAAATCGAGCAAAGCATAAGAGACAGAGAAATGAAAAGGAACCTTCTGCAAGAGTTACTGGATTTGGTAAGAAAATAATATTCTTCCAATATCTCGGCAGTTACATATTTGATGATAGCTGCAGCAGAGGTGGAAGGAATGTTACTAGAGTATTGTCCGCATTTCAGTCAAGTCTGCAATTTCCTTAAACCTTTTAAAAAGCCAACTGTAATAGGCTCCTTTTGCAAGGTACTTTTTTGATCATTGTGGTCTCTTTGTGCTTTAATGTATTTGTGTTTATTCATTATTTTTTTAGAAGTGTGCCCGAAATTAAGTTTTCCATTCGGTTCTTAATTTTGTAAGATTGCTTATCATAATGTAACTATAACTTGTTGGAACCAAGTTCTGTATCCTCCTTGACGAACGTTGATTTTTCTATTGAGATAGAGGCCCTGGTATACGTACTAGGAATTCGTGATGTGTTTCCGTCCCCGCTGGCCAAATGGTACTACAGTGCCGAAGTCTCCGTTCATCCGTAAATTGTTTTCCTTTTGGGAAAAACTTATCGCCACCAATAACGATACAATATTAATACCTTTAACATCCAGCTATGGTCAGTATTGAAATTCCTGAGTTTTGATTGGTCAACAGGCTACCTGAGCTCATATATTATGGACCAGGTGTACGCGTCAGCGAGAAAAGCCGGAGAGCCCAAATATTGCAATTCTTTGAATGCTTTTAATAAAACAATTATTCCACTCGCGCTTATTGGATAAGAGATAGTCATAGCAAAATAAGCTATCAACCATCATATATCTATGGCGCTCTCATAGAATAAATTGTAAATATCCCCTTTCCTTATAAACCCCGCCATAACGCATTCTGGACTTCAGGGTCGCTCGACTGATTTCTGACGGTATTCATGGTTTTTAAATAGGAGAAGAGAAGACTTGGACAGGTTGTGCAAAGTCAAAAAACAAACGAGAAAAGAGAACCACAAAGATGTTATGCGGGACAAACAGGGTGCGGCAAACGGAGAGAAGTCAATAACGAAATGGTATGCTAGAACTTATTTATGGTGAAACGGTAAACGGTTAAAGGTGCTTGCAAAAAACGAAATTGGCCCTCAAAATTCTTTTATATCGAGACATGCCCAAGTGAAAGACAGATCAACCCCAAGTGCGAGCCCTGCTTATCCTTCGGTGAAGAGCACATATGTTAACACCGACATAATTATGTTAACATGCCTTGATAAGGTGATCATGAAATCTAAGTTCGATTCAAGTTTACGTTAGGGATGGAGATAGGGTCATCTATTATAGATGTAACAGTTAAGAAAGTCACCTTTTATAATTACATTTTTCGAGGGGGTTGGCGGTCAACGTAGTGTTGTAGTGGTGAGAGAGGGATTCTGGCATGCCAGAGGTTCCGGGCTCGATTACGGGTGGTGATACGGATTTTTTATTTTAATAGAAAAAAAAATAGATGATAGTGAAAGTGATAAGTGACATGGTGAAATAAATGAAGAAGCGTTGTTAAGTCGAAACTCGGAGAAAAGATTTTGTGAGTTCCCCAACGCTAGTCGAACCCATGACCTTCCAGATACCAGTTGAACGCTCTGACCACTGAGCTATGGGAGACTCGCGGTGAGCGAAGTCATAATACTTGGTTCTTATCGACCGTTTTCGAATCACGATAGACAGCAACAGGGATACCTCCAGTATCGCTTCATTTACGTATCTTTACGAGTGCCCAACAAATGCTGCACTTTCTATGTAAAGAGGGTAATATATCCCTGTTTGTCCCGCAGACACTTATGGACTCAGACGCTGAGCGTAGCCTGATGGACGACAAGGACATAGACAGGATCAAACAATATGACCTGGAAGTACAGAGAGCGTTACGGGAGCTAGGGATGGAAGTGCGTACTGGCCAGAAGATGTAAAAATAGATAGTACGCATGCACAAAAGCCTCGACTTAGAAAGGCAATGTTTAAAGAGTTTGGTCACAGACAGTTCTCTTGCAAGCAAAATAATCAAATGAATAATTAACTTAATCGATGTAGCAAACACCATGGCTTGAAAATTTTTACTTTTCTCATACAAATCTATCTTGATTTTTTTCTCTGAAAACAAATTAAGCCCGTGTATATCTGCGTTGAGTAGAAATGTAAAAATCGCCATATTATTGACACTGTGCTAATGAATGACAACAAGGCTTGAAGCTCGATCTCTACCTTTCAACGACGATTTGTATTGACCAGTTTAAGTTGTTTTATTTAGTCTAGAGTAATTAAAATTAACCTCAATTTGGTTTGGTTACTGATTTGAGCAACAGTTTATATAATACCAGTTCTGAAATTAAAGTGATAACGCCCCCCACAAAAAATAAATAAACAAAATAAACGAAAACAAACAAACAAACAAAAACAGAGAAAAATATTCCGTTCTAGCTATAATTTTAGAACAATGTTACGTTTATAGTTTGTACAGTATGTAGTTTTGGGGCGTAGCTTTCAGGACGTGCGGTCCGTGCTAATGTGTTGCTCGTAACGTCTACACTGCTTAAGCTTGTTTTCAAGCACCAACACCTGTAAGTCATGTCTTCTTTGTTTGTTTGTTTGTTTGTTTGTTTGTTTGTTTGGTTCAGTGCAAAAATCCTTAAATAGTTAAACGATAGGCAAAAATTAAGGATAAATACTTGTACAACTTTATTTAAAACATTTAAACTAAATAATTATAATTATAAAAAATTTAATGGGCGAATGATTGACTGATTTATTGATTTATTAATATGAGAACGAACATTGCACATGAAGGTTATCGCTTGAACAGTGTACAAATAAACTTGTATCACTTTGCACGTTTTTCTGGTCTGAATACTTTGCTTAACCTACAGCTTTTCGCCGGTGTCCTAAAGTGAGCAAGCTTCCTCATTGACTCAGCATAACGTGAGAATAAATTTAGAGGGTGTTGATAGCTTCAGACCCCTCCAGACCTTTAGATTGCTTAATTGCTTAAATTAGGCTGCGTAGGACCCTTGCTCATTAATAAATTCATTAGCAGTTTTTTTTTTTGACGGGGTGTTATATTGTAAAGGTTTAATTCTCCGAATTTTGAATATCGATTCTTTCAAAACTTATCAAGGATAACAGGGGATGGTGGAATTTTATCATGATTGTCGTTTTACTGAGACATGACCGCTTACTTTGATGTTGCAAGCTCTTAAATGTTAATCTGCAGATAATACGAGTTTGTGTCCAAGTTTCCAGCTAGAACAGCTCACCAAATTAAACGAATATATAACCTAGTGGTAAATCATAACCTCTTTTATGTTCTGGTCAGAACGAAATTCGCGAATTTAAAAATTGCTGGGAGTTATTGTCTCCTACGAGGGTAAAAATGTGAAATCTATAAACTTTGAAACGTGCTATCTTCTTTTTGAAAAGGGATTTTAAAAATTCGCTTTGACCAGAACACAATAGAGTGCACTACGTTTAAGTTCCTTGCGAATCAACTCATGAAATTCTGTATCGGCGGAGCTGAAAACTTGGACACAAAATTTGCAGGTTTTGCCGCTTCCGAAGACCTTCCGAGTCTATGTTTACAACAACGTGCGCAAAATTCACAGCTGTGAATCTAATTATGATAATTCGCTACGTTCCAGCGCACGGGACACAAAGCTGTCAAAGCTGAGAGCAATAACGTGTAATTACTGATACAAAGAGCGTTTAGAAATAAATTTCATGAATATTTCGTTTGCCGTCGGCTTCAGTCGTCGCAGTTCGTGCATACTCTTTAAATAAATGCATACATAATGATAACAAGGGTCCTGCGCGGCCTTAACCTTTCTATTTTACTCGAGGTGAAGGCTCCTCATAGAATCAAAAGATAGAGTCTTATCTGTTGTTCTAGTCGGAATGTCTCAGACAACCCTTGCCGTAACGACGCGTTGTGCTACCAGATTCATATTATGTTGACTTGACAAAGTAGCAAATTCTCCCTCGAAGAAAGAAAGACTAAGTATGAACTAGTAAAGAAAATTGGTGTGCCGATCTTACAGGACTTTGGCCATTCACTATTCAAAGCTGAGCTACATATATAATTAAACGTAGTATCTTCTAAGCCTGACAGCTCAGTACTGGCACTAAACACCAGCACAGTTCCTCGGTGCGGGAGGGGCTCAAACCCTGACCCAGAAAAATTGAAACCTTTCCCAAGGCTCAAATCCGGTGGATTGATGACTGCGGGTTGTGTAAACAGGTGGCTTTAACCGTTTTTCTGAAGCATGGAATTTTTAATAGAAAATTCAGTTTTAACAGACAATATCTTTTTCCTTTAGCTGGACTTTTAGCTAATACAATTTAAAGGAACCCTGCCTAAGGTTCGCACTAATTCACAATGCCGTAAGAGGCAAAAAAGAGGCAAAAAGGGTACCCTGAGAACTGAGGACTGAGAACCTTAAAATCCATTTATTATCCTGCGGGACATACTCCATATAACACCCACTCCGCTGGGAGCAGATCAACTAGGAGTATTGCTAGCTTATCCCTGATGACATGGCAACTTAAGCTATTTCAAACAACAAAAAATATATATTGTCAGACCAAACACTTTGCCAACAACCTGTTGTACGCATAAGGCAGAAAGAGGAAATCCGAGATACGTTTTATTGTCCATGAAAATGGAAACACGAAGGCAATGGCCATGTTTAAGCCTATGGGTGACCGTGTTTCTTCCGAAACAATTCTCATTTTAAACTCAGTTGTATAAACCCTATGCAAAAATGGCTGCGAATTGAAAAAAATATTTTGTATGTATGTAAATTAGCCTCACTAACCTCGTGTTTGAGTTGATAACTCAAAAGAATTTTTAATCTAGAACGAGGTTAGTGAGGCTAATAATTTTAAATTGGCGGCTATTTTTTGCATAAGTTCTATATTAAATTTTTACTTCTTGCCCTCTTTTACAAAAAACAAATATCCTCTGTGCAGGCATTTTTAAATTCAAAGATCCAGTCTTAATTTGAGTATCTCTTGTTAGAATTTAGTTAGAATCTTGAGGTGGGTACCAGCTCTCTCGAGGTGTCACATGAATGGCTCGCTATCCATCCAGAGAACAAAATGCCCCCAAAACAATAACAACTGTTGCACTAGAGGACCAGTAATGTTACAAGCATACGAGAACTGCTACACTATCGAGAACCAATGGTTGTAATTGAGCGGATGCCTGTTTCTTTGACATTGTATTTTCTCTCAGTTTTAGTTGTGAGAATAAAAACGATTATGACGAGGTGTACTCACTATAAAGCATCGAACAGCAAAATCATGAAATATTCCAAAAACGACAATAACATAATTTTTATCCCCGTTCAAATGAAAATTTTTAAAAACTAGAGTTAGAAATATTGACAGCAAGCAATTAAAAAATTAGAAAAAAATAAAAAAAAAAAATCAAATGAAAATACCTCGTAAAGATATATTAGAAAAACTTGTTTCAATCTTATTATCCAACACTAGCATTGACGGAATAATCTGCATTCAGGGGTCTCATATTTTCTTTGTTTCATCTGGACGCAGGCAAGCGCTTACATTGAATCGAAACTTCTTCTCAATATCAAAAATCAAAATTATTGCACGATTCGCTCTTTAAAGAGCCAAACAATTTGAAACTTGCATTTTAGTCAGTTACACAGGAGCCCAAAATGTGAAATCCACGGGTATTTTTGTCTTATTTTTGGCAACGTAGCTAATATTCTACTAATTTGATTGGCTGATTTCGAGAACCGCTGCTGCCAAGCTCAATTTTTGTGTTAAGATGGTGCTTTAGGGTATTTCATAATGACGTCATTGACCAAATTCTTTGTGTACTACTCCGTCAAGTGAGAATTGACCACGCCCTCCTATTTAAACTCACATCTTCGTAGGTATAGTTTTGACATTTTGTTGAAAAGCGAATGTAATTCTTGTATTAATGAAAAGGTTGCAATTTAAAACATGCAACCCTTTCAACATCGTCAGTAGCACGAGTTCGTAGCAGTTGCAAAGCCTTTTCTTACCTGCACTAATCAACGTAAAGTAAAAACTTTTTACGGCTAAGTCTAAGGTGAAAACTAATATATCAGATTTAGGCAGGCCTAAAATCGGAGCTCCCATTAATTTTATCATTACCAAATAAGTAGCCACACTATTTCTAAGCTTATACAGTGGAGCAAAATAAATTAGTTTTTAATCGCTCATGGTTAAACTTTTAAGTATAAAATATCTTACATGTAAAAACCTCTCATGGTTTTGTCGACGAAAGCGATGTCAACATATTTCGAGGTTAAACCGAAATTGACGAGTGCATTTTATTGGGTTCCTCACGTAAGCAGGTAGTAGCACACACCAGATCTTTGTAAAACTTTTTACAACGTTTACTGTACACTAATTAATACACCTTTATGAGTTATTCAATGTAAAAAGGACCTTGATCTTGATTTGATTTAATAAAAACAGTAAGGGCAAAAAATCAACTCAAGGCAAAAACAAAGTACAGAAAAACAATTTAAATCGCTGCTAAACACAGAAAACCAAATGAACTCACACCACGGAAAACTGAGAAAATCACGGCAGCAAAACAAACTGTGCAAATTGATGGTGCCAGTTTTGTAAGTCAGATTTTGTGTAAGAATTGTGGCAGTTTGTGATTTGGGAAGTGGTGCACGCTAACTTAGAATAAGCTTACAATGTTGTTTTGAACCGTCTTCTTTCTTTTCGCTGCGGTTTGGTTGCATGATAATCTAATTCTGTTTTATCGTATGCGCTGCTAAATACCTAAAAATCAAATCAACTATGTTTAACGAGGGTAGCATATAACAGTCTCGCGACTGACAAACCTGTGGCCCTCGAATTCCCGATCGAATTGGAATTTGGAAGTGTTGGTTTTTGTGGAGGGAGGAAAACTGAAGAACCCGGAGAAAAACCCTCGGAGCAGGGACGAGAACCAACAACAAACTCAACCCACATATGACGCCGGGTCCGGGAATGGAACCCCGGGCACATTGGTGGGAAGCGAGCGCTCTCACCACTGCGCCATCCCTGCTCCCCTAAGAGAATTTTATGCAGAGAACTCACTCATTCTTTCGGATTAGAAAAACTTTGGAAGCTTGGCACACCTCTGCTACTGAGCATGCTGACAATAACTCCAAGCCGATTCCAAACCAGTATTGTATTCTTTGTAAGAAATAGTCACCTAATTAGCACATTTTCACTTTGCTTTTATTCATATTTTTCTTTTTATCTCACCTTTTTTGTATATATTATATTCATCTTGTATTCCATTTTTATCCGTCGAAGGCTGTAGAGCGAGAGCCGAAAGCTCATATTCTTTTAAAACATTTTAAGCCAGTGAACGTTTTTATTGGAACTGGATAATATTTATTGTTTCGTCCGCATCAGTTACATTTCAAGGGAATGCTGCTTTGTTCTTCAACGGCTCTACTCTTGTAGCAGCTGTTGGAAAACTAGAAAAAAACAAATATTTTCGGTGGCTTTGCGGAATGCTTCGTGGGCACTGTGTCACGAACAGGTTCTGGATCGATGTGTTATGAGATTGTTATCGGAGGCGCTCCATCGAGGCAACAACAAGAAGTCGACGCTCCGGTGCCGCCTGTGCACAGAGATATTGAAGGAAGAGAGTTTCCGTTGCCGATGAAGTGACAAGCGTTTCTGGTAATAGGAGATAACAAAGTGGACTTGGCACACAAAAATTGTAGTATCTGACGGTTGTTCAATCGAAGGGGATGTTCTCTGCTCGGATCCTAGCCTTGATGTAGCCGTTATGAGATCCAGCCACGAAGAAGCCGACACAACGTTTGTTCGTAATGAAGTTAGTCTTATAGGCACTTCGACAGCCCAGTAGTTTCCACAGACACAGTTTTGCTGTTACTTTTGTTACCATACCTCGCCATCACCGGCTGTGACAGCACCTCGTTCAACTGTTGACATTCAAAGAAGACTGCGTCGAATATTCTCTCCTCAGTGGGTGAAGACGTCCTCGATGCCGACACCATCACATCCACAGAGAAGTTTGTTTGTCGAATTTATAAGACATCAGATGACTCATTGGACTTGGCTCGTGTCGTGCTATTTGGCAAAGTCAGTAGCCCAGAAAGACTACCACCGACTAGCGACGCGTTCAAGCACCGCAAACCGCGGTGTGGCGCCAGGCACACATTCAGAAACCGGTGCTTCCGAACCCAGAGGAGACAAGCTGGATGCTACAGAAGATCTACTGGTCCCTGTCATTATGAAATTAGATCTCAAAATTCCAAAGGCTTGTCTAGAAATGGTTACATGCTGATGCACCACTAGCTGCGCGACTCTTTGCTGTAAATGCAGAAAGTCGCATGTCGTGTGCACTGGGCTATGTGGATGTAAAAAGACGGAATGACGCTAATCGCTGCATCAACCTGCGCTAACGCGCTTTTAAGACGCTTTCATAAGAAACAATATTTGTTCCGCAGTGTTCTTGAGAGAGTTTTGAAGATTTATTAACAATATTTAGAATATTCATAGCCTCCGTTACAGACAAACTAAACCCCTTTTTTGATTGACAATATGATAAACAGATTTATTAAATATGACAGTAAGGAGCAACGTCATGTTATTTTCAATTAGTTAACTTCACACGAATTCAGTCAGTCACCATTAATGAGCCCGGGACAGACAAAGTGCATTGTAAAATGGCTTTGATTTAGGAATATACGAGGCAAAAAATAAAGTTTTATCTCCAACTATAACAACTATGATGTTATTTCCATTTTCCTATTATAAAGCAAAAAACGAAGAAGAGGAGGAAAGCTCTATATATGGACATAATATCTTGACATACATCAATGTTCGCTAGCTTGTAGCTTCAGCGTGGCATGACCTCGATTAACGTTAAAATAATACAAGAATTGCCTTTTCTTTTCAACAAAATATCCAAAATATACCCGATATAAGGTGAGTTTATATAAGAAAGCGTGGTCAATTGTCGCATGACAGCTTGATATTCATAGAAACAGTATAAAAATTGTCAGAAATTTTAAGAATCATCTTTAAAGTACACTTTGATTTATTAAACTTAAAATTGCTAAAGGAAAGAAAACTCCTACTAATTTTTTTAGTTCTTTTTTTATTTTTCCTTTTTTTGGCAGAATACGGGTAACTTGAGGCATATAGATGTACAGAAGTCATCAGACATTCTCCTTAGCATAAGTATTTATTTATTTTTTTATTTTTTTTGTTAAGAAATGAAGTAAATCTGCTCTTCCAGTCAGAAGTAAATAAATAGTACCACTTGGCCTCATAAACGAGCTTTATCCAATGATGACTAAGTCAGAAAGTGAAGTCCAATTAATCAACAACGCCAAAACATTATATCCCCTTGGCATAAAAAGACGTGACGAAGAACACCAATATTAATGACACTTCTTACTTAGTCCTAAACAACCAATCCTTGTAACGCATTGTATTGTAAACGTTTATTTGCAACGATTCGTTTACGTTTGTCACATTTCTTTTCTGTTCAGCCCCTGAGGAAGGTTTGTATTCAGTGCAAACCGAAATATCGGGCAAATATTATCAAAATAGTTTAGTTGTTTCTTCACAGTTGCAATTGCTTACTGTTTTGGTCGCTAAAGCCGTTTGGATAAATCTGCCGTAAATATATATAATGTTAGTATATACCACACAAGTGAATAGTGCTTTCCGCGTGCGCTGATTGGTTAACTCGGAGGTGATTAGCAAAGTACTATTCACCTCTACTTCGGTGAATAATTGTTAATTATTCCATCACCGGCACGCCAAAGAAAATTAAAATAAATCAGCGTGTTGTTCAAGATGTGGAATTCCTTGCTCTGGTAGTCCTCTAGCAATGCGTATTAGGCAATCATCAGCCTCACAACATGTCCAACAGTCTTCTCCGAAGTTCGGCCAGTGATTGTCATCAGCAGCGCGTCATTTTCTCCACGCGCAGCCGAGAATAGTTCCATGAAGGTGAAGGAAAAGAAGCTCCTGTGGCCTTCGCAAACAGTGGAAAAATTGCGGCGAAGATGGAATATAAATTTCAGGCCATCTTTAGCTTTGATATCAAAAATATCAATTGAGCCGGACCTGTGTTATGGACCACAAACATCACGAGCCAACTGCCTCCAGCCGGTATTGTGTGCTCGTTTCTGGCGTAAATGACTGTCAGGGACTGTTTTGGTGTCCATCTTCTAATTTTGGGTTTCAAATTCTAATATTAAAATCACAATAAATCTTTAATAAATCTTCAAAATCACCCAATAATTTACAAAATACCGCAAAACATGAATTCGTGTATCGAGCATAGAGTTTTTGAATTACTTGAAGCGAAAACGAGATATTCGCATTAAATCCAATTCAGGATCGGCGGAAAAGGGGGCTTCAGGTGTACCTCCGCCTTAAGATGACCACACCTTTCTTGCCTATAAAATAACAATTATGTAGTTAGCAAAGATGTTACTGCATCGAAGCTGCCAAAAACCGGATATAGGAATACAATATATGATTACATTTTGTTGAATATATAAGGATCAGACGATAACGTCTTGGACTTCCGTTCAGTAAATCTCGACGCTTACTACTTGAGCGACCAACCCAGGCGACTAACATTCATTGTATGCCTTTTTAACGTATATCCTGTTTTTGTTTCTTTGTCAGATTCGCCTCATTGAATACTTGGATAATTAAAGGTTTTAGTAAATTAGAGACTATGCAATGATCAACTGGAAGGGGCTGGGGTGGGAATTAAACCAGAGGGGAAGGAAAAATCGCAACTAGAGAGAGGGTTGTAGGGGCATTACTGGTTTTAACCTCTTTTCACAAACTGGAAAAGTGGTAGAAGAGGCGCTTTTATAAGAAACTGGCCCGGCTCCTTTAGACAGACATTAGAAAATGCAAGAATGACTTACTGTGATCTATTTATTTTATCCTTTTATCCTTAGCTGCTGCCGATCGCGATTGGTTTTCGCCCTACTCCACTTGGTAGCCTGTTCGCAGGCTGTGATAGAAAATTCTCGATAGCCGCCATGTTTGTTTTCAAGTTATAATTCAAATTAGTCACGTATTATAATATTATAATTTATCGGGGGGGGGGGGGGGGGGGGGGGGGGCAAACAAGCGCAAATCGATGAATTTATGGTTTATTATTATATTCGATATTTTAATCATAGCCGTGCTTTGGTTCAAGTATTGTAGAGAAAATCAAATTTTCAAGTAACTATTTCAGACCAACCTCAATAATGAAATGAGTATTCTATAGCTTGGCTCTAAAATGTGATTTTAGCACAGATACCTTACTATTTAGACAAGCTGATTATCCGAGAAACGGTATCATTTTGTAAAAGAACACTCGCTTGGGCAGCACGGAAGGTATCGAGAATCTTCAAGCTTTTCTTCTTTTTAAGAGATAGCCAACAGCTAACTAACTACTTTCTACAATGTGCAAGCTTTATGCCATCTTAGGGTACGCTTGGGACAATAGCGAAACACTAGCCAGGTGGCTTAAGGCAAAGTTCTGGGGTGTACATCCCTAAGGGCATGCAGCTGTCCTCCTAAGGCCAACAAAGATTAACCAATCGAAACTGGAAAATACGACTATTTTAAGGCAAACCTAACCTTGGTTCTAATTAGGGAAAGTAGTGGCTAAGGTTGCAAGAAAGACAAAAACATTTTCACAGAAAACGATAAAGACATTTAAAAAAAAACGTGTTCCTTTTAGGAAAGCAAATATGTAAATGGCGTTTTTATTTAGTTCTTCTTAGGCAAGTTTAAAGAACTTATTAAGTCCATTATTCGTTTCTGCATTGCTGTAATTCAAAACGGTAAGCATGGTATTCATCATTCTTAAAACTGAAAAAAAATTGCTATACCAAGGAAAATACATTCTCTCAACAATAATCTTTGATTTTCAAAATTTAACTTAATTCCAACAAGGATATAAGTTAGCACAACAGCCTAATGGCGGATTGTTTTGTCTTTACCAGCCTTCGATGGGCTAGCATCTCATCGGGGAAATGCTCCTTTTAAAAAGGCTCTTTTCGCTGAAGAAATATTATTTTAGTACCGGTACTGGGTTTAGACGTAAAACATACTTTTTGAATCTTACTGGAACTTAAAATTGCTCTGCCTCTCAACTGCAAAAAATAAATAAATAAATAAATAAATAAATAAACAAACAAACAAACGGCACGCAATGCATGCAGAAGCGATGACGTTTCACAAGGGGTCTTCAATAATTTACAGGACATTTGTCAAAAAAATGTTTTGTAAAACATTTGAGAAGGAATATTAGCGATATAAAAAGTGAACAACGACGTTTCGATGACTCCATGTCATCATTATCAAGTTAAAAATTAAAATACAAAGTTGAAGCTTTATATAGTGATCGGAGAGTGGATGAAAATATTTAGGGTGTGAAAATCTATTTACATAGTCAATTTAAGTAGACAGTTTGGCACGGACGGAGTCTGATTGTGTGTTGAGTTTTGGCTTTATGTTCCTGATGAAGAGCATTTCGTAAAGTAAACAATCCAGCTTCGTGCGGCATTTCTTTAAAACAGTGAACTGTTTTTGTACACTGTAGCCTTACAGCTTGTGGTCTTCTTTTGAGTGTTGACCAATCGCAGAATATTTATGCTCAGCGATGCGTTGAAAAAGATGTCGGGATGTGAACCCGACATAATCTGCATCACACAGATTACATGCGAATTTGTAAACAACGCAATGTTGATTTATATGGGGAGGCTTGGCTTCTACCACTTTGAGGTCGTCCATAATTTTTCTGCTTAGAAACACTGGCTGCAGGTCACTTCCGATTAGTTCTTGTTGAGGTCGTTAAGATTACGGCGTAAAGCGTCAGCCGATCTCTGGTCTTTAAACGGCAAAACAATTCTGATGGGCTTGTCTTGCTGGGCTTCTTCCGGTGGTCTTGCTTGATCTCGTGTGCGGATAAAGTTGTTGATGGCTGATTCAATAAGGCGCGGAGGATACTTTAATTTAAGAAACATTGATCTTAAGGTGGGTATATTTTGGATATGTTCATCGACATCGACATCTCTCTGTATCAGGCGCGCAATCTTTGAGACGTGGTCGCTCATCAGTTTCTGGTACTGTTTCTTACGGAGATCAACGATCGTTTTCAGGACACACAAATTTCGCTAGAGACGTCGATGTCGATGAACATATCCAAAATATTTCATCTTATAAGCTTTCTTTCTTCCAGAAGCTTGTTCTCTGCTGTGGTCTAAAGTTTGCACTTCCCCAGCGCCATATCTCCGCCATGGATGTCCAAGCCAGTTTTGAAAAAGCCTTCTGGAAACTCGAACCAACAATTCCTGAAGACAAGAAAGAGTTAGCCACCGCAACACTACGATCCATTGCACTGAATTATATTGAACGGAAAGGCCCAAGACCACCAAAGGCCCTAGTACATTCAATCAACCAACTGAAGAAACGTAGTGATATTGTCATCTCCAAACCGGACAAAGGGTCCGGCGTCGTTGTAATGGACAAATCTGATTATGTTCGTTTACTCTCCGAGGCATCTATCAATGACCCAACAAAATTTAAGCCGGTTGACTCGGAAAGGCCAAGAAGAAGAGGTAGACCCCCAAAACATTACCATCCTTTGTTGGAAAAAGAAAAACATCTCGACTCAGTCGTCCGCAGAATTCTTCCTAAACACATCGCTGAATTGCTCTGTTTAAAAGGGACCAGATTAGCACATCTCTATGGATTACCCAAGACACACAAAAAGCATCTGGCCATGCGACCTATTCTCTCCGCGACCGGCACCTACAACTACGCCTTAGCAAAATGGCTAGATGAGAAGTTAAAGCCCTTCTCGACCAACAAATACACAATCTCTGATATCTTCGAGTTTGCTCAGGAAATCCAACAGCTTCAGTTCAACAAAAATGATATTTTTGTATCGTACGATGTGTCGGCATTATTCACAAGTGTCCCCTTGGAAGAAACCATCCAGATTCTAGCCAACAAAGCCTTTGCTGGAAACTGGTTTAACGAAACCCATCAGTTGAACATCACTCGTGATGATCTTGTTGAGTTATTGAGGGTTGCTACAAAACATCAACTTTTCCAGTTTAACGGACATCTTTATGAACAAATCGATGGAGTTGCAATGGGCTCACCCTTGGGTCCACTCATGGCGAATGCTTTCATGTGTTCAGTCGAGGAGAAGCTGGAAAGCGAGGGCAAGATGCCCACTTTCTACAGAAGGTACGTGGATGACACCTTAGCTACGGTACCCGACCTTGGATCTGCTGAAGCCCTTTTAACAACGTTGAATGAAGCCCACCCTTCAATCAGCTTTACGATGGAAACAGCAACTAACAACAAACTACCCTTTGTTGGAATGGAAATTGAAATTACAGGAAATCGGCTAGTAACACGCGTCCACAGAAAAGCAACAAACAAAGGCCTCTTACTGCACTATCAAAGTCACGTTGACAACAAGTACAAGTATTCACTCCTGAAAACAATGTTAATTCGTTCTCATCGTCTTTCATATTCTCCAGAGGTTTTTGCCAATGAATGCAACACCTTAAGATCAATGTTTCTTAAATTAAAGTATCCTCCGCGCCTTATTGAATCAGCCATCAACAACTTTATCCGCACACGAGATCAAGCAAGACCACCGGAAGAAGCCCAGCAAGACAAGCCCATCAGAATTGTTTAGCCGTTTAAAGACCAGAGATCGGCTGACGCTTTACGCCGTAATCTTAACCACCTCAACAAGAAAATCGGAAGTGACCTGCAGCCAGTGTTTACAAGCAGAAAAATTATGGACGACCTCAAAGTGGTAGAAGCCAAGCCTCCCCTTATAAATCAACATTGCGTTGTTTACAAATTCGCATGTAATCTGTGTGATGCAGATTATGTCGGGTTACGAAATGCTCTTCATCAGGAACATAAAGCCAAAACTCAACACACAATCAGACTCCGTCCGTGCCAAACTGTTTACTTAAATTGACTATGTAAATAGATTTTCACACCCTAAATATTTTCATCCACTCTCCGATCACTATATAAAGCTTCAACTTTGTATTTTAATTTTTAACTTGATAATGATGACATGTGGAGTCATCGAAACGTCGTTGTTCACTTTTTATATCGCTAATATTCATTCTCAAATTTGTCAAAAAAAAAAGTTTAATAAAAGTAGCTGACAACTTCTGTGCTGAGTGACTTCTGTGCGGTATCTTGACGTGACATCCGATATACGATATACGATGCAAGGCCAAACGCTGTCTTGAAACTGATTACACCTTTTGTTTTAAAAGAATGGAAAGATTTCTTTTTAC
The DNA here is from genome assembly GCA_963693305.1 of Meandrina meandrites. Taxonomy (NCBI): domain Eukaryota; kingdom Metazoa; phylum Cnidaria; class Anthozoa; order Scleractinia; family Meandrinidae; genus Meandrina; species Meandrina meandrites. The sequence goes on from OY855914.1 coordinate 16,235,953, forward strand.
TAAATCTTATAGAAAGCATCAAATAGAAATTGTCTCTTTCGTTTATACTTTAAATTAGTCCTTTCTAACTGCCCAGAAGTATTTTGCTTTGAGTTCTACGTGACTATTTCTTGTTGAGTTGACTTGATTTCTTTTCCCAGTCCTATTCGGTTCGGTTGATCGCAACAGACAACAGACCCCGTTCACTCACTCGCACGTCATCGTCATCGCTTAGAAAGGGTTAATCATGAGTTCCTTAAAGATCGGCGCCCAAACTGGCCCTTTGCAGGTACCTACACAGCTGTGTTGAATGAATCTGGCCAAGGATGTCGCAGGTTTAATATTGAATCAAGCTAAAGTAACCACACAGCAATAAATGTAAACGCCACTAATACAGACGAAAAAAGAAGACAACAACAACAAGGAAACGGTAATAACCCGTTGGCTGGGGAAAGAGGTGGTGTCCCTTGATTTATGATGGTCTAATGGCAAGGGATAGAAGGACGCAAGTAACAATGAATCTTGCCTATGTAACTAATTGGAAACGCCCTAAAACCTCATAGGTTAGAATTAACGCAATCATGGTACCTGGTACTTATCAACTTAGCGGGTTATCACAAGGGCATTATTTTTTATAAATAACATTATTAATTGCCATAATGTTTGCTTTTTGATGCAGTCAAGCAACTCGCTGGAACGTTCAAAACAATGCGACTTCAACTAGTCATGTTTGACTGCTTTGTCCGAGTGCATAGCTTGACCACCAGCAAGGTGTTATTTCATACCATGTGGCCGTTAGATGCAAGTTACCCATTCTCTTTACTGTCAGGTACTCTACTTGTTCCGCAACGAGAAAGAATTTGGTGCTTAGTTTTAACTAAGCACAAAAGGTTCTTAGCCGATATATTTGTTCTTAACTTAAATCTTCGGTGACTTCTGTTCACCTTCATCAGAGCCCGATACTGGTACCAGTATTTTAGTTAAGACACTTTTCTTCAGATTTGCTCCAATATCATAATCGCGACTTATTATAACGTTTGAAAGGGAAGAAGAAGGCAATTTGTGTCAAAACTTTTGTCAGTTTTATCACGATCAATTAGCTCGTGTGAGATGAAAGCTAAGTCTAAGGAAACTGTATTTTGGTGAAGTTCATAACAAATTATGTCGAAATTATGAAATGGAGAAGGGCAAGACACCAAGACCCATTTTAGTTCATTTATAATTAGTTGAAACCAATTAAGGATAAAATTGTAAGAAATAAACTCCTTTTTATATATCTTTCTTTGTCCTTGAGGGTAAGGATTCTATTTTGGCAAATTGCTAAAGGATAAACAGTTTTCTAAACGGCGATAAAACCAAGTGAAGGTAATGATAAGTTTTAAACTCATTCATAAGTGAAACTTCGATAATATGACAATTTTTACACGTATCCTCAAATTATCTCCCCGCCATCTAAAAACAATAACAATTAACTATACAAATATTTATAAAAAGATTTAACAATTATTCTGCGAAATCGCGCGGAATATCGCCTGATACTTAGCCGATGAGGCCGTGAGCCAAGTTGGCTAAAATCAGACGATATTCTGCAAGATTGACCATGACAACAAATTGCCAACGAAACGCTTTTTGCAGCGAGAAAAACTGTGGTTGTGCAGCGTTTGCACTCTTTGCAATCTTGGCAACGTACGTATATCCCAAGATATCTGTTTTGTATACGAATGACGGATAACAATTACTTTCTGACCATCTATTGGCATCGCGCTAGTCTGTTGAACAACAAGAGGTTGCTAGCAACTTAAAACTGCGCTTATATTTTTGGCTAATTAACAGCTTTCTTTCTTAAAAGTCACGGTTAAATTTAATCTGTTTGCACTATGAGTAAAGGATTAGCAAAGTAGTCACGCGAGTCAAACAATCCGAGGTTTACGTTGTCCCCGGCTATCTTTAGCTTGGGGGTTTTTCCCGTCGAATGACGTAATCCCTGCACGTTCGGGCACGCTCAAATGTTTACTTAAGCAAATATTTCATTTCCTTTCAAATCTTTGAACTCACTTCAAGGAAATAGCCAAAGAATTCACTTCGATTGCCTAAACCCACAAGAAATACTCGCAGAAGAGGAAACAATTAAATTAATGTCCGTCGCTTCTGCCGACATAAACATGCAAATGAAACACGATGTTATTTGTCACGTAACGAAAGTGAAACCTGCAACATCAGCGCATTCCATGGCTGACGTAATACCTTTTTCAGTGTATTCAACATTCGCTTTGAATGGAACAATTCGATAAAACCAAAAGAAAATATACTTTATACACAATAAAGAAAACAATATCCGCAACATTTTCTGTACATTCATGTTTCAACAGCTTTTGGCGAATAAACATCATAGGTTGCGTGATTTCAAAGCCCCAAACACGATTTGGCCGAGTGGAGGTTTGCGTCTGGTCACCGACCAAAAAAAATAATAAATCCCGTGCAGAGCAAGAACCGCGCTCGGCCCATGGCCGCGCGGTCAATAATAAATCCCGTGCAGAGCAAGAACCGCGCTCGGCCCATGGCCGCGCGGTTAATAAATCCCGTGTAAAGCAAGAACCGCGCTCGGCCCATGGCCGCGCGGTTAATAATAAAAATAATAAATCCCGTGCAGAGCAAGAACCGCGCTCGGCCCATGGCCGCGCGGTTAATAATATGAGATATTTGTATTCGTTCCTCGAGTTGTTAAGTTATTTCGGTGGGTTGGATAGTATATATTTAACATTTAGACTAGGAGCTCGAGTTTTCTATGATCGAATAGTCAACAAGAAGCAGCTGAGTTTACCATCGCTCATAGAAAACGAGGGCGAGTAGTCTAATTGAATAAGTAGAATCTCTAAAGGATTGCAGTCCAAAAACAGAAAAATAGAGAAAAATTTTCCCTTCAAAATGCAACGCGCGCGCGATTGAATATTCACGATAACCGCCATGATGGATTTTATAGTGTAATGCAAAAATTAGCCACGTTGTCTGCCAAGGCGCAAACATTAAAATTGTTAAGAAGCCAAATATCTTCATTAAACTTTTTGATCAAAGGGCGTTTTTGCAAGCCAACATTAGCCGACACACCTTTTCTGTTTGCCCAGAGATTCCACGTTCAGAAAAGGTTTTTAATGTCTTTATTGGTTTTGAACGTCGTCATGACATAACTGATTTCTGACGCTCGCGTAAAGCTTTCAATGGTGAAAAAAAAATCGAGATGTAATATCATGGTTATATGGGGTACCTAATTTGTGATAGAAACAAAGAACGCCGCTTAAAGTGTGGGTTTAAGCAAAAAACGTCGGCGGATTCCCGTGCCAAGCTTATGCCACTAGATGAACGGTAGTCCGGGTATTCAAATGCATGTTTATCAGTGGAAATGAAAGCTAAGACATTTGAAATTGAAAGGTCAAGTTTTACATCTAAAGTACAGTTGACTCCCGGTAACTCAAACCTTCAAAGGAAATTGAAAGGTTCGAGTTGATCTATTACTATCGATTGTCCTTGAAAGTTTTCTAAGATTGGATTTGAAAGAATCGGTCTCAACCTCCACCAACACACTGAACGTCTGTAGGACGTCAATGCGTGGCATAGTTCGTGCTCTTGAGGGGCATTTCGATCGGGGGCGGCTCTCACTCGTGTACGTATTTATTTTAAAGTAAATTCAGTGTTTTTGACTACAGTATACTGTTTGCTTTGACTTGTCACGTATTGACAGACATGGTTCGAGTTATCGAGGGTAAAATTATATAGAAAATGACCTGGAGGGAAACGAAGATTGGTTCGAGTTAGCGGGAGGTTCGAGTTATCGAGGGTTCGAGTTACCGAGGGTAAAATTACAGTAAATGTATGACGGAAATCCAGGGGAAATCGTTTTGGTTCGAGTTAGCGCGAGGTTCGAGTTAACGAGGGTTCGAGTTATCGGGAGTCGACTCGTTAAAATGTAAGTTCCTATCGTTGTTTAGTGTTCAGAGTGTACATCGACACTCTTATATTCTACCTATTCCCGATCTTTTGGTCTTGCCACGTAGGCTGAAGGGTTTAATAAAAAATAAGCTACATTCGCTACACAACTTTGAACAACGATATTAAATAATCAATGGCAACGACCCAAGGATTTTTATCCCTGTTTTAATGATTTTCTTCAAAAACTAAAATTTAGAAATATTAACAGCAGGCAACGTTAAAATAAAACTGAAATACAAAAAAAATAAAAAAGTAAAAAATATAAAATATAAAATACCTTGTATATTAGAAAACCATTTTATCCAAAACCAACTTTTGAATAGAAAATTTCGCCCCAAAACCAATTATTGCACGATTCCCTGTTTAAAGTGCCAAACATTTTCACAAATTTACACCTCTACATTATAACAGGCTACTGTTTTTTTTTGGGGGGGCAGAATGTTGGTGACTTGCTGTCGTGGAAATAGACATTAGTCAACAGAAAGTTGTTTGTTCACGAGAAGAAAGTATAAATCTGCTCTTAGTAGTATATAACTAGAACCTCTTTGTCTTATGTTATCCCTTTCACCAAAGCAAAGCAAATTAAAATGAAATCAAAATGTTCTAATCTAAATCAACGTAATGTTCAAGATGTGGAATTCCTTGATCTGGTAGCCCCTCTGTGGAACATGTTAGACAACCATGAGCCTCACAACATGCCCGACGGTCTTCTTCGATGTTCGACCAGTGATTGTCGCCAGCACCTCGTCACTTCCTCCACGTGCAGCCGAGGACGGTGCCTTAAAGGTGACGGAAAAGAAACTCTTGCGTCCTTTGCGAACAGTGATGGCGGTGCGGCGAAGACGGGCAACATACTTCAGGCGATCTTTGACCTTGATGTCAAAGATCTCGGTTGAGCCTGTGTTGTAGACGACAAACATCACGAACCCACTGCCTCCAGCTGGTATTGTGTACTCGTTCCTTGCGTAAAGGACTCTGATCAAGGCATGGCTGGGACGAACTGTGTTATGTGAGTTACGTTCAAAGGGGTACCCCTTCTTGGTCTTCCCTTTCAGCTTCAACTTAAACGGTGCTGAAGGAGGTGTGAAGGAAGCTGAGAAGTGCGCGCCACTTGTTCCGTGAGGAATTACAGTAGCTGTGCCCAGGCGCTTCCCGTCCATGCTCATCAAATCAAGGCTTAGTGACTTGCTGTTGATTTTATTTGCTCCAGCAACTGTTAAGATGACCACCGCTTTCTTGCCTATTAAATTAAATAACTTTGGTTAGCCATAAAATGTATTTGCTTAAGAAATGCCGTTTACAATACATTTATTGGCTGCGCCGGTGAATTCAGATTAAGTGAGCAGCAATTCAATAACCTAAGGTGACACTTACCTATGAGAGGCTGTGAAATAGGTATTGGTTTCCTGCTTCTTCCACGGGTTGGAATCATCACAAAAAAGTATTCGAAGTCGACATTTGTTTTGCTCGAGCCTTTGATCAAGTACGTATGTTTCCCAGCTCCTGCCACAACCAACTTCCATATCCCTGGCTTTGGGTGGTTGATCTCGTAAATAGCTCCCTTTGTCAGATAAATCTTGCCTGAGGTAATATAAGTCCCTTTCGGATCTCTGAGATTGATTCTTGGCCTCATTTTCTCGGTTGAAACTGAAATGATGATCTTTTCTGTGGAGTCATCAACGGGAATGTTGTATGTGTAGGAAGATCCCCGTGGACTTCGCCTCTTTTTACCTATAGACGTTCCAGGACCTCCCTTGGCAAGGCATGTTGTTCCTGCAAGTGTGATGCCAGTTAAACCTGAGAGTTTTCTCAGCTCATAGCTGCTGGGAAGTTTTAGCATTTGACCGCATGTTTCACTGGCCAGCTTCTCGAATGGTCCATACGAAGAGTGGCCGCACAGTCCAGTCGTAAAGAAGTTCACAGTGATACCATTATCTTCAGCAAACTCCAGTACTTCGATGATATTTTCATCGGTTGCATCTTTTGCTGTTGCATCAGTGAAAACATAAAGCGGCGAACCATAATTTGGGCTTTCAGCCATGGCGTCCAGGATTCCCGTGAATGTCAGCTCGGGACAGTCTCCACCGCCATGTGCGTGTAGACCATTTATGGCTTTCTCGAACTGTGTTCCTTCACCGTAGCCTTTGTAAGTAACTGGGCCGGTTCCTACCAACAAATAAAGAGTTTTATTAATGCATCAATTTAATCGGTTAATCAATCAATCAATCAATCAATCAATCAATCAATCAATCCATCAATCAATCAATCAATCAATCGATCGATCGATCGATCGATCGATCGATCAATCAAACAATCAATCAATCTTCAATCAATACTACGTTGATTGCAATGTAGTAAATTTAAAAATGTAAAAATAAGCTATTAGCTAAACTTCATTCGACGATGTTCTGCATTTCTCTCAGTTTTACAAGAAAAGTGTTGCTAAGTCCGAGAGGTAAAAATAGTTTTTTTTTTATTTTCCAATGTTTTCATTTCTTAAAGAATTGAAATTAGGATGATGTAGCGTGGCTCGACTCCCCTACATAACACTGAATGATACTACGATATTAATTTTTAAATACAGGATACTCGGCATGGAAAGTACGCTTGTACGGTGTTTACGGACGAGTTGGTGAAGTATTAGAAATCGAACGAGTAAGCACAGCGAACGAGTGCGATTTCTGATACAAACCAACGAGTGCGTAACAATTCTGTCGAGGATAGCCAAACGGTGCAAGCAAGTTAGTATTTTCGTAAACAGCGTGAAGCACTCCAAAGTCTTCGTCAAGATCGTCGGAGTCATGAGGAGTCCGTGTGAGATCGCTCGGTCGTCTTCGATCGCTCTTGAACACAACGTTTCACTGAACACTCAGTTGTTCCAGTTTGATTTGCATAACTTGACTTTTTTGTTTGAAGCCGCTCACCTTTGTTCCCAATTCCTTCGCACTTCCTGCAAATCAGCTTTGAAAGCGAATCTCCCTCAGAAAATAAGATTTCCATGTGTATGTTGAATTTTCGAGACAAGATTTTTCTCATTGGCGCCCGTTTTTATGACGGCTTTCGCAAGCTCCGCCACAATGCTGGCAAACTGAACTGCGAGCATAGACCTTTTTGGGAGTCGTTTGCTTCATAAATACGCTAAATCACTGAATTACTTGTCTTTCTACCCTTTTATGAGTGATTTGTACAGGGTTATACGCGAGTAATGCGACGAACTCCGGAATATTTCTGACAAATCAAAATGCTAATGTAACTTTTGAAGGCATTCCATCAACCAGTTAAAATGCAGAATTAACCACGGGAATTCATACATTAGTATTTTTAATGAATATTCAAGGCAGCACGTGACCAGCCGATGCCAGGGTCTTTTCCCGCCCGCCCCTACGAAGAAGGGAAAAGCCCTCGGGACGAGGTTGTGGTGTACGGTCGGTCGGTCAATCGGTTAGTCAGTCAGCCAATCAGTCAGTCTGTTGATTAATGAACGAGAGAGGGCGAAAATCTTAACGTAATCCCTTTATCTGATTTCCGTTACATTCAAGCTTTATCCGTCAGGAAGCAAAGTCTCGCTAGTATAAGCGGTATAACCGTTTTGTATAACCGTTTCGTGAGTTCTCTAATGAAATACAAAGCGTGAGGTCAAGATGGCGGGAGTTCGTTTTGCGTGTTTATGGACCGAGACGAAGTCGAGGTCCATAAACACGCAAAAAAAGAACGAGGCCAATATCCTGCCATCTTGACCGAACAAGCTTGGTCAATAAAAGATTTATTATATGACTTTTTTCGAGCACTGAAAAAAAAGCCAGTTGCATACACAATCAATAGGCGCACGCTAAATCATTTCATTGGTTTAAAAGTTTAATGAGTGACTGTCAAATTCTTGAATGAATCGAGACGAAGTAAAACGATGCGACAACAGGGAAATTCACCTCATTTTAACCCTCAAAAGGATATTGAAATGGCTTAAATTTGCGAAACAACGTTGAGTTTGAAACCTTAAAAGAAGAATGTCCATTCCATCTGGCCGCCAGCTTTTGATTATTGTACGTTTTGCAGAGTATTTCCCCGCTTTTAACGCTTTAGTGGTGCAAACCTGCGGTGACACGCACGAGCTGAATATTGAAATTGTGATTGTTGAAAGCGTTTGGGATTTTAATACCACTTCACAGGAAAAGCTTGAACTTTTCTACATCATTAATTTAAATGCTCGACTCACCCTTACTCGACGTGAGCGTTAGAGGCTTCGGTGAAAAGATGGTAGGTTCGCCGTACCGTCCGCTTTCTTCCAAGTTTGCCGAGCACTTTATTCTTCAAGTATGTCACTGACTTCAGTCTCTCCCTTTTCCGTCAAACAAAGCTGATATCATGTCTTCAAGTCGCTTTGCGTTTTAATTTTTGTATCAGCCGGTTTTTGCGGCAAATATATTTCACGAAACTCGTTAATTAACATTTGTAGTTTAATTTGTTTGCTCTCATTCGCTTCAAGACCTAGTTCTTTGTTGTCGGACTTCCTTTTGCTAGAAATAGACAGGAAATCTTTGTGTTATTTCGGAAAATAGTTTCATAGCGAAAATTTACGACGAAAATCTTTTTCAAGTAGCGTCGGTAAAAGTTTTTTCGCTTGCAGGAACACAGCGGGCGATCCCGAGCGGTCAAGATGGCTCCATCTTGACCACTCGGGTAGCCAATCAGAGCATGAGATTCGCTTCATCTTTACCGCACACGGAGCTAGTCATATAATAAATGGTATTATCATGATTATTATTCAAAGAAATCTATACCTGGATCGTTGAAAGGCGATAGAATGAAATCTACTTCCTCGTCTCTGGGATGTTTGACAATTGATGTTGCGATGTCCTTAGCTGCTTGAATTTCGTCACTCATGCTTCCAGTGTCATCAATAGCAAACATTAAAGTGACATCGCCATTGACACTCATGAAGGTGTCGAACGTAGAATCACCAAGCTCCTTTTTAATGGAGTCCATGAAAGTCTTCACTGCACTAGTAGCGCCTCGCCTCTTTCGGCCACTCTTCTTATCAAGTTGTATTACCGAGTATACTCCATGCCCGAGGGACTTGCGTGCAAAAAGATAGTTACGTTTCTGGGTCGCTAACTTAATGTTCGCTTTTATCTTTGCCAGTCGGTGGGTGCTGTGATGGTATCGGGAGCCAGCGGCCTGTGCTTCATACACTGCCCTTTCAATTTGATCAAGTGCCTCTAGAAACTTGTTTGATGGCGATGCTCGTTTTGGCGGCGGAGGTGGGGTTGGGGGTGGTTTTACGGCCGCGAAGACTGAAATAAATGAAAAAAAAAAAAAAAAACGATGATTAGGACCCTGAAATTAACGACCACTTGACGTCGAAAGTAGGAGCATCAGAACTTTATCTTATGAATAATTCTCAGATAAAAAAAACATAACTGAATTTTCAATTGTCAATTCTGATTTGGTAAGAAAAGGACTGAGGCTTTTACAATATTGCGGCGGTCTGGGCAGAAAAGTAAATTACTGGTGCAAAGTTGCATGATCAGTGACTCGAATACCTGTAAGGACTTCCAAAGGTCACTGCAGGTGTCTCGACTTTCACTTTTACATTAAACTTAAGTTCTATATGAAGCGGGAGTGGTGAAACTCATATCTTTTAGAAAACTCCCCAAATTCACTGACATTTGTTCTGATCATGTGCGGTCTCACTTGTCTACTTAGAGCCACAAATGTTTATCGCTATATCATAAATTGGGTCTCCTTTAGACACCTTCCGAAACATTTTTTCGTCAGTAATCTATACCAACGTTTCTCGCAAGCACTTAACATAGTGTGCTCTCTCTGGCTTTGTCTGCTAAACTATGCATAAGCCTTTGCGTTGGTTAAGCGATGGCTGATGGAGGGGTGCTGCCCTACTTGCAAGTGGCTAGTCACTCTCTGCTTTTTGCTGTGGCCTTTCCTGATCACGTGGCATTTCTGGACTTTCACTACTTGTGCTTGCCTTGAATGCTGGTTCCTCAGGAGGAGACTTGCATCCTTTTCGTGTGTCTTCTGCATCTACTACGGGTAGAGTTACTTTCTCCTCTGTAAAATGTTCATCTGTTGTGTTGCGTTCACAAGTTTGAACTGGCTGGCTTAACGACGGATCGATGTTCAATTTGTGGTGCGTTTGGCGCCAGAAATTGAATTGAATTCGAGAGCACTGGTTCATACGGTGTGCTCCACTTGCTCTTCTTAAGTTGCTTGACCAAAAAAATAACAACCTAGAAGCAATATTTATTCTCTCGTCTCTCTTCCCTTTCCCCTCTGTTTAATTTCCTGTTTATACTCTACAAATGGCGTCCTTATGGTGATGTTTGGCGCCTCCACATCATCCACATTTTGCTTGCAGAGGTGAGGGTTTGTCAGTGAATCGATTGAAATGTTCTTCCACTTTGGACGTAGCAGGGTGCATGATGGTTATGTTGGTGTTCTGTACTGCCTCCCAGGATTTTGCTCTGGCAAGCTGTTCTTCAAGTGTGCAGGGAGTTGTCTCATCTTCTTTGTAGTGGTGAACGAGGAATTCTCTTAGATCCTTGTTAAGGACACCGGTGTATAGACGATCACGCATTAGTTTTTGCAAAGGGTTAGTCATCTCTGCATATTTTGTCTTTTTTGCTGTACTTTTAATGCGAGCCTCAAAACCGGTGACTGACTCCGCGGGTTTTTGTGTGCAACTGAAAAAGGCGAGCCTTTGTGGCATGACATCGTCTTGCCCTGTAAAATGGTCCATTAGGCGCTGTTGATACACCCATGGTTGACTCGTTTCTTCCTCAGTGAATTTCTTAAACATTTCCAGTGTCAAAGATGTTTAATCCATCATCTGGAAAAGTTAGGTAGAATGCGGCGATTTTACGTTGAGCTTTTCATTCGGCCCAGTGCTTGCTGGACGCCGGGCTTTTGCTTGTGTCCCGCCATGATCGCTGAAGCAGACACCAGGCGTTAAATTTCCGACGCCAAATTCTTACGCTGGATGCTTTGTTATCGGCAAGAGTGAATTTCGGCGGCTTGCTGTCATCCATGTGCTTTGTGTTCGATGGATGTGGTTGTGCTTGAGCTATTGAATTGCGTTACATTTCGAAGAGTTGCCACTGGTTTGTCGGGGTTGTGTTGGTGATAGGGCGTGAGGTGTTTTTAAACCACCACTCCTGACACCTAGAGCGAACTAATCATCAACGAGTGACGCCATGTTGAGTGGAAAGCTACTAGCATCTTTACTACCCTAACACATCCTTCTCGGAATTCTGCATTTCAGGATTTGTGCGGTCCAACATGCTTTCCTCGTGTTTTTCCCTGGTCTGATTCCTATATAGCTGGGCGTGGAGTTGACGCGAAGGCAATTAGCAATTAGCATATCTTTTACCGCGTTTTGTCGCTCAAGACAGTCATTTGTTTTCCGGCAAAAAATTTGCTCGGTCTTGTTCAATGCTTGCATAGACCTCTCCAATTTGCCGTTCTCCTTTGAGTGTCGGAGGTGTTCCTTTGTGGTGTTGAAGTCCTAGCGGCAATTTCACTAAGTTCTGCTCTTAATTCAACTTATAATTCAATAAGTTACAAAGATGTGATTCAGCAGCCGGTCATCTGCTAGCTTGGAAGCTTGTTAATGCTACTGACTCGAACACTAGATATCTGGTTCCGTTGTCAATTCCAACAAAGATGTAGTAACCGTCTGGGATTGGTCCATCATAGTCTATCAGTACTTTTTCCCATGGTCAGCTTTGGATGTTTGTCACCTTGATAAGCTCATCACCGAGGCTCATCTCCACCGCATCTTTGCGGTCTTTGCGGTCCATCTGATGATCTTCTCGGTCTTATCTTCTCCTGTGTTAGGAATTGTGTGTCTGGAAAGGCAGTCTTAGCGATCCACTCCGTCCTTTCTTAGTTCGCACACTAACCAGTCACTCTTCGTCCTGCCTTCTTGATGTTGGGTGGCATCTTCACCAGGCTCTGCTGTACTATAACTATTCTGATTCTGGGTACGCCAAGTAGGTAGATTCCCAGTCTCTGCTTGACCCATTTAATAGGTAACGTATCCTTTTCAGTCCCGCTGTACCTTTTCTCAGTCTCTGTCATTTTTCGGCTCATGAAGTGCACTGGTTGTATGCCTCTCTCTAAAGCAGGGCTGCTACTGACAAGCTTTCGACGAGGGTTGCTTCTCTGCGAAGAATTTTTGGTTTGCTTGGGTCAAAGCATGCCATTGTTTACGCATTTAAAATGCTGTCTACACAACGTTTCTTTTCTTTACACCCCTTTTATTGTAAGTTGATAAGGAGGTGCTGCTATGGCTGCGTAATTGTTGACGAAGCTGTCTTGGTAGCATGCTATTCCTGAAAACCTCCGGACGGCATTCTTGTTCTCAGATCTTATTCTATACTCTTTATGAAACCTGTTTCCGAAAAACTTAATTAACCCTTTTCCAAAATGTCATTGTTCACCATGTCCTTGTGGTCTTTGTCATCTTGACTTCCCAGAAGCCTGTTATGCAATCTATCCGATTCAGGCAGTAGGATATGTCTCCAAAGATTCTGAACATTGTTTTATTAAAGATGTTCTGACGTGATTTGCCCCAAACACCGTCCTAGCTCCGGGGTCGATAGATCCTCCATGGTGTGCTGCATATTGCCACCTGCATGTCTCGTTGTCGGGATTGATGTTAATAGGTGTAATCCAATTTCATTAAGATTTTGCAGTCGTGGAGAAAGGTGATGAAATCTTTCACTCATGGCGATTGAAAGCATATTCGCCTTCGTAGTTTATGGCTATACTTGTTCTTGTCTATCTTGATTTGTTCATGTCTATATTTGCTCTGATCATCTGGGACTTAAGTTCTTTTTCTCTTTAGATTTTTGTACTGATACCTTGGCTGTACAACCAGGGATGAGCAACAGATGGCATGGTACTGGTCGACGTTTCTGATCAGCAGAAATTACTGCGGGATCCACCTCTTGCTTGATGTCTACCTTCTCGCCTGTTTCCTTTCTCGGAAACATCCAATACCTCGAAATACTTCACTGTACTCGTCCAGGATTGCGTCGCTGTGTTGTTTCTCTACTCGTTGTTGTTGGTGTTGTTTCTTAGCGTTCCATCAGCATCAATGCACTCAGAGTTCAAATAGAGTACAATTGCTGAGGACCTAGTTGAGACGAATCAATCATCTCTTGGCATGGATTACTAAGAACTTGCTCTTCCTTTTCGTTTCTCTGTTGCTGTTCCGGAATGTTGTTGCGAATTCACCCTTGACTACTAGGCCAAATTGAAATAGTTTCAATCTGTTAATTTTTTGCTCCAGTTCTTCAATCTCTTGCGATTTATACTTGATTGACTTGACCTGGTAGCAATTTATCACATTTGCACTTGCTCCGCTGTCTGGTTTCACATACGCATCAATATATTCTGATAAGAATTGTGTCCTGGTTTGCACCTAACCTTATCTTCGTCACTTACTCCTTTTTGGGGTTTTCTTTTCATGTGGTCGCCTTTTCAGGTTGTGATTAGGCTTGTGTTTCTTCGTCCACTTTTATTACCGCTTTTGGGGACGCCTTTATCGACATTTCACCTTGGATGTCTTTCAGATCTTTCACTTGCTGCTGGTTTATATCCTCCTATTCGTTTGCTTCTTCAATAAACCGAGTGAGGTTCCATGCCTGGCCACTTCTTTTTAATGCTCTTTTCAATAACATCATCGGCCCTAATACTCTGTATTAGGTGTTCCAGTGTCCTGTCGTTGATCTTCTCGCCGAATTTGCAATCCTTTGCATTCTCAAGTAAGAACGTTGTATCGGCTCTTTCACTTTCTCCCAGCTCTGTTCGATGTTTGCGGAACGTGTATATCGCGCGGTATTTGCTTTTCTTCGATAGGAAATGCTTGCTCAATGTTCTCTTCATCTTTTGATAATGATCAGCATCTTCCGTTGTACGTCCTCGGGTTGTGTTCAAATGTCTTTATCTCCGCATGCATACGGTCCGCCGTAGATCTTCAAGACGCTTGTTTTGCGTTCCCTGGCTATTTCAAAACGTCGCTTCCTCTTTGAAGCCCTACAGCAATTCCTCCTATGTTCAGCGAAATTTCAAGATGGTTGCCGAGTGTTGTGATGGCTTATGCAGCATATGGGATCCTTGTTTCGCCGTGTATGCCGTCTCGTCTTCCGCAAGAACAATTTCGAGTAGTGTTTTCCCTTTTCAACCTGAAGCAATCATTTAGCTGTCTTTTCACCTTTCCAAAGGTTAGTTATTGCACTGCCTTCGCCAAAAGCGTTTGCCCAGAGGAGTATCTCTTTCCAGGCAATATATAGGACGGGAGCGTCTACCTTACTGAGTGGATCCACGGTTTCGAAATACACAAATTTTCTTTCGATTTATTCCAGATTGTTTTCTGTAGCTTTTCTGTATGGTGATCTTCTGGGGTAAACGGTTGAGCCTCAAAGTGAAGACTACGGCGTCGATTATTTGATTGATAGGTTTCTTTGTTAGTTTGCTAGTCTCTCTTGATGGGCTTCTCTTCTTTTCTTCTCAATAGCCACAGCTCATCAAGTCTAGACTCTTGCATAGAAACCTGTATGCTTCTTTTATAAATAAAATTATACTGTAATAAATAAACAGCGTACTGAGCGAATACGGCCTTTTACATCGCGGCTAAAACTTGCTTCTCGCACTACGCATACAGAAACTGACTAACGCAAGTTTTAGTTTTAGAGGCTAAAATCAAGAGAGGAAGCCATAGATGGCCCGATCTAGTTCGACATGCTAGAGTAAAATACTGAGAGAATGTCAGCGACGAATTTTTAACTAAAGAATCGGCTCGGGGTGAGGAGCAGAAATTTATTTGTAAACAAGAGAGGAAGGAAATAATAATTCAACGTTATTGACTTACCCGAGTGACTTATAGTTACGTATCGTCTGCGGCGGCGACCTGAAACAAAATAATACGACAGGTGAATAAGTAAATCGAAATGAAGATCAATTCTTAGCTTACTTATTTTACGTGCTTGCAAACTGTACATTTTAATTTTCATCGTCATAAAAGCTATTAGGTTTATTGTACTAGTTTGATGGCACTTAAGGTCGATATCTAGCGTTTCCATCGATAAAAGTAAAAGGAAAAAGGAGAAAACGTAGCAAAGGAGTAAACTCACTAAACCATCCTCCGCCGCCACTACTCGCAGGTCGTTTAGTTGGCGAAGTAGTTGGTTTTGGCGAACTAGAACCAGACGAAAAAGACATCAATGCGTTCCTGGTATCATCTAACGGAGAGGTGAAGAGATTCTGAGTAAACACCAAATTGGTCAGAGTTGTCACTAGTGCAAGACAAAAAAATGCCTTGATATTGACGTGGAAAAACACTTTCTGAGCCTCCATCGCTTCCGCTAACTTTTGCTGAAAGCTAAGTGGTTTCGCCAAATTTAAACCAAAATCCTCAACAAACGAAATTTAATATTGTATCGTCAAAATGGGTTACCAGAAAAGTGAACGCGTATAATTCTTTTGTGGCATCCGTCAGCAAACAGAAAATAATTGGAATAGCAATATTTATAAAATCATTATCAAATTGTACTGTGAGATTTTCCTTTTAATCGCATCGCATCTAGTTCATCATGCAATTTACGGTACTGCTTTCAATTCGATGTTCGGTGTCTCGGGTTTACTTGTAAGGTAATTTTAATGTTATGAAGAGAAAAAAAAATTGACCGTTCACAATCGACCGTGACTGTGATACAGTGATGTCAGATTGAAAGTGTCGCTTTGTCTACGTCTACTCTCCTACTCGTCTTTTTTGTCTTCTTTTTAGTTCACAATGAAATCAATATTTAACCGTGAACAGAGCGCCCTTTTGTTGAAAAACCAATATTTACACTATTGTCGTCCACCTCTGTTTCATACTGAAGTTTGACTGGTAAAATTGCCAGAGAACAAACAAGTACTCTACTGAACTATAATAAACTACACTAAAATTATAATGAAACTAAACTAAAATTATAATTAAAAATCGTAATAAAGAGAATTCTTAAAAATTCTCTCTTGGAAAGAACTGATAAAAGTTGTTGTTTTGGAAAATATGATAATCTGTAATATTTTTAACTTTGTAAAACAACCAGTGTGCTTCTGCTGTTTTTCTTTCTAGGATGAATTTAGCTGCTGTGGTAATTGTTTGTTTTAATATGTCCGCCGTGTCAACACATTAAGAAATTAGATAGAGAAAGTAACATATTTTGCAATGAACTGGTAAATGATCACGAAAAGGATGTATACCTATACGCAACTAAATCAAAAATGAACTGATTTTCTAGGATGAATAGACGATTTAACAGGAGATTGTACGAGGAAAGTCTTTGAAAGAAAACTCTCTCGCTCGCTTTCCTTGCGTGTTTCATTCAACTCAAGAAGTGAGCACCGCGCCACAAAATTTCTCATCTCCTCGTTTTATCACTTCGCTTACATCATTGAAATCCAGTCGATTTATACTTATAAAAGAAGAATTTAATAAAACAATTTTTCCATTCTACCTTGTTACGTACAAGTGGTTGAAGCCAGCTGGGCGCTTCGCGCCTCATGGAATAATTGTGAATTATCCCGCCCGTAGGCCAACTAAGTAAAAGATATGTTAATGGTCGAACTGCCGTATTATGTTGTTATTGAAGTCTTAGAAAACTCGCTGAAACTACTTTAAATTAATGGAATACAAACGCACGTACAAATAACAACACAAAGAAAAAATGTCTCGGAAAGTATTCCAAGGTTGAATACTAAAGCAGTGGCATTGCCTTTTCACGGAAGTTATAAGCTTGCCATGTTATTAGCTTAGTCAGCCCTTTGTTTAGTTTTATAACAAAGACCAGTATTTTATTTAATGTCCGGTTTTCACCTTAGTTAATGGAGAACTCAAGATTGATTGACAAAGGCGCCAGAGAATAAACAAAAATATTCAAATATAATGTTCTTATTCTTCTAAAATTCTAATTACCTAGAATATCGTAAAAGTAACTCCTATGCACCCGATCTAAAAACGATTACCAAATAACAAACTCTTCAAGCTTTGTTCCCTGTAAATATAAACAAAGTAGAGATTTTCAGCGCTCCTTTGGATTAGTCGATACATGTGAAATCATAACGAAATCGACAATACCTGATGGTAAATAACCGCAATCAACTCAAGAAGTGAACACCGCGCCACAAATTTTCTCGTCTCCTCGTACTATCACTTCGCTTACATCAAAATGAAATCCAGTCGATTTATACTTATAAAAGAAGAATTTAATAAAACAATTTTTCCATTCTACCTTGTTACGTACAAGTCGTTGAAGCCAGCTGGGCGCTTCGCGCCTCATGGAATAATTGTGAATTATCCCGCCCGTAGGCCAGCTAAGTAAAAGATATGTAATGGTCGAACTGCCGTATTATGTTGTTATTGAAGTCTTAGAAAACTCGCTGAAGTTGAATACTAAAGCGGTGGCATTGCCTTTTCACGGAAGTTATAAGCTTGTCATGTAATTAGTTTAGTCGGCCCTTTGTTTAGTTTTATAACAAAGACCAGTATTTTATTTAATGTCCGTTTTTCACCTTTGTTAATGGAGAACTCAAGATTGATTGACAAAGGCGCCAGAGAATAGACAAAATATTCAAATATAATGTTCTTAGGACCAATTCGCACTACCGGACAAATTTTGTAACAATCGGTAGATTTCATCATTTATGTGTCACTTGTCAAAGAAAACAAGTGCGAATACGTTTTTTGAGACCTAGAACTTATCAAACAATTCAGGAAAACAAAGAAGCAGTTGTCTTATGATTGGTCCGCGTTGCACGCGCGATACATTTTGTCAAACAATCGCAAAAACAAGTGCGAACGACTTGTTGGACAAGTGCAAATTTTGTCAAAACGGACAAATCTTCAAAGGAGCCGATGTCCTGCCTCAAGGCAGGACAAGTCATGACAATGCCAAATAACAATACGTTGTTGATTGGCTATTGTGTTTGGTCTGGATTGTACTAAAAAACAACACGCGAAATTTTTCCGCGATAGGCGGCAAAACATGTTTGTGTGCCGAGGTGAGGTCATGGAAGGATGGTAATACCGGGGTTGGAACAAATGAATGCGGAGGGAACCAGTTTGTGCCGGTAAATGGAGGGGTAAAAGAAATAGTTTACTTGCCACATTTTCCCCGCAGGTCAGCACAAAAACATCACATGCAAATCGTTTTAAAATATTTCACCACGTGAACCTGCCCATAGTTAACTATGACCTGCCTGATTATTTGATATTTGCAAAAGACGACCTTGCCGAGAAATGTATCAGGATGCCAAAAGCACGTGTAGAGCTATTGTAATAACAATTACACCTTTTGTTTTCTTCAAAATGTCTCTGACTTGTCACGACAATTTTGTTTTTGTCAAAAATGTTATGATATTTAAAACTTGTCCGCTAGTGCGAATCGGCCCTTATTCTTCTAAAATTCTAATTACCTAGAATATCGCAAAAGTAACTCCTATGCACCCGATCTAAAACGATTACCAAATAACAAACTCTTCAAGCTTTGTTCCCTGTAAATATAAACAAAGTAGAGATTTTCAGCGCTCCTTTGGATTAGTCGATACACGTGAAATCATAACGAAATCGACAATACCTGATGGTGAATAAACCGCACGGTCACAATCAACTAAATGAAATAAAATAATACTTCCAGCTTCCCTTCAACCTTAACAGTGACAGCTACTACCGTATTGCGGTGCTAATGCTCGGAAAACGTCGTTGGCGCATTTTTAACTGAGTGCCTGCATTAGCCCGAGGCAAGAAATCTCGAACTGTCGAGCTACGGAGATATGAATAAACCTTTTTTCGGTAAAAATCCGCCATTTTGAAAACGGGGCAAACGGTGCCGCGGGATAAAGGGCTTGAATGGAAAATTATTATTCAGGGATTTCGATTTTAAATAAGTTTCATAAAATTACTTTTTTTGCTTTGCTTCGTTTAACCCATGCAATGTCAAAATGGCGAATGTTACCACGAAAAGGTCTATGACAGATTCACCAAAAACTATATAGAGCATCAAATTTTCAATAAAAAAGTAAATAAATAAATAAATAAATAAATAAATACGATATCACGAGGCGAGTTAAATCATTCAAGTTTAGAAACAGATGCAAACATAGCAAAAATGTACATTCATAACGAGACTAAATCGAGCTATTTATCAATTTACTTGGTATTTTCAAGATGCTGAAAGTGTAACAAGAGTCTACCTGTATTCTCCCGCGTTCTCGAATCACCGGTAACGAACCGAGTAGAAATGACTTCAGATCCGAGATCCTGGAGTTCGCTTCAAACGATTCCATGCAAAATTTTACCGATGCATATCCATAAAGCATTTCTTTTAGACTCAATACTTTGAGGGCAACGCAATCAACAGCGCTCGCTTGGCGGGATTGTTATGGCATTTACTAATTGCAAAGGTATGAGCTAACCTGCCTTTCAAGAACTTTTTTTTTTGGGGGGGGGGGGGGGGGAGGGGGGGCGTGTTAAATCATATATCAAGTAGGCCTATAGTATCTAGCTATAAGTGGACTTTTTAATGTTTAAGTTGCTGTTTGGTGACACGTTTTGACAAAAATAGCAACAGTAATATGTAAATGTTGTGAAAAAATGCTGTGTTGGTTTGTTTCCTGTTCATAATTTGTCACCCCCTCATTTTCTCTTGGTTTTACCATTAAGGGAGGGGAGCTACTAGAGAGTAGCGGGGAGGGGGTGGGGTGGGGTGCATTAGAAGCTTAACTTCAACCGGCGCTGGGGAGGGGGGGGGGGGGGTGGGCTTATACTTTAGATGGAGGTTTAAAAGAGAGTGGGGGCTAATAGAGCTTTCGCGGTAAAATAGATGCACGCTGATGGCCGCAAACCAAGAAAGTCGGAGCTATGGAAAATAAAGCAAAGCGAATGTCTAAACAACCTTTGTTATACTAAATTTTATTAGCAGTGATGCCAGGAATTATAAATTCGCAAATGAATTTAAAAGAAGAATTTGGAAGATGCAGGTAAACAATTCAACTCGGCATGAACCTTTGATATCCTTCGGTGAAAAACACGCAAATGGTGTTTACATATTTAGCAATATAAACGTACTAAAGGAGTTTTTGATTTCTCTGAAGTCGATGACCTTCGTGCGCTTTTCTTTATGTAAGGGCGTCCTCTAATCCATCCATTATTCAAAAAATTCTTAAGCTGCTGCTAGCGTTAAATAAGCCGTCAAAATTCGAACACCCTCGAGCTTTATCTCACTCTGTTGAAGAATAGGTTTTATTCATAAAGTTAAACAGAATAGAACTGTCTTTCCGCTTAAATAGTTCTAAACAAGAGAAAGTTTTGATAACATTTACTGTTGAATTATGTCATATTCGCGTTGTCCGCTACCTTTTCAATCTGTTCGTGTTTTCCAGCGAGTTGTATATGTTTCTTCTGTTACTAATACTTAATCGTACTTTATTAACTTATTTGATCGACTTTTAAATATCAACTGCTTGATACCTTCACAATACCTCGCTAAGCTCAAGCTGGATTCTGCTTATTCTGTTAATTAAGTATTCTTGACCTCTTTAAACGTATAATTACCAACAAAAAATTAAACTACGTACTGTCGTTGCTTCAACTTAGAACGATTATCTCTTCGGGATCCTCTCTGTCTTGCACAACCCTTGAACGCATCCGTTCCTCCTTCTGCGGCCGCCTTCCGGACGAAGCAATGCTAGAAACATCATCCGTGCGACTGGACTGCATGGATTGAATCACACTTCCAGATTCCTCCGTGTTCGCTGGAGTGAGACCATTCGCAGTAGGTTCTTCGTGCTGATGTTGATGATCATGTGGGCAGCAGTCGAAATTAACCTTAATGAAGCTTATGACTATGACCAATAAATTTTTAAAGGCAAAAACCGAAGCTCCAGTCTTATAGGTATAGTGTAGCACGAGGCGGATTACTAAAAACGGGAGGTTAATAACAATCGCTTGCACCAGTATATACACAATATAAATTTTCACTTGCGTCTTATTGCCCTCGTCTGTGTTCCTTATTGCTTCCCTGACGGGTATTGCAAAGCTGAAAGTTAGAATGACAAGGCTAACGACGGCAAACGCACAAATGCAGTAGTGTATGTCGTTCGGTAAAATCTCGTTCTTTCTCGGGTCGATTACTGCATCCAAAAGGTTTATTATATCAAAGATGTCGACGATCACGGGCCAGTTTAGTTTCATGTGCAATTTAGGTTCAAATTCTTCTGCATCTAACAGCATGTACACCAGTACAGCAGCAGACAAAGGATATTTAACGAACCCGTGGTCCAACCCTGGAGAGTCAACGTTGATCTTGGACATTAACGTGCCAAGAATCCAACCAGAATGAATGCAAAGCGGTAAGATGTATAGGAACCAGACGCCAGCCGCCACCTCGCGCTCCCGAAAGTTCATCTGTCCTTTAGCCCAGAGAAGCATCGCTGGAACGTAGGCGAGCGTGAACGCTTGGAATGATGACTTGTCCTCGTATGATACCAGATACTGATTGAACAGCAAGACTTGCACAAGCAAGATGGAAACGAAGAGGCATCTTCCAACCCACTTGAACAACACGGGACGGCTGACTTTATGTTTGACATGTTTACACATTGTGCCGTGTTTGTATAAAAAGACTAAGGGGTTTAAGAAGATAAACAACGGACCGTCTAGCCCAGGATTCATTGCAACACCCTTATGCAAATTACATACGTGCTCACTGGATTGGAAAGATTGTTTCTAAATTAAGAAACTTTACTGACAAGCAACGGAAAACACTTGTTGTGATTTACGGTTTAGGTTGATAAGAAGTTTACTTTATCTGTAGCCGACTGCAGTCAGCGGGTTAATGAGATCTTCGTCTGGGCAAAAGACAAATGATTAAAGAGACCGCGATTTTTCGGTGACTGTTTCCAATGAATAGAATTTTCTATGAAACAAACGAAACGTCAAAAACATATTATCAAGATAGAAAAGCAGCCAAGAGGCAGTGACGAGGAAGAAAAAAAGTGATAGCAATGGCTATACACTTGGGGAACGATTAAAACAGATTGAGATCTGACGATTCACAATCGAAAGTCAAATATGCACATCCGGCTCCAAATACCGATTAGCATTATAAATGGTGCCAGAATAGTGGGCTTATATTAAAGCTTTTAAATGCATTGTTTAGAACAAATAAAAAACTGTTTCTAATTAAAATTATTCAAGGAGCAACCATAATTACCATAATTGATGTCAATTAACAAGGTTAGCACTATGGTAAGGCAGGTAACACAATAACCATCGGTTAACCATATCAGAGTTATCAAGCAACTAGTGCCTGACCTTACCTATGTTCTTCTTTTCTTTGTAAGAAATGCAATAGCAACTGATCTCTCTATTTTGAATGGAAACCAAATTCTTGTTTCAGGTAGAACATGAACAACAACAAAAAACAAACAAACAAGAAAACACTGTATAGGTTTACAGAATTATATATCGATTGTACTGATCGAAGGGAACTTTGAATTAATAGGTATGGTAATGGTGGTAATGGTGAAAAACACAAGAAATAAACAAAATTTAACATTCTAACATCGAGAAGGGTTTCAAATGAACACTGTTATCTGTGAAATAGTTATATTAATTTATGCCACAGTACTTATAATCTCAACACACGCCCTTTTTTTATCCAGCGTATATGTTCCCAAAAAAAAAGACCTATAAAGTCATATCAATAGTTATCCAGCAGGCTAGACAGTTGCAGTGGTTTTGTGGGCTTTGAAAGTTTAGTTCACTAATCAACCTCCTTGAGCTTGAATATTTCAATCAATCAAAAAAGCCAGGATTACAATTAATCGCGAATAAATTAGGCTTTATTTAAGTGGTGTATGTTATGGGATATTCGGTGGTCTAATGGTTAGTGCGCTGGACTCCGCCCGGGATCGAGCAGTCCAGGTTCGAGCCCTGGCCGGGTTCATTGTGTTGTGTTATATGCGCAAGAATCCTTACTCTCATAGTGCCGCTATCCACCCAGGCGAATGAATGGGTATCGGCGAACCAATGCTGCTGGTAACCCTGCAACAGACAAGCATCCCATCCAAGGGGAGTAAAAATACTAAAAGTCGCTTAATGCTGCAGAAACCGTGATTCGGCCACTTGGCTCGACGAGGCCTTAGCCCTTTTTATGTTCGAGTGCAGTTAAAGAGCACAGAGGCTTGATATATTACTTACTGGAATACCTGCTAATTGCGGCTTTCCTAGCCGTCTATGCAGCTCATTCGTGGAGATGTCCATGTTCCCAACATCTACAGCATCCACCATGTACCTACATTGTGGAATTTATACAGTTGGTCAACTTGCTCGTCATTTGACATGATAAAAAGTTTAAGCAACCCACGAGGGAAACGTAAAATGATTGTAAAATGATTTTCTATGTTATTGACAATCGCTCAATTGTCTAGATATACAGCTATTTCAATTAACGTTGTCGGATCGAAGCTCAAAGCTTAAAGACAAGACCGAAAGGTAGTATGGGCGAAGAAAGAGTGTTCCACGCGTGCTGAATACTAATGAGATACAGCGATATAGCAAACGAGACGTTTGTCGTTTCCTTTCTCTTCAGACATGTGTAGAAAAGATCCTTTTTCGCCTCATTTCATTTAAAAAGAATAATCCAAACCACATAACGGCGAAAGAAAAGATACAAGAAAGGTTTCACGGAAAGAAAAATAAAATATTCCACGTGCAAAAATACAAACTTGTAAATTTCCTCAATGGTGATATGCAAATTGCAGTAAATACCCATGGCACCATTCGGTCTTGACTTGTAGGTTTGAAGATTTAATCCGACAACGTTAATTGAAATAGCTGTATAATTAATGGTGAAAAAAGTATCTCCTGGCTGAACATGAAAGAGCAGTCTTGAAGGCAGCTCGTAATGGTTTAAACATCCCCCCCCCCCCCCCCCCCCCCCGTGTTTGGCATTCTTTTTCAGGTCCCCATAATAATGTTAAGCAATGACTCGTATTATATTTCATATTTTGATATCGATATCGATTTTTGTTTCGTTGTCAACAAAGTCAAAACATCACTCCCTTGCAGATTGCACTCACGGTCAACTTTCGCGTACTCTTTCTGTTGCTCGCAATAACATTGCACCAGTCTCTTTCGATTCTTAAAAATCATATAGCCCAAGCTTTGTGTCAGGTGACCAGTCGTTGGGAGAGACCTATTTATTACGCAATATTTCACCGTAATAGTAATACCTACGCAATGCAATGCACTATAACGGTAAATTAAAAGTGTCATGTACCCCCCCCCCCCCACCCCCCAGAGGTTTAGTAAGACGGAGACTGTTAGTCAATTTCAAGACAGGAGTGTCACTTTTAGGTGTTGAGTCACCTCTTTGACATTTGATCTGTCCTTAAACTTACAACTTACAAAAATGATGACCAGCCCTTTACTGTGTCCCGGTGTGCCTGTTATTGTCAACAGGATTGGCTTGAATTACAGGGCACTGAAAAAAAAAGGTTAACAAAGCAGCCACAGTGTATTGATTCTGTGGGAGACGCGGTGGCAATTGGTAAGCACCCTGGACTGTACTCCCGATCAAGCAATCCGTGTTCGACCCGTGGCCGGATGTCATTGCTGTGTTCTTGGGCAAGGCACTTTATAATTCTTCTCACAGCAATTCTCCTGCCAGGTTTATATAAGTTGGAACCTGTTAATTTAATGCTAGGGGTAACACTGATTGACCCTAGCATCCCATCCCGGAGACTAGAAATAGCTCTGGTTCCTTCATGTTGCGGAATCCGAGGCAGTGTGAAGCACTTTGACCCGATGAAGCTCAAAAATGAACGAATGAAAACCTTTCCACTCTCTCAAAGTGAAAAAGTTATGATCTGAATAGATTCCAAAATCAATTTGCACTGAATGAACCAGCAATACAAAAACTTCAAGCCCAGTTCAGTTACTTTCGTCAGTTATAGTTAACATAAGAGGGGATTTTCCCTTTAACTTGGCTGTTTGAGAAATCTCTTATAGCAATCAAATGACACGGCATAGATTTTTTTAAAATAAATCAAATCATATCATGAAGCTCCAAGTGTCTAATTGCATTCTATTGTACCATTAAAACTCCATGTCCATTAGTATACTTTCTCATCTGCCACCCGATTGTAGGCAATATGTCTTCATGCACTAAACAATAACCAGACTGAAAACATACATATAATAATTACAAATTTAACTATTGGTGAACAAGTTGTGGTCATCCTTTTTTAACATTTTTACGTAACTACCCCATTACTACGGATTTGTAATAAGCATGTTTTTAAAAGCACAAATTCCTGCAAGAGGAAAGACCAGAGGTTCAGGGCCACCTTGTTATACGTCCGAAAATTTAAAGTGCTTATTGAAAATAGTCAACTGGTTCGCCTCCTGCCAGTTGGGATTTTTAACATTGTTATGTTTAATTTATATCATTTGTTTTTTATTGTCAGTGTTAATGCTCAGTCCCATTAGCCGTCTTGCTAAATCAGTTACTAAGGTTAAACAGATGGCTTGTTCATACTCTTGGTATATATTTTCAGTATTCAATGTAAAAAGTATAGCGGTTTATTTTTGCCATATCTTTATCGAATCTTTAACGCCAGTGTTACTAATTCACAGAAGTGTCCTAAGTTTACGTGATCAAATATCCTTATCCGTCTGTTAAAGACTCTTTCAAGAACTAGGAGGCTACTACAAATAGCAGGCATCTAATACACTCAAGTTCATCTAGTTATTGTGCTGCTCTACTTCTTGATCTTGCAAACATATCGGAATTCCCTTTTACAGTTCTTGTCGACTTCTCAGTCGACTTCTCAATTTGTCGACTTCAATGCAGAAGCCCACTACGTTATAATGATCGAAGCAATTCAGCTCACCGTAAGATTTTCGGAATACTGCATAAAAATTGATTATAAGTTTATGACCTCTTTTTCTTATCCGTTCCGCTGGTGGAAACCTGAGTACTTTTATTAGTTCGAGAAACCGTTGTACTGTCGTATATAAACATCGCGACGATTCATCTTAACGACCCTTAACTATATTTGAGCAGTCTTACTCGAAACAAAAGCAGCCTAGGGCAATCCAGGATTTTTCTTGGGAGAAGTGCAGGCGGTGTTGGACACGGTTCACGTGACATATTTCGACCAATCATATGTCACCTCGGTAGAAGCAATGGCGGACAACTTTGTCCTCGGATTTTAAGGTCTCATCTTCTTCGTGCGATTTCGGCGAAATTTTAACGTTTTAACGGACTGTTTTCTTGGAACTTGAAGAATAATATCTTGGCCAGTCATTCGTCAAGTTCTGAATTAAGGGAAGCGATTTTGCGACCAAAACTAGTCGACTGAAATCATGCTATATGGTAAATGTTTGGTCGGCGCACTCGTTAGACATGCATGAACATTTGCTCAATCCTTTACAAACAAGGATCAGTACTGTAGATTATTTTTGCATAGAACTTAAGTTCGATAGTTGAACATTAAGAAAAGAACAGTGGGCCAGGGCGGGCCTTGCCGTTTTAACGGTCAAATTCGGAGTTGAAGTTGGAGTTTCTTCCTTGATTTGTCACTCAGTTCTCGCATTCGCGGGAATTGATGGTGTGATTTCTGTCGATGTTTCATCACGAACTGAGCCTAAATTTGTACTTCTGTTTGTTGTATAATTTTATATTTTAATGTTTTCTTGCTATTTTTGTTTTTGTAGTGTTTATATCATCCTTCTGTTTGGCCGATATTTGACATGTCATCAAAACGGCCTTTGGGCCGTCTGAGTGGGAAAACTCCTAATAAACAACCCAGCGAAAATCCATCAAAACCACGATAGGGCGAACTGCGTTGGCCAGCAGTACATCGACGTACTTCATACACAACTCGACATATCCCAAAAAGAAAGCGCCGTAGTTAAGTTCGATTTCAGCCCGTTAAGATTGATCACA
Organism: Meandrina meandrites; assembly: GCA_963693305.1. Classification (NCBI taxonomy): domain Eukaryota; kingdom Metazoa; phylum Cnidaria; class Anthozoa; order Scleractinia; family Meandrinidae; genus Meandrina; species Meandrina meandrites. Next base: position 16,262,934 of record OY855914.1, read on the forward strand.
AACATGCTAGAATCGAATATAATTTCCAATAGTCGATGTACCGCGATGTTTCGACTCCAAATATGAGTTGTTCCACACATAAAATGGCGCCTTTACGAATCCAGCAATACACATCTATAGTTGTTACTTGGCCCACAAAGATTTGGTATGGATTTCCTCCGATATTTCTTTCAGCATAGGAATATCTTCTCACCTCGAGGATATGTTTACAGTCCGACGATCAGACAATAATGAGTGCAATCGAAATTTTCTTCCGGCATGCTTTGCGAGTCGTGTCCAACACCGCCTGGGAGAAGTGCACCATATAGTTTTAGCAATCCCAAGGGAATGGTTCGAGATCGATGATCGTTCGGCGTAATTGTGCTTAAACAATAGCCCGCCTCATTGCGGGTTTGATGCGATGATCGTAATCCAATCAGCTCGAGCACGACACGCACTTGTAAAAGAAATTGTCATGTATGTAATTGGAATAAATGTTTTACAGTGCAAAATAATATGAATCCTCGTTTTCAAGTGTGAAGCCACTGAAAATGTTCTCCTTCCAGCTGCATGTTTTTTTTATAATCCCTGGGAAACGCAACGTCAAATCGGCATCTTTTGATGAAAAAAATCCGGAAGTGACATTTGTGTTCATAAACATAAAATAACTTTGAAAAAAAATGGAAAATTAAATAAGATTGTAGTCAGCAATTGATTGTTCAATTCAACTGAAGCAGGATTTCATTCACAGAATGCAACTTTCATTAAAAAGAGTTTTGTTTTCACGATACAAGATTCAATCTAGAGCTTGAAAACAAGACGGTGTAATCAAATTACATTTCGCGCAAAATTTGCATAAATATTGAAACTTGCCAAAAAGTAGCCTGCGTGCAGACGTCTCCATTTCCTTTGCTTCACGCGGAAAGGGACTTAAGACAGAATGAAAACTCGCTTTAATAGTCATTGAATTCTGATCTGATTGTTATTTCCATGTATTGACTATTTGAAAGCTGTTCTCATTCACAAAAACAAAACTCTTTCATTCAACTGCTTCGCTTAATTAAATTACATTCTGCACGCAATGTTTTCTTTGCTCTCCTGTGTCAAAACGGTTAAGGAAATTGAAATCTTTGTTGAGCAGTAGTGCATAAATTGCAAAGGAATTGAAAAAAAATATATATTTTGGCTTATTTTGATGGGATTTAGGATATTTAGAATACTGAATAAGTGGCTGTATCTTGTCTATCTATGGGGCGGACCATTATTTTTTTGGAAGCTGGGGGATGAAGATTTTTCGAAGACAAACAATTTTTTTTCTGTATCGTTGTTTGTGAAAACATCTGTTTTCCGGTGTCATCGTCCTGCAGACAATTTTTTTCATGCCTGCAACAAATTTAGTTTGGCTTTTTTTTCACTTTTGCAAACAAATTTTTTCAGGACCCCCTCCCTCTCTAAATCTGTACGATCTTCCTATGGTCTGCAATGCACTAATCTTTTAACATGAATTGATGAACTCAAACCCTAACTAACAAGATTTTCCTATTTCAAATATAACATTTCGTCAACTTTCTGAATATATATACTTAATAGAACAAATATTATCGACTTCCTCTGAACCACTCATACTACCAAACCTCCACTACACCTCTTGCTCTATGCCGTAAATACCGAAACTACTTCAACATATTTCAACCGCACTAACAATCTATGACGCATTAGACTCATGTACCCAATGGGTACTATTTTTTATATCTTGTTATGTTCGTTGAATTTGAGAAACCAAAACGCACGTGGGCTTATTTCAGGTATAAATCTGATCCCAAAAAAAAATCGTTTTTTTCACTTCGTGTGTGATTGTTCAATGCTTCCTTGACCAAACGTCACCTTTAGGCCGGTGACAACATTTCTCGGAAACTGCACTTATTTATAAACTCTGCGAATTTGAAAAATCAGGACTCTGTGTCCTCCGATCTGCTGAATTTATAGAACAAACATATTGCTTTAACCCTTGATTACATCTGGACTACTCGTAGAACTATAAACACTGCAGAACAGCTATCCAGGTATTATACATTATAAATAATGAGAAGGTTTGCTTCCAATAATTACATCGAGAAATGCCGTCATGCCAGACTTTTGCACCTATTAACACATTCTTAGTTTCTTCCTTAAAGAATGCATTCTTCATCCAGTGAAATACACTCCTATAAAAAAGAAAACATTTTCACAGTCTATCTGAACGCGAATTATTATCAGTTCGACACCGGAAATAAAGAACTGTTCCATTTCAAAAACATCCCATGCGCATGCTCGACGAACGGGAAAACCTGGAGCCCCAGGTTATAAATCCTATATTCGATTTCCACAATAACAACCTGGAGAAGGTCTTAGAATACTTCATACTGCAATCAAACTTATTTATAACTCTGGTGAATTAAATATATGTTAGTTCTGGTGATGTTAGCTAGTCTTGGAACTATGAACGTAAAACACTAGTAAGATTATTGCAATATATTGACTGTTTACCATTTACACGGGAAACCATTGGCTCACAGTTTGGGTAAATCGTAAGCAAAAACCTCGAATAGGGATTCCAAATGAGATTTGTCGCGTTCTACTTGCTTGAATTTACTCGGAGCTCCTGGAACTGAGCTGATGAGTGGTCATGTATACGGGTCGAATTCGAAACTGGCGAACGGTCTGGAACTGGTAAATAAACTGAAAGCAAATGGTAAGCGCATTTGTTTTATTCTTTGACTACCTTTCAAGACGATCGGTTTATTTCGGAAATTTTCCGTTCAATTAAAACTAACTAGTACACCGTTTACTTCCCAACTAAAATTTCCGATTTTTTTTTTGGATGGTAAACAACCAATATGTTTGTATATATTTAAGCAGGTGCTATATTCGTGTTCTGAAAAAGCTGTCATACATACAATTTTTTCCGTCACAACTTTGTGAACAAAGTTGTGGGTTAATCAAGACATTTCTAAAAACATATGAATCATTTATCCACAGGATCAGAGAATTACTCAGAAAATGGGTAGTGGTAAGAAAAATGAATTTATGCCTTTGAGTTCATGTCGTCAGCACTTAGCTTCAAGATAATTTTACCGTATTGTTGTCCATTAGTCTTGTATGATGTCGACAGTGTTGTTAAGGCCATCAAATATTGATATTTTTACTGTTTACCTGAAGCGATAATGAAGTCGCTTTTCGAAAAATGACAGTAGCAATAACTGCATTTCAAAAAACAAAATGAACCATTTTATTTTACCTGACCATAAAGGACCACTGTTTAGTTGAAACTGGCAACTAAAAAGCAGTAGTCTTTTTATAATAGTTTACCGGTATCTGATTTCCACAGAATAGCAGGTGGAATAAACTGATGGGATACGTCAACTCGAAAGCGTTTTGTATAAATAGTAATTCATGTGTATAATAGAAAATGCACCGATCTAAAACTATAATAATTGAGTGAATTCGATGACATTTACTATACAACGGATAGCAAAAATAAAGCGTATGTAGGCTAAACTGCTCCTTGACAATGAGCTAAGGTTTTTAGATCCTCCTTGTTAACGCAATCATATCAGTAAATTCAAATGACGTTTATAATTATAGTCCAGGCCATTTTGTTTCTACCACTCATAACGTCCGAGCTTTCAAATAGTTATGCAAATGAGGCTGCATGAACGTGGATTCAGGTGCCAATTGTATTTGCCTTACTCTGCAAAAAGATTCCACAAAAATGGCTCTGAATTTTACTGACAATGGGAACCAACGAACGTTTGAAAACCTGGTTTGTTCGACCTCATTGAATGAATTACACGCCATGCGGTTTATCGCAGCCGTAAATGTTGTCCTGTCAATCGCTGCATCACTGGGAAATGCTCTAATCCTTGTTGCTCTGCAAAAGGAGTCTTCGCTCCACCCGCCATCGAAACTCTTGTACCTTTGCCTAACGACCACAGATCTCTGCGTTGGTTTGATTCTGCAGCCTCTTTACGTGATTATTTTAATATCAGTGATAAATGGAAACAAGGATCTTTGTTTTCACGTCTTAACCTCGAGTTATGTTGTAGGTGTTATCCTATTTGGCGTGTCGTTGTCAACTTTGGCTGTTGTAAGCGTGGACAGACTTCTTGCCCTGTCATTGATGCTGAGATACAGGCAGATTGTAACTTTGAAGCGAAGCCGTATGCTTGTAGCCATACTTTGGTTTTTGAACATTTTTGTTGCCACAATGTACTTCTGGGTTAACTTTATTTTCCTGTGGTATGGCTATATACTAATATTTGTATGTATTGTAACATCAGCTCTCTCAAACATAAAAATTTACTTCACTCTTCGCCGTCAAAAAGCACAAATACAAAACCACGGAGGAAAAACTCAACTGAACGTGGCACTATACAGAAAAACTGTTTCCACTGCAGTGTGGATACAGTTAACATTAGTAGCTTGCTATCTTCCATACGGTATTATGACAGCTGTTATCGCTACGAATGGATTGTCCCCATCCATTGCTTTCGGTGGAAGATTTGTGTCAACTTTCGTCTACTTAAACTCATCTCTGAACCCATTCCTATACTGTTGGAAGATGAAGGAAGTAAGACAAACAGTAAAAGACACGATCAGACAATTTTGGTGTTTCTCTAATGAAAGTGTTGGTTCAGGTGGCACACGGTGAAACTAAACCGAACAGAACAGTCTAATGTAAACAACCAAAGCAACCAAATGTAAAAACGGTAGTGGTTAGGGAAAGCTATTTTACTTAGCATTGCCAAATGATAAGACACCACTCGATACTACTGGAAAAGGCTTTAAATTAATTCCCATTACATTAACACTTACTTGCAACTTGTTTGAGTTAAATACTTGATTTTTTTTTCTGTTATTTTTGGCGGTATTAGCGAACCTTGGGATTATGAAGGTAAAAGTTAATCGTTTTTTGTCGGTTATTTTGATATTCCTAAGCTTGGCTCAGTTTGTTTTTGCCTTTGTCCATGTCAGCACTTCAAGATGATTATGCCACGTCATTGTCCATTAGGCTTGATGTTGGTAGTGTTCTTGAGGCTATCAAATATCACTTTTTGACAGTTTTCATACAGCAGCTATGAAGTTGCTTTTTCGTTTTAGATAAATGTTAGTTGCAGTATATGCATTCCATTTGTAGCAAAAAAATTATAATTAAAACTAACCATTTTCCAGTTTCTACTAAAGCAGAAATTCCATTTTTACTAAGTAACAAAAAACAAAGCATGTCTTTAGTTGAAATTAGCAAATACATGTAAACAACCATGGGCTGATATGACAACCTGACGTCATGTGGTCACAAAACCGAATCTTTAAGTGATGACGAACAAAATACGAGTAAAATAACTGTGAAACTGAAACCTACAGCCTTATTCCCAAATAAAATTGGCAGGGAAAAACTGCTGTTGACTCGTATCGGATTTCCACTTTTGAATAGCAGGTGGCATTGCATATACGGATGGGTTGTGTCACCTTAAAAACGTTTTGTATAAAAGTAGTTGTTCATGTGTATACCAGTGCATGCACCTCTTATCAATATCCTGAATAATTTTCAGCGGGAACTCGGCTGTTGTTTTGAAATATTGGACTACTTGAACGTAACCACTTCCTTGGTCATACAGTGATGCATGTTTAGTTTTTTTTTTCAATGGTCTTTACGCATCAAGGAACAAAAGATTTTATTATACTTAATGCATGTAGCTTTCCAAGTCGGCACGGCACTTTCTATATCATATTTGACCTTATTTCTGGCTAGCATTCACGCTAAAGTAATGTTAACCGCCACTGAACGCGAAGTAGCGCAGTCGGCAAAACCGGTACAGCATTTCACCTTTGCTTCTTGCTTGGTTAAAATTGCAAAGTTATTACACTGAGGAAGGATAAAATATCTATATAATACGTCTAAAACGTGGCCACGATTTAAGCAAACTTCTTCATAGAACTTATACCATTCAATCATGTGTTGTTTTGGCTAGTGTATTGCATCCATGACGAAAATAAAACATGTTTTTTTTCTAAACGCCACGGTTGTCCTAGACAAAGACGCAGGCACAAGCCGTCGTGCCCAACTATTTCTTTCTTGCTTAAACAGTTACGATCACTCAAAGGGCAAAAGAAAATTATACATGTAGATATTTATGTATCATTTTAAACTTGGCCATAATTTTAGGAACCGTACGCCTTCAATGAATTTATTGCATCATTCATTGAGGATTTGTTTTGGCTAGTATGTTGAATTGGTAATCAAAATAAAACGACTAATTCAACGGCAGGATTACTCTAAGTCATTTTGAGAAAAACGCATTCTTAGAATGCTATGAAATTTGCTTTTGTTTCAAAAGATTGTGTTTTAATCAGAGACGACTTGAACTTTTAAGCACTTACCTTCCTCGTTCACATCTCCACTTAGTACAGTAGTCTCGTTGGTTCTAGCATTGATTATGAAATTTAATTCAATTCAATTAAGCAACAAATCAATACGAACGGAAAATCGTACGCATAAAACTGCCAAAGCTTAATCAAAGTAAAATAATTAATTAATTTTAGTATCTTTCGCGACTGATTTTCGTAAGTCCAAAGCAAACGGAGCGGTTAAAAAAATTTCCATCTATGATATGCACACGAAGTGAAAGATCTGAACAACTCATTTTCTATTCATCGACGCGGCTCACAGTAAAACCAAAACATTTTGTAAAATTGCCCTAAGGGCGTAAATCCAAATGATGCTTCCAAAACATATTTTAATTTCTCAAAATGTTCACCTGTTTTCTTGGCCTATAACCGCTCGATGGGGTAATATTTCATTTTGGGATCCTTTACCGAACTGTTTATAAAAGCTGTGACAGAACATACAGGCGAACTACTGTTTTGTGTCGGAAAGGCATTGGCCAAGAAAATCAAGTAGGAAGCGAAACCAGAATTGATTTTAGTCCAGTGAAAAGTCGCTCTCTATTGACTTCTTGAAACGTTGTTCCCTGAAAATGCGTTCTGGAGAACTTAAAATCGATAAAAAGCGAGTTCCATTACCCAGTGTCATGCATATATTATTCTGCCGATTATTTAATCGTACTTGTTAGTCAAAACTAACTTGAAAACCACTCTAAACATAACACTTCCGTTATTAACACACCTACGCATAAATTATTGCAACCAGTGTAACCAGGGCGCTAAACTATACGTTCTCGATCCTCGTAGGCTTTTAATAGCGGAGCTCTTCAGCGGCCCGAAGGGCCGCAGAGCGGAGCCCCATAACTACCGTGCGAGGATAGAAATTGAGAAAACCATGCGTTTGAGTTTTCATGGTCATCGTGGCTAGCGGTATGGCTCGCGGGCGCGTGCGCCTAGTGACGACGACGACGACGACGACGACGACGACGTCGCCCAAAATGGCGGCCATACCCCAGACCCAAGCTTCATACCCAAGCTTCACCTCGGCATCTTACGTGTGTGATATTGACCATCCACTTTTCGTTAAAAGTTACCTATCGTAGAAGTTTGTAGGACAGTGCACATTTTTTTAAAATCATGTTGAAAATCGACTAGGGATATTTCATTTCACCTACACGAATCGATTGCGTGAAAAAGCGACAAAATCTTTGGCAGTTGCTCAACCGTGGGATTAAAAACTTGTGAAGAAAGTGAGCAGCAGAAAATATTTCTTCGTTATTATTTTTCACCCCATCACTTCAGAGATTTTTTCTCACATCCAAAATAAAAGTGGGTCCGCAATGCGTACATATGTGGACTTTCATTTGCTTTTGATAACAAATGAGTAGATGAGCCAATGTTAGACCTTTTTATAGACGTTTGCTTCTCGTTTCCGGTTTGGCAATAGACCCCGGCGCTCTGGCGCTTCGCGCTCTGTGAGCTCGACTTGTAGGCAAGTCTAAGTATCGGTCAAATATGAGTTGACATTCACTTGAAACTCGAGATGATAAAAAACTTATCAATCAACTTTTCTTATGACCATGAAAGAAAAACTACTTTTTCATTTTGAGAACACACCTTGCAATTTACCCTGAAGATCGCCTTAAACATTGAAATGCAGTCCAATTTAAATTGTGCCAGAGAAGCGGAAAACCTGGGACAAGACCCGACAGTATCTCTATATGATTATATGAAAAGGACGGGGATGTTCGTCGGAGAATTTGATCTACTGATTTTACTCCTGTAAAGGATAACATTACAAACAATACAGCAAGGTTGATACTAGGTTAAAAAGTGGACTTTGTTTCTCGAAAGCCCCGGAGATCTTTTGGGACCGCAAAGTCACTTTCAGTTATCTGTATTTTAAAAACAGAGAAGTGTATAGGCCTGAAGCTTTGTTTGAAGAGAACTTCTGTTCATATTAAAAAATATCATAGATTAGACACCTCTGTAATCATAAGGTTTAAGATTTTGCTATGGCTTTCCGAGTGCGAAAACTTTTCAGGACGTTTGAGAAACGGACCCCAGAATTGATATAGCACGGCTGCAACTGTGGACAGCTGTCTTGGTGGTGTCTCTCAAAGTCTACTTTTTCACGTAGTATTAGTCTACTGTATTATTTGTAATGTTATTTTATTTTTTCGGCTGATCGAATCTTTTGTATATCTCACGTGAGCAACATTATCGTTGGCGGTCCCTTGCTGTTTCGAGTTTTACTTTTCCCGTAAAGGATGGCAATCTGGGCGTGGCTCAACTTTTTTTTTTAGCCCCCAAGCTAGAAATACCATTTAAAAACACAGACAATTCAACAAAGAGCTACAGTCACTTTGGATAAAAACATTGGCAACATGTCCTTAAAACCAAAAGAAGATGTCTGTTGGGACCATTCATATGACAGTCTCTTGCGGAGGGGGGGGGGGGGGGGGGGGGGTCCTAGAAATAGACGAATAAGATCTTTAAATTGAAATTAGAACAATAAAATTAGTTATTAAGAACAAAAACAAAATCTTACCACTAGAAATCGGGGATACTAATTTCAGTTCATTCATAAATAAATATTTCGCGGAGTATGTAGACTGTCTTTGTTTGCATGACATTTCATCTGAACGCTTGTGTAAACAACTGAACTCATTAATTAACTCATTTTCTTTGTATGCGTTGTTTTTATATATAAATTTCTCGTAATAGCTTTTATCGCCTTTCAACAAGATTTCACTAATAATTTCTTGATGCAGGAAGGCAGATGAATACTTTTTTTCAACCTAAAATTATCATCGTTCTTGAATTACTTTTCGAGTGGAGTCGGCGAGTTGCGAACGACACGTTTTATAATTATCAGTAATTTAGTTTACCGCACAGTTTCAATACATTCATTTTTCGGTTCAAAATAAGTTTTATGCCATTCACACTTACTTTTTACCAGCAGTTTTGAATTCGACATCAGTCAGATTGCGTTATTCAAATTAAACTTGGGAGAGATCCAAGACAATAATGAATGCGGGAAAGCCCCGTGAAAACAACTTGTGAACTTGTTTTGTTTTGACTCGTTGTGTATCCATTCTACCGTTCTAAAGATTCTGTGTGGCAAAGCTGAAACAAAACAACAAATATCCAGATATTTGCTAAATAATGCTAATTAAGTATTTTCAATTGTATGCGAATCAAACGAATACAGCAACTGAGGTCCAGTCGAACACAAATAGCGCGCGAAAAGTGTAAAAAATAGCGTTACCTTTGCCCGCAGTTCAGTCGAACGCCATGCAAATATAAAGATTAATGAAAGTCAAGTATTTAGCATGCGTGATGCTTTCTTTGTGGCGTCTCGTGGGCAGTTCATTTCCCGGGTTCACGTCCAACTTAACATTAACTCCCTAAAAAAACTTCGGATTTTCCGAACACCCTTGAAAGCTTCCGAAAGCGCTGACACGAGTTATCACGGAAATTGACGTCCCAATCGGGAAAACTGCACGATCGCAATATGTGGATTTTCACACTTCGTGTGAAAGTCCACATAAAAATGATCTGGACATTTCACATCAACTTAAACGAAGCCATTTCATGAAAAGGCGCCAAACTCTTTGGCACGCTGTTCACTGAATGAAACACTCAAAGAAAGCTGCTGAAGAACATAGATCTTTGTGGATATTTCTCGCTCCATTTACCCATCTACATCATGGAAACCTATTCCAAATCATTTAGGACAACCTTGTAACGGGAAGATCCGAAGTAATTGCGGACTTGAACATGATATATCGGACTACAAGTCAAAAGAGCGATGTCCAGAGTTCGACCTGCGGCTGAGCAAGGCTGAAAATCACTGAATTGAGCTCAAATAAAAGTGAACTCAAAGTCGATCAAATTCACTGAAGTGAAGGATAAAAGACTGTTAGAGGCTACACCGATGGAAAGAGAGACATAAGATCTTCGTTGATAATTCATATAATGTATACGTCGGTGGTGTTGGAGAAAGCTTACAACGAAATTGCCGTGTTCGTCTCTGATATTATTGGGCTGGTTTGAAAGCTTTGCCGTGCAGAATATACAAGCCTTCTTCAATAACGAGGTAACAAATGTAAATGTATGCACTAAGCATAAGCCTAATTTTATATTGAGAGAATTTACTTCATTTATGAACAAATTTGAAGCTGTGTCGCTTTTCAGATCTTCCCGGCCGTAAATATTTATCAAACCTATTCGTGTTTGCAGGTGTTTGTACATTTTATACAGACATTTTTTATTAAAATTTTTCGTTTAGACTAGTGATGTTCACTATTGGATTTTGCAAACAAATTATTTAGCTTCACGGATAAAAATCACAATTTCGGCTCGCTTGCATTTGTTTTGTTTCTCTTGTCCCTGCTTATCAGTGAGTGTGTTGAATATCTTCGATGCGTAAACGAATATTTCGCCGGTTTCGTTGTGAGTTACCTGTGCTTGGCAGAGTAAGTTCAGACTTAACCTACCGCATATTTATACTTACCAGAAATGATTCATTTATTTTTCATTTAGTTTTACATAAAATTCTTTTCGGTACTTAGTACGATAAAACAGAATTAGTAAATCATTCCACTAAACTGCAACGAAAAGAAGATGGTTCAAACAGTCAAACCTCATTCTAAGTTAGCGTGCACCACTTCCCGAATCACAAACTGCCACAATTCTTACACAAGAAATGCTTGAAAATGACTTACATAACCAGCACCATCAATTTTCAGAGTTTGTTTTGCCGCCGCGATTTTCTCAGTTTGCCATGGCGTGAGTTCATTTTGTTTACTGTGTTTAGCAGCGAGTTTACTTTGTTTTTCTGTATTTTGGTTTTGCCTTGAGTTGATTTTCTTACCCTGACAGTTTTGTAGTAAATCAAAACAAGGTCAAGATTCTTTTTACGTTGAAAAACTCATAGAGATCCTGGAGGTGTATTAATTACTGTACAGAAAACGTTATAAAAAGTTTAATTAAGATTTGTTTTGCGCGACGTGCGTACGTGAGGAACCCAATAAAATGCACTCGTCAATTTCAATTTTAGAACCTGTCACAGGAAAGAAAATTGAGACAGGACCACGAAATATATTGACGTCGCTTTGGTCAACAAAACCATGAGAGGTTTTTAACCATGAGCGATTAAAATTTATTTTGTACCTATATGGGCCACTATATAAGCTTAGAAATATAGTGTTGCTACTTATTTAGTGTTAAAATTAATGAATGGGAGCTCCGCTTTTAGGCCTGCCTAAATCTATATATTAATATTACAGTTACGCAAAGTGACAAATGTGTACATTATACTTTTAAACGCGGTCATCATTTTCGTAACTGCTTTTATATATTGCATCACTTAATCGAGTTTAATTTACAACTAAAATAGCCTAAAATAAAACGAATGAGACATGAGAAAATTACCCTGGTATGCCCTGACGCTGCAATATGTGTTGAATAAACGAGTTGGACAGAAGAACTTCAGTTCCTCGTTGATAGTGTAGCAACCACCGACATCCATGAATCCACATCATCAATTACTCGGATTTTGTTTTTGTTAGTCAGCATATTGAAGTTATAACCCAGACAAAGCGTATCAGCTGAATAAAATGACTATTTTGAATAATTCGAGAGAGTATACTAAAGGATGTTCCTTGTATATACTATGAAATTGGTTATTGTTTCGAAAGATTGTGTTCTAAGAGTAAACTAGAACAAAACAACTTCCTCGTTCACTAGTATAGTGACATTGACGCACCAGGAAAACAAATTAAAGTGAACGTGGTTTTCTTTAATTTATACAGCTTGCCACAATGGTTTTTGGAGCCTTTTTACCAGAGATTAAAAACACGCATTTAAATCTACAGAAACAATAAACGGCTTCCATTCGAGAGGTTAAAAGACAATTGAAGTAAAATAACGAAGAATGAAACAAAGTCAGGTTTCCTTTGATAATTTTATTGCATTTCAACAACACCGGAAGTTCGTATTGCTTCGATGTTTTAGCTTGGCATGTCGAACATGTTCAATTTTCGCGAAAGCTTCCGAATACTGATGCATGGCTGCGGCTTTAACGACATACTGTTGAGATTTCAGCACAATACACTATTGGAAGCGGCGAAGGATAAACAGTTCTTGTTTTTTATATAATTTCTGTCTAAATGTTTTTTTGCCTGGTTGTTGTTCTTTCCCTGAGTAGCACTGTCTTCGCACAAGATCTGTTCACGTCTTCTTTTGGGCGAAATAAGGAACACGTTACTATCTTATTCCAGCGGTTCCCCAACGCCAACAGTCACCCCAACGACATCTAAGAAACCGGCTTTCGGTATGTAAAGCACAAATACTTAATGATCTCCTTAGTTCCTTAAAGCAATTAAACCTTTCTATATTTTGTTTGTTCAAAGCGCAATTGAGATATACACGACATCACTGAATAAGAATGCCATATAACCCCGTAGTCGGCAATACAAGGAAAATATGCCTAGGCAACTCTTTCATTGTTACATACCACAACCGAAGCGTCCAACATCGAAATACTACGAATGGAAGGTATTAGTAAGTCAATCAATTGGTCAGCAGCAGTGATTATATTCAGCGTATATTTTCAAATGTCGAAAGCTGGAAAATAGATTTCTGACTTATGTCACATGGTTGCGATGCATCGTGTGCTAAACATAGGGCAGGCTAGGCATTATTTACAGCGTAGGGCGATTTTTTCTGTCCCAACTTAAACAGACAATTACAGCTGACACATTTCTGATTAGTTGCAGGGTGGTCAGCTGCAGGATGGTCATCAAGGAGGCGAAGGCGCATCAGCCCCCCAAAGCCGAAGCCCACTATAAGCCTTCCAACAAATTCTTTGGAGCTGTCGATGAAATCGAGAAAGCCCTCTACGAAGCCCAAGCTGCTGGGAATCACTACAGCCACACGGCGGCAAAATTACAAAAGATCAAGAAAAACATCAAACTCGCTTCCCAAAAGCGAGGCTATCGATTATTTCCGCCAGTCCCTTGGCCACGGTTTGTTCACTGCAATGATGCTTGACAAAACGGCAGGACGTAAAAAGCGAACGACGACCAACCAGGCAAAGCAGTTTTTGGAATCCATCAAAACAGAGTTGGGCGGTTCTGTGTTTAATACATTCATGGGTGTTCATGGAGACGTCACGCTGATGTTCGCAATCGATGACACTGGAAGCATGAGGGACGAAATTCAGGCAGCCAAAGACATCGCAACGTCAATTGTAAACCATCCCAGAGATGAAGCTGTCGATTACATATTGTCGCCCTTCAATGACCCAGGTATCATAAAATAATTACTAATAAAAGCAATATTGGGTAGCGATATTTCGTGCACTGTAAATTTATTAATTAACCACATTATTTAAGTCTTTTCTCTTTCAAGCTTCCGCTATTCTCATCTTTCCCAGCTTCTCATTTCCCCATTTCTCCGATCTTCCCCTCATCCCCTCATCCCCTCTTCCGCTCTCCCCCTCCCTCTCTTCCTCTCATCCCCTGCTCCTCTCTTCCCCTCTGCCCCTCTGCCCCTCTACCCCTCTACCCATCTGCCCCTCTGCCCCTCTGCCCCTCTACCCCTCTACCCCTCTACCCCTCTACCCCTCTACCCCTCTACCCCTCTACCCCTCTACCCCTCTGCCCCTCTGCCCCTCTACCCCTCTACCCCTCTGCCCCTCAGCCCCACTTCCGCTCTACCCCTCTGCCCCTCTACCCCTCTACCCCTCTGCCCCTCTGCCCCTCTACCCCTCTGCCCATCTGCCCCTCTGCCCCTCTACCCCTCTACCCCTCTACCCCTCTGCCCCTCTTCCCCTCTACCCCTCTGCCCCTCTACCCCTCTACCCCTCTACCCCTCTACCCCTCTGCCCCTCTGCCCCTCTACCCCTCTGCCCCTCTGCCCTTCTGCCCCTCTGCCCCTCTGCCCCTCTGCCCCTCAGGTCAGGTAAATGAAACTGGAACGGACGATGAATCCCCGATTTTTGAAACACGATTTTAAGTTTTTTATTTTGCTATTACCTTAATTAGGAAAACAAAAAAATGGAATTAGAGGAAAATAGAATACAAAACAGAGTTAAAACTAGGGGCAAATCCAAACATTTATAGTTTAACAAAAGATTTCAACTGGCATGAAGTCCAACACCTGTGGCACAACCATTCTGTTCAATCATTGGTAGAGCATCTCCAAAACATGAAGTAATAAAAATGTTTGAGACTATTTGTAGACCAGAGAAAACTTTCGAAGATAGAAAGATTTTTCAAGTCGCAATGAGGTTGAAAATACTTATATACAGTTGCGTTGTAATAACTTTACAATATAAAAATGTGGTGCAGTGATGGAAATGTTTCATTTATTTATAATTTTATCAAGAGCTGTAATGAAACAGATTTAATGAATATCAGGGGGGGCCGAAGACTCGCGGATTTTTCAAGGATTTTTCGTGTTACCATCTCCGCCGGTAATTTGACGTCACATCCGGTCAAAAATGGCCAAAAATGTCGGGCACCTCGTCTCCGCGAATCGTCGAAAATAATTTTCAAGTAGACGTGTTTGTTTGGTTTTTTGGGAGTGGACAGCCTCGTATAATTTTGGTCTATGCAGTCGAGGGAGGTTGTAGGGACACTGCCTCGACTATTTGTGGACAGATGTCGGTAAAAGAAATAGCTTTACTACAAAATTGATGGCAAATAACGACGGTGTACTTTTGTGTCATGGCGGAAAATTTCGCTTACTCCAAATAATTGACCTGCCAACTTTTGGATCTAGCAATCACGGATGTAGCAAAAGTGATTATTTAAATAGCCTATTCTGTTTACAACACCACGGATCAAACACTGGTGGTTGTAGTTTGCAGTGGCTATGGCTGGAATATCGTATCACAAGCCTTGAAGTTAAAATTTCGAGCGAGTCATTTCTGCAAGACGTCGAAAAGAAGTTTGTAGCAGGCATGTTGTCTTCGTGTTTCTGAACTGACAGTTCTTGTGATTTTGTACTGTGGAACAGCGACACGTTGCAGATAGATTGCTTTGACCATTGCCGGAAAGATTTTGATTTCAGATGCAGTTCAAGGGAAGTTTGAAGGAAAATGACTGAGACCTGCGTGGAGCGAAGTGCTGTGTCATGGCGGATAATTTCACACTCACAAAACACGTGTCGTTCCAACTTTTGGAAGTGAAATAGCCTATTCTGTTTACTAAGCTATGGATGAATTACTCGTGGTTTTAGTTTGTAGTGTCTACCTCGGCGATATACTTATCACAGGTCTTGAACTTTGAGAGGTCGGCATCGATGGAGGCGTTTTTGTTCTATAAATTAGTGCGCACGTGAACTGGAAAAGACATCACACAAGTTGTGTGTTATAATAAAGGTCAGTATTCTTTTACTCGCTCTTTATTTGAACAATTTTGCTCCAGTGGGGGGTACAATACATCACATGTAAGCTTTAAATACAGAAATCGGTTATTGCGATCATAATGTCAAAAGCAATTGAACCGACGAATTCGAATCATGTCTTGCTTTTAGGTTCATGAAAAATCATAATTTTGATCGCTCAGCGAAAACGTTTGGAGGAAGCATCGGAATAGAGTTAGAATTTTATTGGGTACTCCTGCAGTGAGGTCTGGGTAAGATTTCTGCACAGCCCCATACAATAATTATGTATGCAGCTATTTCATACTATCACTATACACAAACAGCAATCAAGAATAGAACGAGTCAGTCAGAAAATTGTATGTATCATTAATGTTTGGGGCTGTGCGGAAATCTTGCCTGAGGTCTGTTAAGCCGAAGTGGTTGTTTTGGTTCACCAGATGTTAAAAATCAGCCAGCTTTTAAAAGCGGTAGCATTGCTCTACAAATATGGGTGGTTGTTTGTGAAAGGTGGCTGCATACTTAGGGAACAAAGACCTGGGAATAGCTGTATTGGTTGTGTCTTGCAACCACGATTATTGCTTGCAACCACATGACAAGGCGGCCATGTTGGTGGTCAAAACAATAAAAAACTTTTGCACAGAATTTGCTTGATAAAAAAGTTTAGTTCCCAGTGGAGGAAAACAATTTGTTCTTGTCCCCCAACATGGCTGCCATGACGTCAGTTGTAAGCCAGCAATATGCTTGCACCACCATTGAAAACCAGGCTTTTAACAGTTTTCAGTATTCAAAAAAAAGCTTTGACACCAGCACAAGCACATGGATCAAAATTTTAATAGTTTCCTTTTCTTGTGCTGGCATTTGCATTATGTTGCATGAAAATTGAAAAAGACTTAAGGACAAGGAAATTTACGACTGCTGGCCATGTCTGAACAATTATTAAAACACTGATTCCAGATTTCTCCAATGTCTGAGCATTTGAGCCTTGTAACTAGTAAAATGTTTCTGCTTAGGCTTATGCTGACCTTCATTTTCACTTGCCCTTGTGATTGCAATTTGCAAGTAAAAACCAGGCTTAATCTCAAAGTGGGGTCAAGATTTTCTTGGTCCCATGAAAACCCTCCCAAAATTCCTTTTAAAGGGTAGTAACCCAGAGGATATGGTGTATAATTGGCAGTATTGCCTACTACTGACACTCCATTAACCTCAAAAAGAGACTTATCTATATCTTAATCCTCAAGTGCAACCTCATGGTCACACAAACAATAGTGGGAGGAGTTAATTCAGTATAAGGAAGCATTGAACCATTTTGCACTGGACAAAAATAAGTAAATACTGATTTGCCTGTGTGATTTATTATCACATTTCGTAAATACATGTACCTACTTTAGAATAAGTGTTACATGGACTGTTACTGATTATTTTTCTTAATTTATTATTTGTATGGCAGGCCAACAATTAAGTTACTCAGGACAAATTAAACCCCAACTAACCACCATCTTATATTTTAACCCAAGTGTTCAGCAGTTGCTGGTATAGAGTTGTATTGTTGACATTTAAAAATGTTACTGGCACTTTAAAACTCTCTTACAAAATATCCTTTTGAAAGAATTTCAGTTTGAACTAGCCTGCAAATACAGCCACCTCTCATTTCGCCCCCGCTACTATGCGTTTGCATTTAAGTAGTGTAGAACAAATTAGAGGCAGCTGTATTCACAGGTTAGACAAGAGCTTGTCAAACAATCATTAAGGACTTTTAATTTTTTAAAATGCAGAACACTTATATGTTAAATGAGACAACTTAGTGGGTAGTATCACTTTATAATTATTTTCTGTAAGTGGTTAGTGTTTGTATTATGGGTGGGGTGTGTGTGATAATTTAGTGGTTGGTGCTTGGGGGGAAGGGGTGTTAGAAAAGCTGGTGTGAGGGTGAGTGGATGTGTTATTGATAAGGTGTGGTGGTGATATTAGAATTTCAATATTGGTATTTATGATGAAGACTGTTAACAATTTTTTTAATCTTAAACTTCTTTGTATCTAAATCAGTATCAGACTTGAGATTTTATTTTGTTATCTTGCAGGGGATTTATTGGATAAATTAACTTTCTTTTCTTTCTTGTAGGCATTTGTTACCGCATTGGACCAGAAACATCCAATCTTCCTTGCAAGTAGCTCAGAGAAATCTTAAATTCTCTTTTCAATTCGCCTAAATGAAACTACACATTTTTTAAGGTTGGCACATTGAATTTTTATTGTTTAGCACACTCTATATTTTTCTTGACTAAAATGTAGGAAACAAAGAGCTGGGGGGGGGGGGGGGGGGGGGGAAGAAGTTTGGGCCATCCTCTCCCAGGAAACCGGGCCATCCTCCACCAACAAGAGGGTAAATATGTATTTAGCTAACAACCAAGGGCTAATGCTAGATAAAAGGATTAATATATTAGGTTAATAAAAGAGAGCATAGTGCTCTTAGCAATATATCTTCCTTAAGAACGGATGTCGGTCGTTTCGCATACAAGTCGTTTCGCATACAAGTCGATTCGCATACATCGAGGTCGTTTCGCATACAAGGTCATGGTCGATTCGCATACATCGAAGTCGTTTCGCCGACACGATCTTGGTCGATTCGCATACATCGAAGAAGTGCAAAATACATTGAAAAAGTTCTCATAAACACTCAATAGGACAGAGAAATAAACTTAACCTAAACCCGGCGATATGCGCGTGTTGTTATTATGTATCGTGCGTTATTTCTGTTCGGCACAGCGAACGCGTTGACAGCGGGTAGACTAAGTTCAAGTTTAACTTGCCATACACTATATCTAGAAGAATTTTGTTATGTTGTTTAAATGCTTTTCGCGGTTTGATACTAAACCCGGCCCACAAAATATCCAACATAAAAAACTTGCACCCGCAGTGCCGCAGTCGTGTATATATAGCGAACATCACTCAAGGTGGCTAACTACGCGCGCCACGACTTTCTTTCGGAATATTGCTCGCGTTGATAAGAAATGGTCAAGCAACTCTTACAAAGCGAAAACAAGTTTCAGCAAGCCTAATCCACTTTAAGCTAATTTTCAGAACACCAAAGAAAACTTCCAAATACCTTGTGGTCATATGATTAGATCTTGAGAAAATACTATTGAAACCGCTAGTGCCCAGTCCCCTCTTAAGCGCTTGGTTGGTTATTTTTATTTTGGCATTCATGCATTGCAAACAGTAATCAGAGAAACAGAAAAAAATTTTGAGCATGTAACTAAAACTTTAAAAGTTCTATTAAAGCACCTTGAGGTTAAAAGGAAAAATCACGCAATAACAGTTTTATAGTGTAAACAAAGGTATTTAATGCCTTCTAAACTCGCGAGATACACAACAGGACATGTGCTTGACTATTGAAAATAAAGTGTGTGTGTCAGATTAAGGAATACAAGGGAGAAAGTCTGTATGTCATCATTGTGTGTGCATGACAGTGTGTATGTTAGGGAACTATTTACAACTTGCAAAGGTTACGGAGCTATCGAGAAATTACATGTTAATTTAGTGTAGTGGATCAAAATTTGAAAACAAAGCAACAAAACACACTTACCTTGCGCGGGCCACTTATAAATATCTATTGCTAAGGACTGTCAAAAGCTTAAAAGCTTTTAAGCTAAATTTCGCGAATTTCTTAACAAAAACTACCTAAACAATTTCTCGTACTCAGTTCGCGTCGTTCGGAATTCAAAATCACCTGCCTCTTGTGCTCGGTTTTGAATCTCAAATTAAAGAAAGTACACTCTAATAAGTTCTAATAAGAACCTTAATCTTATAAGAAGATTAAGGTTGAGATAAACCAAAATTTGAAGAACGTAGTAAGAACAATCCTCAGTTGATTAAAATAGTTTTTATTTTGCTCAATTCTTATTTATAAGACTTACAAATAACTTCAACACTCGACAACACCATCGAAGTCCTCAGCTGAAATCTTAATTCTGATGTATCATCGAGGTAGCTGACCAGTTATGGCACTATTTAGGCTTGCTGAAACTTGTTCTCGCCTTTTAAGAGTTGCTTGACCATTTTTTATCAACGCGAGCAATATTCCGAAAGAGAGTCGTGGCGCGCGTAGTTAGCCACCTTGAGTGATGTTCGCTATATATACACGACTGCGGCACTGCGGGTGCAAGTTTTTTATGTTAGATATTTTGTTGCCGGGTTTGGTATCAAACCTCGAAAAGCATTCAACCAACATAACAAATTCTCCTAGATATTGTGCATGGCAAGTTAAACTTGAACTTAGTCTACGCGCTGTCAACGCGTTCGCTGTGCCGAACAAAAATAACGCACGATACATAACAACAACGCGCGCATATCGCCGGGTTGAGATTAAGTTTATTTCTCTGTCCTATAGCTATCTTGTTAGAGTGTTTATGAGAACTTTTTCAATGTATTTTGCACTTTTTCGATGTATGCGAATCGACTAAGATCGTGTCGGCGAAACAACTTCGATGTATGCGAATCGACCAAGACCCTGTATGCGAATCGACCTCGATGTATGCGAATCGACTTGTATGCGAAACGACTTGTATGCGAAACGACCGGCTTCCATCCAAAGATATATGTTGTTCTTTTTCTTCAATAGGTGACCATGGTGTAGCATCCAGACGGGGGGTGTTCTTCTCCTATGTGAGACTTTGTGGTTAGATCTGTGTGTGGTCCAGTGGTGGATCTTGAAACTAGTTGATGTGGCTGATATTTGATGCCTTGTCTCCTGAGTTTATTTAATTTACGTGTAACTGCTGGTTGCAATCTCCTGGTCTATTAGTAAAATAGTTCCAAGATGGTGATATGAGGCATAAATGTCTTTGATCATGTATGTACTTATTTTGATATGGTATTAAATTTGAAAATTATTTAATATTTGCATTCTCTTTTTTTAACACACTACCTTTTGTTTTTCTTCCTGTACAAAATAATTTTATATCCCATTTTCACTCAACAATAAATTTAATTTCCAGTATCATTTACTATTCTAGACTTTACAAGGGAAATCTGAAGATAACTCCTGAAACTTTGACAAATTTAAATCTCGACATGTTTGTACTTTATTTAATTTTTGCCCTTTTCAGGCAAAAAACATATCGAATGAACATTTTCACATTTTTTCTAACACTTAAATTTCATGATCAAGTTCCCTCGGCAGCCTTGGCTTTTTATTTTCGCTTGTAGCTTCTTAATTTTGATGAGCTGCTTCTTTTTCATCCTTTTAGCTCTCTTTCTTCCTTCTCCCTGATTGTTTTAATTGAGTCTTTGATGGAATCCATACACAACAAAATCTGAACAATAAGTAGAAGAGTTAGTAGGAGAAACATGAGGGCGAAATTGATCAAAACGGGGTAAAATAGGAAGTAAATGAATAACAGCAAATGGACACTGTGTGAAGGGAAAATAAAATTTCAATAATGGTTCATCAAATAGTTGCAGGGGAGTGGGAAGGCAAATTGTTCATACCACAAAGAATAAATAAAAAAAAATAGAATAGCCGGAGTAGGAAGTCCAAGTAGTCCGGAATAGGAAGAGAAGCCAAACGAACGCTAACTTACATTATTCCAATTATTATTGTCTAACACTTTTTGGCGAAAGTATCAGGTCGAAGTTAGCTAGGAAGGCCATCGAAAGACAAAAAGGTGCGGGACATCATTTGGAAGTGTCACACAACGCTTTACTAAAAAAAAGAAAAGCTGGCAAAAGAAAATTATGTCTTAAATAATTTTTATTTTTTTATTTAATTTATTTTTATATAGTTACCCTCGACCCTCTACATGTTACCCTCGACTCTCGACCCTCGACAATTAGGTACATCGTTTGTGTATAGTGATAGTATGAAATAGCTGCATACATAATTAATGTTGGGGTTGTGCAGAAATCTTACCCAGACCTCACTGCAGGAGTACCCAATAAAATTCTAACTCGAGTCCGATGCTTCCTCCAAACGTTTTCGCTGAGCGATCAAAATTATGATTTTTCATGAACCTAAAAGCAAGGCATGATTCGAATTCGTCGGGTCAATTGCTTTTGACATTATGTGAAATTGGGGGAAATATTCACGGTAACTGATGATCGTAATAACCGATTTCTGTATTTAAAGCTTACATGTGATGTATTGTTCCCCCCACTGGAGCAAAATTGTTCAAATAAAGAGCGAGTAAAAGAATACTGACCTTTATTATAACACACAGCTTGTGTGATGTCTTTTCCAGTTCACGTGCGCACTAATTTATAGAACAAAAACGCCTCCAGTGATGCCGACCTCTCAAACTTCAAGACCTGTGATAAGTATATCGCCGAGGTAGACACTACAAACTAAAACCACGAGTAATTCATCCATAGCTTAGTGAACAGAATAGGCTATTTCACTTAACCTTTTCCGTGCATTAGCTATCGCTAGGTCCAAAAGTTGGAACGACACATGTTTTGTGAGTGTGAAATTATCCGCCATGACACAGTACTTCGTTCCCCGCAGGTCTAAGTCATTTTCCTTCAAACTTCCCTTAAACTGCATCTGAAGTCAAAATCTTTCCAGCAATGGTCAAAGCAATCTATCTGCAACGTGTCGCTGTTCCACAGTACAAAATCACAAGAACTGTCAGTTCAGAAACACGAAGACAACATGCCTGCTACAAACTTCTTTTCGACGTCTTGCAGAAATGACTCTCTCGAAATTTTAACTTCAAGGCTTGTGATACGATATTCCAGCCATTGCCACTGCAAAATACAACCACCAGTGTTTGATCCGTGGTGTTGTAAACAGAATAGGCTATTTAAATAATCACTTTTGCTACATCCGTGATTGCTAGATCCAAAAGTTGGCAGGTCAATTATTTGGAGTAAGCGAAATTTTCCGCCATGACACAAAAGTACACCGTCGTTATTTGCCATCAATTTTGTAGTAAAGCTATTTCTTTTACCGACATCTGTCCACAGATAGTCGAGGCAATGTCCCTACAACCTCCCTCGACTGCATAGACCAAAATTATACGAGGCTGTCCACTCCCAAAAAAACAAACAAACACGTCTACTTGAAAATTATTTTCGACGATTCGCGGAGACGAGGTGCTCGACATTTTTGGCCATTTTTGACCGGATGTGACGTCAAATTACCGGCGATGATGGTAACACGAAAAATCCGCGAGTCTTCGGCCCCCCCTGATGAATATGCATAAAATGTTGTACTTAGGGAGTGCTTTGCTTTTGTATTGGTCTATTTCAATTAATAAAATACCAGGGAGTTTAACAGGCGGTAAAGTTCTTCATGTAGACTTGAATGAGGTGGCAAAAGTCTCCGACATCTTCCTCCAACACATAAATACATCCCAGCAAAACGAACCTAACAGCAACGAAACAACAAAAGCTGTAAAACCATCTCCCCAGCTAGAGATTTTTTGATATTAGAGCAGATGTGTGTATAGTTTACCCATAGAAAGTATTTTTTACGATATTTAAAGTTATCGCCCATAGAAAAAAAAATGGCAATGTTTTAAAGCATAAATTCGCTTGCGACACGTTTAATTTGCAAATTTAGCCTATCACTTTTGGCTCGTTTGGGGTTCAAAACTAATCTCGATTTATTTGTTTTATTTTTCGCTCCGTCATACAATGAAGACCTGAAAAGATTATAAATATCATTCAATGATTCATAAACAGCTGTAGTATAATGCGCGAGACGATCACATTCTCACAAAATTCAGTCTAACCGGAAGTGGATTTTGAGCCCAAACGGGACAAAATCGTTTTTTGCATATTCCTACGAAAGTAAGCTGTATCAGGACAAACTAACTGCAGTCCGTTTAGTTTGTCACTAAGACCTATCTATGTGCAAAATATGAGCGAAGTCAATTTTTCGACTTGTGCTGCTGATTTGTCGAAATTTTTAGAAAGGCGTACTTAAATTGATATTTAAACAACATGATTTTTCCTCAGATCCCGAGCGTTTGTTCCAGGCTTTGTAGCCAAAAAGCGACTGTTTTCTATTTGTTTAACAAAATGAAGCCAAAAAGTAAGAGTACAATATCGTTTATTGTCTTTAGGGATAGGGGTATTATTTGTGGCTATTATCCTAATGTTCTCACGACCAATCATATCATGTGAGACGTTCATTGAGGTGTTGTCGCACCAATTCGAAATGAGCTGAGAGGTCGTAGTGGACCGGAATGAAACCAGAATGCATTCGAATAAAATATCCTGTACCGAAAATGAAACAACAACCCACATGAGTTGACAAACGATAGGTGAAATATCAACTGTTATTCAAACCAGAGAGTAATTAAAAATAATATAAAAAAGGACTGACGTGGACACAGACATATTTGTAATTACGAAAAACAAAAACACTAGGTCCATGCTTAGCATATAATATGCAGTGTCATTGAATGTTCTTTGTCCATTAACCCTTTCACTGCTGAATTTCCCTCCCAAAAACGCGATGCTAATTTTGCCCAAAATTTTCTATAAAAGCACTTTTATTCCGTTGCAGCAACATTTTGATAGAGATTCTGTGAACAATGTACAATTGTTCACTTTGGTGCATGCGCATAAGCCAAAATTTGGACTTTTTTTGGCTGAAACCGTTCCAAATTTTCTCGAGCAGATTTTTTTTTTAATTTACAAAAAGCTGCATCTTAACATGCTGATGATTATTAAATAACAAAAAATGGGGATCACCGTGCTGACGTTTTTGAGTTATAAGCACTTAAAAAAATTAAGGTTTTTTTAACAATTAAACTGTTGCTATGGTAGCCAGTGACATCATCAAAATTACCACAACTTGTTCAGCAATGATTGGACATTTGTTTGATATCATTACTGTAACGGCAGTTGATAACGATTTGTAGTACTGCTCATCAAAGTTTAAAAGAGCTGGAAAGTACTGGAAACCATTGTGAGCCTCCTTAAGTAAACATCGATCGATACACCTTTATGATCTGACAGAACAACAGTAGACACAAGTTATAACATAACTACGGCTTAAAGAACACCCGTCGTAAAGTTATAAAATTTTAATACTATCTTTCGCGCTCTGATTGGCCCAGAGGTTTTGCATCAATCTTTGCATTTTACTAAAGAAATATTAAAAGAGACGCTTTATTTACAAAGTCTGATGCACGTACTCGAAAACATTTGCACACGAATTTCGGTTAGGACTTATATTATTTAGGAATATTTCATATATTTTAGCGATAAACTTATGCTTACTGAGATTTCGATTCGATTTGTATCAAACGTTGAGAAAATGAGTGAAGGGGCATATTTTACGTTTCTTGAATTTTGTTAATGGACTAGGCGACGTAGTCGGGGAGAAGGAGGCAGTAAAAAAACCAGCTTTTTTTTACTTTTTTTGTCGTTTTTTTATTTTGCTTATGTTTATGTTTTGTGTGTGTGTGTTTGGTTGACTTTTAGTTTTCCTTTTTTTTATATGTGTTAGTCCCTTCACGCGAAATTTTAAAATAGATTTTCTTGTTGTTTTAAATTTAAATTGCTTTAATAGTGACTAAGGTATGAAATATTTGTGTCTCATTTCTTCATATTTCATAAGCGGGATCCCTGTACCTTTGAAGCTGACATATTCATATAGAGAAACGTGACCGACTTCATCTCAGTTGATAAGAGAAAATAGTTGAAATTAAAATCGTCTAAAATTTGAAAGTCTAATGTCAAATCAACCTGTCAAACTTCATGTATTAGACACTGGACGTCACAGAACCAAATTATCATAAGGCACTACTGAAAATGCAATATGCCAAATATAGATCACTTTGTAACGGCCAGTCAAGTAATAACGGAGTGATCTTTTTTTAGTTTCTTTTTCCTTACGTAGAAGCAAATATGGAGAACTTTCTCGAAGACGAAAACTGCACAAGCGAGCTGAACGAAACAAGCTACACATCAACAATAGGCCGACCTCGCCATGTGTTTATTTCAGCCTTGAACATTTTTCTTTCCATCACCGCATCACTGGGCAATGCTCTGATCCTTGTCGCCCTTCGTAAAGAGTCTTCTCTTCATCCACCAACAAAACTTTTGTTTCGATGCCTGGCGGTCACTGATCTTTGCGTTGGACTTATTACGCAGCCACTCTATGCCATGGCTGTTATGCCACAAGGAATATGGAAGATGAATCAGAGTGTTTTAAACTATTTTATTACCGGGAATTATGTTTCAAGCTTTATGTTGTGTGGGGTCTCGGCCTTGACATCGACCGCAATAAGTGTGGACAGACTTCTCGCCCTCTTATTGGGGCTCAGATACAGACACGTTGTGACATTAAAACGAGTTCGTGCAGTTGTGATATGCTTTTGGTTAATCGGTGTTTCATGTGGATTAGTTTACCTATGGAGTACTCGTGTTAACTGGATTGTGGTATTTGTATTTCTAATACTGTGCCTCGTAACCTCACTCTTTTCCTACATGAAAATTTACCTCAAATTACAACAACATCAAGCTCAAGTACAAGACCATATTCACCAAGGACAACCGGACGGAGGAGGAATCCCACTGAATATAGCTCGATACAAGAAAACAGTTTCCAGCATAGCATGGGTGCAGTTAACATTAGTTGCATGTTATGTTCCGTATGCTATCGAATCGTTGTTGTGGATAAATGGAATAAATACTCACAATTCGTGGTTGTCTACAGCAACGCTAGTCTACTTAAACTCATCTCTAAATCCGATTCTCTATTGTTGGAAAATGAAAGAAGTTAGACAAACCGTGAAGGACACAATTCGGCAGTTTTGTTGTTTTCCAAGCTAAGATATGTCTGCTTGAAGCAAAGATGGCAACACATTTAACTTTCTCGAGCATTATACAATAAGAACGGATCAGCCCTGGATTTCCTCATCTTCGATAAATAAATATGACCAATAACTGTACAGGTGCTGGCCTTTTTCAGGTTTTTTTTGTTTTATATAACAGTTCGAAAAACGGGATAAGCACGAACAACGGCGAGCAAAAATCGAACGTGGTAGAAAAACTAAAACGGGAAATCTTATCACAATATTGATGTTTTTCCTTTCAATGCGATAGTCTACCTCAATTGTAAAACCAAATGCTTTTTAAGACCTATAAAGTACGAACGGCTGCCGCCGCCTGCTAAGATTATTGAAGCGTACCTGACCTGCCCTTTGAATCGTTAGAAAATTTTCAGTTCGCTTCAGGAAAAGATAAGTAATTCTTTACTGAAATAAAAAAATAGACTATTATCGACGTTGAAGTGAAGATAAGAGTATCTAGTTGCAACATTGATAATTCTAAAGAGGGATGAATTAAGTTCAGTGTAATTTCAGAATCGTGATCACTCTGATGCCAACTGCCGCTCGTTTAACAGTAAATTTAAAGACTAACATGCAAATGTTTTCGTCAGTTGAAACTGAAAGCGATGTTGATTCAGTTAATCATATACATACATACACTTTATTTACACTCGAATTATAGAGTAGCCTGATAAGGTTAATATCTTCGCCAACGGAGCGGTTAAAAAAATATGGACTGTGAATTAAAAGTAAGTGCATTAATGCACTTTGTAGACGCGGAGAGAAAATAACAGTTACGTATAATATTTGGCATTTAATTTAAAACGAGGTGTGAAAATTGAATAAACAGCTTGTTTATATTTTATTCAGCTATATTTTTATAAGCTGGTGCGACTATTCTTTGAAACTGTCAGAAACACAACAACTTATTCGCTAAAAAAATGATAAGTTCCTTATCCACAACGCGTCGCTTAATTATTATTTAGGTTTCGGTTGGTGCACTATATATTGTCCGCGAATGTGAAAAATAAACTGCGATTTACTGAAAGTTTACCACTAAATAATTCAGTCTTCAAATGATGGATAGCCTTGCATTTGTCGTTTCTAAACTTGTTGTATATTATTTCATCAAACAAAGATGTATGGCCGGGGCTTCCAAAAGATAACATGCCGCTGGAAAATTCAGCGTGCATTTTTTTGGAAAATTCAAGATTGTTGTTTTGTTCTGTTTATTATCCCAGATCACATAGAAACTGCGTTCCGAAATTAAAAATTAAAAAATCCGAAAATATATGTATATATTTTTTTTTTGTCATGACTGCAGCCTTAATGTTCTCTTCGATCGGCCGTAATCAACATCATATCAGGTAGTAGAAGTTTTCGCCAAAGATTTTGTCACGACGCATAACCTATTTACAGTCAAACGCCTTGAACCGCAGCCACCCTACAAAGTTTTTGACATCTTTTTGACAAGTTTTTGATTACTTTGATGAGTTTTATGACTTCCGGTTGCTTTAAACTACCAATCCGATGCCTTGAAAAATGAAAGGCGGGGTTTTGTGAGACCTTACTTTCAATTTCAAGGTACCCTGTTGCTAAAGCGTTGATCAGTTCCAACACGATGGCGCAAAGTAACCGCAAATAATGTTGCCTGAAACTTCGTTAACTTCAAATGACTAAATACAGGTATTTCGAGAAAAGTTGTCGGCAAAAAGGCGCACGCGACAGCCCTGAAATGTATTGTGGGTATTTTTAAGTTGACCGTTCTTCGACTTCAGGATTTCGGGGAAATCTCAAAAATGGCACGAGTCGGCATCGACGTATGTTTTTGAGTGCTAAAAGAAAGCGACAAAAGACGGTTCGACAGCTACAGTGTCGAGAACCGAGAGTAAGTGGAACCCCGTTAATACGGACACCAGGTGGGCAGGCCAAATTGTCCGTATTAACGGGGTGTCCGTATTAAGCGGGGTCTCAGAAAAAAGTCACGGATACATGTTTTCTCGACGCAAAGACGAAGGCAAACGTTTTTACGTAACTGTAACAAATGCAAACTGTGAACTCTCTGACTAAAATTAATAGTTTTTACGAAAACCTTACGATCTAGTCATACACTCGAACTAAACTTTAATAAACTCAACAGTGGAATTATTTGACAATGTCGCAACTTTACTATATACAAGAAATAAAGCGCATTTCAACAGTAACAGAACGTTTTATATAAAGTTTCCTTTGTAACTGAAACTCGTAACCGTTCCAACCGATTTGAAAAAGTCGGTAGTAGTATTTTCCTGCGTTTGACTGTGGAATTAGCAGGAAAATATGCTCTCGTCGGTATCTTATGTTTGCTTAGGCATGTGCGCTGGTATGTGGGTAATTAGCCAGAGTATTTATATTTGGGTCTGATGAATAGGTTTTTCATCTCGGTCTCGCTAACTCGGCGTTCGGGTATTTTCAAAATGAACAAGGACGAATTCGTCGAGTTGCTAGCGAAATCTCAAGAAGCGATTTTGGAGCGCGTTGATTCGAAGTTACAAGACCTCAAGAGATCCATTTCTGAAGACCAGGAAGATTGTGTACGTTCCGTGGTAAAGAAGTTCAAAGAAGATCATTCCATCAAGTGGAAGAAAGTTGGTAACGAGAAGCAGTTATTGCAGTTGAAGCCAAGATTGATTCAGCTATCGCTGCTGTTGATAAGAAGAAGTTGGACAAGGTGAAGAAAGAGCTTGAAGAAGGTAAGAAGCTTTTGACTGACCGTCAAAAATTAATTAAGCTTGCCGATCGATCGGAGTGTGGTTGGGCCACGGTTTCGGCCTATGAGACGGATGACTTAGCGGATACTCCTGATGATGAACGGCGAATTTCTAAAGCTGAAAAGTCAGCGAAGAAGGCTATTGAATCTAAAAGACAGAAATCGCGTGCTAAATCAGGATCTACAAATTACAAGTCTAATCATGCTTCTCTTTCTTTTGTTTCTGATTCACGCCGCGGAACCGACGACGCTTTCAAGCCCTTTCGTCAGCCCTTTCAGTTTCCTCAAGCCGCCTTTCTGCCCAGAACTAAGTTCAGGAGAGGAACTTGCTTCCCTTGTGGATCAGAAGGTCATTGGAGGAACAACTGCCCCAATATCACTCCTTCAACAAGATCAGATAAGTCAGCCAAGTGATGCTTTTGATTTTGAAAAATCTTCAGAGCCTGGTTTGTTTAAGGTTGGTTCCCTCAAGAAACACGTTGAATTTTGGTCGAATTCCATCCTTATCATTAACACGATTGTTGAAGGCTACAGAATTCCTTTCATTGATTTGATGAGAATTGTGTTATTCCTAATAGATCTTCGGCTTTCAAGTTTAGAGATTTTGTTGATGAAGCCATTTCAGAGTTAATTGAGCGTGGTTGTGTTTCTGAAGTTGATTATCCGCCCACTTTTACAACCCGTTGCACGTGGTTCAGCAGTCCAGTGGGAAATGCAGGCTTATTTTAGATCTTTCGTATTTAAACAGATTTGTTTGAAAGAAGTCCGTTCTGTACGAAGATATTCGCACTGTGTTTGATTTGTTCCAGTCGGGTTATTTTTTCTTTACCTTTGATCTGAAATCTGGTTATCATCGCGTTGAAATTTTTCCTGACCATCGCCAATATCTAGGTTTTTCTTGGTGTTTTGATTCTGTTATCAAATACTTTGTTTTCAATGTTTTGCCGTTTGGCTTGTCTTCGGCTCCGTACATTTTCACTAAGTTAGTGCGTTCGCTCGTTAACTATTGGCGTGGTCTTGGGCGTCGCATTGGAGCCCCGAGTTTACTGGTTGCCAGGAGCTTAGTCGTTTATGCCACTCTGATTTGGACTCCGCCAGTTTTTTTGTGAATCTTCAAAAATCCGTTTGGGAGCCCTCGCAAGTCGGTACCTGGCTTGGATTCCATCTAGATTTCAGTCTTAATATCATCTCCGTTCCTCTTCCAAAGATAACGAAACTTAAGGAAAGCATCTCGCATATGTGACCCTCCACGGGAAAACAGGGAATAAGGTGAACGCACGCGCACGGCACGGAAGCAACACGTTCGCACGGTCCTAACTCGTCACGCTTATCGTGCGATTATGCAAATTAAACAATTGATTTCCAGCAACGTGCTTGTGGCCTTTGTTTGCATCTGGCTCACACGGTAGAGCTTTGTTTTATAACACGGTAGATTGACACGGTTATTTCCAACACGGTAGATTTCTTAACACGCTAAGCTTCTTAACACGGTAGATTTCTTAACACGCTAGACTTCTAAAAACACGGAAGATCTTAACACGCTAGACTACTCAACTCTCTTTCTTCCTCACCGAGTACATTCAAAAAGTAGATCTGGAAATCCTTTTTTTATAGCGAAACATTACGAAAAGGAATTGTTTGACGAACTACGTGTTTAGCAAAGTTTGTAGACTGCAAGCATGTAGACTGCAAGCAGTCCCTCTTTCGCTTAGTCCGGTAAGCAAAAAGCTAAATTTCAAGATCAAAAAACGTCGTCTAGTTTTTCGCTCGCGATTTTTTCCTCGCTCGATAGTCTGAGTCAAAGATGAATTGCTCGAGGTCAACAGGGTTTGATTCGCAACGGCACTGCGAACGCTAATAAGCTTTGACGGCAAGATGTAATGAAATTATACTTGGCCGAATTTGCGAAGCATGAAAATGACAAGGCGTCGTTATCCGACCGAGGGATCCCGGAGTCGAAAAAATTGTTTCATGTTGTAAGTTTCATGCCTGGAACAGCCGCTTGGAGTAAATGATTGATTGTTCAAGCTCGAACGACTTGACTTCTAAACTTCAAAACAACAATTTAAATTCCTGGAAACTAAAGATGGTCGCGTCTCAGTCATGCTTCGTCGTACACGAATGCTGGTTTTAAATAGCTTTACCACCAAAATCATAAACCGTCCGTGGTTTTGACTAGCAAAGTGGGAAACGAGAAATTTCTCGTGTAAAATATCAGAATATCCGAGCTTTCCCTTATGGAATTGGAAACAGCTAAGCTCCCCTGGTAAGTACGAACAATAGTGATGAAATTGCTCGATCATTTCCCTCCCAGGGAAGTTATGGTTTGTTGACACGGTCATCGTGTCAATATTTTGCACGCATTGACACGGTGACCGTGTCAGGATGACCGTGTTGAGAAGACCGTGTCACCGAAACACGATTAACGTGTCTTAACACGCTTCTTTGTTTTAAGCGTGCGAGGAAAAACAATAGCTTTGCTACTAATGGGGAAAGTAACTTACACGGTGCTACCGTGTTGAGACACGCATCTTTTGTTTAAACGTGCGAACGTGCCGTGCGCGTGCGTTTACCTTATTCCCTGTTTTCCCGTGGAGGGTCACATATTCTCGCGCAACGTTTTGTAAACGCTAAGGATCTAGCTAGCATTGCCGGTCAGTTGAATTCTATGTTTTTGGTCATTGGGAACATTGTGCGTTTAATGTCCCGCTCTTTGTACGCTCAGATTTCAGCTCAGAGTTCCTGGTTTTCAACTTTTTCTCTGGAGCACTCGGTCGTGGAGGAACTAGTTTTTTGGCAGTCCAATTTGGATCTTCTCAATGGCCGTCGTATTTGGTTTAAATCCAGTGCAGTCAGAGTCGCATATTCCGATGCGAGTGACACCGGATATGGTGGTTATATTGTTGAACTTGGGCCCCAGGTGGCCGCTC
Organism: Meandrina meandrites; assembly: GCA_963693305.1. Classification (NCBI taxonomy): domain Eukaryota; kingdom Metazoa; phylum Cnidaria; class Anthozoa; order Scleractinia; family Meandrinidae; genus Meandrina; species Meandrina meandrites. The sequence continues at coordinate 16,295,198 of OY855914.1, forward strand.
GAGGTGTTTGGTCGGCCGATTTAGCAAAGGAAAGTTCTACGATGCGCGAGACCCGGGGTGGGGGGGGGGGGGGGGGGGTACTCCCATATATGGGCTATATAGGTATGTGCCGCGGGATAGGGTATGGTTTTTGAGGTTCTCGGTCCTTAAATAGGGTATCATTTTTGCTCCTTTTGGCATTGTGTTCCCGGTGTTATCCTTAGATAGGGTACCTAAATTCTATCAGCTAAAATAAATGCCCAACTAAACGTAACAATCGTCTGTTTAAACTATAAACTATCCGTTCAACTAGTAGCAAAGCGATTTTGTTAAGATTTGTGTTTTGCCGTGTGCGGTTAGCCGTTATTTGGATCGTCACCCAACGTTTCTCCTCTCCTTGAATAGGGTGTCATTTTTCGGGTTTGGGCCTTAAAAAGGGTATCAATTTTCGTTTTCTTTATCCTTAAATAGGGTCAGGGTTTAAGAACCTTCGCGGCACACCCCTATCCGAAATTTATGGGAGTACCCCCCCCCCCCCCCCCCCCCCCCGGGGCGCGAGATTGTGGCCGTTAGGAAAGTTTTGCATTCTTTTGCGCCTAAGCTTGCGGGGTTATGTGTCAAGTGGCACACGGACAACCAGAATGTTGTGCGTATTATTGACGTCGGTAGCAGGAAGTCTAGTTTGCAAGTGGAAGCTAAGCGCATTTTCGAGATTTGCGTTCTTAATGGGATCTCTATCGAGCCTGAATGGGTGCCTAGATCCAGTAATGAGCAAGCGGATTATTTAAGTCGTATAGTTGACATTGATGATTGGTTTGTTAGTCCTCGCATTTTTCGTTTTTTAGACTTGAAATGGGGACCTCATTCTATTGATCGTTTTGCTGATGAGCATAACCATTTGTTGCCTAGATTTGATTCTAGGTTTTGGAACCCTCACTGCGAAGCTATGGACACTTTTACCAGGTCGTGGAGCTTCGATAACAACTGGCTTTGTCCGCCACCTCACCTTGTTCCGAGGGTGCTGAAACACATGAGGTCTTGCTGCGCGCGAGGTTCTTTGGTCGTCCCGTCATGGCGTTCTGCTCCGTTCTGGCCACTTCTCACTTCGGACAGCCTTCATCTGGCGCATTTTGTCGAAGATTGGGTGGACCTCCCCCCTTTGAAGACGACTTTTTGCATTGGTCGCCACAGCTCTGGTGTGTTTGGCAGAGAGGATCTTAACTTTAGGGTTTTGGCTATTCGTATTAATTTCAGATCTGCGCGATTTTTCAATGCCGGGTTTTGCACTAGCGATCGAGGTTGGTGTTCTCGTTGTTCGTCTGCATCAGTTTGGTAAGTTGCTCTTTTTTATTATTATTATTATTATTATTATTATTATTATTATTATTATTATTATTATTATTATTATTATTATTATTATTATTATCATCATTTTTTTTATTTTTTTATCAGAGGAGTAGCCCCACAGAAAGTCCAACGGGCACTTGACCTTGCTGCGGAAAAAGGGTCATCTGTTTGGCTGACGGTACTCCCCCTTCGTGAAATGGGTTTCAATCTAAATAAGAGAGAGTTCCGCGATGCAATCAAACTGCGCTACGATTGGCCGGTTGATGAAATCCCTTCCACCTGTGTATGCGGTGATGCTTTTACAGTGGACCACGCAATGATATGCAAGAGAGGTGGGTTCGTTACCCAACGTCACAATGAGCTGAGGGACTTAGAAGCCGAACTCCTGAATATGGTTTGTACCGATGTTGAGATTGAGCCTGTCCTGCAAGATATCTCGGGTGAACAGCTGGGAAGAGGTTCTAATCGAGCTCCAGATGCGAGATTGGATATTCATGCGCGCGGGTTCTGGGAGAACCAACGATCAGCATTCTTTGACGTGAGGGTTTGTCACCCTAATGCTGATTCGTATAGGGACCTAGAGCTCCAACAGATATACCGCAATCATGAGAACGAGAAGAAGCGCCTTTACGCGAGGAGGGTTTTGGATATCGAACAAGGAACTTTTACACCCCTTATTTTCACGTCAACAGGCGGCATGGGAAACGAGTGCTTGCAATACCATTCCAGACTGGCGCAGCTGATCTCCATCAAGAAAGGAGAACATTATGCTAAAACAATCTCCTGGATAAGAGCAAGGACATCCTTCGCTTTACTAAGATCCGCACTAATCTGCCTAAGAGGTTCAAGAGCTAGAAGGAAAGCCTTTTGTGACTTTAAGAACATTGATATTGACGTTGAAACCCAGGAGGGAGCCATCATGTAAACACTGTTCAAATAGGTTTTAATAGTTTATTTCTTTTATTTATTTTATGACATTATCTCATGGGAAGAACGTCAGGAAAAACAAAATTTGTATATATATTTTTTTAACAGATACACCTAAGATTCAAGTTTGTATGAATAGAGCATGTAAAAGCTTTCAGAGTGTTATTATGTAGGAAGGCTATTGAAATTTTTACTGAAATTATCTCATGGAACAAACTTAGGGAAAAACAAAATTTGTATATTTTATTTTAAGCCACATACACCTAGGATTCAAGTTTGCATGAAAAGTTTTCAATAAAGTATTATTATTATTAATTATTATTATTATTATTATTATTATTATTATTATTATTATTATTATTATTTTTCTTTCCGGGGGGGGGGGGGGGGTCCCCTGTTGCCTTTTAGCAGGTGCGTTTTAGTTTCTTAATGCCAGTGGGTGGCTTTCTATTTTTTTTTAGCGTTTCTTTGCTTCGATCGGATGTCTGAGGCCAGTGGGTGGCCTCTTGGTAGCCAGTGGGTGGCTTACGCAAACTTTTGCTGCATCTTTTATAGCCAGTGAGTGGCTTGTGCGTAGCCAGTGGGTGGCTTTGGGAGATTTTATTTATTTATTTATTTATTTTTTCCCTATTGTTTTCCCGTTCTCGCTCTCTCGGATTGGACAGCGCTTGGCTTGAAGCGAGCCACACCCAAGGGTTGTGTGTGTTTTGTGTTTTGTCAAACTGAGATTTAGAGGAGAGTAGTATTTTCCTGCGTTTGACTGTAGAATTAGCAGGAAAATATGCTCTCGTCGGTATCTTATGTTTGCATAGGCATGTGCGCTGGTATGTGGGTAATTAGCCAGAGTATTTATATTTGGGTCTGATGAATAGGTTTTTCATCTCGGTCTCGCTAACTCAGCGTTCGGGTATTTTTTGTTTTTGTTTTTGTTTTTGGTTTAGTTTGGTCATTCTCTTGTGTGTGTCTTTCTTTTTCTTCTCTTATTTTGCAGATGTTTTCAACTCTTCTATGTGGACGGACCTTCAGGCAGCTGTTCCCCAGGATGATGATGTTTTATCGTCTCTTGCAAATTCCCTCCCAGACGTGGCTTTGACTGGCAGAGCTCCTAGTACTTCTTCTAAGTATTCAACCACCTACATAAGATGGAAATCTTGGGCACAAGATCATGGCTTGTCTGCTTTTCCTGCATCACCTTTTCACTTTGCCCTTTATTTGCGTCATTTGATGTCTGAGGCGAAGACAGCGTCCCCCCTGGAGTCAGCGGTTCATAGCATTGCTTGGATTCATCAGTTGGGTGGCGAGCCGTCTCCTACGGAGCATCCGTTGGTGAAGAGTATTCTTGCTGGTGCGCAGCGTTTGTTGGCTCACCGCACTACCAAGAAGGAGCCAATCACTGTCTCTCAGCTGGAACAATTAGTTACCCGCAAGGCCGATGCGATGGCCTCTTTATATAACATTCGTTCTGTTGTAATTTGTTTGCTAGCCTTTGCTGCATTTCTTCGTTTTGATGAGCTTGCTAAGTTAGTTCGATCTGATGTTGAGATCAAGGGAGACATGTTGCAATTATTTATTGAATCTAGTAAGACGGATCAGTACAGGGATGGAGCTTGGGTTGTTGTAGCTTTATCTGGTAAAGTTACTTGTCCTGTAGCATTGATGAGACGTTATTTAGACAGGGCGAAGCTTTCCGATGACAGCCCTCTTTTTTGTCAGTTGTCAAAAGCCAAGTTTGGTTATAAACCTAGGTCGAAAGGTTTAAGTTATTCCAGATTAAGGGAATTAGTCTTAGAAGCGTTTAAAGACATTGTGCCAGACATTTCTGCCATTGGTACTCACAGCCTCAGGAGTAGCGGGGCTACTGCTGCCGCTAATGCTGGTATTCCAGACCGCCTCTTTAAGCGTCATGGCCGCTGGTCTAGTGATTCCGCTAAGGATGGCTATGTTAAAGACTCTTTGTCTTCTCGCTTGTCAGTTTCTAAGGCCTTAGGTGTTTAGTTGAACCTTTTTCGTTCTATGTAATCGTCTATCTCGTTAGTTGGTCTTGCCCGGGGGACCGTCATATGGGGTACAGCTGGCCTGGGGTTTTCCTCCTAGGAGCAAGTGGACGTACGGGGAGGTTTTTCACCCAGCTGTTGTTCCACAACCCCATTTCAGTTTTTGAGTATTTTGTTACATACTGTCTATAACTAGGTTTTTTTTTAGAGTTTACGTTTTTTCGTTTGCACTTTTATATTCTGTATTCTTTAGAATTAAACCGAACGCTTGGCTTGAAGCGAGCCACACCCAAGGGTTGTGTGTGTTTTGTGTTTGGTCAAAATGAGATTTAAAGGAGAGCTTTACTTTACACGGAAGCTTTTAGCTTGTGACACAAGCGAATAGCTGCAGCAATAAATGGCACGCAATGCATGCAGAAGCGATGACGTTTCACAAGGGGTCTTTAATAATTTTCAGGACATTTGTCAAAAAATTAAGGTAAAAAAGAGCAGCTGACAACCTCTGTGCTGAGTGATTGTTCAACAAAAGTTGCGTTATCTTGGTTTGACATCCGATACACGAAATACGATGCAAGGTCAAATGCTGTCTTGAAATTGCTTACACCTTTTGTTTTGAAAGAATGGAAAGATTTCTGTTTACTAAATCTTATAGAACGCATCAAATATAATTTGTCTCTTTCGTTTATACTTTACATTAGTCTTTTCTAACTGCCCAGGAGTATTTTGATTTGAGTTCTACGCGACGATTTCTTGTTGAGTTGACTTGATTTCTTTTCCCAGTCCTATTCGGTTCTAGAAAGGTCTAGAAAGATCGGTCGATCGCGCGCAACAGCTCCCGTCCACTCGCACGACGACATTAAAAAGGCAAAGAAAGTGACAGGGTCAAACACCAGAAGTTACGCTATTTTAAGCTTCTCTTTGTAATAAAATGGTTTTAACTCTTCGAATTCTGTCATTATTTGACCAGGGTCCAATGTCTTAAGTTAGAAAATAATCGTGACAATTAAAATTCACAGTGCACAGATAAATAGTGTCCGTAAAACGGGGTTGACAATGTATAAGAGTTTGTCACTCGGGACTCCTATAAGCGGGTTAATTTAAGAGAAAATGTATGAGGTTTTCGTCGGGACCAACGACACTGTCCGTAATACCGGGGTGTCCGTATTAAGCGGGTGTCCGTAGAGCGGGGTTCCACTGTATTGCTAAAACCCCACATTACCGTTCGGGAGTGTCGCGCGCGCGTTTTTTTTTTCTTTTCCGACAACCTTTCCCGAAATAGCTGTATACAAATGTACAAAATACTAGAGAAAAAAATTGTATTATAAAAGCCAATCAAAATAGACTTTCATTGCTATGATAAAACACGATTAAAAATGTGCTGGACGTCTTGAGCAATTTTGTGTTACACGAGATTCAGGGTCAGCATTGATGCGGTACACAATGCATTTTCGGCAAATTTGTTCCCTTTAATGCAGTGACGAACGCCAAAATGGCAAACCAAATGTCGTGTTCAGAAAATGACGATATTATTATTATTATTATTATTATTATTATTATTATTATTATTATTATTATTATTATTATTATTATTACTTTTTTACGCATTGCAATAACACTAGGATATTACGTTTCAAACCACATATGCCTGGCAAAAAAAGTTTCGTTAAACGTTTTATGGGGGGTAAATCAAAACGCAAATTTTTGGATAATCAGTTCTGTGTTCCACCTCCTTTTTCTTGAATATTTCGATCGATCAAGAACGGGTGACAATAAATTGCGAGCAAATAAGCACTGAAGAAAAGTCTTTACTTGGGTCGTGTATGGGTTAATGTTATAAGGCACGAAGTAGCCTAATGGTTAACGCGCTTGACTACGGATCGGGCGGCCCGGCATCGAATCCTATACGCGGTCGATGTGTTTTGTTCTTGGGCATTGTACTTTCACATTGCCTCTGCACAACAGAAGTAACCTGTGATGGACTACCATCCCAACTAGGGGGTGTAGCAATACTCCTGGCCACTTCAAGCAAAAGAAACTGGAGCTAAGCGCTGGGAGCTAAGGGCCAGTTTGACTTAAAAGGCTTCACTTGTCTATTTTAAAACAAACCACATAATGAAGATAAGCGAAGGATATCCTTGCAAAAAGGAGATTACACCATTTTAGCACGCCAAGTCAAATTGAGTCTCTATTATCATCTACCTTAAAAACCAACGTAGAAATCCGTTCTGTGTACCTGTGTACACAGAACGCAAGGCGCACATTAGGCGCACTTAATGTTAAATAATACCTGTCCAAAAAATCCGGACGGCGTTGTTCATTAGGTACACAGAACGCATTTCTACGTTCGTTTTTAAGGTAGATGATAATAGAGACTCCATTTGACTTGGCTTGCTAAAATCCCGATCCCGATCTAGGGTGATAAAAATTAATGAGGCAGGTGATTTTAAGACAGCTTTTATCCCTTTAAACTATAATATGTTGTCTTAATCAATACCAATAACTTCTTTCACTGTATGTTCTCATGAAAAGTGAAGGATCAGAGAAGGAAAAAGATGGTTTAGAAACTTATTAAGCGTGTTTTTAAGATCGAGGGCCACAATGGCAAATTTCACTGTAGACGAAAACTGCACAAGCGACCTAAACCAGGTTAGCACGTCAGTATGGCTTACATGCACATTTGCCTTGCTTTCAGCCTTGAACATTTTTCTATCCATCACCGCATTACTCGGCAATGCTCTGATCCTTGTTGCTCTTCATAAAGAGTCTTCTCTTCATCCACCAACAAAACTTTTGTTTCGATGCCTTGCGGCCACTGATCTTTCTACTGGCCTTATTTCACAGCCACTATTTGCTGTTGCTGTTATTGCGAGAATAACTGGCATAAACAGCCTCGACAAAGGGTATGTTGTTACAGGCTTTATTTTGTGTGGGATATCGGTCTTTACATCGACCGCAATAAGCGTAGACAGACTTCTTGCCCTCTTGCTGGGTTTAAGATACAGACAAGTTGTAACTTTGAGGCGAACTCGTGCAGTTATAGTTGGTTTCTCTGTAATTTGCGTTCCAAGTGGAACGATGCATCTATGGAGTCCTGGAATTTCGAATTACTGGATTGGAGTCATCTTCCTTACAGTACTTTCCCTTATCATCTCAATCTCCTCTTACATGAAGATTTACCTGAAATTAAGACAACATCAAGCTCAAGTTCAAGGACAACCGAACGGGGGAGAAATAACAATCAACATAGCAGGATACAGGAAGACAGTTTCCAGCATAGCGTGGGTACAGTTGGCGCTGGTAATTTGCTTTGCTCCGTATGTTATTGTATTTATGCTGTTAAAAATGTATTCGAACAAAACATTAATTTTCGTGGTTCATTTAGCTACCGTAACTCTGGTTTACTTAAACTTCTCTCTGAACCCGATTCTTTACTGTTGGAAGATTGAAGAAGTGAGACAGGCAGTTAAGGATACGATCAGACAGTTTTGCTGTTTATGAAGTTAATTCTTATGATCAATCGACAATACGATGTTTTGGGAGCAGCTTAATACGAGTTTTTTGGGGGCGTTTGGAATATCACGAATTATATTTTTTAATTGTGGATTGCTTAAAACACCCAGATACCACCTCAATCCATCTCAATTAAAAGGGAAGTGTTTCAAAACACTTATGGCAAATGGTTTAATCAGAGTTTATGAGACTAAGCTAATATTCCAAGAACATTCCAGGTAAGGTAGCAAGCACTTTATGCACTTTATAAAGGGCGACTTATTAAATGGTTCTCTATAATGTATTTAATTTATGTATCACAAAGTAACTATAACATGTTTGCTAATAAAATAAAATGTCTCACGCAGATCCGGAGTACATTGCTCTTTGTACACGGAACAGAAGAGTATCTTTTAGTCAATTAATGGAGTAAATGAAAATATGTGGTAAAGCATTCATAGTTAACAACTTCTCTCAAAAATGTTTCTGTGAAATATTCTTTATAATTTAGAAACAGAAAAGAGCCAACTGTAAAGCACTGATATGCAATTTCGATATGCGCTGTGTTATTACAACCAGTTCAAAAACTACAATTTTCTATTCAAAGATCTGATCGTCTTTAAGACAGATGGTTTTAGGAAGCTTTTTTGCTCATTTTTAGCTACAATTTTTTAATTTTTCATAAGAGGACGGACTTGTCAGTAATCTCCCCCCCACCACACTTTTTCTTATAATAAAAAGAACAAATTAAGAAGAACTTAAATAAATAAGTAAACAAAAAAAGGAACGGAAATCGACTGATAACTGAACGAAAAATTACCCAAAAAAAATTCACTTGTGAACGCTTTTCAAGAAGCTGGTGATAAATTGTCACTTGATTAAGTTTGTAAAGGATAAAGGAAACAACATTTAATCACGGTATGCACATTTATAGCCGAGCCCCATAGCTGTCGTGCGAGCTCAGAAAACTGGAAAACCATGCGTTTGAGTTTTCATGGTCATCGTAGTAAGCCTCATGGCTCGCCGCGGCAGGCGCGAGCGCTTAGCAACGACGACGAAGACGACGACCGCCCCAAATGGCGGCCATACTCCAGAAATGCTTGAATTGGGCATCTTAAAAGTTTGATATTGACCATCCACCTTGCGTTAAAAGTTACCTATCGTAGAAGTTTGTAGAACACTGAACAATTAATTTTTTTTTATTACTTCATGGTGAAAATCGACTAGGGATATTTCATTTCGCGGGAATGAAAGTGAGCAGCAGAAAATATATCTTCGTTATTATTTTTCTCCCATCACATCTAAAGTTTTTATATACTTCAGAGATTTTTTTCTCGCATCAAAAAAAATGATCAGGACATTTCTTATCAACTTAATCGAAGCCCTTGCATGAAAAGGCGGCAAAATCTTTGCTACGCTGTTCACCTTTAAAGCTGGATGAAAGACGCGAAGAAAGCTGCTGGAGAACATAGATCTTCGTAAAAATTTCTCACTCTTTTTACTCATCTACATCATGGAAACTTTGCTGAATGATTTACAACAACTTCGTAACGGGAAGATCGAAAATAATTGCCGACTTGAACATGATATATCGGACTACAAGTCAAAAAGAGTGATGTCCAAGGAGGGGGACATTGAGGTTTGCGGTATTGCGGTATTGGCCAATTTTTCATGCGTTATTTCGGTAATTTTAATCTTGAATTGCGGTATTACGGTATTCTCGAAACCTGCGGGATGCGTTTTCTTTACGTTTTGGTCGACGATTTTCAGTACAAAAACGTATCCTTCACTTCTTAACGACTATTTTTAGCCGCTTCTGAAGCAACCTGAAACAGCCTTGTCTTGTCACACATTTTAATCGACAATTTGACTGTTTTAACAACCAGTTTAAGGCCGTGCCATTGTTTCCACGGTCCCACCGCTCGTTTTTGCTTCTGTTTTTGCCCTCGCGTCAACGAATCCACCAGCTATACAGGCTTACTATAAAATTGCGGTATTTTCCGATTTTTTTTTTTTTTTTGCGGTATTGCGGTATTTGTCGAATTTTTTGGCGGTAATGCGGTGTTCAGCAACCCCCAATGTCCCCCTCTCCAAGGTTCGACCTGCGGCTGAGCAAGGCTGAAAATTACTGAATTGAGCTCAAATAAAGTGTACTTAGAGCCGACCAAGTTTACTGAAGCGAAGGATAAACGACTGCTAGGAGGGGGACATTGGGGTTTGCGTTATTGCGGTATTGGCCAATTTTTCATGCGGTATTTCGGTAAATTTAATCTTGAATTGCGGTATTGCGGTATTCTCCAAACCTGCGGGATGCGTTTTCTTGACGTTTTGGTCGACGATAGTTGGTATAAAAACGTATTCTTCACTTTTTCTCGACCATTTCTAGCCGTTTCTGGTCGTTTCGGAAGCAACCTGAAGCGGCCTTGTGTTTTAACAACCAGTTTAAGCTTTGTCACTGTTTCCATGGTCCCACCACTCGTTATTGGCTCTATTTTTCCCCTTGGGTCAACGAATCCGCCAGCTATACAGGCTTACTATGAAATTGCGGTATTTTCCGAATTTTTTTGCGGTATTGCGATATTTGTCGAATTTTTTTTGCGGTAATGCGGTGTTCAGTAACCCCCAATGTCCTCCTCTTCTAGGCTACACCGATGGAAAGAAAAAAATTGATCTTCGTTGATAATTCATATAATGTATATGTCGGTGGTGTTGGAGTAAGCTTACAACGAAGCTGCCGTGATCGTTTCCGATCGTGATATTATTGGGCTGGTTTCAAGCTTTGCCCTGCAGAATTTACAAGCCTTCTCCAATAATGAAATAACAAACCTAAATTTATGCACTAATCATAAGCCTAATTTTCATTTATGAACGATTTTGAAGTTGTGCCGGTTTTCAGATCTTCCCGTAAATATCTAAGCATATTAAACCTGTTCATGTTTGTACATTTTATACAGACATTGTTTATTAAACATTTCGTTTAGACTAACTATTTTCTGTTTTAGTTAGGGTAGTTAACTGGGATGTTCATTATTGGTTTTGAAAAAATTATTTAGCTTCACGGATCAAAATCACGACTTCGGTTCGCTTGCATTTGTTTTGTCTCTCTTATCACTGCTTATTAGTTAGCATGTTGAAATATCTTAGATGCGTAAACGAATATTTCGCCGGTTTCGTCGCGAGTAACCTGTGCTTGACTGAGTAAGTTCAGACTTTACTTACCGCATATTTCGTTACCAGAAATGAAGAAAATTCGTTCAGTTCTTTATATAAAATTCTCTTGGGTATTTAGCAACGCCCACGATAAATCAGAATTAGTTAATCATGCAACCAAACCGCAAAGAACAGAGTAGTAATTGATAAACTTAAGAAAGTGTCTGACATTAACCCCTATATTGTTAATTGGGTTATTGACTTTTTAAAGGATCGTCAGCAAAGGGTATGTGTAGATAAAGTCAAGACCCCATTTTTGCCTGTCAATCGAGGTGTGCCCCAAGGCACTGTTCTGGGGCCTCTACTTTTTACCATCATGGTTAATGATATAAGACCCACCTCCCAGAATACCTTAATGGCTAAATATGCTGATGACATTACATGTAGCATACCCGTTGGGCCTAATGTCAATGATAATGCCTTTGAGGAGATAGAGAACATCAAAGTCTGGGCAGAGGAGAATTTGATGAAACTTAATTTAAGTAAGACCAAGGAACTAGTCATAAGAGGAAGAACGACTTTATCCCCTCCTGAGCCAGTTGTTACCATTGAACGTGTGTCATATTTAAAGCTTTTAGGAGTAACTTTTCAGGATAGTCCTACCAACTGGGATAAGCATTTTGATGATTTAATGAAAAGAGCACTAAAACGTATGCATATCCTTAGAGTGTAAGTTTTCAATCTGCGCAACGCACTGAATGATCGTTCTGCAGAAAACGATGTAGCGCCGGTATCACTTCAAGGATATGTACCACATAAGAAAACGCTGGAAACATATCAAATAGATCGTCCTCGTACATTGTCCCCATCATGTGCTGAAACAGTCATGTAGCCCAATCCGCGCACACAACGAAAACTCGCGTACCTCGTGTACCTCCTGGCCGGTTTTGTAAAAATATATAAGCAACACGGGAGAAGTTTTCTTTATCAGGTCTTTCATTGTGTCAGATATTTCCGAAAGCACAAAGTATTTCCTGTCCATTCCTGCTAAACCTGAGCTCAAGTTCAAGTTTTTTTTTGGTGGGGGGAGGGGGAGGGGGCTGCAGCAGGGAGAAGACGAAGCATCCACTTCTTAAGTAAACTGTGGTTTTTCTCTTCCCCTTTCGCCAAAATAGATGGGGGCAATAATTTTTACCGGATAATTTTTCACTCGCCCAGTCTCCTAGCTCCACACAAACACAGAAAACATTTAGCCCCCCCGCCCAGATAATTTTTCACTCGCCCAGTCTCCTAGCTTCGCACTAACACAGACACAAACACAGAAAACCTTTTAGCCACCCCACCCCCACCCCCTCCTCGTCCATCAACGAACGTAGAATATCCAACTTTAATTTTAATTTCAAGCGAAGCTATTTTTGAATGTTTGCGACCCATTAGCTGTGGACAGTGTAGACTATTTTAAAGTGGAAAGTAGAAAGTTACGCTTATTTTGAATGATATATTCTGGAGCTGAAAATCGTACTCGCCCAGCCGGGCGAGTGCTCGGTGATTTGTACTCGCCCGACAGCTAAAGGCGCAAATAATTAACAGACATCCGGGGCATCAACTTTCACCATCTGCTCAAACTGCATGGGCTAAAACGGAAAAATATGGGTACACAAAAAGTTAACTAATATGGTAGATATGATAACAAAAAAGCTACTCGTCATTTACAAATGACAGAAAATTGCTTCCATCATAAACTCAGAATCGCAATTTGCTTGATTTTTAGCGAGTTACATTCCGTAATGGTAAACAGGATCATCGGTACTTGTTAATAGCAGGCTGTATGTACACTAATCCACTCTGAACCGAACCCAAATTGTGCCTCCTGTACACGATTGTCAATGCAAGATAACACAGCCACGGTCCTTTTCCCATTTTTTTGGAAGGAAAACGGCAGATGTTCAATACGACGCTACTTGGTTTTTCGTGAACTAGATAGTCGGTGTTTAAGTTCCAAAGTGTCTAAATTTTATATTTTTTTTGTGCGATTAAGTAATTATTAAACTCGCAGACCTAGCTAGACAGTCCGTGTTTAAGTTCCAAAGTGTCTAAATTTTATATTTTTTTAAGAAAAAAATATTCTTACAAACACAGCCATGTTCAATTCGACGCTTCTTTTAATTTATTAGTGTTTCAATACATTAATGCATGTCCTCTTTGTATAATTTATTTAATTTGCAACCAGCAGACTGAATTAGGAAGACGGTTTTCCAATTTCAAAATGTTTAATTTGTATTTGTATCTCAGAAAATTCTAACAAACACTGAACAGAATAAGCAGTTTATTGATGTTTAATTTAACACGATTAATTAAGTCTAGAACTCTTCAGGTACAAGCCACTACCATTGTCGTCCACAGCCCCCTAAACTTCTGGAAGGCGTTCGTTCTGTAAAAGAGGGTGACAACAATAGATAGATTTGTCAATTTATATTTCCATGGAGAAATGCTTTCAGTGTATAAACTCAAAAGCATTCTACTTGCTTCCATTTCAGCTGATAGTGTTTAGAGATAGCGGAACTGGATGCAAATTAACTGTGTTCAGAACAACAGGTGAAGCTACTTAATTTACAAACTGTTGATTCGTATTATCTGCTTGGAGGGATGTATTGCTAAAAAACGCTGTTTGTTGTCTTGATCAAGAGAGCTTGTTAAACCAAATATTAAAAGCTGGTTCGTCTCTTTACTCAATTTTAGTTTTTAAAGCGAGGGATGCTCATCACGTCAGTGAAAATTTTGATATAAACATAACTCAAGTTATAGCTAAAGGTGCAAATAATTAACAAACATCCGGGACATCAATTTTCACCATCTCCTCAAATTGCGTGTGCTAAAACGGAAAATATGAGTACACAAAAAACTTACTGATATGGTAATTATGATAACAAAAAAGCTTCTCGTCATTTAAAAATGAGAGAAAATTGCTTCCGGCATAAACTCAGAATCGCATTTTGCTTGATTTTTAGTGATTATAATTTCACATTCCATACTGCTGATTAGAAAACATCCTGTAACATCTTATAGGCTCGTATTCCCACAGCATTTCTCGTTCTCCCAGACTTCCATTTCGTGTTTCTATAACTCGATAGAAACACGGAACATGTTTTCTATTTCTTAAATAGTAAGCAGGATAAATTCCTTGTTAATAGCAGGCTGTTTTTGTCCTAATACACCGTTAACTGAGCCCAAATTATGCCTCCTGTACACGACTATTAATGCAAGATAGCACAACCACGCCGCTTTTCCGATATTTCTTGAAGGAAAACGGCAGATGTTCAATACGACGCTAGTTGTTTTTCGTTTTCTAATACAATGTTTTCTGTGTGATTAAGAAATTATCAAATATGCAACTCGCAGACTGAACTAGATAGTCGGTGTTTAAATTCCAAAATGTGTAAGTTTTATATTATTTTAAGAAAAAAATACTTTCTTACAAACACAACCATTTTCAATTCGACGCTACTTTTATTTGTCTTTCAAACAATGTATGTTGTCTCTGCATGATTTATTTATGCAACCAGTAGACTGAATTAGAGAGAGACGGTTTTCGAATTTCAAAATGTTAAATTTGTATTCGTATCTCAGAAAATTCTAAATACGATTAATAAAGTCGGTATGTTCTAGAACTCTTCATGTGTAAGCCAATACCTCTTGTCGTCCACAGCCACATCTAAACGTCTGGAAGGCGTTTGTTCTGTAAAAGAGGGTGACAACAATGGATAGATTTGTCAATTTCTAAATTTATTAAAGCAGTCTATTTGCTTCCTTTTCAGCTGATAGTGCTTAGAGATAGCAGAACTGGATGCAAATTAACTGTGTACAGAGCGACAGTTGAAGCTACTTAATTTCCAAACTGTTGATTCGTATTACCTGCTTGGAATGATGTTTTGTTAAAAAATGCTTTTGATTGTCTTGATCAAGAGAACTTGTTAAACCAAATAAAAAGCTGGTTTCAAACGGAATAGTTCCTTGTTCAACAATTTTTAGCGATTTTAGCGACAAAGGTGGCGTGTTTACTGCTGAAAATACATATACTAGTGTTTGGTTTATCATTTCGGAGACAAAAAGAGAGTCACGGAGACTCGCTCGAGATCAAGAAATCAACAGGAACCCTCACCTCTCCATCACGATGAAGTTCCATTCTAACTTGAGAAGGCCACTAAGACCGCCACTTGTAGCATCTTCGTACTGCGAAGGCGTAAAGAATAAACACAATGTCAGATTTAACAGGCAGCTAAAGCGATCAGATCCCGCACGGCCCAGCTTATACAAAATACCTTGAAGATTCGTTTGAAGCGAAGAACAGAAAACCGGTATTCTTGTTTTTCTCGAAACTCAAGGCTTCTGGCGTCAGGTTTCGATTCTTATCTATAACATAAAAGCTATCAATGAGCAAACAATAACGTAATAAATCGATTTTTCAACTTCGTCTGATCGATACTCAGGTTTTCCTGAGATACAAATAGATTGTCGAGATGACTTAAACATCAAAGCATTAACTGGAATAATACAAATATAGCATTAACCACAGTTCTCTTGTTTACGTTGCAGCTTATTGAAACAGTGGGGTATAATGATTGTTTTTTTTCTTTTTTTTTTTTTTTTAATTCTTGGACACATAATGGCAATTCGTCTTGTGCTGAGATGAGACCCATTTAGCACGGGCCTATCGAGATAAATTTTGATGTGCCACAATGCGAACTATAATGCGCGCACCAGATTAAACTCGCCCCTGGTACATCAGGTGTTATTCCAATGATTTAAAAGCGAATAACTTGAGGTTACCAAAATCGTTTCAATATGTAAAGGTAAAAAAAAGGGTAAAGTCTGCTTCGGGCCTAGTAGTGGCTCATACCGCCGGAGCTTATCCCGGTTTCCGTAGCATTAAGTGACTAGGAGTATTTCTACTCCCCCCTGGATGGGATGCTTGTCCATCGCAGGGTTACCCCCCAGCATTATTTCGCCGGTACCGATTTATACACCTGGGTGGGGAGAGGCACTATGACAGTAAAGTCCCTTGCTTAAGAACACAACACAGTGACCCCGGCAAGGGCTCGAACCCGGACCGTTCGATCCGGAGTCCAGCGCACTAACAATTAGGCCACCGCACTTCCCACAATATGCAAAGTAGTAGCCTATAAACATTGATGATGGTAACTGTACAGGTTTATATTGTGTAAATTTAGAGTCATTTTAAGGACATGAAATTGTCGTAGAGTAGGGAATTCAGTGAACTAGACTTTTGATAAATAGCCTGTTTGCTATTTTTGTCTACAAGAAATGCTCCAAGGCATCTTACTTTTTAAAACGAAAAAAATAAATTCACATAACTGGTTTGCTTATAGTCAGGTTAAATTTTAATTTTCCTTCATCTTGTTGCTTTACCTTGTTTAGACATTCCTTCCTTGCTGAAATGCTTCAGAAATGGTATTGATGCTGACAGCAGGACCATTTATGGCCTGACTCAAGATGGGCCTTAAAGCTGTCTCATTAGTTCATATAAAAGGAACCAGTCAAATCTATGAACACTTAATTGGCAGGTGCCTGACGCCGTCAGTTTTTTTCCCGCTTTGAGTCTTCGATGGAAATTGTGGTGGTGTGGTGACTAACAGAACTTGAATTACAATTCTCCATCCAAAACTTAATCAAAATAATGAAGGCAATGTTCCTAATCAACCTCGCCATCTGCTTCAATTGCATGTGTGAAAACGGGAAGATATGAATAATATTAAAATAAACTGACTGATGTGGCTAAAAAAAGCCATTACGATAGCAAAATTAGTTTTTCGCCTCCTCAAAAATAGGGAACAATTGCTTCTAGCATAAACAAAAACCCATTGTGCGTCTCTGGCATAAACTCGATTCAATTTTGTATGGTATTTAGCGAGTGAAATTTCACATTCTGTAGTGTTTAATATATATAAAACAGGATCATTAACTTGTAAATAGCCTGCTTTTTTTACATTTATCCATCCTTAACTGAAAAATTGTTCTTCTTGTACACGATTACCGATACAGCATAACACAACCATGCCGCTTTTCCGAATTTTCTTGAGGCAGCAGGTGTTTAATGAGATGCTTCTTGTTATTCGTTTACCAGCACAGTGTTTGCTGTGGGATTATTTAAGTAATTATTAAATATGCAACTCGCAGACTGAGCTATATAGCTGGTGATGAAATTTCAAAATGTTTTATTTTTATAACGTTTTCCGAAAAAAATTCTTACAAACACAAAAATTAATAAGTAGTGTTGATGTTTTTAAATTAAAATTTAAGGCGCTTGATAATTTGCTTCGTTCTGGAACTCTTCATGTCTAAGCCAGTCCTTTTTTTCCACAGCCACATCTAAACTTCTGGAAGGTGTTTGCTCTGTAAAAGAGGGTGACAGAAATGGATAAATTTGTCAGTGAAAACTGATTTCAATGTATTAACACATAAGCATTCTAACTCGCTTCTTCTCAGCTTGTAACGCTTACAATACGGCTAACAGATTGGAACTGAGTGGAACTGGATGCAAATTAATTGTGTACACAGCGACAGAATAGACTAAACTGCAGACATTGACAGACATTGATAACGTAAACACGAGTGTTTATTTCTATGACCAAAGAGCGATTGTCAAACCGAATAAAAAGCTGGCGTTGTAAATGGATTAGTTCTCTGTTGAGAAAGCGTAAAGCACAAAGATGTGTGTCAGAGGTACTCAAACTCTCTGTTTGATTCGCGTTTGATTTATCGTTTCATAACGTATTAGCGGAAACAAACGATCAAGAAATTAACTGAAAATCTTACCTCCCCATGACGATGCAGGTCCATTTCAACGTGCGAAGGCCACTTGTGACCATCACCTTCAGCATCTTCGAACTGCATTGACATAAAGAATAAAGACCGTCAGATTTCACCGGGATACACAGCGGTCAGATCCGCCCAAGCCCATGTAAAACAAAATACCTTGAAGACTTGTTTGTTGGGAAATCGTCTTTTGCCAACAGGTGGCATGAAAACTTCCTTGTCCTTTCCGTTTCCGCTCCTTCTAGCGATTGTTTGGTTGCACAATAGCAACACGATAATGCACAGATAGATTAAGATCCACCGAGTGTTCATGATATTATGTGAAGAATAGCTTGATTCGGCTTGCTACTGGTGCGAATGAGTTTTGAACTGCAGTTAAAGGTGTATAACCATATCACGTCCTATATAAGAATGGTTCTTGCGCATGCGCCACCAAGATCAACGTACGTGGCAATTTCTTGTAAGTCATCTGAGAGTTGTTTATGGATTAGTTGTATACACCTGGTTGAAGAATCGTTGACCGCTGAAAAGCACAAAGCATGAACGATGCGACCCAAATGTTTCCTGGGAAATCGGAAAAAAATAACCGTTTTCCGAAACAGAATAAACACAATAATAAAACAGGTTGCAATAACCTCTCAAGGAAAGAAAATATCTTAATTATCTATGAAAGGAATATAACCAAGTTTACCAATGTTGTCTACCCAGAATACCATTGGGTCATATCGTTCACGGTTTACGTCTTGAGCAAGCACCACAAGAAATGAAGCACATGATACACATGGCATCGTTCCAGAGCTGTTTACTGTTATTCGCAAAATAACCCACAGAATTCTTGTTTCATGTTACGTCATAAAATTCTGAAATCAAAATTCAATAGGCCTGCTAAACTTTTGATATCACTAGGTGTAAGATAAACTAAAATTATATCTTTTCGCAAATTTCCAGCTTGGTTGTGCCCTTCGTTTTAAAAACAGAGCATTTTGAATATTCCAGTTCTCCGCCGTATGTGATATCAAGCTGAGGGCCGTGACAAAGTTGTTTTGATTCAAAAAAGGCCTTTCCTTTCCATTTTTGCAGATCGAACATTCCCAATGTACTTAGTGCTGTTTATGTGAAAGTGTAATAGATCATGAGCCAAAAGTAGTCACTATTAATAGGAAAATTAAGTTCCAGATGGTTTCTCTGACATCACGGCGGCCATGTTTGTGCCCCTCGGAAGGACACAAATATGGCGTCTCCATACTGAGCTTTATAAATTTGCGTGGAAAGTTTCGGCAAATAACTCGCAAACGGTGCACCGCACAGACCTGAGATTTGGACAAATCGTTTATCTATTTATCTTCCATAATATCTGAAATTCCTAGCTTCTGTCGTTGAATGGTTTCGATTTTATTTTTTCATTGCGTGACAGTGAAAACCACCAATACCTTTACAGCAAGCGATTCCTTGGCTTTCTTATTATATTGAAGGCAGTTACTAGGCATCATGTTTCCATTTAAACCGTTTAAATTATGCAAGTCCACAGGTATTTGTGCCAATAAAATGACAAGATGACTTAAGCATGGAAGCTTTAATTGGAAATTTTAATTTGAAACATTCGTCTTGATTAAGAGCGACCATTGTTTATAAACAGTTGCGTATTATATTTTAATTTATTCTCATACCCCTTAACTCAAGGACCAATATTTAACAATTATTCCATTTGCGTTTTTGATAACTATCTCATATCCAACAAGCGCTATTGAAATAAATGATTTATTAAAAGCACCCAAAGAATTGCAACATTTGCCTTGCCGGGGTGTTTCCGCTGACACATACACCTACGATATTTGTGGTCCATGGTGTATGAAGCCAGATACCATGCATGGCCTGTAAACAAATCAAAACTCGTGAATTGCAATATACCATGGCTAGATTTTAATCGAAATGTTAATTAACCATCCTTTTTCGTGATCACTGATGCATGTATGCATCAATCCTCGATCTGTCTCGAATCTGTTAATGCACAAAAAAGAAAAAAAAAACAGCATTTCGGCGTTAGGGTCACATTTGAATGAGGTAACATAAAATTAAACCTTTACAAAATCTGGCAATGTTTACTTTCCTTTAATTTCAAGGCTAAACTTCAATAAATTGGAATTGGAATTGGAATCCATAAATACAGTGAGTACTCATCTAAATCTTGACCTCGGTGGGACTTGAACCGACGACCCCCTCATTAGATCTACTGACTCTCCACCGACTGATCTACGAGGCCTGGTAGGGGTAGTTTAGATAGTGGATAGACACTTTGCATAAATGGCGCCCAAATTCGAATAACAATACTTTGTACATCCTTAGCCTCATGTGGATGTTATTGACAAAGGGACTGAACAATAATTATCAGGAGGGGGAGGGGGGGGGGGGGCACAATGTAAACTCACTGGTTTAGGGGTGACACGTAAATTTCTCGGAAAGTGGGGGGGGGGGGGGGGGGCAACTGAAAAACTGACTTTCAGATTCAAATACCAAATAAATATTGCTAAAAGTTATACTCAAACTTGATTCAAACTTTAACTGAAAAACGCTTTTGTCATGACGCATCAGAGGCTTTGACTGATCGTTTATAGTGCTCACATAACCAGGAGATACTTTTTGACGGTTCACACGATGGACAATCAGCTAAGCACCTTAATTCAGCAAGCATTGGAGAGGCTTCTCACAGAAATTTGGGTTCGTGGCTTGTTTCCTCTTGGAGCGTCAAGTATAGACATTTTCAGTGGAATGTTAAAGTTGAATTTAGATTACCTTTATATTTCCACTCTTCTGCTCCAACGATTTACCTTAAACTTGGCTATGGTATGTATTAAGTCAAATGCTGAATGGGCCCGTTTTGCTAAACAAGCATCGGAAGTCGGTCCTACTGAGGAAAATGTCAGAGCTGTTGTTGAAGCAATAGTAAAAGAAAATGTGTCATCGATCCTGATCTGTGTGCTCAAAAGGATGCTCAAAAAAAATTGTCCTGACCTCTTTTACCGCGACGCTGTTGTCTTTCTCCTCATTGGTGAGTGATGTTTTGTTTTCCAAGCTTTGGTAATTTCCTTTTTTACTGGACGTAGCATAGCGACCATATTTGCCACACTCACTGCACTTTCGAACACGAGCTGGTCGGTTTCTGTCTTAAGCAAAGTGCCCCTCTATATCACAGTTGAAACAAACACTTTTTTCTTTCGATCCACACCCAGACGTTTCCTCAACTGTATTAGCGCTAGCTCCAACGCCTGCTCCGGGTTTTTGTCGTTCTTGACTTGGCTTAACCATTTGACTTGCTTGCTCACGTAAAGCTGCCTACTTTCAAACTTTATCCATTGCAACTCCTAGAATGATATTATTGACTTCAAGTAATTTCGTCTTCAACTCGACATCCGGCAGCTTTTCAATCAATTGGTGTCGCAAATATTTATCCAAAGTTGCGCTAAAATTGCATTGACGAGCTTGTTTACGTAAACGGACCATGAATTTGTCAGCGGTCTCTCCCTGTCTCGGCACAAGTTGGCGAAAAATATGTCGCTCGTATTCATTATCCTCATCTGCATTGTTTGGTCCAGGATCTGGAAGTTTTTCATAGACATCTTGAACTTCCATACCCGCTAATTGAAGTATTCTTTAGTTCTCTGTGAAGCGTTCGTGATTCCTTTGCCATTGATGCAACTATATTGATGCGACCGTTTCCACTAACGCCCATTACACTACAACTACCTAAACCGTAATCTCACATAACCTACGTAATAAACATGCACAAGCTGATCATATCAGATCCACAGCCGAAACAAATGCTGATGTGCTCGTTTTTAAACATTCCAGTATCTTTTAACTTATAATTAAATAAAAATATACTTTCTAAAAGCATTTACCTGCATAACATTTTACTCTATGTACCCAATTTCATGTCAATAAATGCACTCCGGCGGAACAATAAAAAATTAAACGTGCGTAAATTCTACGAAAGAATCTCGATATGCAAAATTATTTTCTAAAATTAGGGAGTACTATTTTTTCAATCTGTAATCTAAAATCACAACAAGACTAGATCTTATTTTTGTGTATCAACAGATTTTCTGAATGTTAGAAAATGTAAAAAGGGTCAACTAAAAAAAAAACACGAAAAGACCATATTTGCACAACTGTTTGTGGTCAAAGTTTGTACAGCACAGAAACGCGACTCTGAGCAAATACAGCTAATCCTATATAATTTATTGAGGACATTCACCATCTAGCAGAAGCTTAAAAAGGCAATTGATATAATCTTCGTTCTCGATTACTTCTCTAAAATCAAACGCAAAACCAGTCATTGTTACAATCATGAATTGATCAAGAGTAACTGTTCTTTTTTAAGTCACTTTAATCATAGTAGAGTTCAAAGAAGATACCCCCAAAGCATTTCACTTCATTTTCGCAAGGTTTGGAATTCGCGAAAATTGCTCAAAGATCGCCGACTTAATTTTCACGACTAAAATGTTCGCAATATTTAATGAGTCCAAATTGAAACTAAGGAAATCACAAAGCCTTAAGCTAAAAAATAACATTTTACACGGACAAAAGGTTTGAACAGGAACTTTACTGAAAGGGATTTCCTTCCTGTGACTTTTGCGATCCTTTGAATTTAAATTAAGAAAATGGGCCGGCGGAACCACGTAGTTTTGCAGGGGAAACCGTTATAAAGAAATTTGGTGCGATAATTATAATTCAACGACAATTAGTTTGCTAGAAAAAATAAACTTTATTTATTAGACAAGAAAGAGCGAACGTGTGGCTCAACTTTGCGAAAAATTTATGGAGAGATCTCAATCTGTCAATTGGTAAACCGTACACGAGGCTTGCATTGCTACACAAGAATAGTTTTGAGACTTTTTTTGGATCTACATATACTCTACATTCAGACGTTTACAACAGGAAAAAAAAAACAAGATTTAAAAAAGAATGGAACATCTGAAAGCCAGATACGGAGTGTCGGGGTAGTGGCAAATTTTGATACTGGGGTTCTGTTCCAAGATATTTTCCTGCATGTAACATTGACCGGGCTAAAGAAATAGTTCGTTACACCGGAATCGGACTTCCTTAAAAGGAATTTGTTATCCCCACAGGCCGGATCAGATACACGCGTTTTCCAAGGGTGCTTTCCATTTCCCCAAACATTTTCAGAAATTTCGGTCAGAAGTCAAATTTAAAGGTCCGTTTCGGTTCGGTCCGACCGGAATATCTGGGACGACCTTTGGAGGTGATCCACTTTGACCGGTCGGACCGAAATTTACCGTTCCATTTTGACAAACTAGTTAGCTTACTTCTGTCATTCAGAAGTTTACCCGTAGCGTCATCGTCACAATATCAGCAGACAATAAAAATATTTCTCCTAATCCAGCAAATCAACTTTGCCATACGATAGTTTTTATTTAAATTCGTCAGCTCTCAAAATTACACAATTACTAAAATACAGAATACTTTTCCACGAATGCCGTACCATTTGAATATTATTTCGATTATATTTCTCTTGAAGGTAGAACATAGCCGTCGACTAAATCGTAGATAGCAATGCAAGTACCAAAAGATTAACGTCAATCTCTGTTTTCCCACGTGTTATTTCTTTTATTTATATCAGCTGTAATTCGTAAGCAAACATGTAAGCACTTTCCGAATATTGTCACCTTTGTGGTTTGTTTTATAGTATCATTTCTTGCGTGAAAACGTGCGAATTTTTAAAGCTGACTCCATGGGTATTTCCGAACTGGCATGGGGTAAGTTATAAAACGACATATTTATTTTCGCGAAACCTTGAATGGCCGACGTACTATTAGCGAAAGACTCGCAATCTGATTGGTCAAAGCAGTTATTGAGCGATTGAAAGGCGCTGAAATTAAGCGCTCATGGTTTTCCCATTACCAAATCAAAACGCATATAATTGATCGATATTCTTTGTGTAATCAAACAAGCGAAGTGCAATGTGAAACACAGCACACTTGGCAGTAACGTTTCTCGAAATATATGAAATTTCATTTCAAGCGATTCGCGATGCGAAAACGTTTCACCGAGAAGGATACGGCTTAAGTAAAGACCTCAAGTTGTGAACTCGATTGTAAGCTGTTTAAAGCAGCTGCGTTACAGCTCAATCATTTCTTAATTCCGTTTAATTTTTTATCTTTCTTTAACAATGGTTCCACATTAAACGGGATATTTGAATTTTAGCCTGTAGAGTGGATGGATAATGATAAATGAGATCGCTATTTATTCTTTTCATATCTTGCACGAACTCAAGGAAATCTTTTAATACGCGGTTAAAGTATGCAATTGGGGCGTTTGTTGTCGCGGTATATTCATGCTTTTCTTTTATCCCCTTTTGTTATTGCTGTTTACTTTAACTTAAATAAAACTGTTGCTCCAAAGTAGACACAATTTCGACCAGTCATTTAACAATCCGGGAAGTTCAACAAAACTAAAAATAATTTTTGCAACTGCGGAAAAGAGCGCGGATCGAAAACCTTGTCTGATGGCATAAGATTTTAGTCTGGACTTGTTCGCTCGGATCTGTTTAATTCAAGTTGTTTTTTTTTTCGTTTACACAAATTGGTTTCGCTACTATTCACACAGTTTGTACATGTGGTTGAAAGGAATTTTCTTGAGTGACAGTTTTGTTCGATTAATAATCTTCCTTTTTCGACCAAGAAATTTGTTCATAGAGTAAATAAATGAAAGAAGTTATCGTTTCCTTTTTGTTATAGTTTCCTTATAATTATTTAATCCCTTAGCAAGTAGATTTATTTCTGCTAATAATTAGCATTCAGCCTGTTAAGACTTTAAGCTCAAGCGATGAATAAAATGAAATCGCAAGAGAGGCAGGTTTCCTAACAAAGAGACAAAGAAGTGCGAAATCCCTTTATAAATATATTTTCCTAATTAGCACATTTACCCGAAAAAGCCAACACATAATTATTGTAGTATCTTCTTGAACAGAGAGCAGGGCCAAAAAATTCTTAGATTTTATGGACCAATATCCTTCAAATAAATTTTCATTCGATCTGTTTTGAAGAAATATATTCAGTTACAAAGGAAATAAAAGAACAATACCAATTTAGGCGTTATTGAATCGAAATTTAAAATAAAACGGGCGCGTTACTTTATTCTAACCGCTTTTGATGACGCTTTCTAATGTATCAAAGTACTTTTTCTAATTAAACTCACGCTTGACTAATTGCAAGGCCCATTGAATTAAATTATTCATGGTTAGGAACGCCAATAAATCATTTTCCTTTGCTGCTTTTTCTAACACTCAGGACACGCCCCAAGCCACATGTGGAAATAAAAGCAGCTTTAATTAGCTAAAGGTGCATTTATTCAGGTGAGACCGCATTTGACCAGTTTTTTACGCCAAGGACAAAACGAGGCAAAAACGTGTGATGGATACCCGCAAGGTTCGGCTGATTTTCTTGAGCTGCTGGGCGTTTTTTCTGGTCCTACATCTCGTTAAGGCTAAACCCCGCAGCCGCATTGACGAAAATGGTATGTGTTATTTTAATATACCTAGCCGGGTTGGCGCAACAAGTGTGTTAACGATTTGGAGAGACAACTTCTACGTCCTAAAACCAAGCGGCCTTTTATTAAAAACAAATGTAATTTCTTTTCCTTCAGTTGTTAAATTCAATTCTCAAATTGATTCTCAAATTTGATTTCAATTTAAAAGGTTCAGTTTTGAAAATATATATTTGATGTTTTTATGACGATTTCATGTGCGTTTGAAAACAAATTCTTGGAATCAGGATTAACTGCGAATCACTTTCCAGAAGGCCATCTTTCTTAATTGTACCGCAAACAGATCTACAATGAAATAAATTTATTCAGTATGTCCTAAATGTTAATGTTAGCATATATACGACGAATCTTCCATACCAGTTTCTACTGCCGGCTCGAATTTTCAAACAGCAAAATTCCGGAAATAAGGTTTCGGCTGTTTAATTTCCTGTTTTTCTTTTTCTTTTTGGTGGACTGATGGTGGGAAAAATGGAGGCCACGTTTTCGCTTCCAAAATGGTCAGTTCCATGTACATTTGAAAAGAATTCTTCTTCGAAAACTCTGAGAAAAATACAGTACGACGGTAAACTTAAAAAAAATCGCCAAATACAAGTAAACTGTATAATTATAAAAGACTATCAAAAGTCTTCAACACACTGCACTAACGTGAAAACAAAATAGGATCTCTACAGGAGATAACGGGCTTTTTATTGCATGGTGCATGTTTTGCTTATGAAATTTCTATAAGTTGGTAGTATTTTCGGACCGGCTTATTTTTTGAAGAGGATTTAACTGTGACGTATTGTTCCTAAAACCATGACAAAAGGGTTTAACCCGCATGCGTAAATATAGAATTCTGATACAATATCGACAGTCTATGGCGTATCCGCTTATAAATATTTATTTGCTTTTAAAGGACCGAACACAGCCACCATTTCCGACGCCATCGAAATGATAAAATTTGCCTGTGTAGCGAAATATTATTGCATTGCCGCACGTTTTGTTACTGGAAGCCTGTTTAATTGCCTTTAGCAGCTTCTTGGTGGTCTTGTTGGCTTAGACACGTGAGATAGAGTACTAAAAATCCCGCATGAAAACAACAAAAGCGTGGGTGACTAGAGTCCTTTAAATAGTGCAACTGTGTCCATTTCACTAAGCTTTCTTAGACCCTGATGAAGGTTAGTTGTGCCTCACCGAGATATTAAGCCATATTTATATTTACAAGACAGCTTCGCTTCTTGTACTTAGTTTAAAAGTCCATTGCTGATCCCGATTTGAATTGATTGAAGATTCAGATTTTTTGCTTGGTTTTATTTTTACTCAATCGTTTTCTTCGTTCTTGTTTCGTCTTGTTCGTTTTACATTTAGGCCAAAAGCGCGATGCTGTTGCCGGAGACGGGTTTTATTTAAAGGATTGCAACACTTATTACGACTGTGATTATGAGCAGAG
This sequence comes from Meandrina meandrites, assembly GCA_963693305.1. Classification (NCBI taxonomy): domain Eukaryota; kingdom Metazoa; phylum Cnidaria; class Anthozoa; order Scleractinia; family Meandrinidae; genus Meandrina; species Meandrina meandrites. The sequence continues at coordinate 16,321,910 of OY855914.1, forward strand.
GTGTAGTGAAGAGTTCCATATATGCGTACCAAGTATTAACCTAAACAGTAAGTATCATCATTAAACCAGTGCCGCCTCTTTTATTTATACCACTGTTGACAAGGATTAAAAGAATCTGATTGGCTTAGACACAGGGTATTTTAAACTTTCTTGTTCGTGGAGGGCAACATCTCTCCAAAGATCTCTGTTGATCACCAGAGGAACTAGCAAGATTCCTAAGTTGCCAAAGGTTTCTAACCATACGAAGATTTCGGAAGATTACCTATAAATCTTCCGAGGATTTCCGAAGATAACTTGAAGACTTTCCAAAACTATCGGGAAGACAGCAAATATTATTTGATAGTCTCCGGGAGATTACCTAAATACCAGATGTTTTGATCACACTAACGTTTCCCAAATATCTGGTCTTTCAAATGAAAAATTGACGAGGAACAAAAGTGCAGCAAGAGCCATCATTTCTTTTCGTGATAAGACAAAACAAGAGAAGGAAACAGATTGTCGTTTTGGGGTTAATAATGCTAGATTTGAATTTTTCAGAAGGCACGAAAGGGTTTCATTATAGTTATAACACGCCATTAATTTTCAAGAAGTTCTAGATAGTGAAAACAAGTTGAAGCTTTTTTAACACGGCGATGCACAGGATGATGCACAGCCGTATAATAACCATCCTGTATTCTTCCATTTCAGGTGTTAAGAAGCGAGATGTACTATCACGACGCAGCGGTTATTTCCCCATATCTGAGTGTTACAGCGATTACGAATGCGACTATGGCATGAAATGCGATTCTCAATTTGGATTTTGCATTGTAATTGCTGGTAAGCATAACCACCAAAATGTACCATTAATATGAACTTTATGTTCAGGTCAATGAAGCAGTAATGTACGTAGCAGCTCTCGTAACTGGTTCTCTAGCGTAGCAGTTGCTGTTGTTTTGGGACCTAGGGATATCGTTCCTGTTGCTTTTTTATTACTTTCTCTTCCTGTTTTTTTCCAAATTAAGGTTTCGAAACTCTCTACGAATATTTCTGCATAGAGTTTCTAAGTATTTCGATTGTTTCTCCGAAGTATTCTTAACTCTAATAATAGAAATTAATCCAACTTTACACAGGGTGACGGTAGCAGTTATAAAAAAGAATTGCTATCAACATGGGCCCTGTTTTTTTTTTGGTTTTTTTTTTTTTAATTAATACTACCACTACTACTAATAATAATAATAACAATAATAATAAAGGAAATTTAAAAAATAACGATACTTCAAAACTGAGATAAAAGTTGACGGACTTACAATTAAAAAAATTGATAACTAAAGAAAGATGGTAAAGTTTAAGCTCGGTAGTGAAATATGAAAGATGAAATATTTATCATGTCACGAGCATGACAAAGAAAAAATTTGAGTCCCCGACGGGAATCGAACCCATGACCTCCCAAATACCGGGTGGGAGCTAAAAATTTCTCAGTAACTTGAAAAATTGTTATAAATAGCGGCTCCTTTATAGAAAAAGGAAAGTTAAGTTGATTCCAGTATTAAATCATGTCGAAATGAGGAGAGTTTCATAATTTTAAATGTCGTGACGACGTTTCGTAAAATAGTTCTGCAGGTAGGCAGGAACCCTCCCTGCAATGCAGGCAGACACTAGTTTAAAAACATGGGATTCCCGCCTGCTACTGAGCGATTCCCATTTAAGCTTCTCCATTATTCAGTGGTCCGACCTCATGAGTCTTCATGGGCCCGATGAGGATAAGTAAGTAGTAAGTATTATTTCCCTGGTGGTCTAATGGTCAACGCGCTGGACTCCGGATCGAACGGTCCGGGTTCGAGACCTGGCCTAGGTCATTGTGTTATGTTCCTGGGCAAGACACTTTACTTTCACGTAACAGTGCCTCTCTCCACCCAGGTGTATAAATGGACACCTGCGAAATAATTCTGGGGAAATCCTGCGATGGACTGCATCCCAAGGGAGTAAGAATACCCCTAGTAGCTTCATGCTACGGAAACCAGGATAGGTTCCCTTTGTTGGTAACAGCGGTCTTTGCTGAATGAATATGCTCAGAGTCTTTGACAACTTTGATTTATCATAATTGGCATGGGTGCTTGTCCGTAGAATCTCTAAACTCTTAGGCTAAATCTTCGAAGATTTGCTATTTGTCTGCAAAATTTGCAAACTCCGGGTGCTTCACAGGAAAATTTGCAAACTCTTTAAGTGATTCTTCTAAAACCTTTTCGATGTTTATCCAAAAATAACTTAGGTCCAGGATTGAACTCAAGTATTGTTTAATAGGTACTTCATGTTTGACTGGGTTATTTTACATTTTCATGTTTTCTTCATGACAGAATTATGTTTGTTTTGGTGAACTTTTATCAATGAGGACACTTTGTGATGCCATGCATAGTAAGGAGGAGTGTTCATCTCATTTGTGTTCAATTCTGGACATATCTGAGGAAAGTGTTATCCTTCAAAGAGTATAGCACTTTCCTCAACTCATAAGCAAGTAATATTAATGTTCGTTAGTCTGTTTTTTTTTTCTCTCCTTGTTTTTTTTCCTGTTACTTTTTTTTGTCCCAACATAGGTGTCGAAGGACGGTGAGGTGTGCCATACGTCAGCGAGTGTACTGTACATCGACAAGCAACAATAGGAAACCAACGTTAACGGTCTGCTTTCAAAGAAATGAATTAGAAATCTGTAATTTAATAGATAGTTGTTATTTAAAAAATTGAAATTCAGTGACATTAAATATTTTAAATATGAAGATGAAATCGGCACACTCGATGTTGATTTTGTATTACAGAGGACAGTCTAATCGAACAGCGTTCTGTTTATGGTTTTTGATGACGTAACGTATAGACCTATTTCGAGAAACGTTGTCGGGAAAAAGCACACAAGTGCACGCGACAAGACGGAAAGGTAGTATTGGTAAAGTATTGAGCTACTACACGTGTTGAATACTAATGCGAATTGCGAATAACAAACGCAAATTACACGTTCTCTTTCTCTTCAGACATGTGGAAACAAGGCACGTTTAGCCACTGGATTTTATAAGAATTTTCCTAACTCAAAGACATGCGACAGTAAAAGTAAAGCTACAGATATAGGCCTCCTGAGAGGAAAAACAAATTCTCCACGAGCAAAAATACAAACTTAGTAAGCGTTCGTTTGGGTTCAATCCGGAATAAGAATAATTGAAATAATGCTAATAAGCGTTTGTTTGGGAACTATTCTCATTTCGGAAAACCTGGATTTCCATTCCGGCTATTCTGCTCCCAGGAGCAGAATAGCCGGAATATATTCCAGAATATATTCTTATTCCAAAATATTCCCAAACGAACGCGCCCTTATATGATCTTGTATATTTCCTCTAGGCCAATATGCAAAATTTCAGTGAATAGTCATACAACCTTTATCGAAATAGCTGTATACTTTTGCGGAGATGGCGGAAAGGGTAGGACATGAAGCTGCTAAAAACATTCTTTTTTAATAACTATACGATAGCATTTAATAACTATATGATTATGATAAATCCAACTAAGCATAGTGCAAACTTAAAACACAAGAAAGGGCAAGACCTCATAACAACTGAAGGTATACTAAATATTTCGGCTCTTAAGCTTGTTACAAAACAATTACAATACGGTACCAAACGAACAAAAAAGTGCTGCACTTAACTTAATATAGAAAGCCAAACAAAATAAGGTTATTCCTATCCAATTTACTTTATTTTCAATAGATTTCTAGATACGGGCTCATGAAAACCGCGGCAGGGGTCTGTCCTCGTCTATCTCATCAGGTCCTGGAGTAATGTACACACAACGCCCATAACCTTTGCCATAAAGTACACTGTCTTTGCCTTTTCGTTTGGAACACGTCATGCCACGTCGACAAGGGCATTGCATGGCACCGGGCTGTGTAGAAAAGAATGCAGTGCAATAGCTTTGAGAAGATGTCATAACTCGGCAAAGAATTATTAGAAAAGGGAGGGAGAGAATGAGCGGCAATTTCGAAATTGCATCGTGCGCAAAGACAAAATAAAGCCAGATCTACATTTTTTTTTTTTAATTTCCACGGTAAATACAACAGGATTGCAGAAAGATGGTACTTAAACACTAAACTTTGAGCCTATTTGGGACGTTTTATTGGGTACAATTGCTGCACGTGCAATGTTGCTGAATAAGATAGCAATTGGCGGTTTTCATTTGATGTCAATAAACTTTTAAAAACCTTATTAACTATTTTTCAAATACACAAAGTATTGTTTTCAAATATCCAAGGCACAAAAGCATCCAAATTTTGGTATTGATTCAGTGCTTCGTTTTGAAAATAAAGTATTTGATTTAGTTTTTTTAAAATAATGTCCCTCGGATAAACATGTTACTTGCGCGCAATGTTACAACTCGTATCTACACAAAACTAGAATTAATTTAAAACATACCAGTATATGCGGATTGCATGGGTCTTTCAGTTGTGGTTGAGGTAAGCAGGTACCATTCGTTGTAGACGACACCCCAGCACAGCATTCCTTGGGACTGCAGTCATTCCGAGACTGGCACTTTACAAATTTCTAATAAAAGTGAAACAAAAAATCCGTCAACAAGTGCTTCTGTTGTGGAATATATGCACGCTACCTTTGTAAGCGAAAAGCATCCTGTATATTCAAGTCCTAGTAAACAAACTTATTAGGTGTGTAGAACAATCGTCTATTTAAGTTCCAGTCACGTTCCGATTATGGCGTATTATTATATGGCTACAATAGTATGCGCGCTCTGATTGGCTGATGAGCGGGCAAGATTTTCTTGTAATGACCGGGCATTATGAAAATTTTTCTTGCCTTAGCTTGTTATAACTTTTTAAGGGTCAAACACTTGTAAACACAGGTCAGTTTGTTGTGTGAAAATTAAAGTGGTTAAATTTCCCCTAGATCTTGGCGCAAAAATTGCCTCATTGCCAAAGAAACCGTTTCTTCTGGTTTCGATCGCATGACCTCGAATGACCTCTTGCACGCGAAGCGGATATTGAAAAACGTTTCCCTTTTTTCAGCGCTAAAAAGGCCATATAATAAATAACTTATTAACCTCGTCCGTTCGGTCATTACAGGGAAATCTCAGACCGAGGCCTTGATGTATTGACCGGGCGATAGCGAGGTCAATACATCAAGGCCGAGGTGGTATTTATTACGACAAAATGGCGTCATACGTTTCAAAACGTCCGACATCTTGCATCAAGTCATGGTGACACACTAAAAATATCCCTTGACAGAGTTTTGGAAAAGTCTAAGAAGGCATTTGTATTAGGCCTTCCTTCGCGCGGATGAAATTAGGGAACTTTAGCACCAGACATTTTCTACGCAGCGACGGCAACCGGAGGTAAATTTTACTTCCGATCAACGTTTCCCGTAGTCTCCTTCGCAGCCGTTTTAGGAGCGTTACGTGACGACACTAACAACGGCTGCTACTTTTCCCGAAACTTCGTCCCCAGGGCGCTCGCCCCCACGAAGAAGGGAAAAGCCCTGGGGACGAGGTTGCGTTTCCGCAGACATGTTCAGCCGTCGCGACTCGGCGCCAAGGTTACTTTGCCTATAATGACGTTGACTGTAAAAGGCGAGTTTAACCTTCATCAATGCTTTGAGGAGCAAATCTTGCATAGAAATTATTGAACTGAAATTCTGGATTTGTAGTGGAGTACTAGCTCTCCCACAACCCCAATAATTCTTCGTTTAAAATATATTCTTATCAATCGATAATAGCAGCAATTCTCTTAAAACTTTTTCACGAAGTTTTTTGAGGTTTTGAAGCAGGTTTTAAAGAAGTTGCCGTCCCAGAAACGTCTCTTCCTAAAGCTTATAATCTGGTGGCAGCAACGACGCCCTCTATTCCTTTAACAGACGTCGCCGTCGCCACTAAAACGTCGGTTCTAAAGGTGCCTATTCTGTGCGCGTGCAATTCTAAGGTGCTTCGCATCTTTCCGTTGTTGACCTGGTAGATAGAAAAGAGCTTCATTAGATCCAGTAGGGGCTCCCTGGTGCATGACTTCTTATGAAAACTGAAAAGAAAACTCTTACTCACCTGGAAGGGTTTCACCAGGTCCGTTAGAGAGGGGTGCTTCTTTGGCGCTATCTGCAACTAGATACACGCCACTGTTTCTTAGTCTGACACACGGATAATTGTACACCACAAAGTTTGCACAAAAAGATAAAAAAAGATCCACAAAATACACTTATAATAATTACAGACCAAGTTGGGTCTCTCCGGGTTTGTTACAGAGGGTTTTTTCTTTGGCGCTATCTGCAACAACAAGACAAACGCATTGCTTTTAGATCTGACACAACGCTTAGATCACACTTACTAAAATCTTAAAACTTAGATAAGCATGTTGATTAGGTTTAAAGGAATTTCGATGAAGACGACGAACTCTATAAATTATAGGGGACACATGATGATGTACACATGAAAGATTAAGGAGCATAGCAGGTCAATTGAATATGGCTTGCACACAATCAAACCTCTAGATGGCGAAACAACCAGCACTTAGCGATTAAAGATAATTGAAACGTTACGATTTTGTTTCAAAGATGAATGAATCGCAGATTCTTCTGAATGATTTTGTCGTCTAGCCGACAACCAAGATCGAGCGATGATCAGCCAAAGCTGCATTTCCTGGCGGCGGCTTTTTTTTTGATCGAATGCCTAGTTTTTAAATTTTACAAGACACGTTTGGATTGGATCCTATCGGGTTGAAATTTAAAACGCACACTCTGATTGAATTCTAGTTCTTTGCCATTTAAAACGCGCGCTCGGATTGGATCATATTTCGTTTGCATTTAAAATACATGTTCTGATTGGATGCCTAGTTGGTGTGCATTTAAAATGACCGCTCTGGTTGGACGGCTAGTTAATTCTGAGAAGTTACGTGCGCTCTAGACATGCAACATGGCTCCACGTGTATTCAAAAATTAATTTTTACAAACACTGGTTACTTTACGCTGTAAATTATTGATATTGTGAATGATTTAATTATGGTTGAAAAGAAAAATCGCTTCATCTGTCATATTACCTAAATTTATTGAAAAATATTTAAAATTTTGTCTGTTAAACTTTCGTCTGATAAGTAAACGATTTTTAACTTCCCGTGTGATTTCTAGAACTGTGTGCTTCAGTGCATGCAAGAACACGTTTTCTGAATGTGCACAACCTGTTTTTTTTCCTTTTTTCATGTAAAATAATGTTTATCACCAAACAACAAAATGAAAACGTTCAAAATTTGTAGATATCTTATGTGGAACGCGTCGATAGTATATACAGTATTTCATGTAACATGAATGTGTTCAATGTTAAACCAGATATCTCTTGTAGAAAAACGTCAAATTTGCGGACAAAATGTCTTTCTTATATATAAATATCAAAATAACTTTTCAGTTACATATTTAAAAGCAATTGTAAACGATTTTCAGTGATTTATCGTAAACTTTCTTTTCGTGCTTTTTGAACTTCCCGTGCGATTTCTAGAACTGCGTGGTGGCCGTGCGAGGGACGAGTTCTTACTGTGCACAACCTGTTTTCAGTTTTTTTTTATATGTAAAATAATGGATTTTACCGCAAATAATTAATTTTGATTAAATATTTAATCCTTGACCATAGCAATTTATCAAGCTGAAAAACAACAAAAAAAAATTAATAGCCAGCGAGGACAATGTTTAGAAGAACGTTTCCTTTTCATGATGTCAAAAACAATTGATCAGTCACGAACAAGGAATTAGAAAAACTGGTTTCACTTTTAATGTAAGTTTTCCAACTTACTCGACACTATGTAATTTGCTGTTGTTTCTAATATTTTCAAGATCCTTATCTTTTATATTTTCGTGAACAAAACCAAACAAGAAAAGGAATTGGGGTTTGTTCCAAGCAGGAAACACTTCAATCAGGGAAGCCTTTGATATTTGCCCACAAAACCCCCATGTACGGTTTGAAATCGTGCTATCCAATACACTAGTATATCACAGATGTTTCACGTAAAGTAACAGTATGGTTTTTAATAACAAGTTGTGTAGGCGGGACGAGCTTTGTGCCATTAACAAGACATCCATTTGCCACGCACACGCTGCTTTTTAACAAAAGACGACTTTCCCAAGTGCACGCCTAAAAATCTTTTTGGGCAAAAAAAGGAAAGGCATGTGGTCGACGAGTCAGGAAAATAAAAGTGTTTTTTGTTTGTGTATAAGCTAAACCATTTATATTAAATATTATTAATATCGAAATCTTTTTTCCAACTTTGACGCAACTTTAGTCAAAATCAGCTAAAACGGCAAAACTTATAGATTAAAATGGGCATCAACAGTTATTGATATATCGAAATGTTTTGAACATTTTGACGTAACTGCAGTGAAAATCTTGAAGTTTGTGAAGAGCTTTTAGCTAAAATAGCGAAGAAATGGTTATAGATTAAGATGGGCGTTAACTCCCTTTACTCAGGCATAAATTAAAAATGATTTTGTTACGGTGAATTCAATAATTTTATCTTTCTTACCGAAAGCCGGCTGATGTAAATGACAAACTTCAAGTTTGAATTTGGTCAACCGACTGATTAAAAAGCAACTCTTCAAAAAGTTTGCATTGTTAACAATTGGAAAGCACAGAAAATAATCATCCAGGAATCTAAAAGATATATACATTTTTTTTTTCGTTTCAGCGGACGAGTACTTAAATTTCTCAGTAGGAGATCTCTGTATTAAAGTCGCCGCCCTGCTATTTCAACAGAAATTAATTGAAGAGCGGACGACATGTGAATGACGCGAACAAAGATGCTAAATTTGTTACACTAACAAAATTCCTTTTCGTTTTATTTCCACGTTGAAAAAAATATATTCTGTTGAAAAGTTTTCGTGCTATCGCGTAGTTTTCTGTGGTTATTTAAATATATTGTCATTGAAAATTTCTCCTGTAAAAAAAAACTTCTGTTACTAAATTTTATAAAACACATTTTCTTCGTTCTGAACTCAAACGCAAATATAAAATAATAAAAAAATACGCGAAGCCATTGAACATAAAAATTTGAATATTTTGAACCCTTCTAAGCAGTTATTTGTAAAGTTAAGCTTTCAGGCAGACGCTTATCACAATATTTTTCCATTTATCATTAAAATTTGTACTTCAGGCGTGTTTATGCCGCAGACGTGCAATAATTCGTTACTTTTTACAGACAATATCGTACCAAAGTTTGAAAATTCATTATCTGGGTACTTGACCGTCAAAATAATTTCGCGCATATAATTTCTCTACTTGTTGAGCGAAAAAAAGAAAAACGCGCCCTTGAAAAAAAAAAAAAAGAAACAAATAATTAAAATAAGAAAACGAAAGAAATAAAGAAATGATACAAAGTTACCTCGCGATACGCAATACACGTTGTCAATAAAAATGTAAAAGCGCCTATCCAAAGCAGAAATGATTTCATTGCCATATCGTCCTTGAGCTTGCGTCGTTTTCAGCAAACAGCTTATCTGCTCGACGAGTGTCTTCAAATGCGAACTCCTAAATATATATGGGCTTTTTGTCCAGACTCTGTCGCCCCCGCTCTGTAATCAAACCAGTGAACTTTGCATGTGGAGGGTTGTTTTGAACATTTTGTATGCTTAATACCGGATAGTCGTATATCATACCATATAATCACGCATTCAGCTTGACCCTTGGAAACCGCGCTTCACACAAAATATAGATCTTGACAACCCTTGACGCTAGATAATTCTCCACTGATCGAGAACGTCGACGGCAGATGGTCAATTATGTTACAGATGGGTAAATTCGGACGCTGTGTTGCTTTCGCCATGGCGATGTGCGTTTACTGGCCGCTGGTTTAATAGTGTGAAGAAAAGGAGAAGAAAACTGGAAAAACCGGAAATAAGGAAAGCCCGTTTAAAACAGAACTGGTTATATTTGGGGCTGCATTACTTTGCAAGTGCAGTTTGAGCAGTTGCTGATAAGAAAAAACAATGGTTCGAGGAATAAAAATTTATATATTAAAAAAAAAAATCGAAATGTGTCTCCTTGGAAAGAAAGATATGCTGAGTCACGAGTGACAAGCCATGATAAATTGCTCGACTTTACGAAGGGAGTTTTCCTGTCATTTAAATTACCGGCTCCTGACCAAAATTAACGCGGTCGTTTTTTGACCTTCAAAAACTTTATCTCGGTTTGTCCCTAAAAAAAGCGCCCAAAAGGACCGCAAATGTTGAAATCTTTACAGTACAAGATGTCGATGCTAAAACAAACGCAACAGCGAACTCTTTTATTGTAGTTTTCATTTTGATTTTTAAGTTTTAAATTTGTAAATTTTAATTAAACATCCCGATGCACTGTTTGGCGAGCCCTGATCAAGAAACATTTAATGTTCAAGTGACAGTATCATTAAAAAGAGACGTTTCCTATGACAGAATAAGATGTCTGTATTTTACGACGCTAACCTTGGATTCTAAGAAAGCATCCATGCACTAATGCACCCCTCTCTGGCAGATTTAATTGCAGAGAGGATTAAATTTATATGGAGAAAAAAAGTTCGCTCGCCGTCGAATCAGTATATTTATTTGCATGTGGCGGAAATATGGAAGGCAAATATCAGTTTAAAATGTTTTTCTTTAAAGGATAGAGGGAAAAACTGCAGCGAGCAAGTCGCCTCAGCACATAGTTTTTTTTTCTAACACAACCTTAAAACCCTCAAGATAAAACCTGTTTCTTGAGCGCAAATGAAAAAAAAAAAAATGAAAAAACATTTACTTAAAGTAAAAAGGAACCACTGTAAGAGGGTAAACAAACCAAAAAGCTTATTTACCGAAGGTATCTCAAGGACTGGAAGTAAAATTAAAACTTTAACAATATGGCAGTTCCTTAGGCAAACTTAAGTTACACACGTCCGGGCGAAAACGACAGTTCGGCGGATTTAATTCCGGCAAAACAAAGGAAGCATTTTATAGCTCTATTGTTGAGTGTTTGTTAAAAGCTCGGCTCCTTAGAAGTTTACAAATTTTTCAGATTTTCAATTGTTTCGTCATGTTTTGTTATGGTTACCTATTAGATTAACAACTGCTTCAGAAAAAGGCGTTTTCTTTTAAAAGGAGATTTCACCCAAGAACAAAATGAAAATCCCTTGGTATTATTTTACACAGTGTTTCGTTGGCAGTTTTGATGCGCAGATGGAACAATAGTACTTGGTTTTTTTTTTACTGCAGGTGAATGAATAATCTTAGCTTTCACTCATTCGATGCTTTAAAATCACCCGGTTAATTGGTTTGAAATATCATTTTTCCTATTCAACAGTGCTGGTTGGTTGAACAAAATTAATTAATTAATAATAAATTTTTATTAATATTTTTTTTTTGAAAGAACTTTTACACAAGTAATTTTAAACAGGCATCCAGTTTCAATATAGCAGTTTCGAAACATATATTTTCGATGCAAAAATATTATGTTCTAAAAATTAAAACTGTCAGATATAGTAGTTATTTAAAGCATGGGACCAAAATCTCCCAATTTTCAAAACATCAAATAATTATTTTAAGACGGCTTGCTTAAAATCAGTAAGTTTTGCTTTTATAATTGCCTAATTCTGCTCGACTCCGATGCATAAAATTGAAGATATATCAAAGTCGTTTCTTAAATGTGTCCCACAGGACTAGACCACAATATATATATGTCTGATTTTTTGAAAAGGGGTCAACGTTATATTCAGCGTTATATTCTCCAAAGTAGACGATTAAAAACTAAAGGAAATGTCATTTTTTTTCTCTTCTCCTTTGACTTATCAACCCTTTCTCGCTGTTTAACATTTTTTTTTCCGTTTCCCGGCCCTCTTTTAAGCCTACTAAGGCCCCAAATGTACATGGCCAAAGAGGCCGAGGAGACTTTTCTTTGACCTGGTTTTCCTAAATTCATGTATATATTTATTATAACAAACACCTTTAAACCCAGCAATTCCAGTATTTGACAAGATCTGCAGTTCAACGTACCCTCGATGTCCTTTCGTATCGATTCACGTGATTTCGTAAAAGTACTGAAAATATAATTAAAACACGGGCTAAGCTGCATTTGTCCCTGCCAGTTATGTCCCTAGTTGGTGGCACATCGCGGATTATTTATCATGGCCTACAGTACTTTTCAACCCACTTCAACAATCAATCTTCCATTGCGAATCAGTATTTGATACAAGTTGGTGTAGAGAGGCAATGTCGGCTCGCCTAAATTTAAAACCAATGCAGACCGGACCACAAAATCTGCAAATTGATGTACAAAAGATATTTCACTTATAGATTTGTTAGAAGTCGTACAACTAGAAAACTGCCCATGCGTCATTTCGCTTGTTTATTTAAAATAAAATAGTTTGCGCTTTTGTTAATTTAAGGGACTCGCGCTATCTAGAAAAAAAAACTGTCTGAATGCACAATCCAGCAAATTGGCGTGCGTTTCGTTTCGCCCCAATAAAACCGCCAAGCTACGCAGGCTAATTAAAACACGTGAATTTAATATGCCGCATCACTGATTCATTACAAACATGCTTCAGTTACAAACTCATGGAAATTTTACAAAAAAATCTCGAATTTAAATATTGCAAAAGAACGCAGTCTTTCATTCTTAGTCAATCTATCGTTGACTCTGGAGAGAAAATTACAAAGAGACTCATATTTTCTCTCACGTAGAAATTCGTCGCTTTGCGTTATTAATGTTTATGCATTTTGCGCTTGCATTCAGACAGTTTTTCCTCTATATAGCGCGAGTCCTTTTGTATATAGCTTCTGTACGGTTGTCGGTGTAAAGCCCCAAAGATGGATATAACGGCACCAACTTTTTGCTCGAAAGCTCATTTCGGCGCGATTTCCACGAGCATAAATCAGTCGCGCGCCATCATATTCATAAAATCAACTTTAACACTTCCGCGCTGTTAAAAAGCGCTTTTAGACATAGCGGGCAAATTTGTAGCTGCAGGCAAGTATCAACGACAAACCAAATCAACTCTACGACTGCCTAACAGGCCATTAAGCTTTTCCGAACTTTTTAAAAGCGTCTTTAAAAGGGCATTAAGAGTTAATGACAACCAGATCGCATCACTTGAGGCTCGGGTATCGCTATCGCTAAAATAGTCACTTAACCGCCCTTCAGTTTAGAGACTACAGTCATTCAGGAAAAATGTTGAATAATCGCAGCTTTCTGCGCAAACGTGACTCATTTTCGTTGAAAAGGATGTAGAGATTTCTTAGCTAAAAGCTTTAGCTAAGGAGAGCGTGCAATGTTTCATTCATGCCCTTGTCCTTAATTGGACAAGTTTTCTCTGAAAAGTTTAATTTGCTCACTTGAGGAAAAAAATGAAACGTGCTTTCAGCAGTCGAGCGGCCCAGGTTCGAAGATGGTCAAAGTTATTGCGTTGTGCTCTTGGGCAAGACAGTTAAACGCAACATTGTTGCGTTAAAAATCGACGTCGTGGAACATGGCGAACTTGACGATTTTTAACGCAACGTTTGTTGACGCAATATGTTGCAGGAATTTGAAAGCAATTCAGCCGAATGTTGTTGGAGTTGGTTCGTCCTTGTCGTCGACTTTTATCGGCAATGACGTAGCTGATTGAATTGGGTTAAATATTGTCTCGTGTGAAACACCGTTGCCGTAACAATTTTCCTTTAAAAGTTGAACGTCACCTTTACTGTCATAGTGCTTCTGCTGGTTGGGGGTGGGTCGGAAGCCATTGGCTATTTTAAGTCAATTTCGTTGTCATTATTATTCTGCATTATTATCATTAAATTTACCTGTTTTGTCCAAATTTTCTGAATTATCTCGGCATAACGCTAGCTACCGCTATAAAAAAACAGCTATTATTCGTCGAACTATGCCTGCATAATTTATCCATGCAACATAGCTTTCACCTGTTTGCTCGCTCTTACCACTAATTAGGTTTTACCGGCCTGCATTTGCCACAAGTTAGAAGTTGCCCATTTTCCGTGTTTGCCACGGGTTTCGTTTTACCTGCGTTCGCTACGGGTTATGTTGACTCCGTGTTTGCCATGGGTTACATATTTTAAGTTTTCCGCGTTTGCTACGGGTTAGATCTTTTACCGCGCTTGCTTCGGGCTAGGTCTTTTCCCACGTTTGATACGGGTTGCGTGTTTTCCCGCGCTTGCCACAGGTTTATACATGTTTTCCCGCGCCCAGAGTTACGTGTTTTCCCCGTTATCCACGGCTTACTCGTTTGCCACGGGTTACGTGTTTTCTCGCGTTTGCCACGGGTCGCACGTTTCCCCGCGCTTTCTACGAGAAACGTTTACCCCTGTCCTCCACGCTTGCCACGGGGTGCATATTTTCCCGCGCTTGCACGGGTTTCATGTTTTCTCGCCATTGAAACTCGTTACGTTCTTCGTGGTCACTACAGGTCGCATGTTTTCCGCTTCTGCTGCTGTTAGCAGGTTTGTCGGTCTACGACTGGTTACGCTATCACCACGCGCGTGACGTTTTCGCTTCAGTTTTGAAGGTGCACTGTGTGAATTGATGACCAGTCACGTTTACTATGGGACCTTGCCACGTCAAAAGCTGACTTTATTTTTAAAAACATCTAAAATTATTAACAATTTACAGTCTGTTGCACGCCAGGTTGCACCCAGTAAGCAAGGACTGCCTTTGAAATTCAGAATAAATCACTGGGCTTTTTCTTTTCAAGTTCTCATCAAACCATACACTCAATAAGATAAGTATACAGCAATCCTACTCTAAAAGTAAAATACCACAAAGGTTGGTTACCAGTCAAGAGCCAAGCGATTTGCATGGATTTAACATATGCAAAGTGGAAACTGTTATCTTGTGTGCAGAAATTTGACGGGCATCATCAAGACTAAAAGCGCACGTAAGAAGTAAAGAAAACTTAAGTTTGGAGAACACACCCTAAAATGTCGTAGTAAACACTAGTCTGTCACAATACAATGCAAACAGGCTTTGTACCATTTGACTCGGCCTATGACAGTCTCACGGGCCATACTACATTATGAGGTCTCTTAGCTAAAGAACTTTAGTTGTAGTACTTTTACTATTCGGTTGAGAACAAATACACTGTACATGTCTTGTCATATCAACAAACATCAAAATTTTTCTAGATTGAATAAAGAGAAAACGGTAATTCTGTGAAAGAATGTTCCATAAATGGCAAAATCCCGCTCTCTGTAAAAACAAAGATACCTTTTTACTATAATTAATTGAAAAAAAAAAATCTCTTCTTATCACAAAATATAAAATACAAGCAACCTTCTGCTACTATATATTCTAAGTGAATCATTCTGCACTAGCCCCCTCCCCCTGCGGATTATGGATCCTTCTGGGTCCGCGACTTCCGGCCGGCTTCGGAGGCTTGGCAAACTTTTGCCTGATGAGGTCTTTGCGGGGGTGAAGCTGGTCATGAAGAAACTCTTCGTTCAACTCTTTAGGGTCTGAAGTTTCAATCTGCAAAACAGCATTGTAAAAATTATAAATATTCCTTGTAACTTGTATAGGTAGCAAAAGCCCACGTTATTAACTAATTTTTTATCTGACAAAGAAAAGAACGAACGCGCACACCCACGAATCTGCCGCACATGTACAAACGAACGCACGCACTGACGTACGAAGGAACGCACGCACGAACACACGAAATAGCGAACGCACGCACGCACACACGAAATAGCGAACGCACGCACGCAGGAAGCAGCGAAAGCGAGAAAGCATGCACAAACGTAACGAACGTAAGCGCATACGAAATTAGTTCCTAATCATACCTTTCTTCCTATTTCGAGTCCCACGTTGCTGCCTGTTACTACATCCAGCAAAGGACCCTTACATGTGGAATACAACATACGATCCTTTATGGGACATTTGTATCCAGGCATTGAATACACGAACACTACAAGACAACAGAAACAAGACAAGTTACTAGTCGCTACAATCCTAAAGAAATTTATATGGAGCAGCCAGGTGCCTTGTCAGTGTCGGTGACTAAGCGGATTTCCCCCCCCCCCCCCCCCCCCCCCCAAACACACACACACCCTGGATTTAGACCCCCGGTTTAAATCAACTAGTGGGTATGCTGTGGTTTAAAGTTATGTTTGGTTTACAATTTTTCACACCAGTTTGATTTTTGTTTCCCTTTGTTCCAGATTATGATAATGACTACAAGACAGTGAGAACTGAAATTCAAACTGGTTTAAAAATTTTCAAACCAAAGATAAATTTAAACCACCGTGACAACAGGTACATGAACCGGAGGGGGAGGGGGTCCAAATCTCCTAACGGATTTTCTAGTTTTTAAGTTTCTGTGGCGGAAAGCTACTCAGCCTGGACATAGTTAATAGAGGGGACTGGTTATGAAACCCGGCGAACTTCAAAGAAATATCTCTTTGTTATGGTTTTTGCATCGTCACGTGACATTGAAGGTGCACACGCAAAATTTCAAGATGGCGTCCCGAGTAAGTTCTATTCGAAGCGTGGTTGAATCCACTGTGAAAGTTGGCTTGTTCTGATTGAAAATGAGTCAAAAACCGTAAGTTTTACAAGATAAGAGATTGTAGATTGCTATACCAGGCGATAATTCCGCTGCCTTCGGCTGTGGATCGCGCAGAAGGAGAAGAGAAATCGACATTTGGAAGCTATTCGCACCAGCACTTAGAGGCTCTATTAACTATGGCCTGGATGGTAATTCCAGGTTACTACTTGGGGGAGTGAGGAAGGAAGGGTAAAGTGCCTTGCCCATGAATGAATACAACACATTTGAAAAGGCAAGGGATAAATGAAAAGTTCTCTTACTTATAGACTCGAGGTAGTCCCCTTCAAAAGTGTGCTTAAAAACATAGAAAACATAACGTCCTCTGTCTCCAGGGACATGATTTTTCAAGTCATTAGGAGCAACATCCTCCTGTGTATCTGCTAACACAATCGTTTCACTTGGAATGTCAAGTTCCTGCGGAAGAAATGAGAAATTCCGTGATTTATTGGGCGCGGTAAACTTGTTACAATACATGTACAGCCAATAAATAAGGCAATTTAAGTGGTTCTGTGTACGAAACCTTAGAGTGAAATCATTCAGATGAAAGCGATCGAGCAGTACATCATGGGTTTTATTCATTAACAACCTTCTCAGTGGAGAAATCCTTAGTGTATGCCATTCAAATGAAGGCTATTGAGTAACTATTTCATCTGCTACTGTTTTTTATACTGTACAAGGTGATTCTACCTTTCAAGTCTGTGGAAGAAACCCTGGTGCATGGCCATTCAAATGAAAGCTATTGAGCAGTACTTTCATGCGGTACTGTTTATTATGTTGTACAAGGTGGTTCTAACTTTTAAGTCTGTGGATGAAACCCTGGAGCATGGCCATTCAAATGAAAGCTATTGAGCACCCGGGGGGGGGGGGGGTACTCCCCTAAATTTCGGATAGGGGTGTGCCGCGAACGTTCTCAAACCCTGACCCTATTTAAGGATAAAGAAAACGAAAATTAATACCCTTTCTAAGGCCCAAACCTGAAAATTGACACCCTATTCAAGGGGAAGAGAAGCATTGCGTGACGACTCAAATAACGGCTAACCGCGCACGGCAAAGCTCAAATCTTTCAAAATCGCTTCAGTTTTAACAGACCATTTTTTTTTCGTTTAGCTGGGCGTTTATTTGAGCTGATAGAATTTAGGTACCCTATCTAAGGATCACACCGGGAACACAATGCCAAAAGGAACAAAAGTGATACCCTATTTAAGGACCGAGAACCTCAAAAAACATACCCTATCCCGCGGCACATACCTATATAGCCCATATATGGGAGTACCCCCCCCCCCCCCCCCCCCGGGATTGAGCAGTACTTTCATGTGGTACTGTTTATTATGCTGTACAAGGTGGTTCTAACTTTTCAGTCTGTGAATGAAACCCTAGTGCGTGACCATTCAAATGAAAGTTATCGAACAGGCTACTTTCATGTGATCCTGTTTGTTATACTGTGCATAGAAGTTCCAACTATTAAGTCTGTGGGTGAGACCCTAGTGTTTTACCATTCAAATAAAAGTTATCGAACAGGCTACTTTCTTGTTGCACTGTTTATTATGCTGTACAAGATGGTTCTAACTATTAAGTCTGTGGGTGAGACCCTAGTGTTTTACCATTCAAATAAAAGCTATCGAACAGGCTACTTTCATGTTGCACTGTTTATTATGCTGTACATAGAAGTTCTAACTATTAAGTCTGTGGGTGAGACCCTAGTGTTTTACCATTCAAATAAAAGCTATCGAACAGGCTACTTTCATGTTGCACTGTTTATTATGCTGTACATAGAAGTTCTAACTTTTAAGTCTGTGGGTGAGACCCTAGTGTGTGACCATTCAAATAAAAGCTATCGAACAGGCTACTTTCATGTTGCACTGTTTATTATGCTGTACATAGAAGTTCTAACTATTAAGTCTGTGGATGAGACCCTAGTGTGTGACCATTCAAATAAAAGCTATCGAACAGGCTACTTTCATGTTGCACTGTTTATTATGCTGTACAAGATGGTTCTAACTTTTGAGTCTGTGGATGAAAGCGTAGTGTGTGACCATTCAAATGAAAGTTATCAAGCAGTACTATCATATGGCACACAGTTCTACTGCTGATCTACTGATCTACTGCTGTTTACTACACTTTGTACAATAACAAAAGGAAGTACAGTAGTGTGACTTACCAATTGGACAAGGCTTAGCTTTTTATCTTTAAGATCAACAAGTTTTTCTAGCGCTTCATCTGTTAAAGGAAACTGGACGCCAGTCATGTGGCTTTGTTTGCTATCCACACTAATGTCTGCCCGCATCTGCAAAAACCGGAAATGGCTTGGTTACCTTTACAGTCTGTCAAATTAGAAAAAAAAGCAACAACAAACAAACAACAAAACAAAAAGAAATCCCAAAGGTCTTTCCTACAAATAAGAGACTTGGCCCATTGAATTGTAAGCGAAACTGCAGGAAACCATGCAAGCCTTTGTTATCCAAGGTGTCGACATGATGGCATTTTTGCCAAATGCTAAAAAGCACCACCATGGCTGCCAGGTCCACCACCACCACCAGTAACAACAACAATAACATCGAGAATGAGAATGAGAACAACAACTGCACCAACCTCTTGTTGTTTGACCATTTCCAACTCCAATTCCTGGTCTGTGAGAGGAGGAGGGGCACTCTCAGCCACTTTGTGTTTCTTAAATCCATTTAAAGACACATCTGTCTACAAGAACAAAACAACTTTTTATATAGAACACATAAAGCTAGTCTAAACTCTTAACAAGCCGAGAAGAAACATTAGAAACAAATTGTGTACTACAGTGAGTTCACAAATCTGTAACTGCTAATTGTTTCTTATCCATTCAATCACCTGCGTCCTATTCGTAGCTTAACTAAGCTAACTAACTGACTGACTGCAATGATTGACTGACCGACCGACCGACTGACTGACTGACTGACTGACTGACTGACTGACTGACTGCCTAGCTGACTAACTAACTAGCTAACTAACTAGAAAATCTACTGGTTCATTTAGTTCCCCAGATCGAATTCTAACTAAACTACAAAAAAAAAAACATCTTTTCTGCTTCAACAAGAATGTAAAAATCGAATTGATGCAAGTCAGTTAGCAGTCCAGTAGTTGATGATTCTGCACACTACACCTAAACATTGCCTTGCCCTGCCCTTTGATCAGAATACTAATACCAGTGCCACAGTGATAAATGTGGGCTTGCATATTTTACAAAGTTACTTGCCCAAAGGCTGTTTTATTTTTAGAAATAAAAGTCTATCAGTCAGTTGATCACTGAGTAATTGTATAGCTTTTGGTGCCACTGAAGTGTGGGCTACACAAGATTTACATGAATTAATTAAGTTTGGAGGTTTTAAATTCAGGTTTGGTATCAGTGGTACACTTATGTGGTCCTGTTTGATTTTAATCAATAATAGCACTATTGCAGTGGCTAACAATTTAAGTTATATATAATAAGTTATGCTGATTCTTGATTTCAGTGTGGTGATTAAGCGCAGGCCGGTACATGCAGATTTACAAAGTAAGTCATCAGCTTTAAAAATGGTTGTGTTTGTTCAACCTAACAGAAGTATGTCAGTGACAACAAAATGGTAAATGTTAGTTTATAGTTAATGAAACAATAAATACATGTACACAAAGTAACTAGCTAGCTCAACCAAGTGACTACTGGACCAGTTACATTGTATTCAGTGCACATGTTTTCAGGAAAATCAGTGTTAGTAACAAATAATTATAGGCAATGTAAATTTATAACTGGCCTGATGGCTTTTGATTTGAGATAACAAATGTCAGTTTTTATCAAATGTGGTGATCAGTGTGGTCACTTACAAAGTTACATGTTTGCCCAAGTGTATAATATCAGGGTAGCAGATGTTTATCTCTCATTTAATCATGAAAAATGCGTGAGTGGGCTTACTGATGTACATGACTTGTACAATGTTGATCTACAAAGTTACTAGCCCTTCCCTTTAACTATTTTAAGCCATCAGCGTGGTGGTAAAAGGTATGTGGGCAGTATTTTTACAATGTAACAACCACACACGGGTGAGTACTGATCGAGGCCAAGTGATATATATCAGCATGGCAAGTTATACATGTATGACCTTGTACAGCAGGGTTAACAGGCTGAGTAATCAATTGTGATCATTGATTCACGCTACAAGTAGGTAACCCTCGTATCAGTGTGGTAAGAGTTACGTGGGTTTCAATATCTACAAAGTATTACTTCCCAGGTGGTCATTTGAATTCAGGCTAAATGATGTTTCAGTGTACCTGATATCAACATTGTAAATGCAGTCTTAAAGGATTTACCAATAAGCTTCAAGCCTGACCCAGTAACTACTGATCCATGCAACAAGAAAATGTAGTTAACCCCGATATTCCCAAGTGTGGTTAACGTCAAGTGGGCTTGAATACTGAAGGTATTCACAAAGTCACTTCCCAGGTGGCAAATGATTCCAGCAGGATGCCAGAGTGATAAAATGTGGCATTGAATTGAGATTTTCAGACTGAGTTACTAGCCCAACCCAATGAATATTAGTTAACTCTTGGTTCACAGTTGTACAGCTGTAGTTATAGTTCTCGCATCAGTACCCATAGAAGTTATCTGGGTTTTTCTACATAATTATATATTCACATAGGAAAAACTTGGGTGGCAATTCAGATTTAGTGTTAGCGAATAAAAAATTATGTCTTTTCCTGCTGTGATGGCTTGTGGAAAATGTGGCTCGTAAATTTACCAAAAGTTACAGACCAGGTGGCCCATGATTCAAGCTACATTTAACTACTTGAAGAAAAAAGGAACGAGAGAAGAATGTATGAACATACCGGATGTGTTCCAAACAATTCATCTTTTATATGACCTCCTCCAAATTCCTTCTTCAGAGTAGCTTTAGTACCAGCAAACAACATTTTCCGCTGAGGCTAAGGGGTACACAATTTATATCATTAATAAAATAAATTACAAGATGAAATAATACACATGCTGAACTGAAATGTTCACTTGTCACGAGTGTGGGACAAAGAAAAAATATGAGTCCCCAATGAGAATTGAACCCATGGCCTATGAGAGACTTGTGGTGAGCTAGGCCATTAACTAGGTTCATATGTGACATGTCTTAACATACTGCTAAAGGATTAGCAATGTTGAAACCATCATAATATAAAATGAAGATGGTAAATTTTAAGCTTGGTGAATTAATGATAAACTTTAAGATGATTCATGTTCATTTGTCACAAGCTGTGGCAAATAAAAATGCGAGTCCTCAACAGGAATCAAACCCATAGCCTCCCAGATACTGCAGGGCATCTGATAGGGTGCGGAAAAAAATAACAAATTATGCGGAAATTTTCAGGAACATTATGCGGAAGAAAGTGTTGATTATGCGGAAAACACGTTGGATATTATGCGGAATAACATACGAAAAATAACATCTTTTCATGCAGCCGAAATCAAGCTGCCCCCAAAGCCGAGAGTCTGCTCACAGGCTAATTTTAAACCAAAAAAATTATATTGGTATTTGGGCTTTTCCAGTTATTTTCATTTGTATTTGATATGTTATGAAATTATCTTATCAATTATGTGATGTTCACTGAAAATAACACAACTGTTATTTTGTTGGCTGAAGTTGATTTTCTTCTTATGCATAAACAATACAATTCAAGGAACTACGTGATCTACTACAACATTGCACGTTGAACAAAATAACAATCCATTATCTACATAAAAAACTCCAGGATACTGGTTGACTCAATCCTTTGCTGATTAGACTTTCAACAAAGTCCTTCGTCTTCATTATGGCACGTCGCTCACAGGCCACTTTGCGGCCTCAAGCTCGCTTCACTTAATTCGTCGCTCATCTAGCCCATGAGGTCAACTTGTGGCAAGTGTACAGCGAAGTGGGGATCCTTCTTCTTGGTCTCTTTGATGACAAATTTATCCATATACTATAGGTAACCGTCTAGGTAACCACAAGAGAACTTTCGATAGACAGACGAGCGAATAAAAAGAAGCCAAAGAAGACAACTGGTGTCCAGGCCCATCATGAAAAGATGCGTGGAACGACTGGAGGTTAAAAATTGCTCACGATCAAAGTGCCGTGTTTTTGTCGCTATTTTAGGAGAAAAACTGTGTCAAAATAATCAATTTCTTCGAAATTTATGTTTGTGAGGATGGTAAACAGCTGCTTAATTAAAATTTCTCTGTTTTATGCGGAAAATGCTCTCAAGATGCGGAAGATGCGGAAGTCAGCGAATTATGCGGATCCGCACCACCGCATCCTGTCAGATATCCTGATACTGGTTGGGCATTCTAACCACTGAGCTAATTTTGAGAGTCATGGTGAGCTAGGCCATTTACTAGGTTACAGCCACAAACACTGAATGCATGCACATGTAATAATTATTGTTCAATGCGGCCCTAATTAAAACTGTCAAAATGAAACACAAACAAAATTGAGTCCATGTGTACCATTTTGGGCCCTGAAAGCTATTTTTAGATTGTTTGCAGAATATCTATCAGTTTTTTGTCAATTTTAAATTTTTAAATTAAAAAAAGTGGGCGAATATGACACTTTCCATAAAATGTGCATATTATAATTATGTTTTTTTTGGGCCTGGAACAGTGCTTTCAATAAAATTTTAAGTAGGTGGCTGCCCACATGCAGCACTGCAGCACCGATCAGAGAGCAATAAAATTAAAAAATGGTCAAAACAAAAAAAAAAAACTCTTTCGAAAATTTATAGGAAGCTGCATGAATTTTAGCCGGTGATTCATGAAAGAAGAGGGTCGTACCGTGAAACATGAATTTAATAAATTTATTCTTTGTGACCCGTGACCGGAAGGTTTCATCCATGTCCAATACACCCAAAGTGAGTCGATTCGTCCGAGGTTATTGACGATTCGACTCGAGTCGCGCCGAGTGCATCCCCAAAACCGGAAGTCAACACTCGTGAGACAACGATAACATGAACCTTCCTCGTTCTTAAAACGTGACGTTGAAGTAAGTCGATTTGTCCGAGGTTAATTGCGATTCGACTGGATTGCGCCGACTCTATCCCCAAACCAGAGGTGGGTTGAAAATTCCGTCGAGTCGATCGATTCGATCAAATCGACACGACTCGTCGGCCTTGTTGTCGAATCGTCACACCGGAAGTCGATTGATCTTTGAAGTGAGTCGATTCGTCCGAGGTTATTGACGATTCGACTCGATTCGCTTCGCGCTGAGTGCATCCCCAAAACTGGAAGTCAACAGGTGTGAGACAAGGATAACATGAACATTCCTCGTTCTTAAAACGTGACGTTGAAGTAAGTCGATTCGTCCGAGGTTATTGACGATTCCACTCGATTGCGCCGATTCTATCCCCAAACCATAGGTGGGTTAAAAATTCCGTCGAGCCGACGACTCGTCGGCCTTGTTGTCGAGTCGTCATACGCGTAATGTTTAGTTCGGCACATGTGAAGAACGGCGTTTGACCTGGTCATTAGATAGATATACTTTGTGATTGTCCGGCGCCTTCAGAACGTAGAAAATACATTGTTATTACCGTGTTCGAAGCCTTGCGTTTTTACAACAAAAATATACATTGCATAATTGTTGTTGTTGTTGGAAAATATACATCTGCATTAACGCAATTGTTTGTAGTTGGTGTTTTTGGAACGAAAGATGTAAATTTCACATTAGCGTGTTTTTGGCCATGCAATTTCAAAACGAAACATAAACACTTTCGTAAGCGTCTTTGTGGCCTTGCTTTAAAAAAAAGGAAAAAAATAACCATTGCCATTCAACGTGTTTGAAGCTCTCTCACGAGGATTTCGCAGATTTTTGTCTAATTAGTGGTATCCAACTTATCCCATAAAAATCACTACCTTTAAACATCTAAGGGAAGATATATAACCTTAATATGTGGATATATAGAAACTACGGCTAAAAATATCGATTTTTTTGTAGACGTGCGGAAACAACTTAAAAAGTTTAGCTAAACTTTTCAAGTTGTAATCCATTTCCATCGTAGCTACCTGCAGCTAAAGACGCCTTTTAACAGTTTGGGTGCTCTAAAATTAAATAGCAATCGTTAATAAAAGTGGACCATTATTATTTGGTTTCCTTCGACACAAATATAAATTTTGGCTTTTCAAAAATCTGTTTCGTGTTATTTTGTACTATGGGGTTTAAAGAGGTTGGAGAGATATTGTTTCGACTGTTTAGGGAAAGATTTCGATAAAAGAGATGCTTTTAGTACAAGTTTGAAGCAAACTAACGTCGAGTGACGTCCTATGTCATGGCGGATGTTTCACAAACTCATAATCAAGTGTCGTTCAAACTTTTTGATCTAGTAAGTACTGATGCTGTGATTACGTTAAGTGAAATAGCCTATCCCGAAGACACCATGAAATTAATACTGGTGGCTACAGTTTGTAGTGTACACTTCGGCGATACCATTTAGTGCAAGAAGACAATTTCGCTGGAGGTGATCTTTCACACTCTCTAAACACGTGTCGGTCAAACGTTTGGAACTAGTAATTACTGACGAATTAATTACTGGAGAAACTCCATTGAGGAAACACTGGTGGTATAGTTTGAAGTGTCTACTTCGGCAGTATTATGAACACAAGCCGTTTACTGTGAGGATTCGATTTCGGTGGATGTGTCTCATGGCGGATCTTTCATACACTCAATGTAGAGGGTCCCCTATACTTTTTACGTGAAGCGGGATTGGAGTAATTTACCTCCCCAGTAGAGATAACAAAACATTACGCGTTTTTTCTAAGTGTCCTGCAAATCGACTTCCGGCATGACGACTCGACAACAAGGTCGACGAGTCGTCTCGATTCGACCGAATCGACGGAATTTTCAACCCACCTCCCCAGTAGAGATAACAAAACATTACGCGTTTTTTCTAAGTGTCCTGCAAATCGACTTCCGGTATGACGACTCGACAACAAGGTCGACGAGTCGCCTCGATTCGATCGAATCGACGGAATTTCAACCCACCTCCCCAATATAGATCACTAAACATTACGCGCTTTTTTTCTAAGTGTCACGCAAATCGACTTCCAGAATGCCGACTCGATCACAAGCTCGACGAGTCCTCTCCATTCGATAAGTATGACCTTTCAACATGAATGGAGTTTACGAAGTGATTTCCAGTTTCTCGAATCGACAGATACCTAACACGAATCGACTCACTTTGGGTGTATTGGACAACCCTCGAAGGTTTTGCGTGGCACGTGAAGAGCTTGAATTAATAACCGATATTCGTGTTTCACCACTTTACTGATTTAATTTTGCCTGATTTTGAGACGCGATATGTGACCTCCGTATAATTATCGTAACGCCAAACACTCTTTGTAGAGTAAGAACAGGATAAAAGAGTATGTTTCTTTCTTATTTTTGTAATTTCTTAATCAATTTTGATTTCTTCAAACACTATTTGTAGCGTAAGAACGAGATAAAAGAGTACTTATTTTCATGATTCAGGAAAATGAAATTTCAATATCCGTGATCCGTGATTCGTTATTTTTTTCGTCCGTGAATCGTGCCAGAGACCCCCTCCCCTCCCCCTGTACGACCCTCAAAGAAGACCTGCTGGAGCTCCGGTGGGTGCTGGGTCTTATAATGAAAGCACTGGAACTACACTACCATTTGATAGAAACTGAAGCTGCAAAACAAAAACAAAAATAGCTCTTGGGGCCTGAAATGGCTAATCATTATAGAGCTTCTGATATGCAGTCGCCAGTATACAAAAGACAAACGTGTGACAGTTCAAATGAAAGCTATAAATTGCATGACAAATCACAGGTTATGTCAAGTGGAACTGTACAATATGCTGACTGGTTCTCATTTTAAAGCCTGTGTAGTACGGTCCTCCTTGTTTTCAGCATCTTACAGAATTTCTAATGACTTTGTTTTAGCTTTCAATTGATACTTCAGGCTCAATGCAAAATTTATAAAATGATGTTAACTCACCTTGGCAAAGTCAGGAGAATAAGAAATGAACAGCCATTCATAGCCTTGGTTATTTTTTGAGTCTAGCCGATAAAACAAGTAGCAAGGTTCTTCATCATCTAGCAGTGGCAGAATAAAATTGTCATAATGTAAACACAGTCAAGGTCCAACTCTTGTGAAACAAACAAACTGCAAGCAATTGTATGCAAGCAATTGTTTTGAATCCCGGTTTGAAGGGAAAAGCGGGATTAAAAAACTTAAACATTGCTTAAATCAAGTTAAATCAGTAAATAACCACACCAGAAACAAACAACACACTGACTATAAGGCTGTGCTCTAAGAAAAATTACAAGGAACCCAAAGATTCCAAACTATGAGATCCAGGGTGCCCAGCATATAAAGCTTGTATGAAAGAAATATAGATTATCTGGTCGCCCAAAGGCAAAAGTTAGTCGCTTGAGGCACCGGGCACCCTTACCGCACAGCCCTGCTTATGGAATAAGGTAAGCCATTTTTATTCCATTTTATTTTCACTCTTAACAACCTCCATGGATATCTTGAGTTGTAGAAAAAATCCCACACGAACCCTTATAATTTTACAATCATTTGACATCACATGTGTTGTTTGCGTGGTTCATAGAGTGAGCTTGGGCAGCCTGTGGTGGGGCAAGAAACAGTAAGAACATTCTGGAATCTAAATGAATGTTCTAAATAGATCAAGGATATCATTCTCCCAATCTCCTTCTGGTTCCTGCTTGTTTGAACATAATAACTGCTCTGAAAAAGAATAATACAAAACAAGATTAAAACAAAAAGTCTTTCTTCAGCAACCACTCTACAGCACTTGTTTTTTTTTTTCCAGCCAATGTACTAGCTCTTTGAAGATATGCAACTTCACCTTTTGTGTGAACATATAAAATAAAACCTTTCTTATAATAATTATTATAGCACTTCAAGCTGCGACCATTTTGGTTGCTATGGCGAGTGGAAATAAAATTTGGCGACTAAATTTTCCACACAGGTCGCCAATTTGGCGACCAGTGTAATGCAAAGGGCTGGCTACGCATCAACATTTTTTTTTGCAGTTCAATCACTAAGCCAAACAAATTTGACCACAAAACTTTTCATTACAACTATTTCAATCGCCTATCTTACGTATCTGGAAATCTAGATAAAACTGTGTAGCGCAATAACTGTAATACATTCAGTAGTTTGCTGTTAAAACCGGCATGTATTACATGCCAGTGTTAACAGCACCCTGGATAGACGCCGTTTTGAGGCCAAGCTGATATTCCAGCATCGCACACTGCACCCGCGTGGCCTCAACACGGATTTCAGTTTCATTTAAATTCTCAAAGTCAGCACGCGCTAATGACATATGACGTCTTTATTTTGTTTTGAACATTGTGACGCGCACACATTTGTCAGTTGGGCATTTTCCACCGAGGAAGAGGGAGTACCCTCGAAACGTCTGTTTTTTTTTCTTACATTCAATAGCGCACATATTTACTCAAACTACTGAATGTATTATCTTACGTATCTGTTTGAATTAAGGATACCTCATTGCTCAGACTCTTAATTGTGTTTTGATACCTTCGAACATGGAACCGCCCACCCTGCGAGCAGAGCCTCCTTTAACTTCCCTGCGGCTGCGATTTGTACATCAGTGGAAAAGAAAGGGCTCTGCTCGCAGGGTGGGAACCGCCTATAAAGTTTGCAAACCACATTTCCTTTCCGTTGTTTTAGTGTACTGTACAAGAATTAAACTTGTTTTGCATGTTTATCTTCCTTACCTGTTTCTTTAATCTTTTATTTACTTTTTTGCATGATAATTGGAACAGTTCAACAAAAAAACTCTTCAACGCAAACGAAAATAACTACATTTGAACATTCTTCGAACGATTTTAATTCGGCTTAAAATGGTCAGCGGTATTACTTCATGTAAGGTAACGTAAGGTGTGCTGCTTTCAAAACGCTTTGATTTTTGGTGACCAAAATTTTTCTAGCGGCGATCATTTTACAAAAGAAAGTCGCCAAAAGGCAACTTCTGAAAAACTTGAGCTTGAAGCACTGTATTATATTTTTATTTTTTTGTTGCTTTTTTATCTGATTTACAGTGCAACAGATGCTACTTACATGTACAGTACACTCCTTTACTTTGTGATACATGTATATTGTTTTTTTTTTAAGCCATCGGCTTATTGACATAAGGCAAAGAGGAGTTTATAGTAAGAATACAATAATAAGATGGTTAACACTAAACAGATTATACAGCTGAAAGCACCTCTAACAACCACCTGCCTGACTGACTGACTGACTGACTGAAGTATTACTTAACTATTTTTTGTTAAGCAATATTAGGTTCTAAGTAAATAAGTATCTTTACAGATGTTGCAATTTATGTACATACATGTACATGTAATATCTACGGAAGTGGTTTCAAGCTCAGTTGGTGTCAGTTTATAATAATGATTATAAAAAAAAATCATTATGTTTTGAATTATTTTTGGTTTTAAAGTTTACAAACTAGTTTGAATTTCATTTTCTTTCACCACAACCCAAAACAAAGAAAAATAAGTGAAGTACGATCAATGGGAATCATTGGGAACTCAATGGGGTAGTTTTAAACCAAAAACAAATTTTAACGAGCAAACTAAGCATCAACAAAAGTTTGAAACCCTTGGATCCTATTGACAGAAATAATAATGTCATTTGAAATGGAAACTATATACCTATGCACACATACCTTCCTGAATGTCAACTTTAATAACTCTAACATTGCCTTCTTTAGCTGTGGCAAACACGGCCTTTAGTTCATCATTGGCTGGAAATAAATTCAGCTTGTTAGTATGTACGCTCTGATTGTTTGCTGAGCAGGCAAGATTTTCTTGTAATGACCAGGCATTATGACAATTTTTCTCGGCTCGACAGCTCTTTTGAGTTGTGAGGCAGTGAAGTTCATCCAACAAGTGAAAAAGCGACGTTATGTTATTGACTGAGCGACGACAAAGATTAATTAACATTTTCATTGCAAATTTCACTGAAATCACTGCAAGTTCTCCCCACGTGTGTCAATCACAAACTAGGCCAATCTTTGCCTTATCTTATTATAACTTTTTAAGGGTCAAACACTTGTAAACACGGGTCAGTTTGTTTTGTGAAAATTAAAGTGGTTAAATTTGCCCTGGATCTTGGCGTAATGAAGACAAAAATTGCCTCATTGTCAAAGAAACCGTTTCTTCTGGTTTCGATTGCATGGCCGGGTTCATTTCGGTTCAGTGAACATGAACTCAAATGACCTCTTGCGTGCACAAGCGGATATTGAAAAACGTTTCCCTTTTTCAGTGCTAAAAAGGCCATATAATAAATAACTTACATGTATTAACC
Source organism: Meandrina meandrites (assembly GCA_963693305.1). NCBI lineage: Eukaryota > Metazoa > Cnidaria > Anthozoa > Scleractinia > Meandrinidae > Meandrina > Meandrina meandrites. The sequence continues at coordinate 16,351,772 of OY855914.1, forward strand.
TTGTCCGTTCGGTAATTACAGGGAAATCTCAGACCTTGGCCTTGATGTATACATCAAGGCCTCGCTCTGAGATTTCCCGTAATGACCTCACTCTCGGTTAATAAGTGGTATGTACATCTATACAATGTATCACCTAATACGATGGAAAACGGGAAATCTAGCTCTGCCTACCTGTTGGGTCACTAGCTTGGCCCAGATGCATTCTTTTGTTTTTTATTTCCACAATACAAATGTAACATAGCAAGCTAGCATTAAGTCAAGCAATATAATTCAAGGGTTGTTGAATGGTAAATTTGAGACTGATATCTTTTCTGTGAGCTTGCAACTTACTTAGGTTGTGTTCGATTGACCCTATTCCAGAATGGGAATAAACGGAATAAAATGGAATGTCCGTTCGATTGAGTCACTATTCCGATTCCGGAATACGCAGAATGTATTCCAAGCATTCTGCTCCAGGTGAAAATGTTAATTAATTAAGCATTCTGCTCCAGGTAGCAGAATGCTTGGAATAATCCGGAATAATGACGTCACATCCTCTTCACTTCGCAACATCTGCACAGACTCTGAACAAAAATGGCGGCTGCAAGCGGTACAGAAGCTAGTCAACAAAGTCAACAAAATCAAGAGTTTCTGCGAAAGAAAGGTTATTGTTGGAGCCGGGAGGAAACCCTTCTCCTTATCTCCATATATCAGGAGATGTCTGAGTATTTCCAAAATGTGAATTATAAAAAAAAAAAAACAAGTGTGGGAAATAATCGCTGACAGAATGCAACGCGAGAGCCAGGGGAACGGAAATTCGCCGCGGTCGGACCAGTGTGAGGGCAAGTGGAAAGCCCTCACACTGGCCTTCCGTAAATGCGAAGATCATAATAACAAGAGCGGAAATGACAGGAGAGAGTGCCCTTTCTACAAAGAGCTGTCAGAGGTCTATGGGTATAGGCCGAATGTACGACCGTATGCAACGGCGAGCAGCTCAAGTCTTGGCAATTCATCAAGATGTCCCAAAACTCCTGAAAAGTCAGACGAGGAAAATAATGGAGGGAACAGCCCATCTCCGAGAAAACGTCACTCCGATGATGCAGCGGGGAGCAGCTGTACGAATAAAAAAACTCAGAAGAAACCACGTCTTGGCTCTGGTGAGCGAAACAGAAATGAGTGTCTGACATGGATGAGGGAATATGCCGAGGAAAAACGAAGGGAGCAGGAGGCCCAGCGAGAGAAAGCTGAAAAACAGCACCGAGAGAAAATGGAGCTTTTCTCTGGAATGTTGAATGTACTCAAGGACTTGAAGTAATGAACTCCAGCACTGACAGTACTTTGTCCATTAATTTTTGACACGATGTGAACTTTACATGATTCATTATTGGTGCTGTTTTTTTTTTTTTGCATGCCTGAGACATGTTCATCAGTTGGAAATTTCTATTTCTCCCAACAAAATGATTATTTATGTATCTGACAAGTGACAAAATGTGGATGTTAAAGGAAAACTATTTGCTTTCACAATAATAACAGTGATAATATATTTACAGTATTGATAAATGCAGTTCGATACAGAATTTACGGAATGGAAAACTTGGATTCAATTTCTACTTACAAAAATAATTATTGAGTATGGATATTAAAATATTTCAAATCGTCTTGTGTTGATATAATACATAATCTGAGCAAAAGGTTGTGATATTGCATCACAACTGCCATTGCAATTTATCTGTTTCAAGCATTTTTTGGCCAGTGTCAAAGTTTACTATACAGTGCTAATGAATGATATCAAGATGTTTATGTTGCCTGGCTCAATTTTTTGTATTCCCTCGTTTTTGTTTTATTTTAATGTATGGTAATGTATAATAATAATTCTAAAACAAAGGAAAATAAAAATTGAACCAAAACATATATACAATTAGGACAAAATGGTACTCAAAAAAATTACCTTGTCCCTGTTTGGCAATCGTTATGTCAAGATTGTCCTAATGTCCAAAACACACATTCCAGCTTCCACATAATACAATTACTGTGACAGTTACATGTATTACTGCACAGACAGAGATAATGAAGGTATTCTGGCTTCTTAGGCCTTGGGAAAGGGGGGTTTCATGTGAATTTTATACCCTATACCCCTGGGATTTATGCTTTTGTTTATCATATAAACAAATCCCCAGGAGTGTCCAGAGAGAAAAGACAATGTGTTGTTCCACAAAATATCCATACCCCTCCCACGGAAGGCTTTTCGGTTTGAATCCCCCCACCCCTCTGGAAATTCCAGTTAAGCCCCATACTTTCCTTCAAACATTTTGGCTTTTGAGACCCCCCACCCCCTTGGAATTTCCAATGACCTTCCATGGGGTGGGTATGAATATTTTCTGGAACTGCACAATGATAAATAGGGGGGGGGGGGGGGGGGGGGGACCCAAACCTGCCATGGCTCCACCCAACCAGCACTTGCAAAGTAACCAAGAATGTACAAAACTCTGGTCTTACAAAAATTACAGAAAGGCCCAAGTCTACTAATTCACCATGAAATCTAGTGCGCCCTGAGCACTTACGCTTAAGAAGTAAGAAGTAAGCTTTTCTAGTTCCCTGAAGACGAAAGTTATTCGCCGGTGCCACCCAGACCAATTTACACCTTATGATTTGACTACTGATATGCAATTTTTGTGGTGGGTTCTGCTACCTCCATGCAGAAATTGAATACAACTAGCACTTGCATGATTTCAAATTCTCTGTGGCTACAATGTCGTAATGTCGTAACAGAAGTTTCAAGATCCTGAGGCATTTTTAGAGATGTAAATGACACTTGTACAGAGTTGAAGGTAGGCTTGATTTACAGCTGTGCCAAGGGAAACGAGCCTACACTCAAACCAGACAGGACCTGAGAAAGCGGCAGAAATAGAGTCTAGTTGTAAGCATGGCTCATGAGATGATGTTTTACTGTGTAAAGTTAATTAACAATAATTGTCAATTAACTTTACACCACCACTATTCACCAAAGTGGAAGTGAATAGTGGTGGATATTTACCAAGCTGTAAAGTGGCGAGGTAAATATCCACCACTTACACTGACACTGAGGTGATTAATTTTCCTTACCAAAATTACCTTTTTTTTAATTTGAATTTCATATCTTGCCATGACAGTTATAGATAGAAAAGAAAAAGGTTTTCAAGATCTTGAAAAGCAATTTTGAGTTACTGCTACAAATCATGTCTCATTTTGATCATGCTTTTAGGACAAATCTGGCAAAGTACAATCACGCAAGTGTAAAAATGATTTTTACAGCTGAGCTAACAACAAAGCTGCATGAGCTCATTGCGCTTGTCCTCTGCACCACATCCTGGGGGTAAGACATTTTCGAAACCATTAACCTCCTCCTCAATTTCTCCCATGAAGTCCTCATATGGATCACCGTTGTCAAGACATATGTTGTGAAGGGTGCATGCCACAATTATGACTGTTGGAATATCCTGGATTAGCAGCATGTCCAGGTATTTTAGCCGGCAAAATCTTCCCTTCAACAGTGAAAAAGCTCTTTCAATAACCATTCTGGTAGAGGAGTGGATGAAATTGAATCTTCGCTGCTGAGGGGTTAGGTTACCATGATCTTTGAACAGGGTCATCATCCATGTTTCCAAAGTATATGCTGAATCACCCAGAAGATAGGAATCATCTTGGAATTTATTATGCACTGTCTGATACAAATCTGAGTTCTTGAACACCCTGGAGTCATGAACGCTGCCAGGCCAGCCAGCATAGCAATCAAGAAAACACATTTCATGGTCACAGATGGCCGTCAAGTTAACCGAGTGGAAATTTTTCCTGTTTATGTAATTCTCAGGACATTCCTGTGGAGCTCTGATTGGAATGTGAGAGCCATCGATAGCACCTCTCACACCTGGCAGCCCTCTGTGATTCTGAAAACCGTCCATAATCACCTGAGCTTGTTCTTGGGTCGGCCAAACAATAACCTGGCTCGTGAGATTATTTTTTAGGGCTCTGCAAACTTGATTAACGCACGTAAACACGGAGCTCTTTGTCACATTGAATCTGTCAGACACTGATCTTATTGATTCTTGATTTCCAAGCAGCCACAGTGTTATCAACAAGTGCTTCTCCACCGGGATTAGCTCTCTACCTCCATATTGTGGACCAGTTGGGAGCTCTGGGCAGATTCCTAGTTCTACAACAAGTTGTTCAAATGTCTCCACCGAAAGACGAAAATGACTCCGAAACTCCGACAAATTATAACGAGGAACGACTGTCTCCGCGTAGCCCTCTATACGGACCGCTTTTCTTCGCTCTGAAAAGCACAGGTCGCCACAAAACAGTGGAAGAAAGTCTTCTATAATATCGTCGTCTTCTTTTACAGGCTCTTCTTCAAGAAATTCTACCACAGCTGCCAAAATACAGCAAACAACAACATCCAATGTTTCGGCCATGTTTGTTGCAAATTCTGCAACAATTTGTATTTTCCTACGGATAGCCGCTGTCTCATCGTTATATCGTGGGCCATTATTCCAGAAACGGAATAATCCTTTTATTGACGTGCGGATGGAATGGCTATTCTGGAATAATCCGGAATGAATTCTTATTCCGGAATAGGGTCAATCGAACGCAACCTTAGATTTGAAAACAAAATTGAGACTCTGAAGTAGAGTCAGTAGACGTCCCAGAAAAAATTGGGATGACGAGACCTTTGAAATTTGGCTAGAATTCTGTGAGATCCATAAATATGGTGTCAGCATTCTCCCAAGTTTCTCTTGCAGCAACACCTACACACGTTTTGTACATTTCTAAGTGTGACCTGTGGTCAACTATGGTAAACTGTGGTCAACTGTGGTAAACTATGGTAAACTGTGACCTTCCTGTGTCTCACAGTGACAGGGATGCCTGTGCAAGGAAGTGCCTTTCAAAATTCGATATTTGGCATATGTGTATTAAAGAGCGAAGTAAATCACCAGAAATCACCCATAACAGAAGGAGAGCACACTCATAAAACAACGGAACAGAAAATACATTTAGCCAAAATTGTTGCTTATGGCATTTTACACTCACTTCGTACAAAGATCGAACGAGGTGTACAAATTTGTTTAAGTTGCTATTTTAACGAGTGCATAAACTTAGAAACGTTCTTCCCTTATAAGAAACCACTTTGCTATTTGAAGAGTAGCCGTTGGCACAGTACCTGGTTTAATTCGACAATTTCAAGCTTTATACACAGAAATCGTGTCGCTCAGCTCAGAAAGTGTGCAGTGTAAATCGATAAGAAAATTAAGGTATTATGATAATAAAAGGCTTGTTAACGGAGTTATAAGTAAAACTAAAACTTCATCAGCAAACTAACCTTGAATGCCGGTCTGATGAGACATTATTTTGGTGGAAAATAACAAAACAGACACGGAAGACCCTCCTCCTAATCACAGCAAACCGTGTCAGAACTTCAAGGGACCGGCCATTTATGTGACGTCATGAAATTTCAGGTACGTCACTTCCGCCGAGAGCAGGAAGTGAACTCAATATTTTTTGGTGAACTTTTTGAAAAATATTTAAAAAAATAATAAATATCTTTGTATTAATTAATTTTTTTTTTTTACTATTTTCTTACCACGAGATGAGAAATAATTCAAAGTTAAAAATCACCTCAAGTCAGAGACTATTAAAAGGAGGTTGACAAGAGAAAAGTAAATTACATTTCTTATGAACAACTTTGCGGAAGAGTTTTATCTTCAGATGAAAGAAATAACAAGTAAAATCAGTGGTGTTTTTTTTTGTTTCAAATGAACCATTTTGAATCGTGGTCAAATTTTTTCAATGCTTTTCACATTGCCTTGGTTCTGTGACATCTTTCGTGACAGCAGTATCTGTCAGCGGTGAATTATGCGATTGCTTACTATAGAGAATTTCTTAGAAATCAGCAACATAAAGACAAGTTGTTATTCTAAATATAATCACAATTGCAAAAACGAAATCATGCTTTCTCGCGATACAACAAAAAATTGTTCGCTACTGCTTTACGTGAGAAGTAAAAGTGCAAAAATCTTGGATTTTATTTTCAATAGACAATTGGATAATTTTCAGGGCAACTGATCAACACTACAATTCTTACTACGGCGAACACCCGACACGTTGCAAGGAGCTTCGTGGGTTGAAGTCTTTCTTTGCGTATCTTCATTGACTTCTACAAAATTTTCCAGCTTTTAAAACGTTTTCCGGTAACCTAAATTGAAAGAATGAAAGCTCTTATTCTTGTAGGAGGATATGGCACACGACTTCGCCCGCTTACCTTGTCAAAACCTAAACCACTCGTGGAATTTTGTAATAAGCCCATGGTGATGCATCAAGTGGAAGCTTTGGCCGAGGTAAGATTTGATCACGAGATTTCGCTTACATTAGGATTATTTTGCAAGCCAAAGGTTAGTACTTATGTAGAGTTTTATCACGAATACAATTTGACGAAGGTTAAAATTTTCAACTAAAATTCCGATTATTGACTCGATTTTAGGATAATTCAGTTAAAAAGTAAGCTATAAGCTATACTTTATTTTCGAAATAAGTTTAGTGTAGACTTGAAAAAAACTTCAGTTTACCGTCTGATCGCAGAGGTTGTCTTCTTTCCTCCTAAACTTCAAGTAATTATTAATTTAACTAATATATAATAAGTCATTTATTTGCTACTTCCTTTCAAATCAGCCCTCTTCCCAGCCCTACCCCCCTTTAAGATCCCCCTTTTAAGTGCTCTTGACAAACTGTTGGCCAGCAAGTAATGCAAGCCCAGCGTGATCAATGGATGAAACCGATAATCAATAACAATCAATGGATGTATATATCAATCAACCAATCGATGGCCAAAAAAAGTGTGTTGATCTTCATCAGTTGTCATCAATTGTCATTGATTGCCATCAATGCCCGATTCCCTCTATGGCGCGCGCCTGCAGGGATTCATGGTAGTTGTATTCATCGTTGCTAAGTCTCGTGCATGGTTTGATGAATACATCTACCATGATTCACTGCAGGCGCGTGCCATAGAGGGAATCGGGCATTGTCATCGATTGTCATTGATTTTCATATTTTTGGGGAGGTAAAAAAGAAATACTTTAACAGGAGAAATATGGTGACATATAATAGTAACTCATGGTGCTACTAGCTCCCTTTGGAGGTGACCCAGTTGACTGCGATCATTGATCACCTTCGATGCATTGCCCCAATCTCCTCTCTTCTGCTGAACGACAAATTGCTTGCCAATTTCAACAGCAAAAGGGCATTCATGATGCCCTTTTTTCACACTGGGTGCAAGCCATTCTGGTTAGCCTAAATAGGACTCACTCCAGTTAGCCTACAGTTAAGTTTAGGTACATGTACTGAGCATGGGGTTGGCCATTTTATTGAGATTAGCCTGTGGCTTGCGTGACTTGCATGGGGTTGGCCATTTGCGTGGCTCACTGGCTTGTATATTAATTATACACACTTGTTACTGCCTCACACAGTGTCCCCACAAATATCCAAGGATCTTTTAATAGTATAAACATTCAATATTGCCTTTATTCAATTAAAGACATTTGACAATTAGACTTTTGAGACCAAGTGATCAAGTATCTGGATAGTTCACCACTTTAGTCAATCCTTCATCGTTATTGGCCAAAACTAAGCACTGAGCACAATAATTCATCTTGGTACAGTCACTATCAGGAAAACTTAGTAGAGCTGTATGGGATAAATGCAGACTGCAGAGAGTTGCCAACTTTCACTCCAGTTAGCCTGAATAATGCCTCAGTTGTTGTAGCCTCAAAATTCTTTGATTACATGTAGCCTGTTTTAGGGTTACCTCTTAAAAATATGATAACCCTATCATTATACAATTGAGTCAGCCACAAGTCTTGGAAGTCTGCTTATTGTGAAACTAAAAAGAATATCAAAATAAATAAATGAAGGGAAATGGTATTTGTGCTCCTATTTACATTCAGTACAGCATGGTCCATTGGGTTGAAGATCCACCATTTGTAGATTCGTGTGCTATATTTTGGACAAATTGTGTTATTCTAGGTAAATGTCAATGACACATTCTACCTTATGTCCTGTACTTTTACTTGCCATGTGTCCTAACAAACTGTCTTCAAAATGCACAAAATACTGCCTAAGATAACCTATTTTTGAAAATTTCCTGGGGGAGGATACCCCCACACCCCCCTACATGTACGTTCTCGCCCCTGTGGTGCTCGGGATTAAGTGCCGAAGGTGCTAATGCACACCCACCACCCCAATGCCAAATTCTGACTATGGGCCTGTGAGTAGGGTTGCTTGCAAGGAACACACTAGTTAGTGACAAAGTCAATGTCAGAGTAGTAATCGCAAGTGCTAAGTATGGAGCAGTAAACAGTCACAGTCTTCATTTCTGTGTAGGACTTTGTATGTCTGATCTAGTGAAAATTAGACCCAGTTCAGACATTGTGCTCTTTTTTGCAATATTAGGTACGTCACAAACACGTCGCTGTGCCAGAGTCCTGTAGCATGGCAAGAGCTTGGCGAACTTAATTGCTTAATAAATGCCAAAGTTAATTTTTAGTTTGATTCACATGCCATACTAATGCCATGCTTTTGTTCAACTTAATTCCTGAATTAAGCTCGGCACGGCAGAAGCACGACATCTGAACTGGGCCTTACATGTAGATTATTGGAGTCATAGGCAGAAAAGAAGTATTCCTAGAGCCTGAGAGTTTGATTGGTTTATTCTTCAACTTCTGCTTGCGACTCCGAAAATCTAATTTCTCTAGATGATAAGTGATGGTGTCAAGCAAAGTTGGAAAAAAATGGAATCTTTATGATTTTTCCAACTCCGATCATGACTATGACTCCCTCTCTAGTAAAAATTGTCTTAAATGATCAGTTCTAGTTATGATGCCTTTTTCAAATTCCTGCTCAAGGTGGTCCAAAGAAGAACTTAAAGACTGTAGTTTGTGAATAATTATTTTGTTTTTTTTTTATTATTATTCCTAAAAGGCTGGTGTGAAACATATCATTCTTGCTGTCAGTTACCGAGCAGAGATGTTAGAAAAGGAGATGAAGCAACAAGAGAGTAGGGTGAGCTTGTTTGACTGGTCAAATTGCTGCAGCTGTAATTAGCTTACTTAACAATGCTTATCCCGGTAAGAGAAGATGTGCCACTAAATGAAGAGCCAGCAACTTTTTTTTTGACAGCAACTGTTACAACATGTTCAGGAAGGACATCATACACTCATCACTCATCTGTCAGGTGATTTTCTGTTTACTGAAGGTGTTGTAACCGTTGCTGGCTGCTTATTCAGTGGTACATCTTCCCTTTCCGAGCTGCTGCTTTATCTTTGTACTATTCTCTTATCCTATTCCACATTTTAGATCTGACCTGGAACTAACACTGTGACTCTATGGTCTATTGTCAATTTTACTTTGCAGCATTGTCATACATGTACCATCTTTTAAAATACAAATTTAACTTTTTGAAGAGCAGGGAGAGTACAAATAAAAGTTGTCATTGTTATAAATAACGAAGATGACCTAGGAAATGGCCTAGCGCTCCAATAGTCTCTTATAACAAAAAAAAAAAACAAAAACAAAAACAAAACAAAAAATTCCCAATGACATTAGGGGGACCTAAAAGTTTACTTGAGCTATCTGCTGACTTCTCCCATTCACCACCCCCCGCCCCCTCACCTCCCCATAAGTAATGACCATTCCCTTATCAATCAATCAATCAATCAATCAATCAATCAATCAAGGAGTGTGTACTTTGTATATTGTAACATTTTGTTCTTTTCTTACCTTCTCTTGCAGTTAGGGATTACAATTACAATTTCTCAAGAAAAAGAGCCTTTAGGAACTGGTATGTAAAAAATTAGGCAATCATTAAAGGAGGAGTTCACTCCAAAAAGCATATGAAAATATTATGTATATTTAATTACATACACATTAGATACTCAACAAAGTTTCAAGTGGTGGCTCCCGTTTTAAATTTTTCAATTTCAGCAACCGATTTGGCAGGAAGCTCTGTGAGATTTGAACACCACTGCTGTTTTGTTTGTATTCAATGGATCCAAAATATCAGCTTGAGAATGTGTACATGTAGCTTCAAACTGTTTTGCAAGTCTCGAAAGGATGAGTAAAAACAGTGACATTATTTAGAAGAAAAGATCCTGCCAAGATGTTTTTTTTTCTTTTTGAATACACTTTATTTCAAACACATAGCGCTACATAATTACAGCTATTCATTTAATCAAATTGCACTACTTAGCACAACTGACACTACATTTCAAATAGACTACATTAAACTACATTATGCGCCAAGCCAACCATGCTTGGCATAACAATCATTCTATTGACTTTGAGGGCGCTACTGCGATAGACAAAGGCAATCACCGTGTCCGAAGAACTCTAGCATCTTGGCATACTGCCAAAACTGTCGGCGCCGATAACAATTCTAAACCATTACCAAGACAATATTCCATTTTATTGTAATTTTTACTTGTTATTCTATTTTATTGTAATCTTTACTTGTTCGTTAGTCCATTTTTTAGCTTTTCACACTTCTATTGTATTTTTAGTTTTTAATCTTTTCACACCCTCCCCTGCATATATTTCCAACCACGCGCTTACTATTCTTCATATTCGTTAAAGGCTATAGTAGAATAGCCGAAAGCTTATATTTTCTTAAACCTTTTTAACCAGAGAACGCTTTTTACTCTTTTAATATGTCACACCCTGGTTACAGTTCAATTTTTAAGCAATGGTTAGTTTTCAAATTTGGCGGCCGCACCATGGCTGCTGCCTTACAGGCACCCGGTAGCCTGGGGCGCCTAAGTTATGAGTGCGGGCGACTAAATTTTTGTTCAAGGAGCCCGCATGGGCGACTAAGCATCTATTTTCAATTCCCATCTAATGACTTCAACTTCCTTGTAACTTCGTTCCACTGGCACAAGATTAATCCTGTTCAAAACAATATTAAGTGCTTCATTTCAAAACGGAAACACTGAAATAATTGTCCACAGTCAAGATATTTTAGCGTATCAAACACTTAACATGCCTTTGCATTCGGCAATGTCGAAAACCATTCATTTTCAATTGTTTAGGACTGGGAGCGACTCCCAAATATGGAATGAAGAATGAATTATGGGTTGCTTCACGTTTTGTTTGCTACATGTGTGTTGATGTTTTTGGAAACGTTTTAGGGCCTGTTTGTAAGCAGGTAGGGTAACCCTAGTGCTGGGCTCCTAAAGTAATGGTTTGGGCTCCTAAAAAATTTCCTTAGGCAGCAGCCTTGCGCACATAAATTAGATTTTCACAAAAAATAAAAATAAAAAATAAAAATAAAAAGTTTTACTTAAAGGATGCTCCTGCACTTTTAATACTGCCAGTATAGACAATTCATGATTTGTTATTGGAAAAGAAATATTTTTTAGTTGCAGACATGCTGAAATCCCTTTGTAACACTTGTTGTGGACTCTTAGAACATCCTATGGCATCAATATATATTCAGAATGGAATAAAAAATACATCACTTTGTACTAGAAAATAAACAACCTGAACCAGAGTCAAAAAAACAAATTCAGAACCCAGCCGTGTAACAACTGAGGGTTTAAAAAAAGCCGCTGAAAAGGCCAGTCAATTTCAAATCAGTTATGACTTTGAGTCAGGACTAAAAATATTTTAGATAGATTGCTACTAAACCGAGTCAACACAAAAATTTCTTTGAAAGCAAAAAACCCTATGGCAGTGAGGGGAAACCGCCTGCAACAAAATACTGTATTTAATTCAAGGAAAGTCATCAAAAGCTGTGCATTGAGTGTGCACATGCACAAGAAAATTAATAAAGACAAATCAATGTACAGTAAAATAATTATGTTCACTTGACTACAAGTAGTGCAGAGGAGGGGAATCAAGTTATCCTTCTGCACGGTCTACCATAGACTTGCCACAAGTTGAACTCACAGTATAATAGTATCACATGCCAGTAGTCCAATAGTTTAACAAACACAGCAAGTCTTTTAGGTTAGGCTGCTTTGCAGCCAAGCAAGGTTGACTCGCCTCACTTGTAGGATTTTCATTTGCAATTTGCACTGAAAATAGTAGTGAGTTTGCTCTTCACTCCTTCTCAGGAGCATAGACCATCTACAGTATCTCTCCATAGCCTCCTGTCCTGTTCATCCCTCTCTAGCTCATACCAACTCTTGGCCATGGACTTGATCTCTGCTTCTAGCAAATTAATGTCTCCAGCCTCCAGGTGTTCCATGCGGACGACCTATTTTTATCTCCCTTGAGGATTCCAAGTCAAAGCTTGCCTGGTGATGGTAAAAGAAGGGTGTGACCTAGCAATTTCCATTTCCTTGTACAGACAGCTTCCTCCACTAAAGTTTGCCTTGATCTCTGCCATTGATAGTTCGATGTTACTAACTCTATCTGACCAAACCACTTGTAAAATCCTACGCAGGCACTTGTTAATGAAAGCTTGGAGCTTCTTCATCAATGTCTTTGTGAACAACAACAAAATTAATTCACACTGAAAATAGGGAGTATTATTGAGTTCGGCTGTAGCGTGACTTGCAACTGGTGTCTCAGTTTACATTTTGTGAGTCAGTGACTTTAAAACCAAAACCATTAAACGTTTGTGCATTTCTTCTACATCCAAAGAACAAATTTGGTAGTTATATACTCTCATTGATGAAGACACATTTTAGATTGTTTTTCGGTTTACATGCACACACGCAAAAAATAATTGTAATAATAATGTTCAGTAGTTGTTAAGGATCGCCTTCGGACTTCCAAATACTAGTTTGGCTTTGTTGAGATCTAAAATATACTGCAACTGTTATTCTGAATAATCCTTTCATACATGTTTATTTCCAATTCATGTTAATACCAAAAAATATATACATAAATTCGAAAAGGGAGTTGAGAGCCTTAATCCCCATTAATAAAAACTCCCCTAAAAATAACCCTATATGTACATCCATCTCCTACATACAATGCTGAAATGCCGCACAGGCATTGAGGTTAACTAGAGACCTGGTCTTTCATTAGATAAATTGGTGTAACAACCACCAAGACAATTGTGTCGCCAAGAAATGACTCAAAGGCATATGGTGCTAGCTGAAAGGTCTTAGAGCTTTTCCCAGTTCCGATTGGAGCAGACAAAAGAATATCTTCTCCTGGAAAGATAATTGCTTCTATTGGTTACTGTTGATATCGTCACACAAATGTTAATATCCCATGGCCTATATATGAAAGCTTTTTTAATTGTCCCTTTAACAATTGACCCCATGTGGAAAGCATGTCACATTTAACTGATAATCCTTGTGATTGACAGTTCTACCCAATAGCTACTCTGATTGGTCTAAGTGCAGCAACCTCCCACTGTTTTTGGGCCATTTAAAATGGCATGAATCAAGTAAGAAAAGTCCTTCATCCCAGACCCAGCAGTCCATAGATAAGAAGTCTAAGAACTTTAATTGAAAGTCTACAGTGTATGTCTACCCTCCCAGTTCATCTCAGTTTTGACATGGTACTCTCTACCCATTGGAATTTCAAACGACCCTCTGTGGGGTGGGCTTAGTATATATTTGGAACCACACATTCAATTTTTTAAACGTAAGAATCTTACATGTACATGTACACATATTCCTGTATTTTTTTTCCTCAGCTGGGCCTCTGGCTTTGGCAAGAGATCATCTTACAGTGGATGAGGAACCATTTTTCGTGTTAAACAGTGATGTTGTGTGCGACTTTCCATTCAGGGACATGTTAAAATTCCACAAAGATCATGGAAAGGAAGGAACTATTGTTGTAAGTAAACAAAAAAGAATTGGGATGCAAGTTCCAAGGTTTTCACACATTTGTATTAGTTTTTGTAGTATCATTATACAAATCATTTACATGTTGCTTAACTTAATAAATTAAAAAGTTTCATGTTCAAAAAAATCTCTGAGACTTGCAAATGCACTTTACTGTTAATATAAATTACGGAAAACTATCATGTTTTATTAACGGTTACAAAATTGTCTTAGTGAGAAACACAAAAATTTCAGGTTAGAAATTTTGAGGATACAAGCTGTTAATTAAAAATAATTTTTATGACCTCCAACACAAACGCTTTTTTCCCAAGTTGCACATATCTAAACCTGTGTAATATAAATTTTAGTAAGTAACCACTTGACTAGCTAGTATGTAAGCACTCTGAAAGTAACATAAAGAAAATACAAGTCTTAGCTACAGTGTGTATGACCTATTGTTGCACATTTGGGTTTTTTAGGCCTTGCATTTTCTTGGTTTCGGCAATTAGCAAAGGTGGCTCACCCTATTTTATTATTTTGTCTAAATTGTTAACAGGTAACAAAAGTTGAAGAGCCTTCCAAGTATGGTGTGGTTGTTTATGATGCAAATACAGGAAGGATTGACAAATTTGTGGAAAAGCCTCAAGTTTATGTGTCAAACAAAATCAATGCCGGGCTTTACATATTTAACCCAAAGATGTTAGCTAGAATTGAGGTGAGTTGAAGCACCTTATGGGCTTATAGATACAAGTGAACTGCCTCCTGTTATTAAAAGTAAATTATAAACAGTTCACCTTTTGGCTTTGGACTGGAGTACAAAATTGAGTACAGTAAACCCCTGCTTTAAAGAACCTACATTTTTGCAAGTCAGCGTGGAAAGGTTTGTGTATATCAGACTTATCAGGTGTTTGGTGAGATATAAGGCTGTTTAGGTTTGTAATAATTCAGGGATTTAAACTTTTTGCTGTTAAACTGTTTGCTACTGCCTACTTATGTTCAAAATGTCTTGATATTTCCTCACAGCTCAGACCAACATCAATCGAAAAGGAAATTTTTCCACGGATGGCTCAAGATGATGACCTATTTGCATTTAACCTCTCAGGTAGTCTGACTTATATTTTTTGTGTTCTGTTCTGTTGCTTGATAGCTACATCTTGTATGCACCCCTATTGGTTGTTTTGTGCTAACTGTGCGAAACCTTCTCTTTAATAGGTTTCTGGATGGATGTTGGCCAGCCAAAGGATTTTCTGACTGGAATGGGACTGTTTCTCCACCACCTGAGAGAGAAACATCCTGAACTTTTACATGAAGGGACAGGAGTGATAGGCAATGTTCTTGTGGTGAGTCTGCTGCATGCAATTGCGTGCAATGCCTGCAAGCTGGCTTTCACAGCCTGGACGAGTGGCAAAGCTGCAAGTACAAGTCAACGAGCAAAGCGAGGTTGCCAGAAGCTGGGCTTGAAGCTCTCTGACTCGTTTTTGTGGCTTTGCCACTCGCGTGTGTATTCCCAAACATAGCTACAGGCTATCACATGCACTGTACGTATGTCTTCAATTCCTGAAGTCTTAAGATTTAGCAACCAGTGTTGCTACATGTACTGTATCTAACATCATTTGCACGATCATCATGCCTCCTCCGATCCACCACCTTAATTAATAAAAAAGTCTGCTTACGAGCCAAGTGGTCCATCAGGCCGGAGCTTATTCCAGTTTCCGTAGCATAAAGCGACTAGGAGTATTTCTACTCCCCCCTGGATGGGATGCTAGACCGTCACAGGGTTACCACCAGCAGTAAATTCGCTGGTACCCATTTATACACCTGCGTGGAGAGAGGCACTATGAGAGTAAAATGTCTTGCCAAAGAACACAACGCAGTGCCCCGGCCAGAGCTCGAACCCGGACCGTTCGATCTGGAGTCCAGCACACTAACCATTAGGCCGCCATTAAGCCCTTCCCTGAAAAGAATCATTTCAATGATCAGCAATAAATTCCATTCCCAAGCTTTTTGTCACTTGTCAATGTTTCTCTCTCTGTGATTCCTAAAGCGGAAGCTTTTAGTAGAATAATAATCAAGACAAAAAAAAAACATCTTTATGTGTACTTGTGAATGATTTTTTTTTAAACATGAGCTGTTTATTGAGGTGACAAATTTCAAACTCTACAAGAAACGTCAGTGAAAAAAAAATATTTTAGAGCTATACATGTCTTTCAATGCTTGCGTCCTGAATTGGTTGTTACATCAAGACGATGCCCCTTTTTGAATAATTAGTAATGCTTTCTTTCTAATCGTCACTTGCTCTGTTTGTAACTTAGGATCCTACAGCGAAAATAGGTGAAGGCTGTAGAATAGGACCTAATGTAGTCATTGGACCAGGAGCTGTCATTCAGGACGGTAAGCGCGGGAAAACATGTAACGATTGCAAGCGCGGGAAAATATGTAACAATGTCTAGCGCGGGAAAACTTGTAACGATGCCAACCGCGGGAAAACATACAACGATGCCAAGCGCGGAAGAACGTACAACGATGCCAAGCGCGGGAATACATGTAACAATGTCAAGCCTTCGACAATCCACGCCAGTTATCTCATTTATTTTGGTTTTATTATAAAGTCCACAGTATTCTTTGCATCCCTCATGTTGGTCGTCACGCGAGGCTTCTCTCTATGAATGTAGAGGAGTGTTGTGTGACGATCCAGTTAACGCCTGCGAAGGCATTAACCTGTTTTTCCTTCTTCTCAGGAGCATGCCTTTCACGGTGCACAATTTTACAAGAAGCCGTCATTAGGTCGCATTCCTGGATTCATTCTGCCATCATAGGCTGGAAATCTGTTGTAGGACAATGGGTAGGTTCACTGCTAATTACATTCAAAACCCCTCCGGCCCTAAATTCTTTTTTTTTTTTTAAAGTACAGTTTTTGCTTTTGCTGAAATCTAGTGTTGCCTGCCTTGTTTATACCATTTGGTAGAATAGAGCGGTTGCATTAACTTGGTAAAACGGTACTAACTATTTTCCAAAATCACCAAACCGACCGACAGAGATGGTGCTTACCATTCATAATAATTTATAGTTTTCCTTAATGGGAGTCTGGATACGGAAGAAATGAACAAATGGCACAGAATTTTCCAAAGGTTCATACCAACCGGAATGAAACTACATGTGCTGCCTTAAAGCGTTTTCTTGGAAATCTACATGCTGTTTCATTTGCTTTTCCACCGAAATGTGTGGTTAAATGGTAAGCACCCCTGGCATGCTTTCTGCAAGATGACTTTCGTTAAGCGTTAATACACAACGCAATGTTTCGTCTTTTGGGAATGCATAGAGGTAACTTTCTTATGAATTCCTTTGCATTATTACAATCCAGCCAACACCAAGTAAAATAACCTACGATCGGCGCGATCTTTATTACAACTACCAGGAATCTTTGAGCGTTTGACGCCATCATGCAAATTGACTATTTATAAGATGGCGAGCTCGAGGTTTCTATCCACTGATAATTGGCGAGTGAGGGTGGAAGCACCGAGCCAACTATTCTCCCCTCACCAACTATCAAAGTCGATAGAACCGAGGGCGAGCCGTCTAATTGTTTTAGCATAACCGAGTGGTTTATCTATTTAAAAAAAAAAAAAATCTCAAGAGTTGATTTGTTGATGATTTTAATTGATAAAATTAAGCGAAAAACTGAGCGCGTGCTCCGAGAGCCGTCTATCGACCATTAGTAGAATTCTACTAGTACACTAATGCAAATGCTGCAATGTGATTGGCTGAGCTATTGAACACTATCAGCCATTAGTGTGCAGTTGCCGAAGGTCGTCCACAAAATGCGACGTTTTTATCGTTTTTCCGAAGTTTTGGAAGGAAGTCTAAATGTAAATGGCTAATAAAATTCCCGAGAAGACTAAAAGAAGGACATTAGCGGTTTCTTGACTTTAAAAGCTTGAAATTATTGAAAAACGGGTGCACGCGCGTAAACAACTGCAAATTTACCAAGGACAATTCAATGCGTGCGATTTCGTTAAACCGTTAAGTTCGATAATGCGTAGGAAAATAACTAGAAACCATTATTCGCGTTTATTTCAGTCAGAATTCTACTAAAGCAATTAGATTATTCGCTCTCAATTTCTATGAGGTGATAGTTGATTCGGCCTGCGGCCTGATCAACTATCACCTCATAGAAATCTCGAGCTCATAATCTAATTGTTAAATAGACGTCACCTGTGTGGCCAATCAGATTGCACGTTTTTCAATGGTGGTCACCTGCGTGCGAAACTTCTAAACTGAGCAGCAGCCAATCACAGCAGCTACACACAATTCGATTGAGCTCGTGATCAGCATGGAATGTTTGGCGTCGATTTTTTAATTGAAAAGAAAGGATTCAGTACAATAAATCCGTTCAGATGCCACTGAAAGAAATTTCATTTCTGAAACATCAGTTGAGTTTTTAAACGTCACCTGGCAAAATTGAGCGTAGTAATATACTACCAACTCAGTTGAAAACCCTTCTATCCTCCGTAAAGGGCGGATTGAAATCATCCACTTTTTTATTTTATTTTATTTTATTTTTATTATTTTTTTTTTTTTTTCAGGTTCGGATGGAGGGTGTATCTGTGCTCGGAGAAGACGTCATTGTTAAAGATGAATTATATAT
Source organism: Meandrina meandrites (assembly GCA_963693305.1). Lineage (NCBI taxonomy): Eukaryota > Metazoa > Cnidaria > Anthozoa > Scleractinia > Meandrinidae > Meandrina > Meandrina meandrites. The sequence goes on from OY855914.1 coordinate 16,370,198, forward strand.
TAATGGGGGAAGAATTCTTCCTCACAAATCCATATCAGACTCATCACCAGAGCCGCAAATTATTATGTAAATAGAGAATAGCCAATGAAAAATTTCTTAAATAACTGTATTAGGTTTAAAGTTTAAGAAGCCTTTTTGGGTAAAGATGTCGCTGTAAAGAACGGGTATTTTAAAAAGAAAATTTTAAGCAAGCACGATGGAGACGCAGATTTTTTATATATATATATATACACTACCGTTGCGCACAACACAGTTGAGACGTGTTCGTTGTGTGCATGTTTTACAAGATTACTTGAGCCTGTGAGTGAGGGTCGGAGAGCAGCTCTCGCAGGGTCTCGCATGAATGGCTTGCTATCCTCCGAGACAACATAAGAACAAACAACAGGAACAATTCCCCTAGCCTTCAAAACGATAACAACTGCTACACTAGAAGACCACTAGAATTACAAGCTTGCGAAATCTGCTACACAACTGGCCCGTGAACTATTAGAAATCATTCATTTCATTAAGGTCCGATCTTGACAGATTGAAAGCGGTAACAAAAATTAAATTAAAATTAACGATTATTAGTAACTTATCAAAGTAAGTTGGTGGGCTCTATTCCTGGATAAGCGTATTCTATTTTGTACAACATGGCCCAGGGTACCGGCTTTTAATTTGATGTAACAGTTTCACACTGAAGAAGGACTATGCCTGATATTATTTACCTTCCCATATAAATAGTTCTTCAAATGCGACAGCTGTTTTCTATAGTCAATATACAAACACATCCTTTATCGCTGCATTGCAAGAGTTTACTTTTAAACTATTCTTGTTATTTCGTATAACGCTTTACATAGTGTTATGATGGGGTGGGGACAAAATTACACTTTCAACACCTTTTTATTTATTTATTTATTCTTTTTGTTTACCTACATTTAGGAATAATTTTCCACCCAAGCTTAGCATTCCATTCAGGGGTGATTAGTAAGACTCCTACCTGATTTATACTGCAGAAACCAGAGTCTGTCTCGCCGTTTTGAGTAACCGGGTTGGATTACAGCTCTCGCAAAGTTTCACTTGAATTGCCCCGGTACGGTAACCATCCGACAGAGCAATAGAACAAAGGACTGCGAGAGCAATGCCCCTAGCTTGCAAGTTAACTAGGGATACTACACAACTACTATAAAAAGGCTTTACTGTTTTACATGTCGTGATTTTGTTTGGTTTTCATTTGAGTCTCGTGGGGTCGAAACTGGCTTATTTGATGTCCAACAAGAAGTTGCTATAGCAACTTAAAACCGCGCTTATATCTTTTTTTCTCATTAAGAGCTTTCTTACTCAAAAGTCACGGTTAAATTCAATCTGATTGCACTTTGAGTAAAGGACTAGCAAAGTAGTCACGCGAGTCACACAATCCGAGGTTTACGTTATCCAATGCTATCTTTAGCTGGGAGGTTTTTTCCCTACTAATGACGTAACCCCTGCACGTTCAGGCACGCTCAATTGTTTACCTAAGCAAATATTAAATTCTGCTTCAAATCTTCTTCAAATCGCTTCTATGAAGCAGCCAAAGGATCCACTTCAATTGCCTAAACCCACAAGAAATACTCGCAAAAATTACAATTAAATTAATGACCGTCGCTTCTGGCGAAATAAACTTGCAAAGAAAAAATAATCTTTTTTGTCATATAGTGAAATTGAAAGCTGCAAAGTCGGCCTTTTTTTAGTGTATTCAATATTCTCCTCGAATCCAACGCTTCGATAAAACGAAAAAAAATACTTAATACACAATAAAGAAAACAATATCCGTAACATTTTCCGTACATTAATGTTTCAACAGCTTTTGGAGAATAAACATCACAGGCTGCGTGATTTCAAAGCCCCAGTCACGATTTGGCCGAGTCACAGTTAAGTTTAATTTTTTGTGCTATGAGTGAAGGACCAGTAAAGTAGTCACGCGTGTCACACAGTCCAATCTTTAGCTATACGGTTTTTTCCCTACTAATGACGTAACCCCTGCAAGTACGGGCACGCTCAATTGTTTACCTCAGCAAATATTTAATTTTCCTTTAAATCTTTGAACTCGCTTCGATTAAAACAGCCAAAGAATTCACTTCAATTGCCTAAACCCCCAAGAAATTCTCGCAAAATTACAAATAAATCAATGACCATCGCTTCTGGCGAAATTAACTTGGAAAGTAAACACAATCTTATTTGTCACGTACCGAAAGTGAAAGCTGCAACATCAGCGCATTCCATGGCTGACGTAATACCTTTTTTAGTGTCTTTAAATTCCCTTTGAGCCCAACGCTTCGATGAGACCAAAAGAAAAAATATTTTATACACAATAAAGAAAACAATATCCGTAACATTTTCTGTACATTGATGTTTCGACAGCTTTTGGTGAATAAACATCCCAGGTTGCGTGATCCGAAGTCCCGATCGCGATTTGGTCGAGTGGAAGTTTGGGTCTGGTTACCGACAAAAAAAAAACGACGAAAAAAAATAAATCCCGTGCAGAGCAAGAACCGCGCTCGGCCCATGGCCGCGCGGTTAAAAAGCAACCTCGACATAAAACAACTGCTTCACGTTCGGGTCATGTAGCAGCTCTCGTAAAGTCTCACATGAGGGGCTGAGAGAACAATAGAACAAACAACAAGAACAATGCCCCTAGCCCCCAAAACAATAGCAGCTGCTACACTAGGGGACCAGTAGAATTACAAGCTTACGAGAGCTGCTATGCAGTCACGTTCTCAGAAATGTGTGGCCATTCCACGTTCACTTGTTTTGTGAAGGGCCGCTTATGGTGGCTCCATATTTATTACGGTTGCACTTGTCCATGACAAACTTTGCGTTATAACTTTTTAGGCTTTGACGCGATGGCGGTGAAACTTTGGGAAAATGTTCACCTATCATTCGGCGATAGTAATATGAAAATCGATTTAACTGGTTAAAAATATTTTTGATGTAACTGGCAATTAATTGGACCCCACTGTTTACAAAAAATCGAGTCCAGAAAAAAAATTTTGCTGAAAGATTTTGGCTAAACTTCTGAAATCAGCTTATATTGACTAAATACATATTATAGCCAAGTTTCAGAAAAATCGTCGGAACAGAATCGCTGAAATATTAAGGTCACCTAAATTCGACATTTAAATTCTATTGAAATGTTCTTTTCTTGGCGCCTGTTGTGAAAACAAGCTACGAACCCAAATTTTTGCAAGAAGCATCCCCAATGTTTGCTAAATCAATGTGCCTCGCCGATTTGCGATCGTGACAACCGCTAAAAAGTATTTGCTTTGCCATTAAACATTACAAAATGATAGAAAATCTTCTCAAACCAACAAAGTTACATTTTTCATAAATTTTTCAAAATTACACCGCAGTTTTGTGTCAAACTCCTTCCAAACAAACTTCAGGATACTGCAATGTTTTTGCATCGATTTTTGCTGCTGTACGATGCTGTAAATTGGAGAATTTATGTTGGGATTTCAAGCGGCTCCGCGACTTTTCTCTGGCCAAGCGGACGAGCAGTTTTGTTTATGTAGTTCTGAATACGAAATGAGCACGTGCGTTATTTATTGCACGAATTCGCACCTTTTCAAGGGGGGTGTATTTGATATGCGCGCCCAGGAGGGGAGGGAAGATGTACGCTCAATGAAAGTAACAATGAGGTGTATTGTAATTTATTGTGGAGATTAACGAACTGTCACTAACAGCAATAAATCACATAAGAGTTGAACAAACGATTGCAATTGTTCTAAAGGATACGCAGATGAAATAAATTCTTTGTTTTTGAGCTTGAATGCAGTGGCGAAGTGGACGAGTAGTTTTGTTTAGATTTACAACGGCAGATTTTATAACTGCTGCACCTCCTGGGCGCGCATATCAAATACACCCCCCTTGAAAAGGTGCGAGTTCGTGTAAAAAATAACGCACGTGCTCATTTCGTATTCAGAACTACATAAACAAAACTGCTCGTCCGCTTGGCCAGAGAACAGTCGCGGAGCTGCTTGAAATCCCAACATAAATTCTCCAATTTACAGCATCGCACAGCAGCAAAAATCGATGCAAAAACATTGCAGTATCCTGAAGTTTGTTTGGAAGGAGTTTGACACAAAACTGCGGTGTAATTTTGAAGAAATTATGAAAAATGTAACTTTGTTGGTTTGAGAAGATTTTCGATCATTTTGTAATGTTTAATGGCAAAGCAAATACTTTTATCGGCTGTCACGATCGCAAATCGGCGAGGCACATTGATTTAGCAAGCATTGGGGATGCTTCTTGCAGAAATTTGGGTCCGTGGCTTGTTTTGGCAAAGGGCGCCAAGAAAAGAACATTTCAATAGAATTTAAGTGTCGAATTTAGGTGACCTCAATATTTCAGCGATTCTGTTCCGACGATTTTTCTGAAACTTGGCTATAATATGTATTTAGTCAATATCAGCTGATTTCAGAAGTTTAGCCAAAATCTATCAGCAAAATTTTTTTCTAGACTCGATTTTTTGCTAAAAGTGGGGTCCAATTAAATGCCAGTAATATCAAAAAATCAGTTGTGTAGCAGCTCTCGTAAGCTTGTAATTCTACTGGTCCTCTAGTGTAGCAGCTGCTATTGTTTTGGGGGCTAGGGGCATTGTCCTTGTTGTTTGTTCTATTGTTCTCTCAGCCACTCATGTGAAACCTTACGAGAGCTGCTACATGACCCCAAAAAATATTTTTATCCAGTTAAATCGAATTTCATATTACTATTACCGAATGATAGGTGAACATTTTCCCAAAGTTTCTCCGCCATCGCGTCAAAGCCTAAAAAGTTATAACGAAAAGTTTGTCACGGACAAGTGCGCCCGGAATAGATATGGAGTCACCTTAACATGTGGTAAACACGTGCAAATCCATGTTACCGCTCATTCTCGTTACCGTTGTAGCTTGTTGCTATCGAGCAAGCCTGCCTTGTTGGCCGTGAAAGGCTGGGGCGCACATTGTATCCAATCAGAAGTCGACTAGAAGCTGTCCTCGGCTTTTGATTGGATAATGACGGTGGTCGCACTTGTTGGCCTTCTTCCAGTAATTTCCAACAATCATAGTCAAGAATTCTCTCTCACCACCCGAATTGTTATGTAAATAGGTAAAGAAAAAACAGTTAAGAGTTGATATTTACTAGATAATTACTTCGGCTCACAGCATTATTGGGTATATTGCAGGCAACTTGGCCTCGGCCTCAGCCAAATCATCTTGAATTCACTTTTGCGATGGAAGCGCTTTCCTTCGCTTGCGAGCTCTTAAAATGTTTAAAGTGCTGAAAATCATAAGAGGAGACCTTTTTTCAACCAGTACAGCTTTGTTGCGGCTACTATAGTGACGAGTCACAGCCTGTTCGTCTTCTTTTAGCACTATCGTTAAACCCCAAGTCATTTTAATGACTGTTGTTTTAAGTAATGTTTAATAACACCAGGCGCAGCCGAGTGTATTAGACGTGATAAAACACGAACTGCGAATTTATTGAACGGCTTCAAAATCTTCTGGTGTAGATCAACTCATTCTTGTACTAATATTAGCCGTGTCTTTATCAGATATAATGACACTCATTATACATTAATTCCTTTTGTCTTTTCTTTATGAATTATTAATGAGTTTTTGAATCGCTGTTATAAAGTTGGTAGCCAACGCCTCCTCTTTTTTTTTTTTTTCTAATAAAGAACGGCTCAAATCTGCGAAAAATTGTAAATGGCTCTGCGCTGCCCTAACGTGCTAGTTAACAAAACCGAGCCTGGTACCTAAGCAATCTCTGCTGCCTCGTTTATTGCGCGAAGCTCATTGAGACTGGGCTCGTTTATTGCGGGGGCGGGGAAGGCAACACCGGCGAGTGCTAATCAGTGACGTCACTGATCAGAGTAGAGTGAAGAACGCCAAAGAAAGTAGGCTGCACGAGACCGTGTTTCGATTCATGTGTAAACTGACTCACGTGATGATCTTAGACATTATTTTATTGATTTTTAATTTCATCATCATTATCATCATCGTCATCATGTCATTACCGTCATCGTCATCATCATTTATCGAATCACGGGCAACCTCGTTCCCAGGGTCTCTCTCTCCCCGCCCCCAAGAGCGAGAGAAGAGAGACCCTGGTTGCGGCTGGTCACGTGCCACCCAGGATTTGGGTGGTGACAAAAAATTCATTGAAGGGAGGGGCGGCTTAGACTGCTTTTGTCAATACTAAGCCTACAGTTGTTGAGGAACAACCCTCCCTGTGGTTTTGGTTTGCCACCCAGATCACGTGACCAGCCGCAACCAGGGTCTCTCTTCTCTCGCTCTTGGGGGCGGGGAGAGAGAGACCCTGGGAACGAGGTTGAATCACGGGATCATATTCATTAATGAAATGATCCGTGAAATCGAGAACCTAAAATGAAACCAAGCTATTGCTTCCAATTATTTATGTAGGCTTCGGTCTCGGACATTATTTACGTTGGGGAACGGGGGGGCTACAAATTAATTTATTTCCTTAAAGTTGGAGGGGGAGGGGGGAGGGGTGACCCACTATTTAGCTATGTTAGAGCCACTCTAGAGCACACCCAATCACCTGCGACTAATTAAGTAATGTTTAAGCAGCAGTGTTTTATCAAGTTTAAAACACGAGGTGCAGCCGAGTGTTTTAGACCTGATAGAACACGAACTGCGAATTTATTGAACGGTTTCAAAATCTTCTGATGTAGATCAACTCATTCTTGCACTAATAGTTAGATTAAAATTGGACATAAAGTTTAGCCGTGTCTTTATCAGATATAAAAACACTCATTAAACATAAATTTCTTTTGTATTTTCTTTATGACTTAATAATGAGTTTTTGAATAATTATATAGTCCGTAGTATGCAGTTTATTCGCCAGTTAGTTTTCCAGAAGCAATGTTATATATTAATTAATACACCTACTTAAAGGCCAAATGAACCAAAATTTCGACATTCTTTCTTTAGCGATTTTAAAGCAACGAAACGCTAGAAGAACTCATTATTAACTAAACTTAAGACGAAATTTTGCTTTCTGAGCCTTAAAGCGCCAACTATAGCAAAAACTACGAAGATTTCCGAAGACTTCACGAAAACGTTTCCAAAATGACCGCGCACTGGAATGGAAGGAATGGATCGAGCTTTGAATTTTGTGACGTAATAGTTTTATTTCATGGCTTGGCGATCGAAGAGACGATCATCTTTTAAAGAGCGAATAATGTAAAGTTTGAGAGTTTGAGTCAGTTTAAGTAATTCTGAAAGAATCTAAGCTTTTTTTTAAACATGGTTGTTATATTTTTTACTTCATTGTAATCCAGATCAAAGATTAATAATTATCAAAGCACTGAGTAAAATTGTAAGCATTGTACGATATAGGAGGTTTTCAAACACTGGATGGCGTACAAAAATCATCAGTCTGCTCAGCTTGGTATAGAACAATTAGTTTTGTTATATACCCCAATCTAAATGCAGTTTTTTTGGATTTGCACGTAATTCTTATCAGGACGTGTGCGGCTTGCAACCCGGATCGGTATGCAGCGCGAAGGTATCCTAGGATGTGGCCAAAAGCTAAGATTGAATTCACTGTTTCTTTTCTGTTCTCGAGAGTCACACAAAACACAAACACAAATTTGTACACAAAAATTTAACTTGAATGAAAGGATATTTTTCAATGCAAATTCGAAACTGCAAAGCATCACGCAGGGTAAAACTTTCAGTGAATAAATTCGTGTCGTTTTCAGCTGAAGGAAAATTCAGTGTTGAAATAAATACTGAGCGTTTACACACTGTCCCCGCGGACACTGTGAGTTCTGTTTGTATTAGCTGTTTTTTGGTCCATATTTATTTAGCCGGTACATGTTATTTAGGGCTCGAAATTAACGGTTGTAAACCCAACATATATATACAACATTTGAAGCTTAATTTTATACGCGTCAAAAAGCACGTGCACGTGCATGAAGCAAATTATTTGACGAGGATATTGAACTAACGAACTCAAATTCTAATGCTTGATCATGACCAGCCAAACCAACAAAGTAAAAGTGCTAATAATCATAGCAAATACTCTATCTAGCTCTAGGTAGAAAGATGCAAAATGCATACCTCTAACTTCCTTCGTTTAGCAAAAGCCGAACGGACAGTGGGTCTTTGTGCTTCGGAAGACATTCTTCCCCGTGATTTCTTTTCCGAACAAAAAAAAAAATAGTCCGCGGCTCAGCATCCTCTTTGAGGTGGAGTCTCAGTGGCTTGAAATCAGAACCCAGAAACCTACGTATTGCCAGATTTTCTCTGAAGTAGTCTTCGGTAAAATGAACCGCACAAATGCGAGAGTTCTTTTCTGGCTGAAATTCTTTTCTTTTCATTTTCAAAAGCCATTGTTTCCTGAGCTTTGATTTTGCTGGAAACTTAAACGTACTTACTTTCGACTTAGAATAATTTAAGCAGTTTAGTGCTGCTCAAAACACCATGATGTTCCATTCTTGTGAGCTTCATCACTAAAAGACTTTGAATTTCCCGCAATTTCACAGCGCACCAATACTGACGTCACAGTTTTATGTTCCGAAAATTTCCCGACAATTTTCCCGAGCGCTCTACGATTATGAAGGCCAAAACTAAGCATTTTTCAACTTGAAATTTCTCTGTTTTGCAAAGTCCAATTCCTTTGAAACTTCGGAATATGTTTATTTGGTTCTTACTTAACAAATTGGCCTAAAAAACAGAAAATTCGAAATTTTGGTTCATTTGACCTTTAAGTCTGCATTAATAATCGCTTTGTGGGAGGAGACACAAAATGCCGCATTTTAAAATGCTGCTAAGAGGAGTGTTTAGTTTGCGGCGCCAACTTTGAGGCCTCTTGATAGGTTTAAAAGAAGAAAGCGTCATTAATTATTGATCACAAAAGGAACAGTTAAGACGTTTCTTTCGCAAAATGTTTGACAGGAAAATTAGTTATACAAATATACCTATAATTATATAAAACGCTCGTCGATCGTCATTATGCAAATTTTACCAACTGTTTTTGCCCTCGCGGAACGGGAAGTAATCTAAAAACGAAGAAGTATTGCGACACAACTATTCATTTTCAGAAGAGTTTGATGCAAGCAAAATATAGCACAACAGGTAATTGAGCAGAAATCGCTTTTACAATCCTAAAGTGTAACGTAAATGGTTTAAATTAGTATAAAACTGTTCTTTTTTGCACTGTTCTCATCGAGACGATCAATACGTCAATTGCAAGGTCAATATGTTTTAATTTTTGTTTTGCTTTTTTATTCTTTCAAAATATAATTATATTGCAATTGAATACTATTTTTGATTTCAGAACGAGATGTTTATCGCTGTCGTGATCCTATTTCTTCACCGTTTCGTTTTCAATTTAAATTATCAATTGTTAAGTAAAGTAAAACATAATGGCTGCAGCAGGGGTCTTGAAAAGTGTTTAAATTAATTTATATTTTCAAACGCTTAAGGTTAAAATTAATATTAACCTTTAATCTGCTCAGCTATAGTTCGAGATCTTTACCGATTTACCGTCGTAATAAAAAACAATGTTACCTTTTTCAGATTATAGCAAGTATTTGTGGGCTGTGTTTCCTTTGACCGGAATATAAAAGGTCTGTAGGTCCTTTGTGGAACCAGTTATTCTCACAGGGTCGATAGACGTTGGAATATTTGAGAGGAACTTCTGCTTGCCACATCATACAGGTATGTTGATGTCTTGAAAATTCTTCCAAATTCTTAAGGTTTGTTTAAACGTTCTTCAAACGGTTTCGCTAATCTTCGAGGATGTTTTAAAAATGTATTAAAATTTCCGGTGATTTTCATATACCGTTCAAAAATAACCTAGTCACCTATCCGGGTTCTCAAAGCGCACACTGTGCGGCCTCGGTACGCGTTTTTCTTTTTTAGTGCGGGCCTTATCGCTATAGGAAGGAATTATTCGCAAGCACTGTCGCTTCTGACCACATTCGCTTATGGGCGCGCGCGAGTACAAGAAAACGCGAAACACCAGGAACATGTATTAAAAACGTGCCAACTTACAATTCCGCTTATGATCAAACACACTTGCTTCTCGTTTATGAGTTTGATTACTTCGCGTATATGTGCTGATTTTATTGTTAAACTGGGCAAGGGGATTGGCACAAACCAAGCTAGTATCTAAGTATTTTTGCAGTGTTTATCAAAGTGCATAAACTTAGCATTCAGTTCTAGCGAGGCAATTTCCGGACACCTGCACACCGAGGCATTTTACATACGCGGACTAAAGAGTGTTGGCCGAGAGGAGTTGAGTAATGAGTGCCTTATATTTTCCGATTATTTTTTCATGAAATATAACAAAAGAATGTTGTAACGAGTCTTAGTCAACTGGTATAAAACGAAATTCGAAACAAGTTTTCGGACTAACATGTTTTGTCCTCAACAGTTTAAAAATTATAAACAAACAGTAATCATATTAATTATCCCTCCTAAGTGATAGGTAGGCCCACACATTTTCATAAAAAAAAAATTGATGATCGTTGCCAAAAAATTCGTAATTGACAAGTCTTTGGACAAACTTATAGTCTCCCTCGGAGCCGTTTTTAGTGTCGTCACGCAACGCTCTTCCCCACAAACGGCTGCTCACATTCGAACAACATTCCTTTCCTCCGTTTCAACCAATCACCATTCGGGTTACATATTTCGAGAACTGTGCGCGCCAAAGAAATCTAACCAATCATTTTGCTTGTTTCATCTTGGAGTTCACAGCTTTCAAAATAGCGACCCTTGAAGAAGTGTTTGATGTTGTCAGAAAGACATATCAAATTTCTAGCTTATTGTGGTTTTCAATAACATACGAACTCTGAAATTCAACCTCAACCAACGTTTTTATATTGGTTTAGGGTTTTCGCAACCGTCAACCTTCTAAGCGGACTTCTCAGGAAACCGAAGTTAACTTCAGCCGGGTCAAAAGGTCACGTCTGCCAGCTGTGATTGGTAGATTTCGATCCATTTTGTTTGTTTCTGTTTTTCAAGGTTCGTTGCCTGACGACGGCTGCGAAAAACGCAGTCGTTTAGATTTCGCATATTATTAAAAGGAGCAATAAGGCACAGCAAAAATCTGGAATTGGCCATGTTCTAAACGAGCAGGGGACTGGGTACGAACAAATTTTTTCTTGGTACGAACATACAATATCGCTTGAATTGAAAATGGGGCACGTCATCTGAAAGAGCATCCAAAAATTAGTAAATTTACCAAGTTTGATGGTTATTGGTTTAAACGCAAAGGCACGGTACACTTTTAAAATAAGAGAGCTTAGTATGGATTGGAGGACGCCTGTCCCTCCAATCCATACTAAGTGTACCATGACTTTGGGTTTAAACCAATAACCGTCAAATTTGGTGAATTTACTAATTTTTGGATGCTCTTTCAGATGACGTGCCCCATTTTTCAATTCGATCGATATTGAATGTTTGTAACGAAGAGAAAATATGTTCGTACCCAGTCCCCTGCTCGTTTAGAACATGGCTAATTGGGAAAATCGTTGAAGAAAGAAAGGATGTTTTTGTCAACCTAACGACGGGTTTCGGAAAATCTCCGGCTGCAACACCAGAAGAAGCATACGTGATATGATATCGATCGGGAATTGTAAAAACATTTCGAGGCTTTCTCACTGCATGCATCTGCAGTGCTAACTAAATGCTAAATGCTAACTAAGCGTTTTGTTCTCGTGAGTTCACGATCCTTGTAGAGTCCCTTCAATTCATGTGCGAGCCCTCCAAGACATAGTAACTATGTCCAAGATGAATGCCGTTTTGAACATGACGAGTCGTCTTTAGCAAAGCTTTGCAACCTGAACTCGCTGGTCGCTGAATAGCTACTCACATTCACATCCGGACATGAACAAATGACCGCCGGTAAATTGAAATATATAATCTTTTCTGAACTACATTGGAGCAAATAAAGCAACGATTACTTTGTAGAGCTTTCTTTGGCGTCTCACATATCGGAGAAACTCCGATCCTTTACAACACTTGAGTACGCGGGAAAAATCGTGTTGATTACAATCTCTTGTACTCTGATTGGTCACATAAGAAACAAAGGGAAAGGAATGTTGTTCGAATGTGAGCAGCCGTTTGTGGGGAGGAGCGTTGCGTGACGACACTAAAAACGGCTGCGAAGGAGACTAACAAACTTAAAGATTTCAAGAATTCTTAAAGAAAATTTCTAGCATCTTTCGTATATCTTGTGAAATTTGCGTAAAATAATGTGGAATGAATTAGAAAGACATCTTCCAGCTACGCACTACTTAAATAATTAATTAATATTAGCACTTTTTCCTGTTATAATGGCGCAAAAATCAACAGCTTAGTTGACATTTTAAGTAAAGATTGACATTTAGAACAAACCATAAGACGACACCTGACAGACCATTTAATAGATAGTAAGGTAATATTCATATTAAGCACGGGTCATAAAATATAAAATAATAATCTTGTGTGTTTGGTTTAGTTATTGCTTTTGACCAAAACTATGCCAAATAATTATTTACATTTTTTTTCTTATAAAGGAAAACGTTTAAAAAATTGTCATATTTTATAGTTAAAATTGTGTGAGCTCTGCGCGATATTAGCGATATATTCGAAGTTACCCAGCTCCCGGCGTGGTTTTAGCACAATGTTTGTTTCTCAATTAACATGTCGCCCTTTTCTAGAAAAATATATATATATGAAATCAAATTTATTAACTAATTCAGTTTAGTTCGTTTCTGGCCTCCATTTTAGTCTTCTGCGCAGACTCTTTTTGTGGTCGTCACGCGTTGCTCCTCCACGTGAGGGAGGAACGCGTGACCAGTCCAAAGAGCGTCTGCGCAGAAGGCTATTCCAATTTGTGCCATCTGGAAAAAACTGTTCTCAGTTAGCCCCGTCCTACATAAAGCTTTGTTTCTATTACATAGCAGTTGTATTTCAAAAACTCTCTTACAAACGCTTTTTGGGTATTTACGTGGAACACTTCTGCTTGAAATTAAGTCTGAATTACAAACTGGCCTGTGGAAAAAAAAAAGTAGCCGACTGCAGCTGCTGTAGCACTGAAAAGACCTTGTTAAGATTCATGTGTAAAGAAAAGACCCACTTTTGACATGAGACATTATTCTTGTTTTTTTTGTTCCTTTATGAACTCTTTTTAATATTCGAACAAAATGTAGGAGTCTGTTTAACCTGTTATAAAAACGCAAAAATCAACAGCTTTTTAAATAGCTTTCACTTTAAGAAATGATTGACAGTTACATCAAGTCATAACACGAAAGCTGACAGATTATTTCATGTTTAACGAAGGAAAGTCTCTTTTTATGTACGTACAAAGCCCCGTTACAAAGCACGATTTCTCGTTTGCGGGGTTTTGATTGGCGTCCTCCTTAAGCTTCCTTATCACGCACTTTGCAATAGAAAAAAAAGCTGTTGTGACAATTATGTGATTCACATTTTTGTTATTTTGTTTGCTTTGTTTGTTTATTGGTTGGTTTGTTTATTTTTAATTACTTTATTTTTCAAACAAGGACCGAGATGCATTCGCTGGTTTTCCTGATGGTTGTTCTGTTCGCCATTCCATGTGCAGGTATGTCTAGCAATTTATCTTAGCGTCAAGGCGAGTGAAGTTTTCGCCACTCAAGAGATTGGCGCGACAAAAAATATTTTCTGATCAGAAACCGAGTCAACAATAATGTTGACTTTAAACTGATAATTAAGCCAACAAGCCAATCTAAATATATTTACGATATACAAACGGCTCGATAGTATACCGTGACAGGCTACTTCTCCGATCTGAGAAAATTATGATGTTAATCTTTTACGGGTAATGTGCCTTTTCTCCCATAATTAGGTTTAAAATGTTTGTTTATTATTCTTTACATCAAACATAGTGACGTTTATGTTTATTTTAGTCTGCGTACCTCGCAGCTGGTAGCATTATCACACAATGGCGAACTTTTAGCGGCGATACGCAGGCTAGTTTATTTATATATTTATTCATTTTCATGAAATGTTCTCATTTATAATCAATAACTAGAAACCTGTCTAGCCAATCAGTTTCGCTGTGGGAATGGCAAGTGTATCTCCGTGCATTGGCGCTGTGATGGGACGGATGACTGTGGTGATAATACAGACGAGCAGTGCAGTAAGTAGTTCTGTTTACTTTTTATAAGTTTGTTCTAGTGTATCATTCTATCCCCGTCAGTGATTAAATTGTAATGGGCCCTAAGTTACCAATACGATCAGATCAGATCAGATCAGATCATGGAGACCATGATAATATAGGAATTAATCACCGAGATTGTCTAAATTATGTGTTATCGAACTATCTTAGCTTCTACGATCACATCAGGCCTCGGTTGTTCAAAGGGGGGATAATGCTATCCACTGGATAAATCACTATCCAGCGGATAAGTGTTGACAAAACATACTACGCTATCCACTGGATAGCGATTTATCCGATGGATAGCGTTATCCACCCTTCGAACAACCCGGGCCAGGACGTAAACCAAGGAGCGTCAATAGGCCATTTCCGAGTTACCTTTTGCCTCTGCGTCAAAACGGGTCTTCGTGAAAAATCAATCATATGAAAATGAGTTTCACCTGCACGTCAATTTTCATACAAATCAAACTCGTTTTCATTTGAATTGAATGGTTTCGCACGAAGACTCGTTTTGAAAATTAGATGTTTCATAATGAAGATCGGGGTTTGTTTAATAAAAGCATTAAAAAAAGCATTAAAAATAAAATGTTGATGATGGTTTGGATAAGGGAATTAAAATTAAGCTGTTACAAAGTTCAAATATTGGCTTTCTATGGTTGGTACATGGCAGTGTGTGTAGAAGGGAGGGGGTAGGGTCGGGGAAGTAGGGGGTAGTGTATCAGGTTTCTTTAGTGGAACTGCTTATGAAGCTTACTATACTTCTGCTTCTAATCAACCAGGCCCGTATTGTAGGGGGGAGGGGGGGTTCGAGGGGTTAAAACGAACCCCCTCAAATTCTTTATGTCGGCATTTTTGGGGGGTTGAAAAAATAAAAAAAATACACAAAACAATCAAAAGGCTGTTACCGGTAGATTACATGGACGACTACGTACCTTCCTTGCCAGGATTGTCGGAGGAAGCCGCAACATTTTGGCACTACAATGAGAAGTTCTAATCTTTTGGATTGGTTAATTGATGTTCGTCTTGCTTTCTCATCCTTGTCGTGGCGCCCGCGGCAATCAGAACTAGCGTTAGTTGGCTGGATAAGCTGGATAAGATTTACCCCCGGGAACAAACAGATATTATGTACTTGCTAAGACATGTTCAGTAGTTGTTTCTAAAATACATAATTGTATAACATGTCAGATAATTCATCATTCTTTCAATTTCTTGTCGACTCATCCACCCTGCATGTAATTTTAACTGTCTAAACGCACATCCTCATTTCTGAACATTTCAGAATCTTTATAGAATGAAAATTACAGTTTCCGAACAGCTAATATTCAAGGAAAATACATCACACCTCAGAAATGATGCCAAAATGCAGGAAACGGCATTTGAGAGAACCTAAGAGGCCATTTACATGGAAAGAGGATGATCCTAGCACTAAGATCAATCTCCTCTCATGTAAAATAGAATGATCCTTGTAATACGATCGTCCTAGTACTAGGATCATCCGAGCGCGATATGTTTTCAGCTTTCAGTTTACATGTGAACGGTTGCATTTGGCCCTAGTGCTAGGATCATTCCTCATCTCAGATATGATGATCCTAGTACAAGGATGATCCTAGTGCTAGGATCACTTCATTTTACATGAAAGTAGGATGATACCAGTGCTAGGATCATCCTTTTTCCATGTAAATGGGGCCTAAATTTGTAAAATGTCCTGGTGGAGAAGGGGGGGGGGGGGGGGGGGGGGGAGGGTCACGCCCTCAGACCCCCTAGAGGTTCGCGCCTTCAGCGCTCGTGTTAGCGCCTCCGGCGCTAAAAATTACATCCCAACAACTAAAAGAACCCCCCTCAACACAATCCACCCTACGGGCCTGAATAAACTAATGTTTTTCTTTTTCCCTCATGCTGGTCGCTCTGGTTAATTTCGTGACATATCAGTAATTAGTAATATATAGATTTAGGCAGGCCTAAAAGCGGAGCTCCCATTTATTAATTTTTTGCTTGAATTTACAGTGTTTTGATGTCCCTGCACTTTATTGGGTTCCCCACTAATGCACGGAGGCGCACATATCAAATTTTAGTATAAAAACTTTTTATAACTTTTACTGTACACGAATAAACCTCCTAGAGTAAATCAGTGTAAAAAAGGACCTCGATGAAGGCAAGGAAATTTGTTTTGATTTACTTCAAAACAGTCAAGGCAACACAATCAACTCAAGGCAAAAAAAAAAAACAGCGCGAAAAAAAGTCAACACGCGACTAAAGAAAATGAGTTCACGCCAGAACAAAGAAAAACACGGCTGCAAAACAAAACTGGCAAATTCATTGCGAGCCGGTTATGCAAGTTATTTTAAAGCAGTTTTTTTGTGTGAGTTGTGGCAGTTTGTGATTTCGAAGTGGTGCTCGCTATCTAACAAGCGAACAATGTAGTTTGAGCCGTCTTGTTTTGGTTCCATGATTAACTATTCTGTTTTATCGTACACGTTGCTTAATACGTTAGAGAATTTTACGTAGAGAACTACATGAATCTTCTTTGTTTCTGGTAACTTTCAGGCACAGGTAATACGCAACGAAACCGGCGTAAAGAATTGTTTACGAATCTTAAATCACGCGTACGAGATTTAAGGACGTTCGCGCTTATTGTTTATGCGCATCCTTACTGCGCACGTAATTCCTGTCGCAACGCTACGCCACGTCATGCATCGAGCGCGCGCGCTGAGGAAACTTTCCAACCACATATAGGGTGAGTAGCCGTTGCCATAACTTCGCTTGCAGTTTGCTCGCTTAAATGGTCGGTGACCCCTACTTTTTTCTCAACAGATCACTTTTGTTAACGATTATCTACGTTTTGTGAGAAAATGAAAAAAATCTATCGATTAAAAGGTTGATTTTTTTGCCCCACACACGTTCGAATTCCGCTTTTTGATCTTTTCGTTTTGCCGTACGACGGGTTCAAATGCGTCTTCCAGGGCTAAGTTTTGCATAAAAGATGGTAAAAATTAAAATCATTTACGCCACAGACGCACTTCTTCAAAATATCACCAAGCTCGTTTGCCTCCGTTTTCTCATCATCGATAATTTAAACTACAAACCTTGAATTCAAAGCCGTGCGAAATTACGTGCGTCAATTTTTCAAAATCAGGGTAGTTTTCTACAGACTTTATCTCTGAAACGAAGTCCGTGACCCCACTTTTTTTTGTATTTCTGACACAAGTAACTCATTATCCGTCCTCAGTAAAAATTTTAGAAAAATCTATCGACTAGAAAATTTTCGCGCGAACGTCCTTAACATACACTCACTGAAATAAACAATGCGAGCGAAAATAGAGCAGTTGGATAATAAATCCCTTAAATTCATTTTAGTGTGCAGTATCATTGAGTAGTTTTACTAGTTTTGGTTTGGACTTGCGGGATTTTCCTCAGTATAAGTGTAGTTTGTAATATTTTGCAAAGGCAAAACGTGTTTTTGGTCCGAGTACATGTAGTTCAATAATTTAATTTTCTTTTCAAATGAAAATCCAAAAATGAATTTTACAGTTTACTCCACTATGAACTAAAACACAGCATTTGAAACCAACATTTAATAAACAACGTCTGTATAAAATGTACAAAGGTGATTAAAGCTAAGAGGTTTGAAAGCAGCATTAAGAAATAATGGAATTTATAAATATGTAAGCCTACGGAAAGGTCTGAAAAACGATACAACTTCGAATTCGTTTATAAATGACTGAAATATAAACATATTCTCACAATAAAATTAAACAGACTTCAGCTTAGGGTATACATTACGTTTGTTACCTTACATTTGGAAAAGGCTTGTAAATTCTGCAGGGCAAAGCTTTCAAACCAGCACCATATTAAATATCGGAAACGAACACGCCATTTTCCATGTGAGCTTACTCCAACTCCAACTCCCATCGAGATATACATTATATGAATTATCAGCGAAGATCAATCTCTTCCTTTCTTACGGTGTAGCTGTTGACAGTCTTTTATCCATCACTTCTTGAACTTGACCGGCTCTGCGCTCCCTTTTAGTTCGGCTTAAAGTCAGCTTAATTAAGCAGCCGCAGGAACCGTAGACAGTTCTTCAACTCTCGCTGTTTTTGACTTCTTGTCCGATATATCATATTCAGGTTGGCAAACATTTCGGATGTTCACGCTAAGAGGCTATCCCTAAATCATTTGGCATACGTTTCCATGATGTAGATGAGTAAATAAAGCAGGAAATATTCACGAAGATCTATGTTTTCCAGCAGCTTTGTTCGCCTCTTCATTCAGCTTAAAAAAGCGAACAAGGTGCCACCCGTGCCACAGATTTTTGCCGCCTCTTCATACAATCGCGTCGTTTAAGTTAAAATGAAATGTCCAGATCATTTTATAACATGAGAAAAAAACCTCTGAAGTAATGCAGTGTTCTCACAGATTTTTACGACAGGTAACTCAACTCTAAATGAACCGAATATGTTTTTGTGTCACGTTTTGCGTAAGAAGGACTCCAAATCACTCTCCAAATCAAGGACAAAGGCAAACAGGCAAACTCGTCCCCAGGCCTAATCCGTGCGTACGGGGTACGTACGGACGTACGGACGTACGGACGTACGGACGTACGGACGGACATGACGTCATAACCAAATTTTCTCGGCTTGATGGATTAACCAAATTATATAGCTATGGATGCTCCGCCCGCGCGCCCACAGGTGAATTCAATTCTGATTGGTCGAGAAGCTCGCACTATATATGGGTTATTGACCAAGCGTGAGGTCAAGATGGCGGGATATTGGCCGAGTTCTTTTTTTGCGTGTTTATGGACCGAGACGAAGTCGAGGTCCATAAACACGCAAAAAAAGAACGAGGCCAATATCCTGCCATCTTTACCGAACAAGCTTGGTCAATAAAGGATTTATTATATGACTTTTTTCGAGCCCTGAAAAGAAAGCCAGTTGCATGCACAATCAATGGCGCACGCTAAATCATTTCATTGGTTTAAAAGTTTAATGAGTGACTGTCAAATTCTTGAATGAATCGAGACGAAGTAAAACGATGCGACAGCAGCGAAATTCACCTCACTTTAGCCCTAAAAAGGATATTGAAATGGCTTAAATTTGCGAATCAACGTTGAGTTTGAAGCCTTAAAAGAAGACTGTCCATTCCATCCGGCCGCCAGCTTTTGATTATTGGACGTTTTGCAGAGTATTTGCTCGCTTCTGGCGCTTTAGTGGTGCAAACCTGCCGTGACATACGAGCTGAATATTGAAATTGTGACTGTTGAAAGCGTTTGGGACTTACCACTTCACGGGGAAAGCTTGAACTTTTCTACATCATTCTATATGCTCGACCAACCCTTACTCGACGTGAACGTTAGAGGTTTCGGTGAAAAGATGTTAGGTTCGCCTTGCCGTCCGCTTTCTTCCATTTTGGAAGATGTTACACAAACGACAAGTTTGCAGAGTACTTTATTCTTCAGGTATGTCACTGACTTTAGTCTCTCCCTTTTCCGCCAGACAAAGCTAATACCATGTCTTCAAGTCGCTTTGCGTTTTAATTTTTGTATTAGCCGGTTTTTGCGGCGAATAAAATTCACGAAACTCGTTATTATTTAACATTTGTAATTTAATTTGTTTGCTCTCATTCGCTTCAAGACCTATTTCCTTGTTGTCGGACTTCCTTTCGCTAGAAATAGACAGGAAATCTTTGTGTTATTTCGGAAAATAGCTTCATTGCGAAAATTTACGACGAAAAGCTTTTTCATGATCAACTAGCGACGGTTTAAAAAGTTTTTTCGCTTGCAGGAACACAGCGGGCGATCCCGAGAGGTCAAGATGGCTCCATCTTGACCGCTCGGGTAGCCAATCAGAGCACGAGATTCGCTTCATCTTGACCGCTCACGGAGCTAGTCATATAATAAGACGCTATATTCACGGCGCTAGGCGGTGAATATAGCATCTCAAGGCTTGGCTACTAAGCCATGCCACGTTTGCCATCCAGGCCAGTGAACATGGCGGCATTTGCTGAATGAAAATTTCTATCATTTAAAAGAAATCACTCCAAGTCCTGGATATTTAAAATATTGGGAATTTTTCAAATTAACTACCAAGGCTTTTGGACCGGAAATATTTTCAAGAGATGGTTTTCAAGGCATTCGAATTGAGGGTAAACATGGTAGTTTTGGAGATTGCACGCGGCCGTGTACTCAGTCAGATCGACTGGCAAAACATTATTTAGTTCTCTTCTCACTGGAGCTAGTAATTTCGAGAGGATTCCCACAATTGTTCAGAAGTCACCAACGATTAAACAAAGGTACCAGATGTATCTATCTTTTTCGTAGTGTTTGTTTTGTTCCGTTTTATTGCTAAAACCTGAGTGAAAATTACGATTTCAATCGAAGAATTAAACTGGTTTACACGTATGCAAGCGAGCATTTGTGTTTGTTGTTTTCGTGTTTTCCTGTGAAAATTATACTAAAACAATTATTCGCCGAAGGCGAAGTGATTATTGTTGAATAATCCCCTCGACTTCGTCTCGGGGATTATTCAACAATAATCACTTCGCCTTCGGCGAATAATTGTTAAATATAAACTATTTGCATTTCGAAAGTCTGAATAGTGTAAATATGTGCTAGAGATTAAAACTGCGGAGAAAACGGAGAAATAAATGTAGAAATCAACGGTTATTAAGGTCGCGGGGGACACCTTAGGCAATCATTATGCATTTATTTAAAGCGTACGCACGAAACGCAACAACTGGCATCGGCAAGTGTACGGAATATTCATGTCTGAATAAAATGTGGCACATGATTTGAAGTGTTCGCGTGCGCACGGACCCTGTGGCCCTGGTCAACAGAACAGCAAAAGATTCAAGTCGAAGACGCAAAACATTTGTTTACATTTCAAAAGAGATTTTGTCTTGTTTATGAAATCAGTTTGACAGTGAATTTTGGTTTTATGTTTTTCTTTGTAAAACCGAGAGCATTCTGCTTCGCATTGTTTTTGTTCTGATCTCAACGTTAAAGCTCTTCAGTACACGCACACCATTTCCGAAAACTCGCTACCTTTTCTTAACATCAACCTGCACATAGCTGGCAACTGTCTTCAAACGTCTGCTTACTACAAAGAAACAGACACACATAGCTATCTACATCATCAGCCCTCGCACCATCAGCATTCTAAGAACAGCCTTCCCTACAGTCATCTTTTTCGCCTCCGTCGTCTTTGTTCAGATAAAAACGATTTCAACGCTAAAGCACAAGAGATGTATGGTTTCTTTTGAGAGCGGAGTTCTCCCTCCGATTTACTTCGTGAAAATCTGCGGAAGATTAGTAACACCAACAGGATGGACGCCATCTACAGCCATCGCGACGAAACCAATCAAGCTGGGAGGGTACCATTAGTTCTCACTTACCACCCCCTCAATGAGCAAATTAAGAAGATCCTGCTCGGCAACTTCCGCATTTTAAACAACGACCCAGAGACTTGGTGGATCTTTACTGATGACCCCCTCCTAGCTCGCCGAGACCCCAACATCAGAAATATATTGGTACGTACCAATGTTGAAAATCAATCGGCCGATCCCGCTGGTATAGTCCCCTGCAACCATCCAAGGTGTCGTACCTGTCAACATGTTAGCCCCTTACTGACTGTTGACGGTCCAAAGTGTTCTATCAACATCAAAGAACATTTCAGTTGTCATTCCAGCAACTTGATTTACTGCATTTCGTGCCGTAAGTGCTCAGCTCTCTACATGGGGGAGACCGGCTGCACCCTCCGAGAACGCTTCAAGAGCACCTCCGAAGCATCGAGAAGAATTCGCCTGGTTTTCTTGTAGCTGAGCACTGCAATGGATTAAACCACAGCTTATCCGACGCCGAAATTCGCAGTATCAAGCTCTGCTCAGGCAACAACATCCACCGGAAAAGACTGGAAATGCGGCTGATATTCAAGCTGGGAACTACACAGCCTAGCGGTATAAACATCAACTTTTCATTCATCTAGAATGCGCGCGCTGGTCTTTGAACGTTACATTTGAATAATAGTTTTGTCGTGTTGTTCATGACAACGTTGTTACCACTGATGAAGGGGTAAACCCGAAACGTTTGGTATTTAAGGACGTTCACGCGAAAATTTTCTAGTCGACAGATTTTTCTAAAATTTTTACTGCGTTCGGATAATGAATTACTTGTGCCAGGAATACAAAAAAAAAGTGAGGATCACCGACTATGTTTCAGAGATAAAGTGTGTAAAAATACCCTGATTTTGAAAAATTGGCGCATGTAATTTAGCATGGTTTACAGGATTTGTAGTTTAAAATATCGATGATGAGTAAGCGGAGGCAAACGATCTTGATCGTATTTTGAAGAAGTGCGTCTGTTGTGTAAATAATTCCTTGTGTTGTCATATTTTTTGAAAACTTAGCCCTGGAAGAGGCATTTGAACCCGTCGTACGGCAAAACGAAAAGATCAAAAAGCGGAATTCGAACGTGTGTGGGACAAAACAAAATCAAACTTTTAATCGATGGATTTTTTTTTTCTTTTTCTCAAACAACGTAGATAATCTTTAACAAAAGTGATCTGTTAAGAAAAAAGTTGGGGTCACCGACGACGATTTGAGCTAGCAAACTGCAAGCGAAGTTAACGTGACGGCTACTTACTTTTGGCACTTCTATGCCTTTTTACATTTTTCACTCTGATTCATGCAAGTGTCACGCAGTCACCTTCACTTTCACCTGTCCCCTGGCGACAAGTTCGCGCATAGGGCCTCCACGCAGTACTATGAACTTTTTTCGTGATTAACCCTATTCAGACCGGGCTTTTTTTGGATCCTTTCAGACCGGGGGGGGGAGAGATTCCGCCCCCTCCGTAACTACCAGAATATTTAAGCAATCACAATGAAACTTAGAGGATATATAGTATGTGCAAAAATCTATCTTTTGATATACGTCATGTGGGATGATCTGCCATCTTGGATTTCAAAATTTTTCATAACGTCAGAAAACCGCCCAAAATTACTGAAAAATACTCAAAATCTGTAAAACAGTACAAAAGAGCCTCAATTAACATTGGACATACTTAGTATGGCCAATTGACAGCTGTCAAATCAAGGTATCTGCTGATCAGTATCGCACGATCATATAGCGGGCTCATGTCTAGGACTCATCGAGGTCACGTGTTTTTTTGGAAGTTGATTGCTGAAAACAAGTAATGGTTTTCCATTGGATCGTGGGCTCAAGTCCTATATTTTTTTCTGTCAAGGGTATTTTGTCGCGGAATGGCTTTCATTGGAGTTGACGATTTATTTTAGCTATGAAATCTTTTTGGGCAAAAATAAATTGCAAAATTGCAAAATACCTTAAATGGGAGTATTTTTTACAAATTATTTAATATATAATGTAAAGCTCAGCTTTAGGCTTGGCTGAATCTATATATTTCCTTAAATAAATACCGTAAGGGCCTGTTTTCAACTCCACCTTGGAGACCCGGCGTTTATTCTGTACCCAGTGTTTAATCAAGAAAATACGGGTATCCAAACCAACTTTCCGTCGTTTTAATTTGATGAATTATTAATGCTCTTGAGAGAAGAAGAAACAACAATAGTAGGCTGTAGAATAATAGGTTCATGTTCGAAATTTCTGCGATATCGCGGCGAGAAATCGCCACTGGTTTACATTTGCAATATTCGTGCGATTTTTCTTCGCGAGATCAAGTGGGACAAAAGTTGCAAAAAAAACAGGGTGTAAACAAGTATCGCACGCGGTTAGTTCTGAGACCAAGATAACCACCACGTGTTATATCCTACTTTCTCGTGCCTCTACAACATAGTTCGTGCGCAACACTTTGATTGACAGCCGTAAAAAAGTAGCTGGATATATTGCGTCGCTGGTGAAAATATCCATCGGTGACGCCACATTTCAGAATTGGTGCGCTGCAGGTGATAGAGAGCGCTCGTTCCCTGATAGGCCGCCATTTGATTTTCAAGCAGTGCTCGTCTTCCCATCCCACCGCCTTTTTTTTTTATTTCTAGATGAAGTAAGTTTTATTATTATTCAAATACCATTTAACATTGCAAGAAACTTAAATGAAGTAGAGTAGAAACAAACCAAACAGCAACAGCTAACTACAGTATAACAATTCTCCAATACACTATCATGCAATTTCAAATACAATACATAACTTACAATACTGTACATTTCCATCCAGCGGTCTTCTGGAGCAAGTCTAGAGACTCATCTTTGATCACAGTGGGTGATTTTTGAATCAAATGACTTGAAAGGGATAGCTGCTTCAGTTTAGTTTTGCATCTAGTGAAAAAGTTCTGCAGTTTTTTGTCATATTAGCCACTTGATCATTAGTAACCACTTACATGTCAGTATATACAACAATGAAAGGGATGCTTTGTAATATATTCTCACCAAGTACACCCACACACAAAGCCAAATGGACCAGATGCATAAGATATGGGAGAAATCGGCCCGAGGCTTTGCGAGTGGGCAAACCATGAGAGAAAATGCTCCATCGCTGCGGGGAGGAGGGTGGGGCGAAATCTCCTAGCAAGGGTACCGAGACCTAAACTTTACTGAAACTGGCTGAATTATCAAGCAGACTGCTCTTAAATAGAAGGGTGAGGTCTGTGGGAATGCCACGCAGTCCCCTGGGTCACGCTGGGAATGCGAGGTTGCGCATTCGCATAGTGGTTAATTACGGCTTTTGTGTGTGTTTGCCCCCAGTGAAAATAGCAAATGACACTGACTTTGGAGAATTGTATTCATGATTTCGTCCGTCTATGTTGAGTTAACGCCAATGATATAGAGATCTTGTTTTCGCAAAACAGTTTTGATATGAAAACTTGTTGAATTCATCTGGTTTAGCTTTGCACGTAACCAACCAGTGCGACGCATTTCTCTGGCTAATTGATGTGAGAAAAAGCTGGGCCCACTTGTTAAAAAGAAAAATTAACTCTAACCTCCGGTTAAGTCTATTTAACACCAGGGCCCGGTTGTTTAAAAGTTGGATAGCGCTTTCCATTGGACATTTGCTATCCAGTGGATAAGTGCCAACAAAACATATCAAGCTATCCACTGGGCAGAAATTTATCCGGCGATTAGTGTTGCTCATCCTTTGAACAAGCAGGCAGGTTAAAATAAAACTGCGGGTTAGTTTCGTTGTTCGAAGGTGGGTTACTGC
This sequence comes from Meandrina meandrites, assembly GCA_963693305.1. Lineage (NCBI taxonomy): Eukaryota > Metazoa > Cnidaria > Anthozoa > Scleractinia > Meandrinidae > Meandrina > Meandrina meandrites. The sequence goes on from OY855914.1 coordinate 16,395,520, forward strand.
TATCCTTCACCGCGGTAAAACGTAAAAAAAAAACTACTTCAAAGATAAGGTTTTCATTTTCACTGTTCAAAGTTTGATACTATACAAGTATTCTGCTTATTGACTTAATTTTTTGGAACTTTACTAAAAAAAGTTCTAAGTGTTTGAAAACGGCGAAATGCGGACTGTCGGCGCCATTGTAAAAGCAATTTTGCTCCGGTGCGAAGCGTTTTAAAAGTTACGAATCTCGTTTGCGAGAACTGACAATATACTTGCAGTCGGCAGCTCTGATTTTACATTTCCTCACTGATGTTTCCACGTTAACGTGAATGACTTCCCTCGAAATAAGAAAACAAAAACAACGTCAGACGTTTGACAGCGGTGAACTTCTATCCTCAGGTTAAATTTAACCAATCTCACGACGTGGTTTCAGCTCACTAACCTCGGGTTAAGTTACGAAATATTCGCCTGGTTCGAAAGTATGCTTTAACGGATGTCCACTTCGACCAAGACACACGTGGTCGATACAAGACCTGTGTGAAATTTCGAGAATGGGCGCATCCCGCTTGCTTCAAAAAAGGTAACCAACACCACCAAAATAATTCCTTCACAGTTTTCTACTTCAATCGCTCTTGTGCATAATATTTCCTCTTTTGTAAGCTAAATATTACAGGGAAGTACTTTAAAAGTAACTTACATCACAATCAAGGTAGATAAAGAATATCAAATTTCGCGTCACTTTATTGGACAACATAGCATTGTGTTTTCTCGCTTTCTTGCGTAGCATTTTTACTTATAAGGAAAGCCATTTCGGTGATCAAATCAAGAAAGCAAATAGTATTACGGAATGCTTATTGGAGGTTAAACCCGAGATTAACTAACCCGCCAACTTATCCTGCTGAGAGAAACGCAATTTTACCCTCGGATTAACAACAAACCCATAGTTAACAAATTTAACCTCGGGTCTAGCTATAACTCATGCAAGGTTGATGTCTCTTCATAGAGATATTTTAGTTGCCTTTTTTTTTTTGTTATAGGTAATTGTTGTTACCATTTTAAAATGTTCTAATTAATAACTGTTTCTCCTCTTTCCTTATCGTTTTATGTGTGCAATTGGACAAATCAGCGGGCCGTGAGTATTTTATTTGTTTTCTTTACATGTTTTGTAATAATGTATACAGCTGAACAACTCCCCACTCACCGCTAGAAGTGCTGTCTTGAGGCATTGAACCTGAGTGACTTTAGGTTCTTCTGAGCTTAGACAACCTCCACCTTTAAAAACAACACATTTTCCAGATAACATCAGCCCCAAGACTGGTCACAATATATTCCTTTTCTTATCATCTTAATAAAAGGTCAAGCATACAGGGACCGCGGAGACCATTTTAAGTGGTAGGGCTAAAAATTCTCGCCAAGACAAACAAGCATTAGGGGTCACTGTTCTGCTATTTTAATCATGCTTTTGCACTCCATCATTTATACAACCCCAATAAATATTATACAGACGTCCTCACTTGGTATACCAAATACAGTAAATATGTTAAAGAAAACTTCCTAAGCTCTTCGCTACTATAGCCTGCTCCATGCAGGCTCTTAGTCAGTATGGCGAAAGGCGGGCGAGCGAAGGAAAATTGAGGGGGGTCTTGAAAAGGCACCCGCTTTTCGCCCTAATGACAGAGAACGTAGAAGGGCTAAGTCTGCTAAATCTTTCGTCGTCCATATTGGATCTAAGCCGTCTTCAGAGGCCAGGGAGATGAGAAAGAACGCTCGTCAACAGCGTTGGTGGTAGGGTTTGCAGCAAGCAGCCTACAGATAGTTTGGACTTCCTGAACGAGCTTCTTCTCTGCTTCTGGAGCCTTCGTCACCGCCGACAGGATGTCGTCGAAACACGATATCCTCAATATAGTTTCCAAAACACTTAGATGCCCGGGTAGCGTCCCATCATCAACATCTTGGCAGTACGATGCTTCAAGCCGAGACTTAAACCAGGAGAGTCTCCACTTGGGCGTAGGAGATGAAGCTTTCTTGGTTAAATCGCTTGTCAATGATACTGCCGATAATGTCAAGGGCCTCATATATGCACCCTTCTAAAGTGATCTTTGATAGTACGGTAGGTACGGTGGGAACGACTGTGAAAATAACTGCCGCCGCGCAGCTTTGCTGAGCCTTTGACTTCGCGCATATGCAAGAGTAGAGGCGTTTTGTTACTTCCATGTGGTAAAATTCATACATTACCCATATCATCTAGAGCCCTAAGAAATCAACCCAAACAAAAAAGTGGTAGGGCTATAGCCCTACCAGCCCCTCCCCCTCCACGGTCCCTGGCATACCGATAACGAGTTACCGAAGAGGAATTTCCCATCATTTTAGCAAATACACACTTTCAGTTATAAATATATCTGCGCTGCCTGCACTTAACTTCACACGGACTTAAAAAACGTCACAGGGCTTAAGGTCATGGCTTATGTAGAGTCGTGGACCAGCAACTGGGATAGCTGCAGGTGGCTGGTTTGCGACAATTAAGCTGCCAAAAGTATTGGGCTGGAGAGGGTATGCTTTTGGTACTTTGAGATGTCAGAGTTAAATTTTGGGTATTGAACCTTGTCTTTGCTGGCTGTATTTTAGTAAGCTACGTAGCAGAGCTGGCCAACAGAGAGGGCATCCTACTGCTGTAGCACAGGGTGTGTCGGCGAGGCTGTGACCCCTCCAACCCGTACATACATGTAAGCCGTGAGCCCTCCCCGAAAAAAAAAAAAACATATCAAAGAACAGTTCAGCAAAATTATTTCCGGAATTTCCATTTGCGGAATGTAGAACAAACTATATGTAAGCGATCAAGTTATATGTGTTTCCCTTTTTTTGCATAGGACAGTTCAATACAAAATACTGCACTATTAAATTAAGAATTCGTGCGTTAAGAATAAGTGGCAGTTATATGTTTATTATGTAAGGATTTGGAAATATAAGTCAGGCACATAAAGCCTTACAAAGAGTATAGCGAGAAAGGCAAGAAAAACTCATGCCAGTTCTAAATACGTTGATGGCATCACTATTGGATACGACAATGTATAAGATCAGAAGCTGATTGAACAAAAGGCAATATGTTTTCCTTATTCTATTTATATTTTTTGCTAAACGTGACAATATTATAAGAAACGACTGCATCCTATGTGATTCTATTATGCCGTTTATTTTTTATAATTAAATAATTAGTATATCGATCTGCAAAAATACTGATTGCTCGCTATTTTACTAGGAACGTGTGAAGGGTATGAATACAAATGTGCAAATGGCAAGTGTATAGCGGGGTGGCAGCGCTGTTTCTGGGGAGATCACTGCGGGGATAATTCCGACGAACAGCAATGCTGTTAGTATTTTGTACAGTTTTATTTAACTTTGTATTAGTAGTCTAATGATGTGAGCTTACCTATACAACCTAATGGTGGTTAGCATTCAATGTTTATAAACTAAGCATGTGCTGGTCATGATAGTAAACACGTTGATCACCAAACAGAGTTGTTATATTTATTATCAATTTTTTTTTTAAATAGTACAGTAATAACGATTTACTCAGATTTTAAACATGGCAATTTGGAGGGATGACTAATGGACTGGTGTTAGAACTTTTCACTGATGATCTCTATCAGTTAGAATGTGAGAGAATTGAAGAAAATGCTTGGTTGGATTGCTAAAGGAGTATCCCTAGCTTAACTTCCTATCTCTAACTATCTAACTTACATCAAGTCACGTGTAACTGAGCGTCCTCTTTCAACATTCTTTGTTAACAAGCCATCCCAAAGTGACTACCGCAGTAAAGCTCCATAAGACAGTGATGCCCATGGAAAGTCATAATGACTTTGGCGAGTTCTACATAACAAACAGGGCGAACTATGCGAACATTGCTACTTAAGCGTACAGAAGCGTCTGTCCGCGGAATGCAAGGCCCAATTTCACGTCCAATACCAGACCAAGAGTCTAATCACCATTCAAGTTCACCCATCCCCTCGTCTTGTAAAAAAGCTTTGACCCACCCCTTAGTACCGTTTTTAAAGCTATCAGCCAACCGTAAACTATCTGGACGAGTCATTTTGTGGCTGAACCAAAATATAGTTTTATAAAATTGGACTCTAGATCAACACAGTAAAAGACCTGAAGGATCCAAGCATGGAACATCTCGAAATTGAATGCATGCTTACTCCCACTCTATTGCAATTTGTTTTAAAGAGAATTAAATGGTACATGCAGACGACACAGCAGGGTTATGACCTAAAAGGAGACTACAGATGAATACCCCCCCCCCCCCCCCCCTCCTCCTCCCAAATAATTTCATGTTTTAATGCAAGAAAGCATTAAAATAGCTATACTTGTTTTTAAATTCTGTTGTATTTTTCCTTTTTTATATAAAAGCTTCATTTAGCCTCGTTTCCATGCTTTCCTGAAGCGTGTGCCTCTGAGCCTCTCAATAAAACCCATTTTGCAGTAACGTATTTCAGTTTCAATTATCTGGGTCTGGGACTTTTCATAATTTTATTAACGATAAGTTTCTGAGTCTGAAACCGCTGACATTCTTTCTGTTCTTTCTGTCGCAATCAGTTGTACAAGTGACTGAAAAACAGAAAAGCTGACCGTACGGTTTGATTGAACTAATGTATTTCCAATATTTCGTCAGGCACGGCCTGACTTCTTTCCCTGAAGAAGTCAGAAAGAAGAAGTCAGGCCGTGCCTGACGAAATATTGGAAATACATTTAATTCAATCCCCTTTCAGTTACTTGTATCTCTACATTTAGCTGATCAGATCCAACAGGATCTGGTTCCTTTGTTTTGTCCCTTGCTAAAGTTTAAAGTTAACAAATCAGTTGTAGGCTGATTCATTCTTTCACCACAAAATAACTGGACTACTTCCTCCTAATTAAAGAATGCTATCTTACGTTTGGTAGGCGTTGTATTTTATTACAAGAATATAGTAGAAATGCAGTATTATTTATTTATGTACTAATTACTTGCTATTCTTTTTCTTTTTCATTCCATGTCAAATTTTAATGGAAACGTCAGTCTTCCGTAAGTAATTTCCAGTTATATCAATTAGTAATTTAATTATTCACGAAACAGTTAATTTAATGCATATTTAAAACAGTACATTGCATTACAACATTACAATATACTTTTCACATCGTCTCCCGTACTCAGTCCTCAAAGTAGTGCGGAGAAAGTCCTAAATGCCACCGCATTACTTCTTTATTACTACTTTCCATATAATGCACAATAAGGAAGCTGTTAGCAGGACCTGACACTGGGTGACACTTTTTCTTGAGATGCGTCCATTCTTCCCCTTTTTCACTTACATTTGGAAAAAAAAGTCTATGGATACAGAACATGTTTGACAATATTCAATGGTCTAACGCTGATAAAGAAGTTATTTTAACTCGTATGACAACAATGATGATATAAAGGCCATATTGCCCGATCGCTTTCCAAGTTTCGTCATATCAGTTAGACTCATAATAACTTTCTTTCCGAATTTATTGGGGGTGGAGGCGTATTTTTTTCAGCAGCAGGCAGAATATTGTTATTGTATTATGAAACTAAAACAAACCAAAGCAATTAGGGCGTCTTTGACGACAGTTTCGATGATCGCGGTTATCAGTAATACGAAGCTACTGCTACCAGACAAAATAAAAATCAATGATAACGAAACCAATGAATGATGGATGAATAATCACTGAGTAATCAGGTCATCAGGTCATTATCAGCGAAGATCAATAAGCATTTGATGATAAATGGAAACAAACAAATTAAATTTTGTAGTTAATTGATTACCTATCGATATCATTGTTTAGTCAAATATGTCAATGATCATTCACCGATATAATTAACAACTATTCACCAAAGTGGACGTCGTTAGTGGTAAATATCCACCACTAGCCACCAATACTGAGGTGAATTGTTTTTTTAGTATATCCTAAAACAGTGAGATAATAAAACCAAACAACTCATTTATTCTTGTCAACGATTACAGTTTTCGCGCGCGAGTTGCTCGGTGGTGAATAGCAAAGGATATCCCACGTTTGAGTAGACAATCAGCGCGCGCCAGCAACGCTATCCGCTGTTTTACTAATTTTTGTTATCAATGACTGACGTTTGTTCTTAAATCTTTGTCCTACATGCAATCAGATACTGGAAATTTGGTAACGAAGTTGTAGGCAAAGGCGAATTATAACTGACATAACCGAATTCAAAACAGGCGAGAATCTCTCGATATAAAGACAAAATAATAATAATAATTATAAAATAATATTATAATTATAATAAGAACCTTCCCAGCATCCTTGTCACCGGACAAATTTACAATAGCGAATAACTTTGTTAAGTTGAAGTCCGGTAAGATAATACACTACACGGAAAAACAATTGCCGCAAAATATACATTTCAGTAAACTCGATGTGATGACGTCATCAGTCACATGACTATGGCACAAAATACGTTTTAGTTCACTGTGTCAACATGTTATGATAAATTAGAAAACAATTAACAAAGTTGAAAGTATATTGCTGTAGTTTATTTAGAAATGACCACTTGAGTCTTTTATTGAGGGGAACGGACGGCTGTACACAGGCTACTTGAGTCCTAGCTGACCTTTCAAAATTAAGGGGGCCATACACATGGCCGGAAAATTGGGAGACTACTAGCGTAGAGCATCAAAAAATTGCATGTCGCCACATATTCTCATGAAGATACACACTGTGTAAACCTTGCAGTTGTGACGTCATCTGTCACGTGATCAAAGCACGAGGAAGTTTTCAAGTGGCTTTAAAACTATATTTTACTCCGTGAAGATAATTTTTTTTTTATCCAAGTTGTAGATTTTTTGATGGAATTTTTGGAATGGAATATTATTATTTTCCCTGAAAAAGATATTCCGGTGAAAATTGCAGTTGAAAAGTTTGATTGCTTCCTGTTCAACAAGTTTTAAACTTAGAATAAAGGGAAAAATTCCTATGAGATTTGAATGTATGCTCTTGTTAATGGCGTTGACAGTTTCTCAGCATTTTGAGTCCTTCATGGTTTATAGAATAGATGGAAATTCTTTACATTCCGATGACGAATAAAGCAAAAAACGGCACGCAATGCACGCAGAAGCGATGACGTTTCGCATGGGGTCTTAAAGAATTGCAAAGAAATTTGACAGAAATTTCAAAAAAGTAAATAAAAGTAGTTGACAACGTCTGTGTTGAATGATTGTTCGACAAAAGTTGCGTTATCTTGCAGGGAGACATCCGATACTGACGACATAGGATACAAGGTCAAACGCTGTCTTGAAATTGTTGAGCCCTTTTGTTTAAAAAAAAATTAAAGATTTCTGTTTACTAAATCTAATGAAATACATCAAATATAATTTGTTTCTTTCGTTTATACTTAGAATCTGTCCTTTCTAACTGCCCGGGAGTATTTTGCTTTGAATTCTACGCGGTGTTTTCTTGTTGAGAGAAACTTGATTTCTTTTCTACTGACGTTTATTCCTGAACAACGTCTGTGTTCAATGATTGTCCGACAAAAGTTGCGTTATCATGTAGCGCGACATCCGATACTGACGACATACGATATAACTGTCTTGAAAATGTTTTGCCCTTTTCTTTTAAAAAATGTAATGATGTCTGTTTTCTTAATCTAATAAAACGCATCAAATATAATCTGTCTCTGTCGTTTATATTTAGAATCGGTCCTTTGTAACTGCCCGGGAGTATTTTGCTTTGAGTTCTACGCGGTGATTTCTTCTTGAGTTAAACTTGAATTATTTCAGTACTGACGTTTATTGCTGACGTTAGTTCTCAAACCATGCACCTGTAGTTCCCAGTGCTCTTCGGTTCAATTCAGAGAGTAATCGCGCTCACACCGTAAATTCCACCGCTTTTCCGCTTTCCAACATTAACCGATGACATCGCATAATGACGCAATTGACAACGGAAAGACTGGTGCAAGTTGCTTTCCTTTTATGTCAGAGGAGGTTGGACAGCAGTCACGTGGTCAATTTTGGCCAACGAGAATGGCCGTTTTACGTGACCTTTGCGAACCGTAAAAAAATATTCCACAGCGACAGAAGGTGGCAGTTATTTGCGTTTTTGTCTCGTGTCGTCATGACGTTGTCATGACGACACGAGAATATGCGAGGGGGAGAAGGTGCATTCCAAGGTGCATTCCATGAGCGTTTGCTTTGTGAGGCCGCGGAATTTTCCCGCCATGTCAATATTTTTCCCGCCATGTCAAGATTTGCTTTGTGAGGCCGCCGGATTTTGTGCGTGCGTGCGCGCGTTGTGAAAGAACAAATAATTTTTATTTATAAGTAGGAGTTCAAAAATCTTGCTGCATTGAAAATTTTTTGCTTTTGTGCTGGTTCATTGTAATCGTTTGTCGGTTGGGAGTGTTCATTGTAAATGGCTTTTTAGTTGAACAGAATTGAACTTTAATTTAAGGGAAAATCACGGCGAAGAATGTAAAGCAGTGAAAGAGATGTATTAAATTTGAGCAGTTTTATTAGATGAAATTTTTGTACATTTTTTAAATGGAATGATTGAGACAATTAGGAAAGAGTGTTTGATTTATGAACTTGCAGCGAACGCAAATTCTTAGTGGTCCAACAGGCAATATAAATGGAACAGAAATAAGGCCCCTTTTAGCTGTCGACAGTGCCTATTCACTAACAAACTGGCTAGTGAAACCCTAGCCGGACAGACAGCATTTGGCATGTTGAAAGTTCGTTGGAGAATTGCGTTGAAAAAGGTTGGACAAAAAACGAGCATCCTAAAAAAGACTATGATTGCTACGTGAGTTTTGCACAACAATTGTATGTATCGTTTCAATAACAGAAGATAAACGATTAGATAAAGACAATTATTTTGATGCTAAATCTTTAAAAATGTCAACTATGGCGTTTGTTTGTTTGTTCCATTTGCCTGCTCTGGGCATCACGGAACATTTCAGCTGATCGTTCAAATCTTGCGTTGTCCTGTTCCATACTCTTTTCACACATTTCAATAAAAGAACTCTGCATGCCAGTCTGGAGTCGTACTTTCTCCCCTTTCTTTAGTCAGGATGTTGAAATAGGGGAAGCCTTCTTTAATTTTCTGAATTCCATCTTCTCCAGTCGAGCGAGATCGCTGCTTGAACTCGTACTCTAGATTCCGCTGCCGTTTCTTCACCTGCTGTAGCATTCTCTGGCTTTCTGGACACCTTTCTTCATACGAAGAATAGATATCGTTCCAGATTTTGATTTTTTTCTTTGTCAAACTCCCCACAGCTTACTAAATTTGGGGGCCCACGCTTCAAGAAGTTCGTGCGTTTCTTTCTCAGTCCTGTCAGCAGACTTAACACGAGGTTTTTTCGTTTTGTGTTTGCCGTAGCAAGTACTTCGACATCACTTGCAACTGAAGACTGAGGCGATGGCATGCTTCTTCCCAGTAGAATTGGTGATCATCGAGAAATGTTTATCAGTACGCTGAGATAAAATCATTTTAAGTCGGCTGCATTAGGGGGCTAAAAAAAGCCTTAAGCTTGACTTATCTTACAAACATCTCAAAAGTTAAAGGGCAACTCTTGGCTAGAAAACTATATTTCAGTAAAGGCTTCCGAATGTTTCCAAAATTACACAGGAAGCAAAAAAATTTGAATTCACAAGCTTTTTTACCGGTAAATTTTAACGTAAAACTTCGTATTTTACCGCTTTTGTGACATTTCGCCATGAATGCTTCGATTATGATCACGAGATGTGATACGTTACAGGTGTGGAACCGCAACAAGTCACGAACATGGCTGACTCAAATTCTTGCAGTGAGAGCTCAAGTTCTGCTAGCGACTCCACTGATTTTTAGAGAGCTATAGGAGGGGATATGTCAGGGGATGATTAAGAACCCTCAATGGCATTTCAACCCTGGCGTTTTGAGCCTCCAGGGAAAAACAGCGAGACAGAGAAAGGGAGTAAAATATCGAACCTCCTCACCGCCGACGGCGACAAATGGTGAGTGAATTGAAGTCCTAAATGTACAGTTTCTTTCTCTATTACCTCGGCCAGTTGTTTGTGAGCTAAGTCAAACCTGAAAAGCCTTGTTATTATTTGCATGTACGCGAGAAGCTTAATTAAACATGCTTTTATACCACCAAACTGTTTGCTGCATTTTGTTGTTTGTATTCGGTCTTCAAATATTTTTGCTCATGTTTATCACAGTTATCACAATAGTATATGTTTTGAGCTTCAGCCTAATGTACACTATCTATCTTGTGCGTTTGAAAGCTTGCAAATACAGAAACGCAAGTTAAATTCTTTGTCTCCTTTGTGTTACCGATTTTCCTAAATTCTGCTCGAAAACGAAGAATTCTGCCGGCGAAATGCCAGCTACCGAAACTAGACTATAATGCTCGAAATTCTGCGGCAGATTTTATCTAGAACATACTCAGGCTTGCAGTTAAATGTGGACAAAACTCTTCTGGGTCTCTTCACTCCTTTTGTTGGGAGAAGGGAGTTTGCGCTTTCTGTAGTTGAAACAACTTGCTTCGAGGAAACTTTGTTCAAGGTTGTTCGTGCATGCTTGTATGCGTAAAACTGTAGAATGATTTTGTTAACTGATTACTGCCACCGGGACTATTACACGACCCTGCAGTGCGTGATTTTATATTTATCGGTATAATTAAGTTGTCATGTTTTTATTTTGCAATTTCTTATCTTTTTGCGAAAAGCACCCCCACGAAAATCGAAAATTGTGCTGTGTTCAGTTGGCTCCTTATTACTTTCGCGTTTGCTTGCGTTTTAATTCATGGTTTGCATTTGAAATGGTCGTTGCGCTCTTCGTGTCTTACAACTTTTGGCATGTTTTCCTTTAGTTATCTCGTCAACTGACATCTGCTCGAATCTGCACACGAAACTCTTTCGTGGTCAGGCTAGGGAGGGTGAAGGGAAAGAGCGTGACACGCTTTCATACCCGGGTTTCATGCTACACCCCAGGTTGCCTAATTTACAACAGTTGTTTCTCAAAAGGAATCACAGAATAAGTACTTCACCCAACACTTCTTCTCTTAGTTATCCGGATATTGTTTTATATTTGATTCCCCATTTCTTCGCATAATTTTATATCCCGCGAGAGCGCCTCTGCTAGCGCGCGGGGTAGTGGCTTCTTATTGCGCAGTACTGACCTGCACGCAAATCACGCGCGCCTTTCGAAGGCATATACTTCAAAGAAACACTACATTTGCTGGTGGGAATTGCTTTCTATTTTGCCAATTAACAGCAGGAGAAATCTGAGGGTGGCTGCAAATTTCTCAACAACAGAATCAAAATATATCGGTCTGTTTCCGAACACGTGGATTTCGCTTACATATAGGACATATAGAGGCTCAGTATTCCTGCTCATAAATGAAGAGATTTCTGACAAATTATGGGAGTCAGCACTCGCAGACCCTTTTGAATTTACTATCTACTCCAGACAAAAGGCATCTTTATCACGATATGGTGCAAGAGAGGATGCATCGTATTATAAAGCTATGTACATTTGCTGACCTTAGAAGGCCGATCAATCTGACGGATTTGTTTCGTTTCACAAACACATGATTTACTCTTTTTAAGTTTATTTCCTTTCATATTTAAGCACTGAAGCACTACCTTTTTTTATCTTGGACATCATTGAACAGCATAGGGTCTTTCTCTCCTTGTCATTCTCATTTATGAAGAGAAGCTTGGCGTGTTTTCCTCTTATCAGAAGTAAAAGCAAATCTGCCTTCCACACCTGTGACGTAGCATCACGTGACGCACCAAAATCCGAACGTTTTCAAAATGGCCGCCAAATTGGCGTAAAAGAAAATTCGTAGTAAATTGATTTTGGCCGATATCTAAAAAATTTTACCTTCTAAAGATTCCTATTGCTATAAACAACTTATAGAAAAAATAAAAAAAATCGGGTAAATTTCCCAAGTGTTGCCCTTTAACAAGGTCAAAGACAGACCTCACGCTAAGAAACCCAGATAAGAAGATGTGGTGATATTCGGCCGGGATGGGAGCTGAAGACAGGAGCGGTAAGCGGGAATTTCAAGAAAGAGCCGGAGCGGGATTTTGTGTTTTTATGCAGTCGCGATGCGAGAATCTTTACGGAAAGTTTTTTCGTAACTGCATAAAATGTAATTAACAAAATTTGACTGGAACAAATTGCTTGATCTGTGTAGCGGTGTAGGCTTTCAAGTACGGAATAGGTTAATAGTGTAGTGTGTCAAATTTATATAGTTGCGGTTACACATCGTCCTTTTAACATGGCAAAAGGGCTCTTTACCTGGTAAAAATCATAAATAATATGTGCTCTGTCATTTTGTTTTTCCGCGTGCTTTGTAATTTTGTTTTCCCAGGTGTTTTGTCATTTTCATGGCCTGTTCACCATTTTTATTTCCCGCTTATGAAAAAAAAGCCTAAAAATTATCTCAGCAAAATGTTCCCCCAAGGTAAATTTATGGCGGTGTGAAAAAGAACAAAAGAATCGCCTATGAAAGTTACCGAGGCAAATAGGTAGGTTTTCCAAGTACCCCAAGATAAAATGACCAATCGCGAGGCAAACCTCAAAGATAAGCAAATAAAATAAACAGAGAAATTTGAAATTAAATATGATGGCGTGAGCTTTAGATTTCCTGAGGTCAGCTTTGCGTGTTCAAGGCAGCAAAAACGTGGTCTTTCTTAGAATCATAGCTTGATGGCTTGCTGATTTGTAAGTAAATGCTATTTTTTTGGAAATTTGGCGTTTAAATACAACACTAGTCAAGGAAGATCTATAGTGCGTTTTCTTATATGTATTTCGATTTCATCTCAAGGTTTAGAAAAATCCAACAAAGAGATTTATATAAACCGAGTCCTGGCCTTCTATTTCTTCGCTGTTTGAAACACTGACATAACAAAGCAGTAGAGGACTGTCGAAACAGTATAAATAATAAAAGCGAGATGATGCTAAGCAAGCACCCTCGAATTACCCATTTTCGCATTTCGCGCCGAAAACAGTATGAAAAAATTGACCTTCGTAAAGTGTTAAGTGTGTGACCGCAAACACCTCGGTAACGTATTCCCGCGGTGAGTTTACCTTGGTGTTATTTACCTTGGGAATGCTATTTGCCTGGATATGTGTAAAACAACGCGTTCCAAACTAAAATGGGTTTTTCCAAAATCTGAAATTCAGTCGAAAAAGGTCAATTTTACAAGACAGAAAAAGTATTTTACGCCAGAAAATCAAAATACTCGACGGCAAGCATACAATTTGCTGGGGTCATTCCTTGTTACACACTGAAAGCACAATTTCAAACAGTTGTCATGAATCCTGATATTTATTCGGAATAGATTTTTACAGTAAAAATCTACCGTGAAAACTACGTTCAATACACTGAGACAAAATTTGGCCTCTATTATTGCAGTAATGAAAAGCTATTCTTATCCAAAGGCCTTAAAGCTGCAGAACAACTCAAGTAAGGTATCACAACACAAAAAAGCAAAGCAGCTAAAGTGCAGAAATTCTGCACCTAAATGACTAAATAGCCTAAAATTCACTGAAACCAGGATGCAAAAATTCTGCATCTTGCTAAATAACTAAATAGCGCAAAACTGACTGAAACCAAGATGCAAAAATTCTGCATCTTGCTAAATGACTGAATAGCCCAAAATTCACTGAAACCGTGATGCAAAAATTCTGCATCTTGCTAAATGACTAAATAGCCCAAAATTCACTGAAACCGTGATGCAAAAATTCTGCATCTTGCTAAATGACTAAATAGCCCAAAATTCACTGAAACCGTGATGCAAAAATTCTGCATCTTGCTAAATGACTAAATAGCCCAAAATTCACTGAAACCAAGATGCAAAAATTCTGCATCTTGCTAAATGACTGAATAGCCCAAAATTCACTGAAACCGTGATGCAAAAATTCTGCATCTTGCTAAATGACTAAATAGCCCAAAATTCACTGAAACCAAGATGCAAAAATTCTGCATCTTGCTAAATGACTAAATAGCCCAAAATTCACTGAAACCGTGATGCAAAAATTCTGCATCTTGCTAAATGACTAAATAGCCCAAAATTCACTGAAACCGTGATGCAAAAATTCTGCATCTAGCTAAATGACTAAATGGCCCAAAATTCACTGAAACCAAGATGCAAAAATTCTGCATCTAGCTAAATGACTAAATAGCCTAAAATTCACTGAAACCAGGATGCAAAAAATCTGCATCTTGCTAAATGACTGAATAGCCCAAAATTCACTGAAACCAAGATGCAAAAATTCTGCATCTTGCTAAATGACTAAATGGCCCAAAATTCACTGAAACCGTGATGCAAAAATTCTGCATCTTGCTACATGTACATGACTAAATAGCACAAAATTCACAAAAATGTATAGTAAAAAATTCTGACACTAGCTTTTTTGGATTCTATTTAAATGTACTATTGTTATTTTAATTTGTAATTATATATCTTTTATTGGTATGGTCCTTGCTGATGTTGCTTGACTCCACTGTCCACCTTTGGCAGACATGTTGATCACGTGCTCAACAAAATTGCCTGCCTTCCATTATTGAGCATAGCAAGAAATGCATTTCCTATAAGAGAGAAGCACGAGGTACATGTATGTAAGAAATATGCACATCAAATTTCCACCCTGTGTAAGGAGAGGGGAAAGGACTTTGGTAAGAGTTAATGAAAGGTTTAACAAGTCAATGTTTTTTATTTAACAGAATAGCACTAGATGAAGTTGTAAAAGATCTTTAATTCCCTTCCACATAATAATATGCCTACTGAGACAGTGGCAGATCCAGGAAAGGGGCCAAGGAGGCCCAGGCCCCTACCTTATTTTTAGGCCAAAAAGAGGCCCGTAGGGTCCAGAAAAATTATTTTTGGAGTGCCCCCATATTCCACAGTCTGGGTGATTGCCCCCACCCCCTCCCTTATCTGAAGGTATTGATCCACCACTGTGAGATGGCCTCATACGAATTTTGTTGTCAGCATCATTGCTAGTTAGTACAGTGTACATGCATTGTATCAACAAAAACCCTGACAAGACAGGATGTAATGGTGTCATCAACATTTGAATGACATATTATCATTTTCAGACTGCAGCACAGTTGTCTCATTCATAACCAATGATTGTGCTTGTCACACAACCCTCCCTCCCATTCCTGACAAAGAACAGTTGTTAAAACCCTAATAACATTTCTTTACACGATTCAGCCAACCACAAATTGTCGTAAAGTCAAGAACTCTTAAAGGACACCCATATACATGTAAGATGGACAGCTATCTAAACTGGACTGGTGTCTTAGAGAGAGTTGACTGTATACCGTAATGATTCGATTTAGCGCCCGGGGCACTTATTTACTTTTGGCACCTTAAGGGAGGGTGCTTATTCGAGACAGGGCGCTTATTCGGGACAGGGCGCTTATTTAATTTTTTGAGATTTATCAACCAAATGTTCAAAATAAAAACTTTTATAAATATTAAATAACTAACAATAACAGAAACTGTAACAGTAAAAGTTTAGATACTTTTAAAAGAATTGTTCATTTTAGCAGTAAATATATACATGTAGGGTGTGGTGAATGTTCATGAGTTTATCCACGGTACTTAACAATAACAAAAACTGTAAGGATGGGGGCACTTATTAAAATGGGGGCGCTTATTGGAAGCAGGGCGCTAAATCGAATCATTACGATACATGTATGTATAAATCTTAGGACGTTGCTCAACCTCACAATCTCATGTCATATTTTCAAATTGAATGTTAAGGAACATGTACATCAGAAAAAAAAATAGATAAGAAATACAGTAAATATAGCATTACCAATATCATTTCCATGTCCTATTTCCAGAACATGTCTATAATCGTTTTTCACTCCCCTTCCCCATCAAAATACATGTGCTGAGATTCCCTTGTGAGTAGAATTTCATCCAAGACCACTATTAGTATTGGCTACTTTTAACTAGATCACTATCAATGTGTATACACTGTACATACACATGCAGACAAATTGATACTCCATCACAAAGCCCCAACAAGATGGGGTACGAAAATGAAATCAAACTTCCAAATACTGTAACAAAACATTTTCAGATTGCAGCAAAGTCTCCTTCACAGCCAGTGTTCTACAGTAAGTTATTACATAAATGCCCACCACCTGCCCCCACCCCCCTCACCAACAGCTATTTGAGGCCGAAAAACATTTCACGACTATCATTACAAGTCTTTCACCAAAAATGGGCACCCTGGAAGGTGGGGAATGCACCAGAAATCACAATCTCGGCATCCTGGATCGGGGAATACATGGGCAGTCACTCCATGGTTTGCGGTTTTCATTTTTTGTGCCATATAGTAGAAGCCAGGCAAGTTTATACTTATCAGATACAATGTACAGTATCAGTATGTCCAGAAATGCACGGTAATGAGATTCATGTTCCTCATAATAGGCATCACAAAGTGTCCTTATTAATGAAATCCCACCAAAACACACCAAATTATATCAAAATATGAAGTGTATGAAAATATCTAAAAGCCCAGGAGGACATGAAGTACTCTGTGAACAATACTTGCATGCATTTCTGGACATAAGTGATACTTATACACATAAAATGCTTTGCAAAGTTTCTTACAACCATGGCTCTGTAAAGAAGTACATGTATTATAGCTGATTTCTTTACAGCCTGCTCTCGAAAGGTAGGTCTCGAATATGCTGCACTGACCTGTCTGATATTATGATTGGGGTATTGTTGTCTGGACTCGTGTGTGTTGTTTCAAAGTGAGGATTGCTTTTTGATGACATTAATTTTGTTTTTTGTTACATTTCCTTGACTAAAAATATGAATATACAATGTATACTGTAATACACAATGTAATAATAAAAGTGGGTAAATGTGCTCGCTTGCTGTAATTATGATTTTGTGTAAGCTCTGCTCATAACGAAATCCATTCATTTTCCAACATCAAACTGTTAGGTTAACAAGACATGTCCTTTCACCAAGGTTTGAAAGTTATTCCCCAATGTCTGTTCTGTTAGGAACCACACAACAATTTCTTACATCAGAAACTATTAGGTTATTGAGTATTGAATGTCTGCTCCTTAATTCTGCTCATAACTTAAATATATAGGCACAAGCTCTCCCTCTCTCTCGTTGTAAGGGCTTAGTAGTTTACACTAGCAAGGTATATATACACCGTGATCATGATTAATGAAATCGTAAATCGTGCCACCGATGTGGTTTCACTTCTTAGTGTGGTAATAAAGCTTACTTTAAGCCAGGCAAAACGATAAAACATGTTTCGTTGTTTTGCCGGGCCTTTAGAGTACGGTAGACTAAGATACTGACGGCCGTTGGCGAAAGGAACGGTTAAAAAATAATGTTTCTAACTCACCTTTATGCATTATTATTGAATGAAGACTTTCTCTAAAAGATTGCCAGATACGCTGAGCAACTGATGCGGGTTTCACTCTTGCCATTGCAGAATATCTTTGAACTCTAAACATTGAAAAATTCAAAATGGTGGCTTTGGTGTCGGCAAGTCGGCCAGGGCTTTCGAACGGTCATTCTTGAGACCGCAGTTGAAGGCTCCAGCGGAATTCCGTGGCGTAGCCAATCATGGCACTCGAATCTACTCACGTGACTATTGTTGAATCGTTGCTCCTTCCATTTTTTGGCGCCGGTCGTTTGAATTATGTCTGAAGGCCGTTGGAATAAGCTCGCGAGTGGACAACACAGATTGTCTGAAAAGCATAATGGTTTCGCTAAATGTAATTACATACAGAACAAAAATTATGCTGTGTTAATCCTGTGTAAATGGAGAAAAGAATACTAGAGCTTGTGATTCTTGGAGCTGATCGAAGGCCTTGTTTTTGACGTGTTACTACAACGCACGCCTTGGCTGTCAGGAGAGTCGTTTACAAAGTGTCTTGGTGAGTACATGTACATAAGCTTATACTCCTTTTAAAAACCAACTGGACAGCTTACGGGTATAAATTGGATGCTGATATTCCGGACTCGCTGAAGCATAATACCCGACTTTGTTTGCACAAACTTGTAGTCACTGGATACAATAATATTTGCTGAAATTGTCACACCTTCGTGTGTTTTAATAATTAATGTTCGGAAACAAATTAAATACTGGCCTAAATACCAGTGTGAAACTCTCCAAACAGCTGATAGGCTTCATGAGAGTGCAAAATATTACACTGTTGTTGTTGTTTTATCTTTTTTTACATTGACGATCGGTTATTCCCCATTTTGTTGTTGCAGTATACAGGCTGAGACACTGTTCAACAAGGTTAATCGGGAATACATTTAATTTAATATTTTACAGGTGAAAGAAGAACAGAGAACCTTTCAAAGTGGAAAAACTAGAAAGGACAGTTGTATAAGATTGTATACAATTGTACATCTCATCAGATCACAGTTATTACGACCAGCATTTTTTCATGTCAGTAACAAGCCAATTTTAGCCACATGCAATGTTTTACGCTTAAATGAAGAGAAGATCCTCAAAGTTATGAACACAACTTAAGCAGTTGTGAAAATAAAGCCTGAAAAAATCAGGCTTGCCGGGACTCGAACCCTGACCTCTGTGATACCGGTGCAGCGCTCTAACCAATTGAGCTAACACGCCAACTGGGAGCTGGTCATTAAATTAGTTCATCCACAGTTCAAATATATGATTTCATATATTCATTATTTCATCTTCATCTTTCCCAGGTGTATTACAAACCAATTTAATGACCAGCTCCCAGTTGGCCTGTTAGCTCAATTGGTTAGAGTGCTGCACCGGTATGGCAGAGGTCAGGGTTCGAGTCCCAGCAAGCCTGATTTTTTCAACTGCGAGGATCTAATTTATTCTTCTCTTCATTTGTTCTTCATCCACAGTTCAAATATATTATTTCATATATTCATTATTTCGTTTTACACTTAATTCATTTATATGCCAATCAAAGTCATCATTTTAGGCAATTGTTTCAGAATATACTTGGGAATTTTGGTAAAGTGTATATGTAATTACCAGAAAAGTGTTATTGTCATAGCAATGCTTACCTGTAGTTCAATTCTACCTGTTACCATGGCCAATCAATTCCCCATCCCTCGATGCAACGAACTGGACCTTGCCCGGGGAGAGGATGCATACATACATGTATATAAATTAATTTCGCTCCCCGAAAGGGGTCGCCATGCAGCTCTCGTAAGGTCTCACATGAGTGGCTGAGAGAACAATAGAACAAACAACGAGAACAATGCCCCTTGCCTAGCCCCCAAAACAATAGCAGCTGCTACACTAGAGGACCAGTAGAATTATAAGGTTACGAGAGCTGCATAACTATTCCCGAAAAGGGCTTTTAAGCTGCAATTATGTTAAAAAAGAAAAATTAAAATACAAGAAAACAAAAGTTAATTACAAAACATTTGCAATAAAAATTATGATGAGGAAACAAAATAATAAAAGTTTGGTAACAGGTAAAATTGAACTATGCATAAATAAACTTTTAAATTTTTGTACAGTGTACTTGTAAAATGCTGCATTTTGGCATTCCTTCTTGTAAACCCTTATTTATTGTTCAAAAGCAAGATGCAGAAGTTTTGCATCTTGGTTCAGTGAATTTTGGGTTATTTAGTCATTTAGGAAGATGCAAAATTTTTGCATCTTGGTTTCAGTGAATTTTGGGCTATTTATTCATTTAGGAAGATGCAGAATTTTTGCATCACGGTTTTGGTGAATTGTGGGCAATTTAGTCATGTAGCAAGATGCAAAATTTTTTCATCTTGGTTTCAGTGAATTTTGGGTCATTTAGTCATTTAGCAAGAGGCAGAATTTTTGCATCACGGTTTCAGTGAATTTTGGGCCATTTAGTCATGTAACAAAGTGCAGAATTTTTGCATCACGGTTTCAGTGAATTTTGGGTTATTTAGTCATTTAGGAAGATGCAAAATTTTTGCATCTTGGTTTCAGTGAATTTTGGGCAATTTAGTCATTTAGGAAGATGCAGAATTTTTGCATCACGGTTTCAGTGAATTTTGGGCTATTTAGTCATTTAGGAAGATGCAAAATTTTTGCATCCTGGTTTCAGTGAATTTTGGGCCATTTAGTCATTTAACAAAGTGCAGAATTTTTGCATCTTGGTTTCAGTGAATTTTGGGTTATTTAGTCATTTAGCAAGATGCAGAATTTTTGCATCACGGTTTCAGTGAATTTTGGGCCATTTAGTCATGTAACAAAGTGCAGAATTTTTGCATCACGGTTTCAGTGAATTTTGGGTTATTTAGTCATTTAGGAAGATGCAAAATTTTTGCATCTTGGTTTCAGTGAATTTTGGGCAATTTAGTCATTTAGGAAGATGCAGAATTTTTGCATCACGGTTTCAGTGAATTTTGGGCTATTTAGTCATTTAGGAAGATGCAAAATTTTTGCATCCTGGTTTCAGTGAATTTTGGGCCATTTAGTCATTTAACAAAGTGCAGAATTTTTGCATCTTGGTTTCAGTGAATTTTGGGTTATTTAGTCATTTAGCAAGATGCAGAATTTTTGCATCACGGTTTCAGTGAATTTTGGGCCATTTAGTCATTTAATGAAGTGCAGAATTTTTGCATCACGGTTTCAGTGAATTTTGGGTTATTTAGTCATTTAGGAAGATGCAAAATTTTTGCATCTTGGTTTCAGTGAATTTTGGGCAATTTAGTCATAAGGAAGATGCAGAATTTTTGCATCACGGTTTCAGTGAATTTTGGGCTATTTAGTCATTTAGGAAGATGCAAAATTTTTGCATCCTGGTTTCAGTGAATTTTGGGCCATTTAGTCATTTAACAAAGTGCAGAATTTTTGCATCTTGGTTTCAGTGAATTTTGAGCTATTTTGTCATTTACCAAGATGCAGAATTTTTGCATCTAGAAAAATTCCCACTAAATTCAAACTTTTAATTCAGAACTGCTGTTCACGTGTAACTTAACTGTCTATCAAATTGCCCTGCTGAAATAAAGGCTTTCTTCACTGTACCACTTTGGTTGTTGTTGAAAATATTATGATCCACAATGAACACAATACAGGCTCCGAGCCATACCCTTGTGGTCGACGGTAAAAAGGAAGTTTGGAAAAACCCATTTTAGTTTGGAACGCGTTAAACGTTCGTTACAAACATATCGGCATTTCTATTTTCAGCGTTTTCGTCACAAGAAACATGTATGAAATACTCTATTTTCTGATATTGTTCTTTGATCGTTAAAAACGGGCAATAAATAACAAAAGAAATGGAAAACAGCGCAAAACGTCGGCGCAAGGAGGTGACGTGGGGGACGAGTGCTTCGAGTAACGCTCAATTCCTCTTGCGTTCAGTTTGCGTCGGAAACAGAGAGGACGGACGTTTTTTGGTAAAAATCATAAATAATATGTGTTCTGTCATTTTGTTTTCCCGCGTATGGAAAAAGAAGACTAAATATTATCCCAGCAAAATGTTCCCCGTCTCTGCTTTCCCCATCCCCGGATATGGTAAATTTTCTAAGAACACCTATTTTTTAGTGGCGCGAAAGTCTTAAACGAACTTCCTGTAAATACTGCAAGCGTAAATAACATACAAGCTTTTTGCGGCTTAGCAAAACATTTACTTTCATAATAACTATTTAGTAAAGTATATTTTAATCTCTTTTTGACTGACACGAGACAGCCCAAAGGGCCTTTGATTCTGATTTGTTTTGGACGCTAGTCGTCTGAAAATTGTTCGGTGGCTTCATTTAATATTAATCCGTCCGACTGTGTAGTAATTTCGGAGGTTAGTTTTTTTTTGTATTTTATTAATTTTTCCAGGTTTTTACTAAAGTAGTTTACAGGAATTTAATTTACAATTAATAAAATTAAATAAGTAAAACATAAATAATAATAATAATAATAATAATAATAATCACAACTATAACAAAATTCTCGATTCTGGTTGGTTATTAGCACGCCCTATTTTTTACCAAATTGGAGCGCGCCAATAACAAGGTGTCCAATAACTTCACTGGCGAAAAATGTAATACGCATGCGCTGCTAAAAAAATCACATGACGGCTTTCCAGCGATTTTATTGGCTGCATGGCAAAAATGCCGGCGAGATGGATGAAGCAATGGCCGCCGTTTTAAGGACGGTGCCTACTAATAGCGAGGTATTTTTGCCCGGCCAATGACTATGCAAGGGAAGTAGATGTTACCAAGGGCTGTCAAAATCCAAAAAGAAAATTAGGGGTAGCCACGCAAATTTTCGAGATAATTAGGTTTGAAATCTTGAAAAAAGTGCTGACGTGGCATTTTCAAAAAAAGTAAAAGGAAATAAGATTTCCTTACAAATTACCTTTGAATTTGGTTTTTCATGAACAAAATCAACACTAAATAGAACGATCTTAAAAATAACTAACAAATACTATCTTTGAAACTGCGTGAACCACGTTTTTATTGACAAAACGATTGCACTCGAGCCATTTTTGACTCTAACAGCTCTCTCTTGCAAGGCCAGAAAAACAGCCTAAACAATTTTTGCACTGAACGAAAAATTAGTCATGTGTTCTATAGACTTACCACTTCCATTTTATAAAATAAAAAGTATGGGTCACCACGCGTTTTTAAAAGTTATACGAGCTGTATGGAATCGCTTTTGATGTCAGTTACACTTTTCCTAACCCCTCCCTAGCGAGTTAAATATTTGCTTCTTGCGCAATTTTTCACGCGTGCACCACGCCATATGTAGTTAGCAGTTTGCTGATTACGTTTGAGCGATTAGCGATGTGTTTCAGACTGTTAAATGTGAGCCATTTTTATCGATAAGCGTTTATGGCTTACTGATATGTTACTCTTTCACTGTTCCTGGTTTAGTATGTCCATTAACTGGATTTCGTTGCAACCGAAATTTTCTTGCATTTTAGTCACGCGCTTGGTCGCGAAGTTGAATTCGTCATTTTGAGCGAGCAAATTCCCTTAGCGCGCGCGTCTAGTGCGATCGATGCCTTGCGTGTGCGCAGAAGATGTGCGCAGTACTTAACAAAAGTAGCCACCGTCCTTAAGCAGAGAATGCCCCGTGCTTTTTTAACCTCTGTGAGAGATCGAAGATTATTTTCTTCACGTATTTATATGTGTCGCATTCCTTAGTAAATTTTGCATCCTGGAACTGATTAATACTTGCAGCTGGTTAATTCATTTCAACGATAGTGGCGTTTAGAAATGGAGTATCGCGAGGAAAAGTGATGCTGAAAAGGTGGGTGATTTTCACATTTTTGCTTGCGGCATGTTTCGTGCTACACGGTACACGAAGATATTATAAGTGAGTAAAAGAGTATTTTCTAGGCTTTTTTTAGATATATAAATTAGCTTGTACCGAGTTGCAGGGGGATGGCAATTAGCTGAGATATGTGGACTATTTTGGGGAGAGAATTTGACATATCGATGTCGATCGAATCACATAAGCTTATCGAAGAACAATATTTCACTCTAAAAACGTGACCAAAAATTTGATTTCCATGCAACGCATTGAAGTTTTCGTTCCAAGGAGTAATAGGTCACTTGTAGTTGTTTGGTGGTTGATCCGACATAAAATGATATTTTTATACGTGCTGATGATAGTTTGTTTATTGGTTTATTGTATATATTTGCGGCACACGTGTATGCGATTAATGAATGTCTTCAAACGAACAAGTTACGGAACTTTGCTTCAACACTTTCATTACGACTATTTTTCATAAGTTTTTGTTGATTATGATAATAAACAAAAGAAAAGAAAAATAGAAATCAAACAACTTATGAGAATTTTCAAAATTATGAAAAATAAATTTAAACCACAACATATTCAAGATGCTTCAAGAAAGGGTGTTACAACATTATATGTACTTAATTCACAAATATTTGGATGAGGTTTTTCATTGGTACATTTGCCAAAAACATTTGATACAGAGGTATACAGCTTTAAAAAAAATGAACTTGCTTAAAATTGATTTTCAACTGAAGAATAGACAGTAATCATTTTCATAAATACTAGAAGCCAAGCAATAGACTTTCACATGGGAGCAATCACATTATGGTAATGACATTTTTTATTTAGGATTCATTTTGTCTTGATTTAACAAATGGTAAACGGCTCAGCGTGCACTATTGAGTTTTATACATTAACCGCGTTACTGTGCACATTGTGATTGGCTGATGCCTGTCATCTATTAGAGTAGAGGGGCACAGAGGACATCACTGCGTGGTGTGACTAGCGCATGATCAGAGTACATAGTCCAAGTCAGTCTTCTAGGCAAAGTTTTTCAAAACTTACAGCGAGAACAACAAGAGAAAGTTCAGCTTAATTATAAATCTACATCGAGGAACAATCTGCCAAATACTCTACACCTGTAGAGACATTTAACTGGCTAAACAAGCTTGAAGTAGATAGTGAGTGTTTTTTTGCTGAATAAGTAATCCTCCATCTCAATGTGGGTTGTAAACCTTTTACGTTATCTTCAACTGTCTTTATTTGTAAACTTTCTTTCAGTATTGAGACAAAAATCTTCGCAAACTATGAGGTTTAAAAAATATAGTAGCATAGAAAGTGACGCATACGGCTTTGAGCATGTGCTAGCTTTCGTTGCCTTTCACCCATGGGCAAATAGTAAATGGGCAATTGACCAATCAGAGCACATGCTTTACTTTTGTTATGCTATAAAAAAATATAATTTATTCATTTTACTCACTATCTCTGTGCTCACTGGCTGAGAGCATACAGCCATTTCATGCTGTTAACCAATAATTGATGCCTGAGTTAATATAGGCTATCTAAAAGTCCTTTCCAAACATTTTAATGTGATCCATTTTGTTCCAAGTTGCAGTTCTTGCCTGTGCATCTGGTTACAAAAACACTGATAGTCCTAATCACAGTCTGACGATGAGTCAAACAGCTCTTACAATCATGACAACAATGAAGGTGGAAGTGTGGAGCAAACATTAAGATTTGAGTCTATTGGTGCTGCACATGAGGAGGGCTCCTAGACAGGATTACAAGTTACAAGCTAAGCCAGAGAATGAGAAAGATATTAAAGTGCTATTGCAATTGACATGGATCATGTACTGGGTGGTTTTACATTAAGTATATTACCAGTAAATTTACCCAGTATCTAGTACCCATACATCCTCTGATTTTTGAAGCACTTTTATTTCAAAGTCCAAATTGCATGGATGGGCTACTAGCCATCATTATAACCCGATTAATAATAAATTATTGTTGTGGGTGTTCGTTGGACAAATTGCATCGCATGGTACAAAATTGGATAATGGGTATCCGGGGGGAGGGGGGTTACTCAGGATTTCATGTGACAGGGTTGATTTGAGTTTGAAATTTAAATTCAGATTGAAAGATCAATATTCAGATGGTATGATGAATAACAAACACGAACATTTAATTTCTAATGTTTTTCTTTGTGTTATCGTTTAACTCTTTATGGGAATTGTAAGGGTCAGAAATTCAGCAAGGGATTTTGTGGGGATTTAGTTTTGGTCCGGGGATTTTTGGGGGTCTTTTTTTTGGCTTCCATTCTGTCATCCCTGTCACTTGAAATTTTTACATCCTAAGTGCCTCCCCCCAGGATGGGTATCAGAAATATACCCCGTATGATTTCATATGTACAGTATGTCACCCAATTCTATAGGTCTACAAGTGCAAACCAAAAGAACAAAGCCACATTTTCAGATCCAACTTTTTAATAAAATCGCAGTGTTGAAAAAATTATGTGAACCAATCAACTTGATTTTATTTCAACTGTAGTTACACTGAATTATCACTGTAGGTTTTTGAACTATTTATCAGGGATTAAGCATGTAGTAATTAATCAGAGGTTTATATATTTATCATAAATATACCCCCTTCTAGCTTGGTGGTATATTGGAGGATAATGCCCTTGGATGAAAGATTGTCCAAAAATTTTCACTGTAGCCCTCAAAGCATTAATTGCTTCTCAGCCAACTGTTCATTTTTTGGACAATCTTTGAGCCTTGGTCATTATTCTCCAATATACCAGCTGCCTGAAGGGGTTT
Organism: Meandrina meandrites; assembly: GCA_963693305.1. Taxonomy (NCBI): domain Eukaryota; kingdom Metazoa; phylum Cnidaria; class Anthozoa; order Scleractinia; family Meandrinidae; genus Meandrina; species Meandrina meandrites. The sequence continues at coordinate 16,421,550 of OY855914.1, forward strand.
ATTTACTATTACAATATTTCAGAAAGTGGGAAATATGTTGTGGTTAGATGTCAAAGTGCTAGATATTTCATTACTTATTAATGCACTTTCAGTGTCAAGGGTAGAGTGATTTTCAGTTGAGTGTCAAAACTGTAATCAACAAGTATCTTGGTTTTGCTTTGCTATGCTCCGTAATTGGTCCAAAAACCACCATCTACTTAATCAGTCAGATATGAAAGCCAGTTGTCTTTGATGCTGGTTATGTATATTTGCTTCAAGTTTTCATTGGTTCATTGTTGTTTATGCTGTTGTGATTTTCCATAGCAATGCATTGATTTTACGACACTCAATTTGAAAACCAATCTAAATACACAGGTACCATATTTACTCTTGTGGCACTTCTGGTGGAGTTCTTGTTCAGGGACAGTGCTTCTTCAGGTGCAATGATTGTTGAAAAGTCAATGTAAGGCAACATCTGATTTTCTGACCAAAACCCATTTAAAAATACCAGTGTTCACACAGTTGGTTTAATATATTATTTTCCAATTGATTTATTATTGCCAATATAGGGCTGACTTGTCCCCAGTCATCTTCATACAGCAGGCAAGGAAGCCTGAGGCATGACTGGGAATAATGAAGTGGCTTTTATTTTTGTGTTGTAGACTGACAACAGTTTTTAATACAAACAACCAATTTAAAAACTTTCAACAGTTGCAAACAGGTGTTCTAATAATTGGTTGAAAAAATGGCACAATATATAGAACAGTTAGTCTTAAAGGCAATCATGTTTCAATTTCAATAAGTTCCCAATAATAAATGTCAAATGGTAAATAAAATTAAAATTTTATTGCCCTTAACCCTATCACCAAGAGTGATTGATCTGTACCTTCTCTTTTCAAGGTCAATACATTGTGTAGCAGACAAGTGATAATAAAAAAATGTATCACCTGTAGAGGATGTTGTCTTAATGAAGCACCTAATGACTGTCAGTAAGGAAAATTAACATTCAGATCTTGGGAGTGAAAAGTTAAATTGGTCATGTGTATGATATAAAATAACAAATTTGTTTAATTAGAATCAGTATCAATGGTATTCCTATGAATTCATTTTGGTCTCTGAAAATAATAGCATATCAGGGGTTTCAAAATGGTTTGAAGTTAGTGTCAGCAACTGGATGTGGCTGTGACAAGTTAGCTTGTTTGTTGTGAAGTGATTGCTATGATCAAGTAGCTGACAGAACTCCAGCAGTTGCTGTCTTGTTGTGAAAACCCTGACATGTCTTTGTTTAACTACTGTATCATGAAAGCCAAATACCTAAACACTTAATAATGTCCTGTGAGTTCCAGACAAGCTAATATTTTAGCAGAAACTTCAACCCTTTGTTAACAATCTGGTCGTTCTTTCTGCAGGTCTTAACAAATTCTCCTTTCAAATTTCTTCTTACATTTATTATTAATAGAAGTAGTGGTGAAAAGTTTTCACAGTTGTTAGAATTCAGGTTGAATGATCGTGTCCTTAAAAAGGTTACTCAGGCTTAAAACAACAACAATTACCCAGCAAAACTTGTTTACCCGACAACAATTTCCTCACTTTATCAAGGCATGATCAAACAAATGAGCTTTTACCACATACAACTTTTGTGATATTGAATTCTATCATTACTGTACAATGCAACATCATCAACAACAATTTATTAAGGTACTTCCATAAAAAATACATGGCATTACCTAGTTACACTTAAGAAATTATAAAGATATATAAAATAGAATCAGAAATAAAATAAAATGCAATTTTATCAATTGGAAAATAAAGTTTCATGCCTACAGTGCTTACAAAAACCTTAATGGTATTAATCTAAGGTGCAGGTGCTGGCAAATCTTCTGCTGGCCTGGGGTGTGCTTCACGGAGTGTTGGCTGGCCTCTCTGTGGAATAATTTATGGCTCTACTTGCCACAAACACACCATAAACTTCAATGAAGACACGACCTTAGGTTTCTGTTTTGGTGGCTTGCCCGGGTCTGACCACTTTGTGGACCATGTCCCCGCTTTGAGCAGTTAATCGTGATAACAATTATGCTAAAGAAATTGAAAGATTAGTCAGAGTAACTGGTAACACAAAACTGATCACAGCAGAAGTAGTTAAAACATCAAAGGTTAAAATGTTCCACACGTTGGAATCCGGGAAAACTTTCACACTTCAACACAACTTGATATATCTCGAAAACGGTTGCGGGACAACTAGGGGAGCCGGCAAAACTAAAGGAAATTTAAGCTATCAAATAATGTAAAATTTAAGGACCAAAACACGAGAAAATCGCGTAAAAGAGTCCTTTCCAAAACACGACATGAAAACAACACTACTAGTACGTTTCGATGGCTCTTCAGAACTTTTTTGACAATAAATGCGGTGAAAATCAACTTACCTTTTTAATTCCTTCGCAGTCGGAAGGATTAACGTTACACGAAGCCACAGAAGGATTTTCAGAAGACTACCTTTCAAAAGAGAAAGGGAAAAAAACGAAAATAACTGCAACCTGCTGCGCTGTGGAACATTTTTCACGATTCGATCGCGCCTCCCGATGAACGGTGTCACGTGGTCGCGCGTCGACCAATCAGACATTGTTCGCCAGTGAATCCAATAACAAAGTTCGCGTGCTGCGCTTGCGCGCGCTCTTTTCTTGGTTCAGGTTCCTTGTTGTGACTAAATACTCCTTGATATTCCTAAAACCTTCAGCTTCAAGAATGGCTTTTTTGCCTTAGAGATGATAAGTCCTTAGCAGGCTTCGCTTTATCTACTTTTTTCTCGAATTTTGTTATACTTATGATTAATTGGCAATAGAACTTTGTGTCGTCCAATTCTGTCTGTAATCATACTCTTGACCAAACAAATCGGACTCCCGCTACGCGGTCGTCCGATTTTGTTAATCACTCGCATGATTACAGACCGAATTGGACTCCACTCAGTCCCATTACCATTACTAATAATAAATAAATAAATAAATAAATAAATAAATAAATAAATAAATAAATAAGTAGATGAATAGATAATATATAAATAGCTAAAAAGAAAGAAAAAAAAAAGGAAAAAGAAAGAAAAGGGATAGCTGCAAAAGCTAATTAACAGAAAAATAGTTCAATTTAGTCCTCCTAAAAGTTTTTCCCATTTTCCCAGGTGCAGATTTAATTTATTCTTTTCCCTAGCAAGGTATTCTTCTATTTTAAAAATCTTTTTAAGGTGTGCGAGGAAGATAATGATGCTTGGGGCAATAGATTTCCGTCTGCAGAAAAAAATAGTCTGCTTTGCTATTAACACGATATGATTCAAAAGCATAAAGTGACTTTCGACATCGAACAAGCCAAACATAATGTTAGCATGATCGGTTAGATCAGGAAGCGTATCAATTCCACATTCACGCAACCAGCTAGAGATTTCTTTGCAGAAACCTCTAGAATATTGGCAGAAAACAAAGAGATGCTCAGGGGTTTCCTCCTCCTTGCTACAGAAACTACACAATGGTGATTCAATTAGTTTGAATTTGCTTAATTTTGCGTTAGTGAATAAAATTCTATTCAATATTTTATACTGAAAATCTCTCGTTTTCGTATCTAACGCGACTTGGAAGGGCAAACTGTAAATTTTATTCCACACTAGCTCAGTATCGGGAAACATTTCATTAAATCTAGATTGTGCGGTAGGGGTTTCACGCAAATCAGAAACATGCGGCTTCATATAATATTTTGGTGTTCATTTCTGATACAGAGGCTTTAACAGAGTTTAACACCAACACATACTCGAGGGGGTCGAAAGGTGGAGCATCATGTGGGATCGTTTTGGCTTTCAACTCTTTTTTCCATTTGACAGGAATAGCATCTATTAAACCATGCCAGGAGAGGAAATTTTTGGAATGAAGACCTTTCAGCTGCAGATCCGACCATGTATAAAAGCTTCCATCTGCCTTAATCGTATCACAAATTCTATGCATACCAGCCTCAACCAAATCCAAGTAATAACATGATTTCTGCATGTTAACGAGTATGTTCTTATTGTTCCAAACTATCTCATTTAAAATATCTTCGACTTGTTCAGGCATGATTGAATTGAATTTAGGCCATAATGTCAGGCATTCATCGTAAAAAGGACTTACTTTTATAGGAAGATCGCTAAGACTGAAATTACACTTCAGAAGATAAGGGCCTCCGACTGGCTTTAAAAGTGCGTCTAAAACAAGTTTCCAGTCAGCAACATATTCCGGGTCCACATAGCGTTTAAAAAAGGACATCTTCTGAGCTTGAATTAGAGATTCCAAGTGTATCATTTTAAGACCACCATTTTCAATAGTATTTATTAGAGCCCGTCTTTTGACTTTATCTTTACCTTTCCATATAAAATCATAAATGATTTTGTTAGCACTCTTAATTATTTCATTCGAGAGAGGTAGCTGTGATGCACGATAAAGAAACTTCGAGATAGCAAATGTTTTAACAATCTGGACTCTCCCTAAAACAGTTAAATTCCTCCCTCTCCATAAATTAAGTTTCTTTTTCAAAGAATCCAAAATTGATTCAAAATTTAATTTAGCTGCTTCTTTTTTATTATACGAAAAAAAGATGCCTAATATTTCAATGCAGTTCTTGATGTCTACGTTGATATGAAAGTCAGTGGGGGAAGAAGTACCCAGGTAACAAGCTTCCAGCTTGCTTTTATTAAGCGTAAGGCCGGAGCACCGCCCGAAATCGTTAAGTACTTTCAAGAGGTTTTCAGCAGACTGGTCGTCTTTCAAAAAGGTGGTCATATCATCAGCAAAGGCAGTTAATTTAACTTCATGTTCATCCCTAAGGTTGATGCCTTTAATCTCATCGCTACCTCTGATATATACGGCTAGTGTTTCAAGAGCAATAATAAAAAGATAGGAGGATAGCAGATCGCCCTGTCTCACTCCACGCATTACATCAAAATGAACAGAGGAGAGGCCATTGTTCATCACGCAACTTTGAATATTAGAATAAAAGGTGTTGACCCATTTGATAAATGATTGACCGAAATTAAAGGCTGACAAAGCCTTATTTAAAAAGGTCCAATCCAGAGAGTCGAAAGCCTTTTCAAAATCAATAGCCAGTAGAAGGCCAGGTAATTTATTTTCTTTGGTATAAAACATAATATCGTCTATAATTCTGTTGCAATCAAAGATTGATCGGCCCTTGACGTAGGCGCATTGATTTTCATGAATGATGAGAGGTAAAACAGTTTCTAATCTTTTTGCAATAGCTTTTGATGCAATCTTGACATCTACATTTAGAAGAGAGCTTGGCCTCCAGTTTTTAATATACATTTTATCTTTACCCTTCTTTTCTATCAATTTAATTATGGCCATTTTCTGAGAGGTTGAAAGTTCTCCACACTCATAAGCTTCATTGAGACAGTCAACTACAAGATTACCCATGAGTGGCCAGAACGCCTTATAGAACTCTGCTGTTAAGCCGTCATTCCCAGGGGCTTTCCCTGTTTGAAAAGTGAGAAGTGAGCGATAACATTCATTGTATGTAAGTCTTCCTTCACATTTTTCTTTTTCATCCTCGTCTAACTTGGGTAGAGAAGGATTGTATAGGAATCTAGCAGCTTCGTCTCCATCACTGTTAGAGCGATGATCTTGGTACAAATTTGAATAAAATAATTTAAGCTGATCAAGAATTTCTGCCGAATCAGTAGTAACTCTGTCATCATCCAGTTTTAATTTTCTAATACAGGAAGAGCTATTGTTTTGGTTTTCAAGTCTTAGGAAATAGCTATTACTCTTTTCCCCTTTTTCAAACCATCGGACCCGAGATCGAATTATAGCGCCTTGCGTTATATTATCATAAGCAGATTCATATCTAATACACGTTTCCTCCAGACCGGTTAAATTTTCGGAAGTGGGAGATTCATCGCATAACTCCTGCCAACTTTTGACTTCTTTTTCCAGTTCAAATAACTTATCGCGCCGCTCTCTTGCCTTTCGCTTACTAAATGTAATTGTTTCTTTACGTAGTTCTGTATTTGATAATGTCCCAGAGAAGGAGTTTGCTTGTTATGTCCTTGTACTCTTCTAACCAGTTTGGGTATGAATTCTTAATAAAATCAGTATATTCACGATCGTTCACAAGACTTGAATTAAACTTCCAATAAGAGGGACCCGGTTTATGTTCTGCGATCTTTTTGAAATACAAGGTTATAGCCGAGTGGTCAGTTTTTATTGCAGGCATGATATCGGTTGCAAAAATATCCTCTTGACTTGAATTGCTTATTAACCAAAAATCCAATCTACGTTGATTTGAAGAATTTGGTTGTCTCCATGTGGAGCGCTTTTTATCTGGGTGACGAATTCTCCAGACATCCGTTAACTCGTAAGCTAACATTATATCTTTAACAATATCCACACTTTTTTTGTTTAATCTTTGGGTGACCACCTATACAATCCAAATCTTCATCAAAGAAAATATTAAAGTCGCCACCCATAATGACTTTTCTATTTGGGTCAAAATCGTACTCATCAAGTTTTCTGTCAATCTTTTTGAAGAAAGCTTCCTGTTCGTGAATTTTGTTTGGTGCATAAATGTTTACAAACAAAACAGGAGTCCCTTGTACCACCGCTTCTAACATAATGAACCGACCGTTTGGGTCGCATAATACCGATTTCTGCTTGAAATCTAGCCCATGTTTTATTAACACTAAGGTACCCTTACTATGATGTGAGCCGTGTCAAAATAACATTTTGCCCTTCCACTGCGTATTCCAAAACTTTTCATCTTCAACAGAACTGTATGTTTGCTGGAGAAAAGCAACATCCGCTTTCTGTTTGGTAAGCCACATTAATATTGCCTTCCTTTTGTTTCACTCATATCTTACCAGAAGCCGATATTTCGGCTCCTAGGACACGTGATTTTTAATCGGGCAAAAAATGATGTAATTTTGGCTTATAGGGGGTACAAACCAATTGACAAACACAGTAATAAAACAAACCCCAAGAATTTTGAGCGGGAGATTAAAAATTGCCAAGATTAACGATCGTGGTGGGAACGCTTTTGCGATCGTGAGAGAACAAGAATCATTTGAGAATGATGAAGCAGACGCCGAAGGATCAGATTTCAGTGAAGAAGATGAAATTATTGATGCCGAAGAAGCTCCCGAAATCGCTTTTGTGGACGAACGCAACTCTGACATACTTGTGGCAAGGCATAATGTAGTTATGGCAGCAAATGGCGCTGCTGCAGTACCGGAGCAGCGAGCAGAGCAGCAGGCAACTCGACAGAGGCAAACTGCGAGACAAAGAAGAAACGTGAGACAAAGGGATGGTGGAGCACGACCTGAACTAAATCTACGGTGGGAGAAGGGAAATGTCAGAAACAGTATTCCAAACTTCAGTCAAAGATCAGGCCCTGTTAGGGTCCTAGGAGGTACATTTACGCCGTTATCATTTTTTCAGTTTTTTTGGAGCGATGATTTATTTGATTTTATCCGAGTGCAAACAAATAAGAATGCTGTAGTCAAGAGAAATGCCAACCCAGACAAACACAAATGCCCCTGGGAAGCTATAAATGATGTTGCAGAAATAAAAGCATTTTTGGACTTTGTCTTGCTATGGGAATTCTGAAATTGCCCTTAGTGGAAATGTATTGGCAAAGAAAATTCAGTCTTTTTGAAGTGAATGACTGGGGTAACATTATGTCACGCAATCGCTTCACTTCTATTATGCGTTACTTGAAGTTCTGTGACGAAGAAGTAGACAAACCTGCAGTTGAACCTGGACAACCTGGCTATGATAGGTTGTACAAGGTGAGAAGATTCCTCAGTATCATTCTTCCGAAGTATGAAAGTGAATGGATTTCTTCACAATGGCTTGCCATCGATGAACAGATGATCCCTTATTGTGGACGGGTGGGTTTCAGGCAGTTCATTGCAAACAAGCCAAGTCGTTTTGGCATCAAAGTCTGGGCAATGGCTGATGCCACAACTGGCTATATTCTTAAGCAGCAGATTTATACCGGAAAGAAGCTAGGAGAAGCCAACAACAGGGATGGCGTTCCTTATGTCGGGTTGGCTCAGCAGGTGGTCACGGACCTTTTACAAGGCTATGACAACAAAGGGTATGTTGTTGTAACTGACAACTTTTATTCTAGCTCATCTTTATCTATCAAGCTCAAAGAAAAAGAAATTGACTCTTTAGGAACTGTAAAAGCCACTTCTAAAGGGTTCCCGAAGGATCTTATTTTCCCGTCCAAGCCAAAACCTGGGCGGGGGACTGGAGAAATTGCGGCAATCTTCTCGCAGTGTCATGGTATGACAATAAAGGAGTGTACTTTCTCAGTACTGTTCACAACCCAAGCTATGCTGCAGATGTACAGCAAGAAGATCAAGTGGTGGGAAGACGAAGTAAACAAGGAGTGGTAAATGTAACGTCTCCCCCACTTCTAAAGGGTTATAATAAATATATGTGTGGTATTGACCGAGCAGATCAAAACAACAGGTATTACAGTGTTGGAAGGCAAAGTAAACGCTGACCACCAAGAGTAGTGTTCCATCAAATGGAAACATCCATAAATAATGCCTTTCAGATCTACAAAGTTTCATCTCCAAATCCCAAAAGTTCCAGAGAATTTCGGATGCAACTTGCAACTGAACTGGTCAATGTTTTTTATGTGCCAGGGCACCAACGGGTGGGCCGAAAAAGAGCCAATCCAGATATTGAACCAAGATTACAAAACGTGGGTGTTCACATACCTCTTGTTGGACTGAATCGTGTTTGCTGTGTGTGTTCGCAGGTTGGTTCAGTGGAACACAAACATCAGTACAGATATGTCCCAGCGGAAGACACACCAAAGAGAAGTCGACCATCTCGTTCGAACATATACTGCAGTACTTGTCAGGTCCACTTGTGTCTTAACTCAAACAAAAACTGCTGGGTTGATTGGCATAGTAAATCTGAGCTTGTTTGAGGAAATGTGGAGTGCTTTGAACTGTTACAAATGACTGCTTTACACTTTCCGGGTGCCTGCTCACTTACTTTATAGTCACACGTGTACATATTTTTTCAATTGTTTTTCCCTGAAAATTATAAATTGGACTCTCTTCCAGTTATTTAAATGTTCTTCCTTTATTACCTGTTATTACAGGTTGAATATTTTAGCTCTTGTGATGACAAATTCTAAAGAATCACTTGCTCATTGGCCATCAGTTCACACAACATTCAATTTGGTCATTTTTTATGCTTTGTGAATAAATTAACTTTTGAGCTTTTTTAAACATTTTTTAGCAAAATATTATACATTATTGTTTGGGAAAAGCTCAAAATGCTACAACTTGTAAATTACAACTATTATTACAGCACAAGGTGGCAAAATATATCTATCAAAATATATATATCAAAATAAATATTTTGTCAGATTTTAATTGTTCTCCTGTTAATTATTAACTTTATTAACATTATTAAGTGACATCATTGGACAGATAATTTATCAAGGATTCATAATATATATACTTTTACTGGGATAAGTTGAATACTTTATCTGTTATTAGAAGTTTAATTGTACCTACTCAAAAAGTTATGCAGACCCTAAAAAAAACTTGGTAAGAAATGAGTTTGTTTAAAGAACGTAAACCTCGCACATTTAAAGAGATGAGTTTAAAATCCGTCATAATCGTTATTAAATGTTTGCTATTATTATTATCCACAAAAAAAACAATGCCACACACACACAAAAGATCCTAGCCGTAAATAACAATAGGAGCGTAATTAAAGCTATCAGTATTTCTTAGCACCTTTAGTATTACGCACAATCGTGAAGAGAAAATACAGAAATTACCATATGAAAAATAGCTGCAGCCCATGCAAATTAAACTAAAGCTTAGAAACATAAATATGGTTGCTTTATAAAGAGGAAATAACTAGATAAACGAAGAAAGCCAAAACTTGCCTCGCACATTTAAAGAGATGAGTTTAAAATCCGTCATAATCGTTATTAAATGTTTGCTATTATTATTATCCACAAAAAAAAAAACAATGCCACACACACACAAAAGATCCTAGCCGTAAATAACAATAGGAGCGTAATTAAAGCTATCAGTATTTCTTAGCACCTTTAGTATTACGCACAATCGTGAAGAGAAAATACAGAAATTACCATATGAAAAATAGCTGCAGCCCATGCAAATTAAACTAAAGCTTAGAAACATAAATATGGTTGCTTTATAAAGAGGAAATAACTAGATAAACGAAGAAAGCCAAAACTTGCCTGTTGTGTAATCTTTCGAAAGCGAAAAGGAAAGATACACTGTTCATATAAAGACCCTGCAGCCTCATGACGAATACAAAAAGGTCGATATCGAGATGTTACACATTTATGGCTGCACTAGGCAAGTTTGAGGATGGTTCTACTACCTGTATATCATACAGGCACACAGCCTGAGAAAATACTGTTCCAGTTTATTCAGGAACAAAGAGTCCATCGATGTATAACAAATCCGGCCTGCTCTTGCTAAAGGAAGCCTTTTTCCAGCTTGTTTTGCATCCTTGAGCTTTTTAAGTTGACGTTTCCGTGAACGTTGAATTTCTTCAGGGTAGTCGGAAAACATGAAGAAATCTTTGTCGCGCAGATGCTTTCCCAGCGATAAAATTCTCTCTTTGTCAGGGTATTTCAAAAACCGGGCGATAATGGCTCTCGGACCTTTATGGCTTGGCCTCGCCAGGCGATGAACCCGATGAAAATCAATATTAGCTGCGTCCGAGACATTTAATTCATTCGCTATGAAATCTTGTAAAACTTCGAGGGTGTTTTCGGGAGCGTTTTGAGCTTCTCGAATGCCAGTGATAATTAAACTTTCTCTTCTCGAGTATGCTTCTCGGAGGTTAGTTGATTTTTCATTGCATATTTTTGTCAAGATCTGAAGAGCCATTGAACGGTGTTGTTAGTTTCATACGTGCCATATGACACATTTTAAAGGAAACGTTTCACACGTTTGCTCGGGTTTTAGGCCGTAATCTTTCTGTCATAATGTGCTAAATTCTTTCGTGCATGCTTCTATAATTTATGCGGTTTTCTATGTAATCGGCTATTCTGTCAAGTGTTAGGCAGTTGTAAGATGGGAGGATCGCAGCTAGGATCTCTGACCGATTAAACGCTTGGTTTCCTCAGTTTACAGCGTGTTCTGTGCTGTTATTATTCGTTAAACTTTGTTTTTACACCGTTTACCCCCTTTGACCCCGCAACCGTTTTTGAGATATTTCAAGTTAAACTTTGCCATGTGTAATGGTTGATGTGACGAAAATATGGCGCTGGTGTGAATACGTTCGCTGACTCCACGTTTGGAGTATAACGTCGAAAACTTCTGCTTTTATTAATATTAAGTAATATTTGTTATTCTGACTAACGTTTGATTTATTTGGTGTAGTCTAGTAATGAGCAATCGCTCAAAGCGGGGGAAAATAGAACTGTTTCAGAGCGGCAAGAACATTGCGTGACAAGCAAAGCGTTGTGACAGTTTCGTTTGTGGTAATCTGGTATCTTGATTGTGTATGTTGAATAAACGAGTGTTACAATTGAGAAAACGTGTCGGTGGTTGATTTGAATATTCGTTTTATTTTCGCCGCTTATTGTGACAGTTCGAAAACGGAAACAACAAGACTCATCCCGACACCCAAACAGAACAACGGCGACTTATATCCGTCCAGTCTGTGGAGAAGTGCCTCGCTAAACGGCAAAATACACATTCGCCTTTCCGACGGAAAATCAACAAAACTGAAATAAGCGAAAAGCCATTGAGAGAGAGACCCTGTGAAGAGAGAGACCCTGGTTGCGGTTGGTCACGTGCCACCCAGAATTTGGGTGGTGACAAAAAATTCGTTGAAGGAAGGGCGGCTTAGTCTGCTTTTGTCAATACTACTGAGCCAGGTAGGGAGTGGAAATTGTAACATTAAAATGACATCGCTTGGAGTGCGGGAAAACCTTTTCGGTGAGTCTTTTAACGAGATGTCGACTCGGAATTTTCAAGCGACTCCAAAAAGAATTCTGAGGTATCTGTCCCGGCAACTCCAAAAAAGATTTTTAAAGCATCAGTCCCGGCAGATTTTAGTACATTGCAGGCTGTGCAAAGCAGCTGGGGACAGGACATGGTAAAAAAAACTTTTTTCACGGGCAAATCGACCACTGCTGGCTGCCGCCTCGATGCCGCAGAAGATATCTTTGTCGGGTCAAACTTTGATACAAGATAAATATATAGATTTAAGATAAATATATATAGATTGTTTAATCATTTGCTTGAGTTTACAATGTTTCTTAACAAGTGGACACAGTTTTTATAAGCGTATACGGTTGCCTATATAGGTGAAAGATAAATTTAAAACTGAATATCTTACGGCAGAATAAATTTGCTCACAAGAAAATGAATTATCTCCAGGCACAACAAAATATACTCACGACAATAGAAGTTTCTTTTTGACACATGCCTTACTTTTCTGGCCTGTACTGAACTGGCTCTCATAAATAAAACTTTTCTCCGTTAATATCTTGCCGTGTGCTTGATGAAGGCGAAGAAATTTGTTTTGATTTTACTTCAAAACAGACAGGCGTAAGTTAATTTTAATCACGTCTTTCTGCTTGCCGTCGCTTCGAAAAACTACACCTGTATAAACTGTAGGAGTTTCTTTTAATAAAGAAAATTCACGGCTTAAACGGAAGCCAGAATAGTACGGTGGCCCACAACTTTCACAGCAACAGCGAATCTCCTCAAAACAAAATAAACACACTACACTCAAAATCAACTCACAGCAAAATAAAAACAAAACTTATGGCAAAACAGACTCTCCTCGCGGCTAAAACGCGGCTAAAAAAATCAGTGAACTTATACCACAACAAAGAAACTCACGGCAAAGCAAACACAAGTCACGGCAAAACCAAACGAACACCCGCCACAACAACGAAACTAAACTCAACTCTCGGCAAATGACAAACTCAAGTCAAGACAAAACAATGTCAACTCGCTGCCAAACAAAATGAACACAGCAAAGATTGAAAGAAACTCACAGCAAAACAAACTGAGGTCACAGAAAAACAAAACGAACTCCTTGTACAACAACAATACTCACGGCAAAAAAACTCAACTCAAGGTAAAACAAACTCATTGACCTGCTATCCCTCTCGGACAACATTCGAGGCAAAACCTGGAAGAACAAGGATTTCCCGTACCCTGTTGAAAGCACTGCCACCAAGTCTGTTTTTAGAGACAAACTCTCCAAGCAAATAACCTGTTTAACCTTCAGGATAATGCTGTAATAGCCAGTCGAAAGGAGCGCGGATTGAACACAGCTTAGAAATGCGAGCGCCATTATGAAAATCCCGCTCTTGATTTATCCCTCCCCTCTCCCTCCCCTAGATAGTATATTCTAGATAGTTTTGTACTGTCGACAAAATTTTGTCGAGGAGCAGCCCTCTCTGCGGTCTTGGTTTGTCACCCAGATCACGTGACCAGCCGCAACCAGGGTCTCTCTTCTCTCTTATCTTCTCTCGCTCTTGGGGGCGGGGAGAGACAGACCCTGGGAACGATGTTGCCTGTCGGTTGCCTCCTCTGTGTGGTTACAGAGCCGGAGTCACGATGAAGTCGTTTGTGAATTGTTTTGGTTTGTATTCGCCTTTATACCAGAAACCCATAAGGGTAATTTCAACTCTTATGAGTTTGTGGTTATACTGAATATAGCGATTGATGTTTTCTGGACCTTCAACAAGAGTATATTCGTGGCTGCGAATGCCCGGTAGTCGAGTCATCTTTCGAGAGAATGGCACAGCTGAGTGGATTTACATTTGTTTTCAAGCTGGTAGTCAAAAAGTTTCAGCATTGTCATCATGATGGTAAGTTGACATTCGTCAAATAAATTAATTGTTTACACTATTTAAGCGTTTTTTTTTTTTTTTTTACATAATTCGTTTACGAGAACGTGTTTACCGTTTTGGTTTTGTAGAACTTTCTTTTAGATTGAATTTTGTTTGCGTTAAGAAACGGTTTGTTCTATAGCGATGTTATTTACGGTTAGCTCTCAATAATGGTCATTCTAACACCTTAATATTGTCTGAATGGTAGTATAATTCGGGTTGGATGACTTTCTTTCTCACTCAATATAGCACTTATGATTCAAGGTTGGATCGTTATTCTTTAAACAGCTATGTTCACCGACGAGCTATGAGCCACAAAAAAATAACCTTTAAGATCCCTTACGAGCCTTCGAGCTGCCGAGCCAAAAAATTATAACTTCTAAACCACACAACAATGGACGCCAGTTTGGGACTAAGACAGCCTTTATTACAATACAATGAAAAATATATAACTGTTAATAATTGATTACAAACTGAATGAATTATCAACAAAATGTTACAAAATAAAAATGTGACCTTTCACGCGAAAACGTACACTAACGGTTTTCCGTTAAACGGCTGAAACGAACGGCTATCGAACGGTCTACGAACGGTTTACCAAGCCGTTCGAAACGGTTTCATCGAACGGCTAAACGGGTTATTAAGTATTCCGAACGGGCAGGCTAACCGTTCGAACGGTTTATGAAATTTTCTGAACGGTTTGCCAAAACGTTCGAACGGTTTATGAAATTTTGTGAACGGTTTACCAAAACGTTCGAACGGTTTATGAAATTTACGGAACGGTTTGCCAAAACGTTCGAACGGTTTATGAAATTTTGCGAACGGTTTGTGAAAACGTTCGAACGGTTTATGAAAATTACCGAACGGTTTGTCAAAGCGTTCGAACGGTTTATGAAGTTTCCGTTTGAAATCATTTTTTCAAGGGAGCTTTCAGTTGTTCATGGCTATCTGTTTGGAATATTGACCAAGCCGTTCGAAGTCACTTGTTATTTACACTTGTCGTTCGAACGGTGTGACGAACCGTTTGATAAAATTCATAAATAAACCCTTCGAACGCTTTGTCGAACCGAAGTGGCTATGTATTCTGTAGTTGCTCCACATGCAGTTTTATTTCAGCAATTTGTTTTTGTTTTAAACAGCCACACAATCAAAGTATTACGCACGTCGCGTAGATCTTGCCAAATTTGCATATGTTTTGACAGCTCTGTAACGCAACACGCGTGCGAAACACAAAACTTTGTCTTCTAAGATAAGACTTTTCTTGGTAAGTGGCGCAAGAACATAACTTCAGTAAAATACTCTTCTTTAAATGAGAACTATTTCACCGGTCGAACCACCAAAGTGTGCCAAACAAAAGTAAAATTATCTTTTTTCTCCGCTGTACCTTTGCGGCGGTTTCAAAACAAAAAGCCGACGCGTGTCGAAACCCAAAACTTCGTCTTCCTAAAATAAGAATTTTGTTTAATTTTCAAAGGAAAGATCAAAAGATCATTTCACCGATCTAATCACCAAACTGTACCAAGCCGTTCTAACGGCAATTGACTTTTTAATCGAACGGTTGACCAAACCGTTCGAACGGATTGAGAAATTTTGCGAACGGTTGATTAAACCGTTCGAACGGCCTGAGAAATTTAGCGAACGGTTGACCAAACCGTTCGAACGGACTGAGAAATTTAGCGAACGGTTAACGAAACCGTTCGAACGGATTGAGAAATTTAGCGAACGGTTTCCCAAACCGTTCGAACGGATTGACGATTTTAGCGAACGGCTGACCAAGCCGTTCGAACGGATGCAAATTTTTTGGAACGGTATAGCCAAGCCGTTCGAACGGATGCAAATTTATTTCGAACGGCTTCTGAACGGTCTGGAAACGGAAAACCGTTCGGAAACGGAAAACCGTTAGTGTACGTTTTCGCGTGAAAGGTCACAAATACTTAATTACACTCCAACAACGAACAAGGAGCCTTATAAATGAATTACACAAAGGAACTAGGAAAACTAATGACATAGGCTGTCGAAGAAATACAAACTTGGGAGGGAATCCTGCGAAACACAGCAAGTTCTGCAGCATGCAACTAGCAATAGCAACTGAGCGATGGTGAGTTCTTACACAATAGATATATAACTCAGTGATGTAAAATTACTAGCACGCTGGTTATACACGGAGAGCCAAAGCATAAATAGAACACCAAGCAAGGTGAAGTAATAATACACAGGAACTGAAATATTACTGGACTTTAATCTGTATGTAATACAAGGCTGCCTGAGTCCCAATATATAGGTTTGTGTTTTAGAAGAGCATCACCCCCTAAGGGCCCATGCTTCCCCTTTATTATATAACCGATGAGCCATCGAGCCACGGAGCCAAAAAAAAAAGAGATATGAATAGTGCCACATTAAATAGTTATATCATATGATTACTGACGAGCACTAACGAGCCATCAAGCCGCTGAGCCATAAAATTATATATCTATCTATTACTATATACATGCATATGTGCTATGCATAATTGAATATGACTGAGTTCTTTGGTATGACATTTATCATATGGCATTATATATGAAATGAATTTATTGATGAGCCGAGAGCCTATTTAGTAATACTACTTGCCAAATGGCCCTGTATTCTGTAGTTGCTCCAATTTTGTTTTTTTAACTTCTATTTGAAGCGTTTGAAAGTTTGCATTGTGTGCGTAGTTTAGCTGGAAAAAATAAATAGATCCCGTCACTAAGTGAATGCGTTGTGTCTGCAATAAGTGTTCATAATTCTTTCATGTTACAGACAGACATTTGATCTGAACTAAGTTATCTTCAGGCCTGTTATTTTGTGCTGGGAAATGCAACTCTATTTGTTTGTTCCAAATGCAGACTGAAACTACAGGTGAGTGTAATTTTCACTGCTGAGTTTATTGCTTCTCTTCAATTGCAATGTAGTAGGCAATTTTCTTTTCTTTGACTGCAGTGACTCATTTTAAGTACAGGTATGATGTCCTGTAGGAACTTTATTAAGCATACACATATGTAAGCAAACCATAGGAAATTTGGTTTGATCATGATAATCTCTTATTTGAGTAAAAATGCCATACTGTAATGTTAGAAAATCTCTGAAGACCCCGCAGTCTGCAGTGCTGAACAATGTTACCTTGGTCACTCAAACAACAGATAACTCCAAGAGGCTTGAGTTTTTGAAAGTCGACTGTAAAAGTTTAATTTCGATTGCTTGCAGTTACTTTTGATTAATCATGAGAGTGGTAGGAAGCTTAGCAGCTATCATTAATGCCTTTTGTGATAATAATTATTTTTAGTAAGACTACCTCTCTGTAACCTCTATTTTCATTCATTTGCTGTAAACACCACCTCTGTATCTATTCAGGACTAGGGGCATTGTTGTGACCTGTTATATATTGTTTTAAGAACCAATAAAGTAACTCATTCCAAGGGTTAGTACCCCATAATTTAGAGTAGTAGCATTATGAGTCAACCTTGAGTCAAGCCATTTTTTTTTTTTGAAAAGAAAATAAAGAAAAATGTTGCATGGTTAACAGACATTGACCTTCTCTCTAAAAATTGCATAAAAAGATTTGTTTTCAGTTCTTTCTTAAAAAAAAAAACATGTGCATGGTTAAGAACTCAGACACCAAGATAAGTTGTACATCATGTAAAGTTCATTAAGTAATAGCGTTGTTTACTTTATTACAGACTGTACTTAACAGTGATGTTTAAGAAAATGATTACAAACATGTCCTGGCAGTGTCAGATTATGGACAGAACAGAACAGAAATGTGAATTCAAAGTAAGCACTGCTTGGTGTCAAGGTGTTATTTTAGGCATATTGAGTTCTGTTTAATTCTCAGGCATAGATATGGTAAACAGTCTATGTAATACAATTACTACCCAATGCCAAAGTTATTTGAAGAGGTCTATGTATTATGCTATTAAAAGGGCATTTAGCAATCAGATGCTTTAAAAATGTAGTAATATTAGGCCTGTTTTCATGGAGGTGGGGTCACTCTTGGTAGGTAAGGTAACCTGTACAGCTGGGGTCGAAAAACAGCTTCCATTTACATGCAATCTTACCCCACCCGCGATGCAGGGGTGACCTATTAATATGAGGCTATTGGGTGGTCACTAAGCATGTAAACAGATAAAATGGCTTCGTATTCTTTCTCTCATTTCTTTCAGTGGTTTTACAGGCTCACTTACAACTTTGAAGCCAAATTCGTTACTGAAAAAACCGAGGGCAATAAAATGACCGTGACATATTTTTGTAAACATAGAAGCTGGATTGGCCTCAAGATCAATTCCATTGAAGTCAAACTTTGCTTTGTAATCTTTTTCTTTTTTTCGTTTTGTTTTCGACTTGTTGGTGGCTGCAGTAGCCTGATTTTCGCTCTCCGGAGAGAGAACAGGGGACTTTCTATTACTTCGTGCTATCGACTGTTTGATGATTAGGCAAAGAAGTCGAAGTAGTTGTTGAAGAAGTGTTTTTTTATAGTCCAAGCATGACACTTGCTCAGGCCCACACTTGATGTTCCACTTTCACTTTCAATGTTTTAAGCATCTTTTCGATTGTCTCCATGGTGCCGTACCACACTGGGTGCAGATGAATCTGCAGGAAAAGCTCACCGGTTTTGTAACTGTAGGCAGTCATATCTTGTGTGGGTCCCATGTAGCACGCTTTCAGGATTAACCAACCGCGGGAAGGCGGGTTACCCCACCTTGAAATGTTTCCATGTCAAAACGCAACCCTGGCTGGGAGGGTTATGCTACCCAGTGGACCCGGCAACCCGCCTAGGCGGGTTACCCCACCTACAGTGTACACCTGTCATGTAAACACGATCAAGATAAAATGAGAGATTACATGGACAGGGGGGTTGCTCCATCTAGGTGGGTTACCTCACCTACCTGGGGTCCCCCACCTCCACGTAAACAGGCCCTTGAATGGCAACACATTGTACATGACAACTGTGTACATGTAATTTAAGTATTATTAGATAAATATAATATACTTTGCTTTGATTGCTTCTACAGACAGCTTGATGCAATGCCACATTACTTCAAGAAATGGACTTGAAAGTGAAGCTCTGAAACATATGCTACTAAAAACATATCACTTTATTCAAACTGCATTTTAACTGTCAATCATTAATAGAGGAAGGAAGTATTAAAAGATATGTGGTCAGCAATGATCATGGATGTTGCAGTTGTGTGGTGGTGAATTCAGTTTTTTTTTTCATACATTTCTTATGGATACACTTTTTATATTCCATTGTAACACCAACAAACATGCATATATGGTTTGTGAGACATGGTTAGCAGTGCTATATACTGTATCAGTTAACATACAGGATTTATTGTCATGTGTTTGTTTTTGGGGAAGTTGATTTTGACTAAAAAAGAAATACATCTTTGTCTTCCACTGCTTATGCAATGGGTCTCTAATGAGCATAAAACAACTAAAACAGGTCTAATTTTTACTTTTTGATAGTTTATAAACTCATCACAATAGCACATCTGCGCAATGTTGTCATTTGACTACAACTACCAGACTAAATTACAAGGCCTCAATGAAATAAAATAACAGTGCAATCAGTGATCATATAGATAATGCCTTGCTTTTTGTTTTTGTTTAGTACTGTACAAATGGTTTGAATACACTGTATAATTAATACCAGAGCTGGGGGGTTGGGGGTTGGGGTGGGGGTGGGGGTTGGGGTGGGGGTGGGGGTAGTCTTTTATATAAAGTACATAGGTATGTGCTGCTGTGAAGGGTATGGTTTTCAAGCAGTTTATTCTGGGATAGGGCATAGAAATCAGAGAGTACTGGTCTAGAATAGGGTATTATATGGTATAAAGAATTCAGTCCAGAATAGGAATAGAAACTCGAAAGAGAAAGAGCATTTCCTAAACATAAATAAAATTCCTGTGGTAATGTTGTTGAGAGATGGTTGTCCAGTTTTTGGTATCTGGCCTAGTATGGAGTTTAAAAATCAGCCGAACATGGTCTCGTATAGGGTAAGGGTTTCAGAGTCCCAGCAGCACACCCCACCCAAAAATTTCCCGAGTACCCCCTCCCCCACCCCTGTGGAATTGATATTCTGCAGAGTACAAGCTTCAGTGTCACCTGGAAATACATCAGAGATTTATTAGAATAAATGCGCAAGATACCACAAGGTATATTAAATTATAATATTATTTTACCAGTTCCACTTGTAATAATAATGATAATAATGATGATAATGATAATCAAATGCTTTCTCTGTGTAAATTGTAAAAAAGCGAGTACGTTTAAATTTGGTTTCCCCATACTTTCATTTCACAACCATGAAAAGTAATATAGTTTCTCTTTCTTTTTTTTTTTGCATTTTTGTGTGGATTACTTGGAAACAATCAGCAAGTAAGTGCTTCAGTTTTAAACTTTTTCTTTTATTCGAATGCTTCCTTGAGCGACCGCAGAGGCAATGAACGCACTGCTTAGTTTTCCGTTTGTCTTGTTAATAATGATGATGCCTGCCTTTCATGATCCCTTGGATTTAAACGGATTACCTTCTTTGTGAGGAATGACTTCACAATAATAAACCATTTTATCACGCAAGCTTAACCTTTTACACAAAAACTTACTAATCTTACCCAACCACAATTACAGCTCCACGCATCATAATTTAAACCATATTAGTACTCAGTTTTTATTGATGACAATTTCTTTTCTCTTTTCTATGCATGTGGCGTCCTCTCAAAATAGACTGTAAGTAATGACTTATCAGCTCCTTAAATTACTTTACTTTTCTCTAGTGAAGTCACTGTCAGTTAACTTTGCCCGGCACACAAGACGAATTATAGTTTTCAAATGGCAGATCAAAACTTTAATTAACTTATATTAATTCTGGCTGGTAACGTAAGATTCAATAAATTCAGTGAATATTGCAAAGACATGAAAATTAAGTTGTGATACATATCTACAATGATTTGACAAAATGTGGACTCCGGGATCGGTGCTTGAAGGCGGACGTAAGTCGGGCTTCAAGGTCAAGGTCTTTTCCAATTGGGTTTTATCACTAGCTTTGTAATTACTAAGTGTTTTATTTCCTATTATGAATTTATAAAATAGAACAATTTAAGTTATTATTTTTTTGCTTTGTAGCTCTATTTAGGCAGGTATCCCCTACTGGAGGGTCCCCACTTGGCTAAAATAATGGATATGTTGCTAAAAAAAAAAAAAAAAAAAAAAAGTTATTATTATTGTTTGTTTTGAAATGCACTAAATTTGTACGTGTTTTATTCAAAAATTTATTGTCACTTTTCTTTTTTTTTCTTTATTCCTCGCGTGGTTCATGGATCTAATATATCATATTCAGGCAGTAAGTAGACATTGTAAATTCACTGATTTAGTTCAACGGTATTTTTATACTACTGTTATCACTTGGTATTTTCAACTCTTGATTGTGATTGTGATTTTTTGTGATATTAACCATATCAAAACTAACTGTAAAACACAAAACTGCAATGTTACGGTTACAGCTCATGTAGTATAGTAAATGTAGTGAATGTTTGCAAGTTTGAGAAACAATAAGAGGCAATAATTACCGTGAACATGTTTAGCAGATATTTGTCCCTCTCAAAAGGGTCCCTCTTAACCAGGCACGGCACACTGCAGCTATTGGTGGTCAGTTTCCTGCAGCTGCGAAAATGACGTCTCTCGAAAGTGCCATGTAAACTTTTGGCTTCTTTTTCTACACTTTCAAAGGTCGTCCGTTCTCACTACCCAAGCGTAATGTCTGATCAAGATCGATCAGCGAAATTACTGCTGACATTTTTGTCCAAAAGAAATCTGGCGCACTTTGGATTTAAAGTCGTTAAGGTCGCGCTGGACCCTTGGTATAATTATGTATGCATTTATTTTAAGAGTATGCACGAACTGCGACGACTGAAGCCGTCAACAATTGAAATATTCATGAGAATATATTTCTTAAAGTTCTTTGTAAAAGTAATTACATGTTATTGTTCTCCGCTTTGTGTCCTGTGCGCTGGAACGTATAGAATTATCATAATTCAGCATAATTAGATTCGAAGCTTCGAATAAAGCACACGTTGTTGTAAACACTGACTCGGTAGGTCTTCGGAAGCGGCAAAACCTGCAATTTTGTGTCCAAGTTTTCTCCACCGATACAGAATTTCATGACTTGATTTGCAGGGAACATAAACTTGGTGTACTCTATTGTGTTCTGGTCAAAACGTATTTTTAAAATCCCTTTTCAAAAAGAAGATAGCACGTTTCAAAGTTTAGATTTCACATTTTTACCCTCTTAGGGGCCAATAACTCCTAGTAATTATTGAATTCGAGAATTTCGTGCTGACCAGAACACAAAAGAGGTTGTGATTTACCACTAGGTTATATAGTCGTTTAATTTGGTGCGCTATTCTAGCTGGAAACTTGGACACAAAATCGCATTATCTGCAGATTAACACTTAAGAGCTTGTAACATCAAAGTAAACGGTCATCTCTCAGTAAAACGACAAGCATGATAAAATTCCATCAACCCCTATTATCCTTGATAAGTTTTGAAGGAATCGGTGTTCAAAATTCGAAGAATTAAACATTTACAAGATGACACCCCGTCAAAATAAAGTGCTAATGAATTTGTTAATGAGCTAGGGTCCAGCGCGGCCTTAAAGGACGTTATATATCTCAGGTCCTCAGTGAATTCGTTCCGCATAGTTGCTGATGCATATCTTAAGGAATGTAATCCACGAGTTGCTGTTTTTCCGTGTGGAACAACAAGTTTGCTTGATCCCCGTAAGTTATGTGTAGTATTTCTCATTTGAAACAGACCACGCAGTTATGTCGGCATCGTGTCAAAATGTATGGTCTTAAAAACTGTGATCATCATGTCTTGGCTCCTGATATTGACCAGATCAATAGAATTAAACTTGTTCAGGAGCCCGGGGGGGGGGTGGGGGGGGTACTCCCCTAAATTTTGGATAGGGGTGTGCCGGGAACGTTCTCAAACCCTGACCCTATCTAAGGATAAAGAAAACGAAAATTAATACCCTTTCTAAGGCCCAAACCTGAAAATTGACACCCTATTCAAGGGGAGGAGAAGCATTGCGTGGCGACTCAAATAACAGCTAACCGCGCACCGCACGGCAAAGCTCAAATCTTTCAAAATCTTAATGACGGATAGTTCAGTTTTAACAGACATTTTTTTTCTTTTAGCTGGGCGTTTATTTGAGCTGATAGAATTTAGCTACCCTATCTAAGGATCACACCGGGAACACAATGCCAAAAGGAACAAAAGTGATACCCTATTTAAGGACTGAGAACCTCAAAAACCATACCCTATCCCGCGGCAGATACCTATATAGCCCATATATGGGAGTACCCCCCCCCCCCCCCCGGGTTCAGGAGCTTCCGGCAGTTCAGAGATTTCTCATCGAGAACAATCCTGAGTGCCCTTTTGTTAAGATTCTCTAATTTGTCTCTATTTCGGGCTCCACAAAAATACCAAACTATTGAGCAACATCTAAAATATGGAACAATAAAAGCCTTATAAAGTTTACATTTCCGCAATTGTTGGTACTATTTCTCGAAAGCGGGAAATGACATTAACCTGATTGTTGACCTTTGTACAAATATTATTTACATGACTGTTAAACGGCAGACGATTCTTGTTCACTGTACATATATATACATGTTCACATATATATATATATATATATATATATATATATATATCAATGTTCACCCCTAAGAGAACAATGTTATCCTTTACAGGAATATTAATGTCGTTGACTTAAAAACTGAAAAAATAATAAAAAAAATAGTTTGTATCCCCCCAAATCATTGCTTGTTATTTGTCGCGGGATTAATGTAACTATACCATTCATACCAAATCAGCGGTCAGCCTCAATTTAAGATGGCATTGAATTCTGGTTTCTAATTTAACTGCATCTTTATCCTCGTGATAAATCTGTTCATCGTCAGTGTAAGTAAGCATTGATACATACTCCTTATATGAAGTACGAGATCATTCATAAATATATATATATATATATATATATATATATATATATATATATATATATATATATATATATATATATATATATATATATATATATATATATAGCTTGGATGAAAAATGAAGTCAGAAACAAACCACTCACAGGTCCATATTTAATGCAAACGTTTCGCCCTTCGGGCTTCTTCAGTGCAAATTACTACAGGGATCAATACTTGGTAAAAACTAAGTTGATTACAGCGTTTATATATGGAAAAGCTAATAATTATTAACATCAAACGATTACGTAACTGCAACAGAATAACATAAAAGGAATGCTAATGAAGTAGTGACAGTGAACAAGTTAATAATTTACAGGATGAAAGGTTACGTAACAACAACTAGATAACATAAAAAGGATGCTAATGAATGAGTGACAGTAATAAAGTAAACAATAATGAACAAATTAGTGTTTAGCGAGAAAGCCTAGCTTGAAAAACGAAGGGCGACTCTTACAGATGATAGTTAATAAAGCATTGTTTCTTCAATGTAAAAAAACTCTAATTTTCGATATTACATTACAAAGCAAGTGATAAAAAATTAAAAAACTATAGAGAAAAATAAGGTGGAAACGTAAACAACGGATACGAAAAAATTCAAACGTAACAGAATCCTAGCGAAGAGTCCCTGAATAATTGCAACAATAAGTAAACAACAGTTTCCTCTAAAGGAGTCCATAAACGGAATAAAAAACCGTAATAAATTCCCCGATGGAAGCCCCTGAGTAAGCCCATGCAAACAATAATAACAGGATCCCTAAGATAAGCCTTTGAACGTATAAACTAAAATCGTATCATTATTTCAAAATTAAAATTAATGCACCTTGCTTTCAAAATAAAAATATAAACTTAGGGAATAAAAACAATTTTTGCAAACCCATGGCACAGCAATGGGCCCTAAGAACGCGTGTAGCTACGCTGATTTGGCTATGGGGATTATCGATCAAAAGGCCAAATCTGGGGAGACCAAACCTAAACTATGGTGGAGGTACCGGGATGATATCTTCGATCTTTGGACCCAGGGACCCATTAAGCTGAATGAGTTTACGGAATTTATTAATTCACTCTACCCCACCATAAAATTCACCATGATATCATCAGAAGTTTCACTTAATGTTTTGGATCTTACCCTCCTTTTAGTTGATGGGTTTATTCAGACCGACATTTATTCCAAACCTACAGACCACCATATTTATTTATTGCGCAACTGTGCCCACCCATCCCACTGTACTAAGGCTATCCCATTCGGTGTTGCAACTAGGGTACGCAGAAATTGTTCCACTATTGAAAGATTTGAAGAACGTAGCAAGGAATATCAGAAGTATCTTGTCGATCGCGGCTACAACCCTTCTAAGGTTCAAAAACAATTTTACAAAGCTAAAACTACACCCAGGGAAGACCTCCTCTCAGCTAAAGTGCGAGAGAGAAAAGTTCTTTTCCCCCTCGTGGTTGATTTCAACCCACATTTGCCCAACATTGGCAAAATTATCCAGTCTTATAGCCATTTCCTTTACGACTCACCCACCCTAGCACAGACCTTTCCAAAAGGGTCAATTATTCCATCTTATAGAAGAGCCAAAAACATCAAGGAGCTTTTAGCGGGACCCAAAGGCTCTAATTTTAATAACAATGACAACTCCATTACGGGCTGTTTCAAGTGCAGCAAAAAATGCGATCTATGTAAGAATTTTTTAAAGGAAGATAAGGTGTTTTACATCTCTTCTTCGAATCGTTTTTATTCCATTAGACAACGTCTTGATTGCAAATCAAAAAACGTAATTTATTTAGCCACCTGTAAGAAATGTATGGTTCAGTATGTAGGTTCGACTTCCAATGAATTCAAGGTCAGATTTCGAAATCATAAATCGGCTATGTTAACGAATAAGACCACGTGCGAATTAGCCGTGCATTTCAATAAGTCTGAACACCAGATGTCTGACTTTGATTTCATTGTTATTGAAAAAGTCGTTAATGAAAGCGAAGGCCACATTGACAGGCGTCTTCTCACAAGGGAGGCTTTTTGGTGCTCCCAGCTATGCACCCTCCATCCACATGGCCTTAATAAAAGATCTGAATTTAACTCAAAGAATAGAATTAGGTTTAATTAAGTATATTTAGCCTTTAGCATTTTTAATCCGCTTTAAAAACATTTTTATTCCCTAAGTTTATATTTTTATTTTGAAAGCAAGGTGCATTAATTTTAATTTTGAAATAATGATACGATTTTAGTTTATACGTTCAAAGGCTTATCTTAGGGATCCTGTTATTATTGTTTGCATGGGCTTACTCAGGGGCTTCCATCGGGGAATTTATTACGGTTTTTTATTCCGTTTATGGACTCCTTTAGAGGAAACTGTTGTTTACTTATTGTTGCTATTATTCAGGGACTCTTCGCTAGGATTCTGTTACGTTTGAATTTTTTCGTATCCGTTGTTTACGTTTCCACCTTGTATTTTTCTCTATAGTTTTTTAATTTTTTATCACTTGCTTTGTTATGTAATATCGAAAATTAGAGTTTTTTTACATCGAAGAAACAATGCTTTATTAACTATCATCTGTAAAAGTCGCCCTTCGTTTTTCAAGCTAGGCTTTCTCGCTAAACACTAATTTGTTCATTATTGTTTACTTTATTACTGTCACTCATTCATTAGCATCCTTTTTATGTTATCTTGTTGTTGTTACGTAACCTTTCATCCTGTAAATTATTAACTTGTTTACTGTCACTACTTCATTAGCATTCCTTTTATGTTATTCTATTGCAGTTACGTAATCGTTTGATGTTAATAATTATTAGCTTTTCCATATATAAACGCTGTAATCAACTTAGTTTTTACCAAGTATTGATCCCTGTAGTAATTTGCACTGAAGAAGCCCGAAGGGCGAAACGTTTGCATTAAATATGGACCTGTGAGTGGTTTGTTTCTGACTTCATTTTTCATCCAAGCTATATATATATATATATATATATATATATATATATATATATATATATATATATATATATATATTGAAGAAAAGAGGTCCAAGGACGGATCCCTGATGAGGAAGGGTTTGTATTTAAAAAAAGTGTTCAGCAGCGCACATTTTTGGTTTCAAGTTTTCGCGTAACGAACAACGCATGCTGCCTTTTTTAGATTAATATATAAATAGACAGGATGCTACAAACCATATGTATAGGACCGTAAGTTTCTTGCGTAAAACTCAGTTTTTTCCTGGGTCACGTCACATTAGGCATGCACTGATGACGTCATCAACTAGCTTGCACCCACTCTCTAAATCTGCCCAATAAATCTACTGTGGTTGAATAAAACACAGTTTTGTCAATCCTCAGCCAGTTAAATTTTCCCTAACAACGGCCCAAAAATACTGCAATGAACCCTTTATAATATACGGCTATTTCAATTAATGTTGTCGGATTAAAGCTTTAAGCCTTCAAGCCAAGACCGTACTACGACCATACTACCTTTCGGTCCTGTATTAAAAATTTAAGCCTCAATCCGTCAATGTTAATTGAAAAAGCTTTATACACGAGTCGCTTTCTCCCTTAATGAAAAACAGTATTTAACAAAATTAATGAAACTTCAATGCAACTGATTGTACATTCACTTTCTCTTGTTTCTTCTTTTTTTTTCTTTTTTTTTATGACCTGGTTACCTTCCATTACAGAATGTAAGTTTGGATATTTTCCATGTTTTTTTGTAAATAACGAGCTTTAAAATATTGCGCGTCTTAAACGTACTGAAATCATTACTTAAAGATCATACAACATGTTCTTGCTAACGCTTGCTCTAACTGACCAACTGAAAGGGTTCCGATCGACCGAGACTCGAACCCAACACATCAGCAACACCATTGCGTTCCTGTACCAACTGAACTGTAAAGCCTTGATACGTTGAGCAGGTCTGAAGTCAATTGTAAACAGTGAAATAATTCGAATCCCGTTGAAACCTTGAATTTGTTTCAGGCTAAAAAGAACGCAATTGCTTTAAAGCCATTACAATTTTAAATTTAAAATTGCTTACACACTGCGAGGATCATTTCATTAATTTTCATCATTAACCCGCATTTCATACGTCTTTCATATCTTCATTACCTTAAGTTGAATTAGTTATTGTACTAGCTAACCAGAGAGGGAGGATGGTGATTGTCGGTGGGGGAATGGAGTGAGGTAGCCTCTTTGGGGTGGCCTGGGGCGGACATGATTACAGTGCGTGGGTAACGGTGCGGAAGCGGTTGCTAACTAGCCATCCAAGCAACCAAACAACCTACCTACCTACCTACCTACCTACCTACCTACCTACCTACCTACCTACCTACCTACCTACCTACCTACCTACCTACCTACCTACCTGCCTACCTACCTACCTACCTACCTACCTACCTAACTACTTACCTACCTACCTACCTACCTACCTACCTACCTACCTACCTACCTACCTACCTACCTACCTACCTACCTACCTACCAACCAACCAAACAACTAAAGCAAGGAAGTAAGAAAGGCTTCCAGGGACTCAGGTAAACGAAGAAGGAAGCTATCTGGTTTAATTTGTGGCTCGACTCCCCCTACGTGACGCAAGATTTGACGTCGGAATTGACAAATCCAATAACGAAAAGCATTGTACGCGAATCGTTCACAGAAAATGTATATTAAAACTCAAAAATTCCCTTTTTTTAGGAAACCGCTTTGTGCTAATCTCAACATTGAGAGAGCTGTTATTTTACTCTTGTTTTGCTGATTTCTTTTTCTTTTTTTCTTTTTGGATATGGCTTTTGTACCGGACAATCAGGCAGTAAGTGACTGTTTTCATATGTTAATTATGCTTCATAAAGAACTTCTGGTGGGATTGTGATTACAGAGTTAGTGGGAATTTCTACCGGAAATATTTTTTTAATGTATTATTGTACAAGGCACAGTTACCTGATAGTTAGTGTTGTTAGGTAAGACTCTATACTCTCAAACCGGCACATGGTTAAAGCGACGCACGTTTGCTTTCCGTAAACATCCGATTACTTTACAAACTTTTTCAATATCATCGAATTTTAATAATCGCCCTTTCTGATCTAATTTACTCTAATAGTCAAAGCACAGTTTTAATGTATAATCAAGGCCTAAACTAAAGCAGATTTGAGGAGGCAGCGTGGCCAAGTGTTTAGGGCGCTGGACTTGTAATCTGGAGGTCCCTGGTTCAAATCCTCCTCCCTACGTATACCACTAGATAGATTTGTCTTCGGCGGTCCCGAATTCAACTCCTCCGCGCTTTGTAAATAGCCAGCTAGTCAGCCTCTTACCAGTTGGGATGTTTAAGAAATTTCTGTTCTGTTTGTAATATTTGTTTGCTAATTTACAGTGTCCACAATTAATACAACAGTGCTAAATACTCTGACACTTAAATATAAAGCTTGCTTACCAATGTCGGCATCGGCCGTTAAAAATGGCATTCACCGATTGCGAAAGGGGAATCAAGTAGGGCGAAAATAAAAGAGTTTTCAAAGTCATTAAGGATACTCTAGCGACTATTGTTACACTTAACCCTATTCAGACCGGGCTTTTTTTGGATCTTTTCAGACCGGTGGGGGGGGGGGGGGGGATTCCGCCTCCCCCCCCCCGTAACTTCCAGAATATTTAAGCAATCGCAATAAAACTTACAGGATATATAGTATGTCCAAAAATCTATCTTTGTATATACGTCACGTGCGGTGATGACATCACATCACGTGACAATTACATCATGATGTCAAAACAGCCGCCATCTTGGATCCGCCATCTTGGATTTCAAAATTTTTCCAAAACATCATAAAACCGCCCAAAATTACTGAAAAGAACTTCAAATCTATAAAACAGTGCAAAAAAAAAACCTAAAAGAGGTGAAAATAGTTGAATTAAAGTTAATTTTTGAGTCTAATGCGCATGCGCTTTAGACTCTATATAGTGGAAAAAAGCTGTTAGCAATCCCAAGGGAATGGTTCGGGATCGATAATCGTTCGGCGTAATTGTGCTTAAACAATAGCCCGCCTCATTGCGGGCTTGATGCGATGATCGTAATCCAATCAGGAAGCAAGGATGTTGTTAACGAAGCAACGGTCGAACGGAGCTCGAGCACGACACGCACTTGTAAAAGAAATTGTCATGTATGTAATTGGAATAAATGTTTTACAGTGCAAAATAATATGAATCCTCGTTTTCAAGTGTGAAGCCACTGAAAATGTTCTCCTTCCAGCTGCATGTTTTTTTTTTATAATCCCTGCGAAACGCAACGTGAAATCGACATCTTTTGATGAAAAAAATCCGGAAGTGACATTTGACTTCATAAACAAAAAATAACTTTGAAAAACAAATGGAAAATTAAATAAGATTGTAGTCAGCAATTGATTGTTTAATTCAACTGAAGCAGGATTTCATTGACAGAATGCAACTTTCATTAAAAAGAGTTTTGTTTTCACGATACAAGATTCAATCTAGAGCTTGAAAACAAGACAGTGTAATCAAATTACATTTCGCGCCAAATTTGCATAAACATTGAAACTTGCCAAAAAGTAGTTAAGACAGAATGAAAACTCGCTTTAATAGTCATTGAATTCTGATCTGATTGTTATTTCCATGTATTGACTATTTGAAAGCTGTTCTCAGTCATGAAAACAAAACTCTTTCATTCAACTGCTTGCAGTGTTTATAGACGTGAAAATATTTCGCTTAATTAAATTACATTCTGCACGCAATATTTTCTTTGCTCTCCTGTGTCAAAACGTCTAGGGAAATTGAAGTCTTTGTTGAGCAGTATTGCATAAATTACAAAGGAATTGAAAAAAAATATATTTTGGCTTATTTTGATGGGATTTAGGATATTTAGAATACTTAATAAGCGGCTGTATCTTGTCTATCTATGGGGCGGACCATTATTTTTTGGAAGCTGGGGCCGCGGAATGAAGATTTTTCTAAGACAAACAATTGTTTTCTGTATCGTTGTCTGTGAAAACATTTGTTTTCCGGTGTCATCTTCCTGCAGACATTTTTTTTCATGCCTGCAAAAAAATTAGTTGGGCTTTTTTTTTGCTTTTGCAAACAATTTTTTCGAATCCCGTTGAAACCTTGAATTTGTTTCAGGCTAAAAAGAACGCAATTGCTTTAAAGCCATTAAAATCTTAAATTTAAAATTGCTTACACACTGCCAGGATCATTTCATTAATTTTCATCATTAACCCGCATTTCATACGTCTTTCGTACCTTCATTACCTTAAGTTGAATTAGTTATTGTACTAGCTAACCAGAGAGGGAGGATGGTGATTGTCGGTGGGGGAATGGAGTGAGGTAGCCTCTTTGGGGTGGCCTGGGGCGGACATGATTACAGTGCGTGGGTAACGGTGCGGAAGCGGTTGCTAACTAGCCATCCAAGCAACCAAACAACCAGCATACCTACCTACCTACCTACCTACCCCTACCTACCTACCTACCTACCTACCTACCCCTACCTACCTACCTACCTACCTACCTACCTACCTACCTACCCCTACCTACCTACCTACCTACCTACCTACCTACCTACCTACCTACCTACCTACCTACCTACCTACCTACCTAACGACCTACCTACCTACCTACCTACCTACCTACCTACCTACCTACCTACCTACCTACCTACCTACCTACCTACCTACCTAACGACCTACCTACCTACCTACCTACCTACCTACCTACCTACCTACCTACTTACCTACCTACCTACCTACCTACCTACCCCTACCTACCTACCTACCTACCTACCTACCTACCTACCTACCTAACGACCTACCTACCTAACGACCTACCTACCTACCTACCTACCTACTTACCTACCTACCTACCTACCTACCTACCTACCTACTTACCTACCTACCTACCTACCCCTACCTACCTACCTACCTACCTACCTACCCCTACCTACCTACCTACCTTCCTACCTACCTACCTACCTACCCCTACCTACCTACCTACCTACCTACCCCTACCTACCTACCTACCTACCTACCTACCTACCTAACGACCTACCTACCTACTTACCTACCTACGTACCTACCTACCTACCTACTTACCTACCTACCTACCTACCCCTACCTACCTACCTACCTACCTACCTACCTACCTACCTACCTACCTACCTACCTACCCCTACCTACCTACCTACCTACCTAACGACCTACCTACCTACCTACCTACCTACCTACCTACTTACCTACCTACCTACCTACCTACCTACCTACCTACTTACCTACCTACCTACCTACCTACCTACCTACCTACTTACCTACCTACCTACCTACCTACCTACCTACTTACCTACCTACCTACCTACCTACCTACCTACCTACCTACCTACCTACCTACCTACTTACCTATCTACCTACCTACCTACCTACCTACCTACCTACCCCTACCTACCTACCTACCTACCTACCTACCTACCTACCTACTTACCTATCTACCTACCTACCTACCTACCTACCTACCTACCCCTACCTACCTACCTACCTACCTACCTACCTACCTACCTACCTACCTACCTACCTACCTACCTACCTACCTACCTACCAACCAACCAAACAACTAAAGCAAGGAAGTAAGAAAGGCTTCCAGGGACTCAGGTAAACGAAGAAGGAAGCTATCTGGTTTAATTTGTGGCTCGACTCCCCCTACGTGACGCAAGATTTGACGTCGGAATTGACAAATCCAATAACGAAAAGCATTGTACGCGAATCGTTCACAGAAAATGTATATTAAAACTCAAAAATTCCCTTTTTTTAGGAAACCGCTTTGTGCTAATCTCAACATTGAGAGAGCTGTTATTTTACTCTTGTTTTGCTGATTTCTTTTTCTTTTTTTCTTTTTGGATATGGCTTTTGTACCGGACAATCAGGCAGTAAGTGACTGTTTTCATATGTTAATTATGCTTCATAAAGAACTTCTGGTGGGATTGTGATTACAGAGTTAGTGGGAATTTCTACCGGAAATATTTTTTTAATGTATTATTGTACAAGGCACAGTTACCTGATAGTTAGTGTTGTTAGGTAAGACTCTATACTCTCAAACCGGCACATGGTTAAAGCGACGCACGTTTGCTTTCCGTAAACATCCGATTACTTTACAAACTTTTTCAATATCATCGAATTTTAATAATCGCCCTTTCTGATCTAATTTACTCTAATAGTCAAAGCACAGTTTTAATGTATAATCAAGGCCTAAACTAAAGCAGATTTGAGGAGGCAGCGTGGCCAAGTGTTTAGGGCGCTGGACTTGTAATCTGGAGGTCCCTGGTTCAAATCCTCCTCCCTACGTATACCACTAGATAGATTTGTCTTCGGCGGTCCCGAATTCAACTCCTCCGCGCTTTGTAAATAGCCAGCTAGTCAGCCTCTTACCAGTTGGGATGTTTAAGAAATTTCTGTTCTGTTTGTAATATTTGTTTGCTAATTTACAGTGTCCACAATTAATACAACAGTGCTAAATACTCTGACACTTAAATATAAAGCTTGCTTACCAATGTCGGCATCGGCCGTTAAAAATGGCATTCACCGATTGCGAAAGGGGAATCAAGTAGGGCGAAAATAAAAGAGTTTTCAAAGTCATTAAGGATACTCTAGCGACTATTGTTACACTTAACCCTATTCAGACCGGGCTTTTTTTGGATCTTTTCAGACCGGTGGGGGGGGGGGGGGGGGATTCCGCCTCCCCCCCCGTAACTTCCAGAATATTTAAGCAATCGCAATAAAACTTACAGGATATATAGTATGTCCAAAAATCTATCTTTGTATATACGTCACGTGCGGTGATGACATCACATCACGTGACAATTACATCATGATGTCAAAACAGCCGCCATCTTGGATCCGCCATCTTGGATTTCAAAATTTTTGCAAAACATCAGAAAACCGCCCAAAATTACTGAAAAGAACTTCAAATCTATAAAACAGTGCAAAAAAAAAAACCTAAAAGAGGTGAAAATAGTTGAATTAAAGTTAATTTTTGAGTCTAATGCGCATGCGCTTTAGACTCTATATAGTGGAAAAAAGCTGTTAGCAATCCCAAGGGAATGGTTCGGGATCGATAATCGTTCGGCGTAATTGTGCTTAAACAATAACCCGCCTCATTGCGGGCTTGATGCGATGATCGTAATCCAATCAGGAAGCAAGGATGTTGTTAACGAAGCAACGGTCGAACGGAGCTCGAGCACGACACGCACTTGTAAAAGAAATTGTCATGTATGTAATTGGAATAAATGTTTTACAGTGCAAAATAATATGAATCCTCGTTTTCAAGTGTGAAGCCACTGAAAATGTTCTCCTTCCAGCTGCATGTTTGTTTTTATAATCCCTGCGAAACGCAACGTGAAATCGACATCTTTTGATGAAAAAAATCCGGAAGTGACATTTGACTTCATAAACAAAAAATAACTTTGAAAAACAAATGGAAAATTAAATAAGATTGTAGTCAGCAATTGATTGTTTAATTCAACTGAAGCAGGATTTCATTGACAGAATGCAACTTTCATTAAAAAGAGTTTTGTTTTCACGATACAAGATTCAATCTAGAGCTTGAAAACAAGACAGTGTAATCAAATTACATTTCGCGCGAAATTTGCATAAATATTGAAACTTGCCAAAAAGTAGTTAAGACAGAATGAAAACTCGCTTTAATAGTCATTGAATTCTGATCTGATTGTTATTTCCATGTATTGACTATTTGAAAGCTGTTCTCAGTCATGAAAACAAAACTCTTTCATTCAACTGCTTGCAGTGTTTATAGACGTGAAAATATTTCGCTTAATTAAATTACATTCTGCACGCAATATTTTCTTTGCTCTCCTGTGTCAAAACGTCTAAGGAAGTTGAAGTCTTTGTTGAGCAGTATTGCATAAATTACAAAGGAATTGAAAAAAAATATATTTTGGCTTATTTTGATGGGATTTAGGATATTTAGAATACTTAATAAGCGGCTGTATCTTGTCTATCTATGGGGCGGACCATTATTTTTTGGAAGCTGGGGCCGCGGGATGAAGATTTTTCTAAGATAAACAATTGTTTTCTGTATCGTTGTCTGTGAAAACATTTGTTTTCCGGTGTCATCTTCCTGCAGACATTTTTTTTCATGCCTGCAAAAAAATTAGTTGGGCTTTTTTTTGCTTTTGCAAACAATTTTTTTCAGGACCCCCCCTCCCTCTCTAAATCTGTACGATCTTCCTATGGTCTACAATGCACCAATCTTTTAACAGGAATCGATGAACTCAAACCCTAACTAACAAGTTTTTCCTATTTCAAATATAACATTTCGTCAACTGTCTGAATATATATACTCAAGAGAACAAATATTATCGACTTCTTCTGAACCAATCTTACTACCCAACCTCTACTACACCTCTTGCTCTATGCCGTAAATACCGAAACTACTTCAACATATTTCAACCGCACTAACAATCTATGACGCATTAGACTCATGTACCCACTTGGTACTATTTTTATTAATGGTAACACAAAAATTACAAATTGGGAAAAACATGTCTGTCAAAATGACGTTGCCATTGTAACGTCAAGTACTAGTTCCAGACACAAGTTCCTTCGAGGTGTGATTGAGTTGTCTACATTGTGGAATATAGTCAAGAAAACCCCGTTCGAGTAATAAATTAGAAAACTTGTGCGAACTAATCGTTACTAAGCGACATCTGCTTCAGGCTCACCAATTATGACAAAAAGACAAAATACCCACGCAGATTAAGGAAAGGAACGTATAAAGGGAACACAAAAGCATGTAGAGGCGATAAAGGATAACAACCCGATGCTCTTCGATTAAACCCTTAATATGCTAAATTTACTGCAAAAAACACGTTTTCTTAACCGTTAAATTGATTTTTTGGCGCTACTTTGCTAAATGCATTTTCTTACACTGCAGTAAGATTTTGAGGAAGATTTCGCGTAAAAATGTACAATATTTTACTTTGGCGCATGCGCATAAGCCAAAATTTGGAACTGTTCGATATTTTTCCTCGCTGCGTTGCTTTTCGTTTTTCTCTGCTTTCTTATTCTCTCTACCTTCTACACTGCACATCCTTTCTTTTGACCTGAAAAGTTTCGATCTTTATCAATGAAAAGTTGTGGAAAGGAGACCATGATCAAGTACAGGTATATTGGCCTGTTTTACCACCAACTTTGCACCAAAAACTTTTCACGTTTTTTTTTTTTTCGATTAGCTCTGTCAGATTGCAGTCGATCGTCAAAATGGACAGTCCTGTGGAAAGATCTATCCAACTGGTATTAGTTACATATCCAATGCCGGAATAATCCGGACTTAGCATATTAAGGTTAATTCATAGAGTAATCACGTATCGTGCCATGTCCCAACGATCGGCATGAATGACGTCATCGCCTAAAAAGGGCAAGGACTAAAATTAACGAATAGTGTATGGTATTTTTATTTACCCTCGGATTTGGAGAGTAGTTTTCTCATAGCAAGAGAAGACGAACATAAGAGAGGTAATACCCCATACATTGGTTATTTCAACAAGAAGCCCTCTCTGGCTTATTTTTAACTCATCACTTCGTTTTCCAGTGAAAACTGGCTTGGCTGTCAGTAGTATAGTAGTTGGGGGCACGAGAGCAGAAATTAAATCTGATATATTGCGCTGGATTTTTATGGATTTTAGATGATATATTGCGCTGGATTTTTATAGATGAAAATTTACTCTTTGATTTTTTGTTGATATAAACTACTCATAAACGAAATTGGGTTTTTTGCGTAGGATTCAATTCTTGGTTTCAATTCTTGATTTTGGTAAAAATGCGTTCGAATTAAAATTATATCTCTGTTTTTGAAAAATTGCGCTTGTTTAAAAATCTTTAAATTGCGCTGGATTATTTTGGCAAAGTACTTAGAAATCAAATCTGGATTCAAGTTTGAAAATTAAATCTGGATTCAAAATCTATATTAAAATCTATATTAAAATCTATATTAGAATCTATATTAAAATCTATATTAAAAGCTATAGTCAAATCCTTGGACAAGAAAAGCTCTTATAGTATTTTTCAAACACATGATTCAATTCTTGGAAAAAATGAGCTGATTACAATTCTTGGAAATCAATCCTGAAAACAAGCAGAGCTATATGATGTTTCAATCATGAAAACAAGCGAAGCTAATATGATGTTTGATTTAAAAAATCAAACTCCATTTTTAAGAAAGCTCTTATAGTCTTTTTCATAGTTTTGGATCTTAGTGCGTTTTTTCCATTTCAATAGATTCATTGAATGATATAAAATCTGGGCATTTAGTAGAGTGACATCTAGGACAATGGTATGGACTAGCGGTGCCAATTATAATATAAGGGTCTTTTACTAAGACACATTTATGCTTGACTTGGCCATATTCGTTTAATCTATAGTTCTCCAATATAAATTTTATCTCTTTGGTATCCATATATATATATATATATGTATTATAACATATTTTTTATATGTTGTGTTTTTGGTACGTTTATATGTGTTGTAAATCCTTCATAGGTATCCAGCTGTTAAATTCATCACTATAACCCATCCACTTCACTAAAGCTTGTTTCTTTTTGTAGTCTCTGCGAACCACTTTATCAATTCTGAATACATCCTGTATTGCTTTCAATAGTTCGGGTTCATAAAAGCTACCTTGTATTTCCTCATTATTCAAATCTTTTAATTTATAAGTGATTGGATTACTGTATTGGATCATATCAACTATGAATACTTCCTCTGTCCAGTTTGGTGTATAACCCTTGTCAAACACTTTACGTTTATACTTACTTATTCTGACTTTGTCACCAACCTTAAATTTTGGTTTAGCTGATAATGGCTTCATATCACCATATAGATTGAAGTAAACTGTACCTTTATTCTTCTTTTTACTTGCTTCTGTAGGTGTCATCTTTATGCTTGAATGTTTCGTTTTATTGTATTCTTTCACTAATTTGGGTAGCATATCAAGATACTGTATATTACCTTGAACAGTGAACTGCTTCCACATCTTAGTTTTTATTGTGCGGTTCCATCGTTCACAAACACTGGATTTTTCCTCATTTTCAGTTGAGTACAATGTTATTTTATTCTTTTCTAAGAGGTCTTTCAAGTGTTTGTTATAATACTCTTTACCCTTGTCTGTTCATAGATATTCAGGTTTTCTACCTTCCTTGATTAACATTTTGAATGCTTCAGTTACTGTTTCACCTTTTTTGTCTTTTAATGGTAATATCCAACCGTATTTAGAGAATACATCCAAAACCATGAGAAGATATCTATAACCTTTATTCCATTTGCTGAACTGTTGCATTTCAACTAGATCAGAGCACCATATTTCGTCAATATGATTTACAATAACATGCCGTCGAGTAAAGTTACGCTTTATTGGTTTGTGTAATTCATCAGCTAATTTTGCTTGCCAGTTTTCTTCACTCGACGGCTTTTTACGTTTTTTTTTTTAAACCGAGTCCAGCTTTCTTTTTACCAGCAATTAATGCTTGTACAGCTGTCGTACCCCATGGTCGATCTTTATACGGGATTTTTGATATTCTCTTAAGCATAAGTTCATCTGCCGTATGTTTATCAGCTAATGATTTTGCATTGCTGTAATCGATATCGTGCTTTTGGCATATGCTATCAAGATTGTTAATGGGATCTCTATATTTAGGATTGCTAGAAGCTAATCGTTGCTCTAATTTAGTCCCAGGCCCACAATAATTGTATTTTTTTCCTGTAGGGGTTCTCATATGTAATTCTCCGAGTTTTGATAAGTGTTTTTGAATATCAATGCCTTCACCAGCTTGATTTTTAATGAATTTACTCTTGTTTTTTCCGCAAATTACACATTTTGATTTCTCCATAAGGCGACCATTTTTTGCTTTGACTTTTTTAGGATTTATTGAATCAGTATTTTTTTTGCATACTAAACAATATGTCATATTACACATCTTTATATACAAATAGATTATATATTTAATCACAATATTGGTTATGCCATTTACCGTTTTTGTATACAACTCGATTACATGGGCTGGTTGTATCCTTGGGATGGGTCCAGAATTTCTTTGAAAATAATCCAGTCTTCTTATTGAAAGCTCCTTTTGCTATATCACCACTCCAGTACTTATCAAAAAGCTTCTTATCACCTCCTGTAACACCCATGAGTGCAGAAGCGATATCTTGAGCTTGTTGGAACCCTGGTATCTTTTCACCAATCTTTTTGTTGATGGTTTGTCCGGCTCCTCGTCCCTTTTTCTCACTAACAAAACGAGCTTTATTATAACCACAAGAAGCGCATTTCGATTTGAGCAATAAACGATTGTTTTTTGTTCTAACATATTTTTCAGAACCAGGAACTGAAAAAGTTTGTATTTTTTCACGTAAACAAAACGACTTCATATATAATATGTTTACATATTTTTGAAATAATTGCTTATAAAACGTTCATTGTACATTGTGTCAGTCATTGATAATGGCATTAATATATCATGATACTCTTTATCGTACACCAATGCTTGATGCAAGAAATAAATACAATAATAGCCACAAAGAACTGATTTGATATGTTGATTTTGCGTGCTATTATACAAAATTTGTTTTATTCCATCTTTCTCAGCTCTCATTTTAAATTCATTGGGGTAATGCATTCAGAAACGATCAAAATACCACAATGTTATTTTATTATGACCAGGAATACAACAAGTCCAATGAGAACCGACACCTTCATAGCTGTCTAAATTGATGATGCATGGACTGTGCTTTTTAGGCATATTTTCATCTCTGCTATATATTCCTTTAATATTGATTTTCAAATACTTACACCATCTCATGAGATCAATGTTACTAAGAGGTTTTTTGATGAATTTTGGCTTTCTTACTTTCTTTTTTGCTTTAATATCTTCTTTTTTTGGAAGCACTAATCCACCAGTTTTCAAGAATTTATTGTATTGATCCCATGTACCAATAAAAGGTGGACTCCTATAAGACAATGCATTTTTCTCACTCATGATTCTTCCACCATCTTTTTTTGTTTTTGTGGGTTGATTCGTAGTCCTTGATCTTCTCGATCTTTGTATTGGAACGCGTACTTCTATTGATGGAAAAAGACCAATTCTTGGTGCTCCTCTACCAATGACTTTTCGAATTTGTGTCTGTGAAATTTTCAAATCGGAACCAACTCCTGATTTTTTGGCTTTATTTAATTTATTTATTTGTCGTTTGGTGAGCATCAAACTGTCATTTCCTGTGATGTCTGATTTGCTTAAACGAATAGTGATTTCACTTTTAATTTTCTGGGCAGTCAAAAGCTTCTTTCTTTGTCCTTCTGAAAGATTTACTTTATGTGAATGATAAGTAGTCATATATATTATATGTTATATAAATTTCGTTATAAAACATATTTGTTTTAACTATTAATTACTGACTTTTGGAAGAAAAAAAAAGGTTTACACAATAACAAGTTCATTTCCGACTTTGTCAATAACGACTGTTTCTTCATAAAGAACTATAGCATGAACACTGAATGCACTGTTATTAGCACTGTTGGCACTCAGTTTATATCTAAAAATTAACTGCTTAGGGTCCCTTGTTATACTCTCTTCCTGGTATGACAGATCAAAAAATATAAGAGGAAATAGAGTTTCGTAATTGGACAAATTCAACTGCGTACCGGAATTCAAGTCATTTTTACGCATGCTATATGCCATTAAATCGTTAAATATCCGTATTTTTGACTCACTATCGTACTCTGTTTCAGGGTAAAAAATACCATTACCATACTCAAGTCGACATGTTGTTAAATAACTTGCTTCATCGGCAGAATTTATTTTATACGTATCGTATAAGTAAGGATTCGCCAAGGCATTGTTCGTTTTTGCTCGTTGTAAATACACAAATATAGCTTTGACATTGTCAATACTGGATGAAATTTGGAAGAATCCAGAGCTATTGGTTGGTGCTGAAACTTCATACATTTCCCTTCTATAAGTCCAAGTGCCCTTCATCAAAAAGGAACTGACAAACTTATCGTTTAGGCTGTCCTTTGGGATCAATTTGGGTACCCAAAGCAGGAACCTATTGACAACAACTCGGTGATTATCTCCATCGGCTTGAAAGATTAATTCATCATCATTTTGCAGATGAATATTGAACTGTAACTGCATTGGAACCAACATTCGACCCTCAAGCTCTTCAAAGAAACTGTATCGATTCAAAGGTATAATAACATTGACATCATTGAGACCTGTAGTTAAAAGTCGCCTTGCTTCAAACCCCGTATTTGTATTAGCCGTTGTAGCCTGTATTTGTATTAGCCGTTGGCTACTGATCGGCTGTAATCGTCGCTATATTCGAGGAGGTTCTTAACAAAAGTGACTTTATGCAGGTTATCGGTATCATAAACGATCTTTCCAGAGCTCGTAATCATCAAATGGGCAATCAATGAATGTGCTCCATTAATGACTGTCACGCGATCAGCTCCGGTTGTTGCTCCATTAGCAGTCTTTTGCACCTGAAATTGGATCTCAAAGTAAGCATTGTACCAGTCGTAAAAACTTGACCGATCATTAATTGTGAACTTATATCCACCTTTCGTCTGATGTTGTGTAGGAGCTGGAGCTCGAATAACGTCGTCAAGTTGAAATCTCGTTAGTTCATATCTTTGTAAAAAATCACTACTTCTGAAAGACATATATTATTAGTTTACATAAAATCAACGTCTCAATCCATCACCGGAAATAAGACGATTGATAATCATGTTAGTACTCTCTTGTCGTTTTTTTTACCTAAGGTTTAGTTGTTTTTGGTGTTGAATTTTTCATTGGATTGGTTCTTATTGATGATAATCTTTTCATTATAATATCTCCTGCTCTTTCTGATGCTTTTTTGCTAAGCTTTTCTCCGGCTTTCGATATTCCTGATTGTATTGCTTTTTTTGCGGTAGGTTTAGCCATTTTCAAAACATTTGAAGCGACTTTTTTCAGTGGTTTGAATATATTATCAACGATAATGCCAGACCCTTTATGCTTATATACAAATTTCCCAAGTTTTGGATGGTAAAACTTCTTGAATTCATATGGTTTCATTATATACTATTATGTTATATTATTCTATCCTTTTTAGAATCAATGAAAAGCTCGTATCCGCTTCATTCAAGTTGATTAACCTTCTCTTCCCATCTGTGATGTATATACGAATGGTGCTTATCTGTTGCTTATTAATCGGGTTATATGTGACGCGACGAGGTTCTATTGTGAATGAATAACTTGGTTGTAAAACACTTGTTGAAAAGGTATAAATGATATCTGAATCTTCGCCATCAACTAATGAAGTGTTGACGAGATCGCAATGTATATTTAATATATCGGTATCTTGGCTTAAATTTGGGACTCTTATACCAATATTAACCTCATCCTTTAATACTTTTTTATCAAACCCTATGAGGTCGTTGAAATTGCTATGCGTCAAATCAAGTTGGTAATTGGTAGCCAATGTAACTGTGACCCTAAATGTTGTTGAATCGAATTCAAGAGTGATTGGATATGTCGGATCGTCATCATCTCCTGTTTTTGTGATTTCTTTGATATATTCATCAAATTCTAAATAATTCCATACACCTGCAGGGAAAGTTATATCGTGAAACACTGACCTCCCGTTAGAACTGTATTTAATCAGTTGATTACCATAATCAGGATTTACGTTGAACCATGTAAATGACATATTGATAATGCGATTGAGTCCGATTTCATACTCATAGTTGCTATCAAGAGTTGGTTTATTGGACCGTGTAATGAAATTCTCAGGTCGGTTATTGCCTTGGTTTTTAACACTATATGATGATAATACTATCTCGCGTTTCATATATTATATCGTTACATAAATCAAATATTGAAGTATTTTTTATACAGTTTATTATATTGAGATCGATTGATTGTTGCAAGTTTTAATAGTGTATTCAGAATATTAACCCCTGTGTTTCGTAAATCAATCGATGTGTTTCCTGCGATTTTTGAACCGATGACCACTTCTAATTTCTTAAGAAGTTCATTAGGATTATTGAAAAACATGATATTTCCGCCACGATGTTTACGGCTATTGATTCCCGACCCTTTCATTGATTTGACCTTGCTATCGTAATAACCAATATATTCATTCAGAACCCTCCGTGCATTATCAATACGTTTGTTGTTTTCCTGCCGTACGGCTTCAGAAATTTCACCATTATTGAATTTTTTTGTGATGGTAGCTTTGTATCCTTTTAGTTGGTTTCTCTTGATTGAAACTCTTTGTTTTTTGTGATGTCATTTCAGGTTGATTTAATACCAACACAATGCTCTCATAATTTGGTAACCCGAGATCATCTAACTGACTCTGTGTTTCGTCATAATCAGTCATTGTATAATCGATCCCTTCATTGTCATCATATTCAGGTGGAAAATATTGGGGATCAACATATATCTCTTTTTTACCGTCCAAAAGGTCTTTCATAGACTCGTCATATGTCGGAGGTTTTGGTACAATCTGTTTCTCCGATTCTGGTAAGACTGGTTGTTCATCAAATATATCACCCAAATTCATGTCTTCAACATCATCTTCAACACGAATACCGTAATCTGGAACTTCACCCTTTTTAACCGGTTGCTTTCTCCTTGGAAGCAACCTATTAAGATTGCTATCAATCACATCATCTAATTTAGTAGTAACGGGTTTGAATAACCGTCCAAATGTCTCTTGATCAGTCTGTTGCCCTATTTTATGCTTTGTGATAACATCCCTAGTATAATTAATCTTATCACCTATTTTAGATTTGCTTTTAGCAAGTTCCTGCCATTTTAATAAACTCATTTATAATATTATTACATTACATAAAAATGAAAATCGTATATAAAAAATAACATTTA
The DNA here is from genome assembly GCA_963693305.1 of Meandrina meandrites. Lineage (NCBI taxonomy): Eukaryota > Metazoa > Cnidaria > Anthozoa > Scleractinia > Meandrinidae > Meandrina > Meandrina meandrites. The sequence continues at coordinate 16,465,385 of OY855914.1, forward strand.
ACACGGTGTACAACAAGCTGTTCAACATGGTGTACAACACGGTGTTGAACTACAAAATTATCCATCGTATATTTATAATGAAAATATTGAATTACGATATCGAAGACGATGAGCGATCAAAATTCAAGCAGTCATATGATTTTATGCCTAATAAATGCTATCGCTTATTATTGACAGGCCCAAGCGGATCGGGAAAGACCAATCTCTTGCTAGACATGATATATAGATTATTGTATTTCGACAAGATCTATCTCTATACTAAAAATCCACAACAGTCAAAAATTGAGCACTTGTTAAAAACCTTTGCACCTATCAATGAAGAAGTTGGTTATGATATTATTGAGATCAGTAATGATGGGATTATACCACTCGATGAAATCTCAGATCAAGGGCAAAAAATAGCTATCTTTGACGATTATCTCAATACCGGATCGAAAAATGATAGTGAAATTCGTAACTATTTTACCAATTCCAGGAATAAAAATTGTTCTTGTATATATATAAGCCAATCCTTTTACAATACAGATAAAACTATCCGTCTAAATAGCACTCATCATTGTATTTTTGAATTTCCGTCTAATAATGAACAATCTATGATTTGCAGAGAGCTTGGAATCAACAAAAAGTACTATCTAAAAGCAACTGCAGACCCATTTAGCTTTTTATATATTGATAAACCACGTAAATTCGTAACTAAGAATTTCAATGAAAAAATATAACTTACATATATATAAATGAGTTATTCGAATGGATTATTACAATCAAATACCAACAATATAGCAGGTATTAAAGGCAAGGATGGCAAGGATGGAGTCGGTTTCAAGCTAACTCCCTCGGGCGATTATGATATGAATGGAAAAGCAATGTACAATATCAAGACTCAAGCAGATGTACCAGATGATAGCGATTTTGAAAGTATAAAACGTGATTATGAGAGTGGTGTCAATAAAGAATACCTGATAAACCACTTTTTAAAAAGGGATAAAACCGGAGTATATTATGATTTACGAGGCTTAAGTATACAGAATAGCGAGATTTACGATCCAAGTAGTTGGAGTGACAAGACGATCACAAATAAACAATATGTCGATTTAAAAGACAATGAGATCAAGGCTACCGCTAAGGCTTATACAGATAGCACCTTTCATCTCTCAAACACCTTGAATAAAGATTATATCGATACTGAAATTCATAGAGTGACATCATTGACAGACGTCAAATTGGCTGATAAAATTGATATGAAAACGACGACTCCGCAAGCAATCAAATCACGATTGCAAGTACCATATTATAGCGCAAGTTCGACTAGTGATAACGATGTTCCCAATATCAAATATTTATCTGAAAAATACCTTAGTTTAGAAGCTGGTGGCGAATTGCAGAATTCCATATTATTTAATTCGTTTCTCCCAGATACCAGACGTCAAATTTATTACTTAGCGGATCCAAAATTTCTGCATAGTGCAACAAATAAAATTTATGTTGATTCCCGTGATAATCTAAAAGCAGATATTGACAAAGTCATGTTACTCGATGGAAGTAATTCGATGGGGAGTGATTTTGATATGGGTGGCCATAAAATTACTAATATTCAAGACCCCAGTGCCGATTCAGACGCCGTTACCAAAAAATTCATGATTGAAAACACAATACAGTCTCATGTTAGTTCCATAGGGCATGAGAATGTTTTTGATAAAGTCATGACTGATCATACCTATCAATTGACAGATGAAAACGATATTGAATTGGGGGCATTGGTTACATATCAAAACTCATTACACAAAGCCAATAAGAAGGCCATCAGTATAAAATTACTTCTTGACGGTCAAAAAGGCTATTATTCGAGCAGACTGGGTATTAACATGTACACTTACAATAATGACTATTACACTATGATCATAGAAATATTTTACCCGAATGAAATCGACAAAAATACAGTCGATATTGACGTCGTATCAGTGTATGAAATTATAAATAAAATAACAACACGTGTCGATGACGATCATTGCCGGACTGTTGTTCAATTTCATAACAATCAACAACATGGTAACAACTATTTGTATCAAGATATAGTTATGAAGATGAAACCTAAACAGACTTACGTACCGAAATTGCAATGTCATCTGATCATATATGGTATCAAAAGCTATCAATCAAATGTCGACAGTAGTGTTTATGACGCGCTATGGTATATAGATAATAATGAAAAATTAGCATTCAACACCCCAATTACATTACAAAATCAATCGATTTCAGGCGTAAAGGATGCTAAAAATGACGATGATGGTGTTAATTACAAGCAGTTAAATACGCTTGAAGCAACACTCTTGGGCAAATTGGGAGCATTACAACCAAAAAGCTATTACAACACAATATTTGAATACTTTTTTGATTTATTGGATCCATCTAAATTCATCATGTCAGATAGCTTCGGTGCAGTAGTGTCTGGATTATTTGGTAATCTTGTCTTTAACCCAACAAAATTGTTATCAGATTTTGATCCAAAAAAGGGGTTTATAACTAATTTCGAAATTAATTTTAATGAAAATGTCACTGGATCCGATGAATGGACTATGTATATTGCATTTAAATACGATTATAAAACCGGTGATAATAAAAGAATTAAAATAAACTTCGAGAATGGAAGTAGTTTTGATTTTCCATGGGTTAAATTAGAGTCTGGTAAGTTATTTCTCGATTATGATTTAGATGTATATTCTAAGCAAATTAGAGATGCTTATATTGGAGAATATTTAAATCTCTGTTTTGTTAAAATTGGAAATCAATTTAGAATCGCTGTTTGCAATAATGCTATGAGTATTGATCAAACATTTTCTGGGTTTAATATCAAGCATAGACACAGGAATGAACTATTCCGCAATTTAGACAAAGATTCATACCGATTTTAGTACCCATATCCTGTCCAATACAGCATGGCTCATCATCCTTGTTACCTTCTATCAATAGTTGATTGCAAAATGGACAAACCGACTCATCCATATTATTTAATTCATCGTGAATTTGTGAATTACAACTCATTCTCATACTACCACATGACGTCACGGTACAGCTGTTTTTTACAGTAAACTTTTTTGTAAACTTTTTTGTAAACTTTTTGAGTAAAATTTACTTTGATTTGATTGGTTAAAAAAATCATGTGACCATCTCGTGATGCTATCAGAAGGAAAATATTATTGCGTTGCTATGTGTTGTAACCATAATACAACTTTCAAGAAGCATTTTTGAATATTAATAATTTTACGCATCTGTTTTGATGACCTTGGAGTCAAGAAGCATTAATCATTTCAAAACCGTTGGGTTTCCAGCCCTGATTTGCATATTTGCTTCCAAGATAATAACCAGAGCAATGACTAAAAATTATCTAACATATATATGTACCACACAGTATATAAAAAACTGCTTTCGTTACATAGGTAACCAAAAATATAGTTTGTTTTTGGTGATTTATTTTCATTTTCGTTTATGATAATATTTGATGCCATTCATCTGCGAGAATAACGTATTTAAACGCACTATAAAAATACATAAAAAAATAAAAATATATAGTATTATTAAATGGGAAGACCTATAAAGTATTCAAATCATGCTGACAGACAAAAAGCTATTTCTGAATCAAAAACTAGATACATGCTAAAAACACCTTGGTATTGTGAGTTTTGCGATCCTACACATAATTACAGTTTAGCAGGCAAATGGAGTCATTGTAAATCAAAAAAACACATTACTAACTACATAATGAAAAGCCTTGAAAAGGATGACAAATTTGATGTGATAACAGTTGAAGATCAGATTTGATTTAAATATAAATTATCGAACAATATATTGTATATAAACACAGTATTCAATATATAATGCTGACTTTCGTTGCTAATGGTAACCAAAAATATATTATTTTTGGTTGTCATAATAATTAACAAATTAAACGCATCAAAAATCTAAAAAAAATATTTTTACTATAGGCTTAAAGAGACAATCATTTCATTAAATTACTAATGAATAAAAAAAATATCTCAACCTATATATATGAACGACTTAAATCTCGAAAATCTTGAAAATCTTGAAAATCTTTCAAAAAAAGAACTCATAAAAATAATCTTATCACTAAAAGCGAATCAGCCTCCGAAGCCTACTCCAAGGCGTAGCGTCCGCGATATGGTTCAAGATTATGAAGAAAATATCATTGCTCCGCCATTAGAATTCAGGGATAATTACAGGGATGATTCCAAGCCTGTCCCCATGCCAAGGACTCAAATAAATCAAGTTGATAAGGCTTTGAAAGGCTATACCAAATCCTATGAAATTGGTATAAAAAATAACAAAGACCCGCTTGAGCAATTACATAACACAAGATCAGCAGTAAAGCATCACATCAATAAATTACTGAATGAAATGAAAGGATTGAAATTCGTTGAAACGCTAAAGGTAACATTTTCAAAAGCTAAGGATGATGGATTGATATATAAGTCAGCTTTTTTCAATAGCAAGCCTTAGACTATAGTAAATAATCTTGGTATCTCTGAATCACTTCAAACATCTAAACAGCAAATATTAAATTTTGTAGCACAATGGATTTCCGAGGGTTCAGGATGGACCATTCTATCAGTTGACGGTCATTTTATCAACCTTGTGAAATATGAACCGTTAAAAGGCTCATCATATATTCAACTACCTCAAGAACTAAGGAATAGTGCTAAAGGATTGATCAATCTTAAAAATGATGATAATGAACGCTTTAGATGGTGCCATATCAGATATTTAAACCATCAAAATAAAGACCCTCAACGTATAAAAAAATCTGATAAGGCATACATCGAGAAGTTGGATTACTCTGGGATTAAATTTCCGGTAACCACTAAGCAGTATAGCAAGATTGAAAAGCAAAATGAGATTAATATCAACGTGTTTGGTTATGAAGACAAACAGCCATATCCCATCTTTGTTTCAAAAGAAAAATGTGACAAAGAGATGAATTTATTATTGATAACTGAGAATGAAAACAAGCATTATGTACTCATAAAGGATTTCAACAAATTTATGTACAATCAAACTAAACATCGAGAAAGGAAACACTTCTGTATGCATTGCCTACAGTGTTTTAGTTCGGAAAGAGTATTAAACGATCATAAGGATAACTGCATACAAGTAAATGGCACTCAAGCAGTAAAAATGCCTGATAAGGATAATAATATACTAAAATTCGTCAACTTTCATAAGCAGATGCAAGTGCCATTTGTCATTTACGCCGACTTCGAATCCATTACAGAGAAGATTTAAGGATGTCAACCAAATAACGATAAATCATATACAGAGGCTTATCAGAAGCATATTGACTGCGGATATGGATATAAAGTAGTATGTTGTTATCATGATCAATATTCAAAGCCGGTGCAGATATATAGAGACCAAAAGGCTGTATACAAATTTATGGAAGCTATGCTGGAAGAAGTGAAATACTGTAAAAAAAAACAATAAAAACATGCTTTAACAAGCCATTAAAGATGACTGAAGATGATGAAAATGAATTTCAAAAAGCAGAAGCATGCCACATATGTGATAAAGAATATACTGACAAAGATATCCGAGTCAGAGATCATTGTCATATCACTGGTAAATACAGAGGGTCAGCCCATCAAGAATGTAATCTTCAACTCAAAGTAGACCCTGATAAAATAAAAATACCAGTAATATTCCACAATCTTCGAGGATATGACAGTAATTTTATTATGCAGGAGATTGGAGCTATTGTTAAGAACCATACATATAAGAATAAAAAAGGAGAGATGAAAGAGATGAATATCAATGCTATACCAAACAATATTGAAAAGTATATGGCTTTCATGCTTGGCAATCATCTTACATTCATCGATAGTTTCCAATTTATGAGCTCTAGCTTGGATAAATTAGTAAGTAATTTACCAAAAGAAGCTTTTAAATATACCTCCCAAGAGTTCAAAGGTAAAAAGCTTGATCTAATGACTAGAAAAGGAGTATATCCGTATGACTATATGAGCAGTTTTGATAAATTTAATGAAACAAAATTACCATCAAAAGAAGAATTTTACAGTATATTAAACAATGAGCATATAACAGATGAAGATCATCAACACGCTAAAAATGTATGGAAAACCTTCAAGTTAAAGACTATCGGTGATTATCATGATCTATACCTCAAAAGTGATGTCCTTTTATTAGCAGATTCATTTGAAAACTTCAGGAGAACATGCATGCAGTATTATAAACTCGATCCTTGCCACTATTTTAGTTCACCAGGTCTGTCGTGGGATGCCATGCTAAAAATGACTGATATTAAATTAGAGCTTATGACAGACATTGATATGTATCAATTCATTGAAAAGGGTATGCGTGGAGGTATTAGCTACATAGCCAATCGTTATGGTAAAGCAAACAATAAATACATGAAAACATATGATAAGAAGGCGCCCTCAAAGTATATCATGTATCTTGATGCTAATAATCTATATGGTTGGGCAATGAGTCAGCATCTACCAACGGGTGGATTCAGATGGATGAATGAAAAACAGATAAACAATATAAATCTCGCTAAGTATGAAGAAGACAGCAAAAAAGGGTTAATACTTGAAGTTGATTTAGAGTATCCTGATGAGTTACACAATCTTCATAATGACTATCCATTAGCCCCCGAAAAGGTTAAAGTGACTAAAGATATGTTATCTGATTATTGTTTAAACATTATAACCAAATACAATATATCCACGGGGTTAGTTCATAAATTGATACCTACCTTGAATAATAAAGAAAAGTATATACTACATTATCGAAATCTTCAGTTATACCTTGATCTCGGCTTGAAAATAACAAAAGTCCATCGAGTTTTAGAGTTCAATCAGTCACCATGGCTTAAGCAATATATTGATTTCAATACTGAAAAACGTAAGAATGCTAAAAATGCTTTCGAAAAAGACTTTTTCAAGCTTATGAATAATTCAGTATACGGCAAAACGATGGAAAACATTCGTAAAAGAGTCGATGTCAGACTTGTAACTGATGAGAAAAGACTATTGAAGATGGCTTCTAAACCAACTTATGTAAGTAGTAAGATATTCAACAACAATCTAGTAGCTGTGCATAAGATCAAAGAAACAATCACCCTTAACAAACCATCATATGTTGGTATGTGCATCTTAGATCTAAGTAAGGTACTAATGTATGATTTTCATTACAAATATATCAAAAATAAATATGGAGACAAAGCTAAAATGCTTTTTACTGATACCGACAGCTTATGTTATGAAATTGAAGATGAAGATGTTTACCAAGACTTTTTCAATGATAAAGAAAAATTCGACAATAGCGATTACAATAAACGCTCAAAATTTTTCGATGATACAAACAAAAAGCTTATCGGTAAATTCAAAGACGAAACTCAAGGAATTCCAATCACTGAATTCATCGGCTTACGATCTAAGATGTATAGTTATTTAAAGGATAATAAACACGTCGGAAAAACAGCAAAAGGAATCAAGAAAAGCGTTATCAAACAGGATATAAGTCATGAGAATTATAAAGAAACCCTTTTCGGTAATAAACAGACATATCATACAATGAAAACGATTAGAAGTGACAAACATCAATTAGGAAGCTATGAAATCAATAAGGTCAGTCTCAGCTGTTTTGATGATAAAAGATACATTCTCAACGATAGCGTTACAAGTCTCGCATATGGACATTATAAAATAAAAACATAAAATTAAATATCTTACATATAATTATAGACCCAAATGATTATTTCAGTAATCGGATCAGTAGACGTCGGTAAAAGCAGTTTGATCAGCAGAATTTTGATTGAAACTGACAGCATCGATAACAGAGAGATTCAGAAATTTCAAAAAGAAGCAGAATCACTAAAAAAGCCAAATCAATGGTTACAAAATTTAATTGACATAGACAAAAACGAAAAAGAAAGAGGAATCACATTAGAATCGCATCAAGAAACATTCAGTTATAAAGGAAAAAGTCATAGAATTATAAACAACCCAGGTCATAAGTCATTAATCAATACAATGATCAAAGCCAGTGCTAAATCTGACATTTCAATATTAGTAGTATCAGCTAATCAAAAAGAGTTGACTAAATGCTTGGATCAAGGATTTGAACATACTTTAATATGCAGAATACTTGGCATAAGCACTCTTATAGTATGCATCAACAAAGCTGAGTTCATCGATTCAAATAATAAATATGAAAAAATCGTTAATACCATCAAACATCGTCTAAAAAAGCTTAGATTCGAAAAAATCATTTTCTGCCCAGTCTCAGCAAAATTATCTAAAAACATAAAAAATCATGATTCTGAATTAGTTGATAACAGCCTTTTAGACATCATAGATAACCTAAAAATACCAAGAAGAGATACAACTTTCTTAAAACCAATTGAAAATAAAGTCAAAGCACGATTAATATTTCATGACATACCCAAAATAATATCACCAGGTTTTACATGTTTAATTCATAGCTTAGATAAGACTTACTTTTTTTTTTTTTTTTTTTCTTACATTAGCGCAAATATTTACTCAAACTACTGAATGTATATAAGACTTACAATGCCGAATTCAAATCAATTAAAAACGATGATATAAACTTCGTGACAGCCAGCAATTCAAAAAGCAAGCTTATCGATTGCACTTTAAATATATCAACAAATGATCATTTAAACATCAATTGCATATTAAGAAAAAACGACATGACTATAGCTTATGGCGTTTTATATTAGAAAAACAATACAATCTGTATTAAAATCACTCATTCATCATATATATATATAAATAAAAATATGTTTTGTTTATATATAATGTCAACACAAAACCCAGACGAAACCACACAAATGATACTCCTATTAAAATATATGATCACTCTAAAAAACATCAAAAATTCAAAGCTCAAAATAAAAGATCTAAACATCGAGCTAGAAAATCTGCAGATCGAGTTAAATCACATCACACAAATTTTAACAGAAAATAAACTAAATAACGGACAAAACATTTCATTAGACGAATCAAACAATATAATAATAAAATAATATATAAAAAAATATCTCATATAATATTATATGACTAAAAATAAAATTCATCCAAAATTATCACCTTTTGATGAGATCAAAAACATAGTACCACATTCCACAATGCCTTCAGTATTCACTGGGCCACTGGAAAGCTTCAAAGGCATCAAAAACATCCCGTTCGACAGCTTTGAATTTAATCACGATATAATAGAGCGTCTCATAAAAAAAACAAATACAAATTTAATCAAATATAATGAATATAAAATATTCTTCATCCATCCAAAATATAGGGACTATGCTATTGATATATTCGGAAATATTTTCAATATTTATGATTACGCAAAAAAAAAAAAAACAAGTAATATACGACGATAAAATTTTCATTGAAACTGACAAAGGGTACATCAGTTACGATTATCGCAAGTTCAAGAATGAATGCATCCCTGGGTTAACTCCTTTCTTTTATTATAAAATGATGTTAAAAAACATTCAGAAGACTGAAAAAAAAAACGCCATGAATATTATGTAATCGAAAAAGAAAATTATGAAATAAAGAAAAAATCATTATTAAAAATGCTAGATGAAGACATGCAAAATAGGTCTGATTATGAAGATGATAAAACAGATGATGAATTGTAATCAGCTCATTTTCAATTGAGCGCAAAAAAATATATCAAAAAAATATTTTCTAAAACAAATATATATAAATGGAATCTACTAAAATTTTAAGAAAAATCGAAGAAAATACAAGTTTGATCAATAATCATCTTTTCAATTTGAAAAAGATTGAATCAAATATATATAATATAAGTCAAGATATATCGATGATAAAAAAATGGTCTTGAAATTGATAAAGATATAAAGGAAAAATATGATAATTTAAAATTCAAACCTGATTTTTGAAAAAAATATTTATAAAAACACTAAAAGAGCTTTTGAATAATGGTGTTTACATGATTTTACTATAAGAGAATTCTTTAATATGGAGTTTGAATTTTCAATTCAAACATCATATAGCTCCGCTTGTTTTCAGGATTGATTTCCAAGAATTGTAATCAGCTCATTTTTTCCAAGAATTGAATCATGTGTTTGAAAAATACTATAAGAGCTTTTCTTGTCCAAGGATTTTACTATAGCTTTTAATATAGATTTTAATATAGATTCTAATATAGATTTTAATATAGATTTTAATATAGATTTTGAATCCAGATTTAATTTTCAAAATTGAATCCAGATTTGATTTCTAAGTACTTTGCCAAAATAATCCAGCGCAATTTAAAGATTTTTAAACAAGCGTAATTTTTCAAAAACAGAGATATAATTTTAATTCGAACGCATTTTTACCAAATTCAAGAATTGAAACCAAGAATTGAATCCTACGCAAAAAACCCAATTTCGTTTATGAGTAGTTTATATCAACAAAAAATCAAAGAGTAAATTTTCATCTATAAAAATCCAGCGCAATATATCATCTAAAATCCATAAAAATCCAGCGCAATATATCAGATTTAATTTCTGCTCTCGTGCCCCCAACTACTATACTACTGCTGTCAATCATTCATTGTTGGTTTTTGGCTGGGTTTTGAGCTGTGAAATGCAAAATTTTACATGTAAACTTACAGCTGGAAATATATCGCGATCGGATGATCCTAGTACAGGTACTAGGGTGATCCTAGCCAGGATCATTCTATTTTATATGGAAATAGGATGAAACGTTCGCTGAATTCTATTTTTCCCGACCGGCAAAATAAGAACGACCGTTAGCACATGCATTCATTTTAGAGTCTAAAACGTGAAATCTTCGGTTCAAAGGTTAGTTTTAAATTTCACTAGACTGTTGTCATTCATAGTTGACAGGTCAATTGTCTACGATCACGAAAAAAATACTTTGAAGCTGTTTGGAAACGGTTGTTTATGAAAAAAAAGTATTCCCGGGAGCAATCGTTTTTTCCAAAAAATCGAAAATTCGTTAGCTTTATTATACCTATTCATTGTTGCCTTCAGGTCAAACTCTGAGCAGTAAACCAAGAAGATATCCTAGACATTTCAATGCAGGGGGAACACTTTGCTCATATTTGATGTAAAAACCGTCGAAGAAACCTGCTTTAAATTTTTCCAAAACGATTGAAAGTTTTCAGCTGGGTATTTATTTCTGAAATAGGACTTGTTACATTTGAAAGGAACACGGCTACGTTCCCTTTTTCCTGAAACCCCTGGAAGGGACTCAACACTGCCTTTCTGTCATTATCGTCAACCGTTGAAAAGCAGTCCTATTAGTAAGTTGGTCCCCATCATGCAACAATTCCTTAAAGCTCCATCGGGTGCTTATAAAACCAAAAACAGATTTTGTCGAAGTGTTGTTATTAATGATCATGGTTAAGAGACAAAACTGGTTTGCAATACTCTTTCTCACAACGATGGAGAATAAGGTCTGCCCTGACAAAAGAAAGGAAGTACGGCGATCTACACTTTCAAGTATTCATAGTTGGACGCTTTCTTCTATTTTTGGACTGTGAAAAATTGTTTTTCTTCAAGTAATCTCAGGCCCCGTTTACATGGAAAGAGAATGGAGAAATACTGGACCACGATCATCCTCCTTCTACGTAAAATAGGATGATCCTAGTGTCAGAAACATCCTTTCATTGGGATCACACGATTGTGCGCAATATGGCGAAAAGTTCCATTTGAACCTTGCGCTACGATCAAATGCAACTTTCTGCCTGTAAACTAAAAGCTGAAAACATATCGCGGTTTGATGATCCTAACACTAGCATCATCCTATTTTACATGGATAAAGGATGACCCTAGTGCTTATTAATAATAAAGGAGCAAACGTTTTGCATGTTAATGGCCCATATATCTTTCGTTTAAAATTCACAATAAATACAATTCATCAAGTGCTCTCCGTTTTGTTACTGCCAATTTGAAAGGAGTAACTTACCTTGAAGCTCGCATTCATTTTTTTTAAACAAACACTTTCTAAAATAAACCGTCCGGCGTTTGACCTTTAATTTCACATTCTGATAATTATTCGCGCGGATTCCGAAAAAAACTGACACGCGATCTCCCCATGCGTTGTTGCCGTTTTGACTTCCCGTAGGCTGCCTCGCCCCCCTGCGTGCGGTGCGTTTTGCGTTATGAGATTGATAGTGCAAAATTCGCTTGGCGTTTTAGGACTGTTGCGAACGGGAAGGCGGACGCGCTCCGCGGCTCGGTACCTAACCATCTTCCCCTGCGCCCTATGTTTTCTCGCCTTGCCGCTTCAACTGACCGGCACCTGGTGACGAGGCAGACCGGTAAGTACTTGTCGATCGAGAACAATAAAGCAACCTACTCCATTTCATTTACTGGTGCAAAATTGCCCGCAGAAGAGAAAACTGCCTTTGATAGTTGCATATTTGCATTTTCAGCACGATTTCTCACCTGCTGTATAACGCCACTGAGAAGTATTTCGGCGGCGTGAAGCATCAAGCAAAATTTGTCAGTGCTTTCTTTCAACAACCGAAAAATAGTGAATTATTCGGGAATCGTAGGGGTTCTTTTAACAAGTACAATTCGCAAAACCTCAATTTTGCCACACTGGTAGCTGTTATTACTGCTTTTCTTTCTCCCTTTATCATGGTTAATCTGTTGTTCTGCGCTAAAATTACGTGGTTTATACATCGTAAACTCTTCGGTTATTCCAAAAATATAATAATCGGGCAATATATCTTCTGTATCATTGCTTAGCTTTTCATTTGGTAAAGCATTTTCGTTGTCAACAGGAAGGCACGATTTTTCTGTCTCCATATCAAGTATTCAAGGTTTTTCCTCCGACCAGTCCGATTTCAGACTCCATCTTCCTTCTTGGATCGTCGCCTGTGATGTAGTCACTCCTGTTTAAAAGAAAAAAAAAAGTGAAAAAATTACTTTTTATAAGTATCCATGTTTTTAGCACTGTTGTGCTAATTGAGGACACTGCAAATAAATAAATAAATATTATAAATCGAACAAAAACTTGTTAAAATTCCCAACTGGCAGGAGGCTGACTAATTGACTGTTTACAAACTGTGGAGGAGTTGAATTTGGGACTGACAAACACAAATACTAAGGGAGGTGGATTTAAGCCCGGGAATTCCGGATTACAAATCCAGTGCCCTAACCACTGGGCCACGCTTCCTTTAATGAATTATCTTTGTCTCTCCAGCAGTGCAATAAGAGAACAAGCTCATATATACACATCAGGTCCCGGCTGTTCGAAAGCCGATTAGTGCTAACCTGCCATTAAATCTTCCTAATCCAGGGAATAAATTTTATCTCTTGATTAATTTCCGTTCCTCGACATACCTAGCGAGGTGGATTAACTCATTTAGTAATAGAGGAAAAAACTTAGCAACAAACAAAATGGCCGACTTACTGTTTGGTGGTTTAGCTTAAATGCCGGGTCTAGTGAGAAAAGGAAAGCAATTCAGGCTACCTGACGACTTTTCCAAAATATATTTTACTTTTCTCTCGATGACGTGCGATCCCGCGTCCGGTTTTTGCCGCGGTTCTTTTTTTTTTTTTTATCGCTGTCCGGACATCGCAGTTCACAAAATCATTCACACAAGCGCGAAGCAAAAAAAGTTTCAAGATCTTTGTCGATCACTAGCCGCTGTTATGTGAAAGGAAACATAAGCGATGGAATTAAAGGTTTTGTTTGGCTTAAAAAAGCCGAATATTCCTAAGAAATTTAATCGCAGAATAAGCCCCAATCATAGGTTATTTTAATCTGCTTTCGAACAACTGGCGCCTGAGTAAAGTAAATTGACGAATTGACGGTAGGCGTAACACAAATCAAGATCAAATAGCGTTGTACGTAGAATCGTTCACGGGAAAATATACTTTATCTCAAAAATTGCGTTTTAAAATTGAACCGCTTTGAACTAATTTTAACGATGTTTATACTCAAAAATATGAATCTGGTGAACGCCATTATTTTTTCCTTTTCTCGCTGATTTTTGATTCTCTCTGATTTCTTTCCTCTATGTGGCCTTTTTACCGGACAATCAGGCTGTAAGTGACTATTTTATTTCATATGCTAATTATGCTTCACAAGACACTTCTAGTAAGATTGTGATGATTATTTAGTGTGAATTTCCACCTTGGACCCTCATGGGGAAATCCGAGGAAATAAGCAAACGTTTCAATGTATTACAGTACGAGGCACAGTGACATGATAGTTACTGTTATTAGATAAGACATTTTACTCTTACTCCGGCAAATGGTTAGGGCGACCTGATGAAATTGCTGGGGAGAGAAACCATACTCTAATCTACGCTTTAATGATGGATAACTATGATGAAATCTTGAAAAATAGTTTTACTTAGCAAAACAATGAACATGCGGTATATGTCACCTTTCGTGACCTTTCGTGACGTTAATATCCGTACGGTACAGTAAAAGGAACTTCTTTTCCACGGTGTATAAACTCGCAATCGCGCTAGAGGCGCAAGCCATATGATATCATACTCACCAATGGTAAGATTTCGTTTTCTATACTTGATGATGATGTCATCAAGTGGAAAGTAGTCCAGTTCCACAACTCTCTCTACCGCGCCCTATATAAGGGTTAAAGCCAGGCGCCAGTCCAGGATAACTTGCATGCACATGCTCAAAACGAACCAATGAAAAACGACAGAGAAGTATGGCGTTTCTTACATGTAACGCGCGCGCAAGGGTTAAAATTGCTAGCTAAAATGATAAATTCAACTACGCGACCAAACCTACCACTTTAATGCAAGAAAAGTTGTTGTGAACTTTGTGTAAACCATAAATGAACATGCACTAAATCCAGTATTACTAGAACAGCCGGAGACACTAATCAAATGTTACCAACCGCTTAAAACTAAACCAACCAATAATATTACGGCTTGGGTAGCTCACGCGCGATAAACTCGTCATTTAAGCAAGCAATTTGAACTCCAGCAGAAAAGTAAGTACTGAGTTGTTTTAACGTGTATTAAGCGGCTAGAGATCACTGTTTTTGTAATTTGTTTTTGATCGGATAGTGCCCAGGTTAAACTCTCTTCCGGTGTTCCTGCTGTACTGCATAGTCGTGTAGTTGAAGTGTCATTTGTGTTCGCGCGTTTCCAAATGAGCATCCATAGCCATAGAAATTAGTAAACCCATCAAGCCAAGGAAATTTGGTGCTCGTCTACGTTATACGTACGTACGTACGTACGTACGTACGTATGGATTTGGCCTGGGGACTCGTTTGTCTTTGTCCTTAGATTTGGAGTGCTTCTCGCGCAAAGAGTAATGCAAAAACATTTTTTGGTCGTATGACTTCAGAGTTTTTTCTCATGTTTTCTCATGATCTGGACATTTCATTGCAACTTAAACGAAGCGATTGTATGAAAAGGCGCTAAAATAGTTGGTACGTTGTTCACCTTTTAACCTGAATAAAAGACGCGAAGAAAGCATGGTGAAAAACACATTTCTTCGTGAATATTTCTCACTCTATTTACTCGTCAACATCATGGAAATCAATGCCAAGTGATTTAGGACAACTGCTTAACGGGAAGATCCGAAATAATTTCCTACTTGAACATGATATACGTACATGGGAGTTACCTAGAGTTGAAGAACTAGATATACTGCGGCTAACCAAGGCTGAAACGTTAATTGAGCTGACATTGAGCTGAAATAAAAGTGAGCTCAGAGCCGGTGATGGATAAAAGACTGCTGAAAGGAAAGGAGAGATCGATCTTCGCTGATAATTTAAAACATGTAAGAACTTATATGTCGGTGGTGTTGAAGTAAGCTTACAACGAGTGGCATGTTAGCTTCCGATAATATTGTGCTGGTTTGAAATTTTAGCCCTGCAGAATTACAAGCCTTCTCCAAACATGAGGTAACAAACGTAAATATATGCACTAAGGATAAATGTTTTTTTTTGTTGTTGTTGTTGTGTAAGAGAATCTGTTTAAACTTCATTTATGAGCGAATTTGAAGTTGTTTACAATTCTGTTATGCTTAATACTGCTTTCAAACTTGTTCATGTTTGTACATTTTATACGGACATTGTTTATTAAATATTCCATTTGGACTAATTGTTTTGTGTTTTAGTTAATCGAGTAAACTGTGATGTTTATTATTAGATTTTGAAAACGATATCAAATTATTAAGCTTCACGGATCAAAATCACGATTTCGATTTGTAAATAACCTTTGGATTTCTGAGCATGCGGATGCTCAGAATCCCTCTTCTCGCGCATGGTGTCAACCCCTATATATGACACGGAAGTGAGAGTTCATGGACTGGACTAAACCGAGAGTTGCAAAAGGTCAACTGAATTACAAAAGACGTTCCGGAATTCCGAAATTCCAACATCAAGATCCATTCGTGTAGTGTGATCGTCCGTATAAGAAAAGCTCTGAAGGCTGTTGTTGGTGACTGACGTTAACACAACAGAAACGTTGGCGCTGATTGGACAGTTTTTTTCGTGATGTCATTGGCAGAACGAGGCGTCTAAGGTTTGGCAGTAATTGGTCACTTTCGATCCGTCTATTGTTAGTCAAATTGAGTAGTTCTACTTCAGTTCCGTTTGCTTGTTTTGTTTACCAAAATGGTGTTCAGAACTAAATTACCATATAGATTGTTGACATAACCATTTCCCGTAGCTCGTTTGTGTTCAGTCATTCCCCGTTGAGGTTTCTAACAGTCTCTCTTGGCAGCCAGAGCATTTGATCTTATAAACCGTCCCCAGTCTGTCGTTCGGTTTCTTCTTTTTTTGATGTTGGTCAGTAAATGTCTCAAAATCCACACAATCCTTATTCCTTCATGTCTACAATTTTTGCCACAATATTGTTTGCAAGAGGCTACTGTCCGGCGCACGCGCACAATCAAACCGGAACCTGGATTTCCCCGTTCCGGTTTTGGATTTTCCCAGAGCCGTTGAGTTTTCTGACCGCTGGTCAAGGGAAACGCAGGCTTTTAGGAACGAGATTGGAGTAGATCGTGGGAGCGAGGTTGGCACGAATGTAAGTTGTTTATCTTCTGTTCGCAATTTTGCGGCAGTAAGGAGTTTGAACATCACCATGGTCACTTTCTTTATCGCCCGGTTGTATTTCAGGTGAAGAACATGACCGTTAATGTTATCAAAAACAGCGCTACGTCATGGTGGCAGTACCCTCTTGACCTTGAAATTGTTATTCAATCATAGTTCTAGCCTTTGGTTTCATTTTCTGACACAGTGGTGACCAATAATGGAATAAAGGGTCACCTTTGCAAATAGGATCAAGTTGCTTTGAAAGAAAGAACCCGTTTTGAGTTTTTACAACATTGCTTAGCGCCATTACTTTTCTTCCTGTTTTGCTAATTTCATTTTTATTTTCTCTTTTTGTATGGTTCTTGTACCGGACAATCAGCGCGTAAGTTACTGTTTTATTTCATATGCTAATTATGTTTCACGTAAAACTTCCGCATAGATTATTGATTAGCCCGAATTTCCACTTTTGACCCGTATGCAGAAATCAGAGGAATTAGAAAAAAATTTAATCTACTATCGCGGCCACCCCAAGATGCTGACCAGATGACTTAGATTACTCAATGCCATACCGTTAACACGGAATCAATTCAAAGAAGTATAGAGGAAGCTTCATGTGAAGCAAGAATAAACGAAATTGCAAATGAAGGCCTGGCTAGTAAGCAAGTTCGCAATATGGCAACAACATGCTGCGGATGCAATCTTCCTTATAAAGGTGCACTCCTCCTTAAGGGTAATAAAAATAGGATTACCTTAGTCTCTTTAGCAGTACTAGTGCAATACGAAAACATGCAAGTAACACCTCTGGGTTGGCTCATGGGCGAATTGTAGCCTATTCCACTATTTAAACTTAAAAATTTGCTTAAAAAAAAGACGCTGCGTGCTTTGAGATTTTTACGACATTGCTTAGCGCCATTATTTTTCCTTCTGTCTTGGTGATTTCGTTTTCTTTTATCTCCCTTTGAAAAAAATAAGCCGTTTTGAGCCTTTTACAACATTGCTTAATGTCATTACTTTTCTTCCTGTTTTGCTTATTTCATTTTTATTTTCTCTTTTTGTATGGTTTCTGTACCGGACAATCAGGCTGTAAGTTACTGTTTTATTTCATGTGCTAATTACGTTTCACGTAAAACTTCCTCATAGATTATTGATTAGCGCGAATTTCCACTTTTGACCCGTATGCAGAAATCAGAGGAATTAGAAAAAAATTTAATCTACTATCGCGGCCACCCCAAGATGCTGACCATAGATGCCTTAGATTACTCAATGCCATACCGTTAACACGGTATCAATTCAAAGAAGTGTAGAGGAAGCTTCATGTGAAGCAAGAATAAACGAAATTGCAAATGAAGGCCTGGATAGTAAGCAAGTTTGCAATATGGCAACAACATTCTGCGGATGCAATCTTCCTTATAAAGGTGCAATCCTCCTTAAGGGTAATAAAAGTAGGATTACCTTAGTCTCTTTAGCAGTACAATACCAAAACATGCAAGTAACACCTCTGGGTTGGCTCATGGGCGAATTGTAGCCTATTCCACTATTTAAACTTAAAAATTTGCTTAAAAAAACGAAGCCGCGTGCTTTGAGATTTTTACGACATTGCTTAGCGCCATTATTTTTCCTTCTGTCTTGGTGATTTCGTTTTCTTTTATCTCCCTTTGAAAAAAAGAGCCGTTTTGAGCCTTTTACAACATTGCTTAATGCCATTACTTTTCTTCCTGTTTTGCTTATTTCATTTTTATTTTCTCTTTTTGTATGTTTTCTTTACCGGACAATCAGCCTGTAAGTTACTGTTTTATTTCATGTGCTAATTATGTTTCACGTAAAACTTCCGCATAGATTATTGAGTAGCGCGAATTTCCACTTTTGACCCGTATGCAGAAATCAGAGGAAATTAGCAAATTTTTTATCTACTATCGCGGTCACGCCAAGACGCTGACCATAGATGCCTTACATTACTTAATGCCATACCGTTGACACGTATCAATTCAAAGAAGTGTAGAGGAAGCTTCATGTGAAGCAAGAATAAACGAAATTGCAAATCATGAGGGCCTGGATAGTAAGCAAGCTCGCAATATGGCAACAACATGCTGCGGATGCAATCTTCCTTATAAAGGTGCACTCCTCCTTAAAGTGCACCTAACACCATTTTTTTCGTTTCGCTAAAAAAAAATTATTGAACTTAGTCGAGTTTTTTGGCGCAAAAATTTTTCGATTTGATTAAATTCTCGATTTTCTATTCCCTGCCGAAGTCAGGTTTTGTGTGGTTCGCGACCGCGCTAACGGAAGTCACATAATGCGGCATCACTCGGGCATTCTGAAAACTTCGAAAGCTTGCCAAGCAAATTTCGCTCGTTTCTTTGCTTTTTTCACGATTAAGTTCCACAGAATGGTATCGTATGAAGCGTTTTACCCTCTTGTAAGTTTCAAGAGCTGTCACAACCCTCTACAAGACATTTAGTGGGCATTTCTTTTCCATCTGATGCATGTACTTTCTGAAGGAATCAAAGGCCCTTTGGGCTGTCTCGTGTCTCTTTTCAATATTTTTGTGTAATTTGTGATTTCAGTGTTAAAACGTTAAACCACAAGGTATAGCCTCGTTTTGGTGCTAAGTTTGTTTTCGTTCTATAATTTTATAAAATGACTGTTCTTTTATAATTCTTTTTGATGTATTGATGTCTTGCTTCTTTTTTTTTTTGTAAAGTTCTCAGGCTCATAGGCTAGTTTCTACCAGGTAGTTTTGTTTCGTCTTAAACTCAACCTGACAGTTGCAATTCGCTAAGGGTGCAGAGGATTACAAAGAAGGTGCATTTCAAATTAGGAAAAAATAGCTGCCCCCTTTCTTTGTCCGTGGTATATGCTAAAGTGTAAGATCAATGAAAGATATTGACTTTGATCAGTAGTAGAGAGTATTCTGGTCTCGAATTGTCACTATTTGTTATCGTCGCTATTTAGGACTATTCGTCACTATTTGCAACTATTCGTTAGTATTTGGAACTATAGTATTTGTCACTTTTCGTTACTATTCAACTACTATTCGCTACTAGTTGTCATCATTCACGACTTACGACTCGTGTCAGGTCGTGTTTATTGGACATGGATGACTTATCACATACTATTCGCGACTATTCGGGAGTATTCGTACTATTCGCGACTATGTGCTATTCGATTTTTCCAGACATCTATTTAGACCAAGCCGTCATTCAACACAGGAGAGGTGACTGCTCAGTAGCTTTTTAGTCAGAGAAGCGTTGCTCGACATCAGACTGAGGCTGTTTGGTGAAGAACATCGAAAGACTGCTGACAGCTTCCATAAAGTAGGGGTTACGCAACATTCACTGGGCGACTACATCTCCGTTCTTGAGCCCAAGAATCATGCACTTGATATCAGACGGAAACTGTTTGGTGAAAACCATTCAGAGACTGCGGACAGCTATCTTTCAGTGGGGGTTACACAACATTCAGTCGGAGACTACAACTCTGCTCTCGAGTCCAAAACGGGTGCACTTGAAATCAGACGGAAAACTGTTTGGTGAGCATGACTAACAACAAGAATGAAGTGAGGGTTACACAACATTCACTAGGAGACTACAACTCTGCTCTTGCCTATGAGAAGTGTTCACGTGATATCATACTGAGACTGTTTGGTAAAAAAACTTCCAACGACCACTTACAGCTACCATTCAGTAGGTGTAACACAAACAACATTCACTTGCCGACTACAAACACAGCATGAAAACATAACTTTACTGCGGTGTAAAGCTGAAGTAAAGCTGGCGTAAATTTGGAATTTAATCAACTTTACGCGACCTTTACATTTTTTAAAGCTGACCTTTAAACCAGCTTTACACTCATGTCTAAAGCTGGCTTAAAGAGATTGAAACATTTAAGCCACATTTACACCAGGTTTACGCACGGTAGCGTAAATGTCAGGTTTAACCACCTTTAAGAACCTTTAATTGATGGCGTAAAGTTAAGGAGATTTAAGCCACCTTTAATTTTCCGTGAATCTCCATTTTCGTGCAGTGAAATTGTCCGCTCTTAAGTCCAAGAAGCGAGCGCTTTATATCAGATTGAAACTGTTTGGTGAAGGATATTGATATACTGTCTCTGATATTCAGAGACAGCTGACAGCTACCATTCAGTAGGGGTGTCACACATCATTCACTAGGCGACTACATCTCTGCTCTGGATCCGGATCCAAGCTTTGGTGTTTGGTGAAGAACATTCAGAGATGGCTGAGAGCTATCATTCAGTAAGGGCTACACAACATTCACTGGGCAACTACATCTCCACTCTGAAGTCCAAGAAGCGCGCGTATGATATTAGAATGAAAGTGTTTGGTGAAGAACACTTACAGACTGCTGACAGCTACCATTCAAAAGGGGTTACACAACATTCACTGGGAGACTTCATCTCTTGTCTATAGTCAGACAAGCGTGCATTCGACATCAGAATGAAACTGTTTGGTGACTGAGGACACCCAGAAACGGTCACAGCAATCGTTCAGTATTGTTTCTTTTCAGTATTGTTTATAACCGGGTGAGTATACTGAATCATTACGAAAGTAAGTATATGAAACTTGGGTGGGTCATTCAGGTGGAAGACTGGTATCTATAGGTGCGCTGCATCTAAAATTTACATCACATTAAAATTTAAGATTAAAAATAGTACTCCTTATTACAATGCTATTACAAAAAGAGGTTAAAATATACTTTACCAAAAAGCTATTATAACAGGAAATGTTTCTCTAGGCTGTAAAAAGCTTGTATGTTATCTACGCTTGCAACTTTCGCGCCTCTAACAAGAAAGGTGTTTTTAGAAGATTTACCATTTCCGGGGATGGGGAAAGCAGAGACCGGGGAAAATTTTGCTGGGATAATTTTAAGTCTTCTTTTTTTCATATGCGAGAAATAAAAATGGCGAACTTGCGGGAAAACGAAATGATAAAACACTCGGGAAACAAAATGACAAAACAAGCGGGAAGACAAAATTACAAAACAGCGGGAAAACGAAATGACAGAACAAAATATTATGATTTTTTACCAAAAAAGAACGTCCTCTCTATTTTTGACGTAAATGAACGCAAGAGGAATTGAGCGTTACTCGAAGCACTCGTCCCCCACCTTCTTGCGCTGTTTTCCATTTCTTTTGTGATTTATTGCCCGCTTTCTATGATCCAAGAACAATGTCAGAAAATAGATTACATGTTTCTTGCGACGAAAACCCTTAAAATGGAAATACTGGAATGTTTGTAACGAAATAGCATTCCCAAGGTAAATTACACCGAGGTAAACTCACCGCTGGAATACGTTACCGGGGTGTTTGCCGTCACAAACTTAATACTTTACCAAGGTCATTAATCTTTCATACTGTTTTCGGCGCGAAATGCGAAAATGGATAATTCGAGGGTGCTTGCTAGCATCATTTATACTGTTTCGACAGTCCTCTACTGCTTTGTTATGTCAGTGTTTCAGACACCGAAGAATTAGAAGGCGAAGACTCCGTTTTTATAAATCTCCTTGTTGGATGTTTCTAGGCCTAGAGATTAAATCGAAATACATATAAGAAAATGCACTATAGATCTTCCTTGACTTGTGTTGTATTTAAACGCCAAATTTCCAAAAAAAGTAGCTTATACTTACAAATCAGCAAGCCATCCAGCCATGATTCTAAGAAAGACCACGCTTTTGCTGCCTTGAACACGCAAAGTTGACCTCCGGAAATCTAAACCATATTTAATTTCAAATTTCTCTGTTTATTTTATTTGCTTATCTTTGAGGTTTGCCTCGCGATCGGTCATTTTATCTGGGGGTACTTGAAAAACCTACCTATTTACCTCGGTAACTTGCATGGGCGATTCTTTTGTTCTTTTTGATGTATCCATGGAAATACACCGCGATAAATTTACCTTGGGAAATGTTGGTCACACACGATTTGTGAGTTTTCCGAGGTGAAGAGCCCATTTACCACGGTAAAAGGACGATGTGTAACCAACTGTAGAAGTTTGACACACTACACTTGACACTAAGCTATTCCGTACTAGAAACCCTACACTGCTACACAGATCAACTAATTTGTTCCAGTCAACTCTTGTTAATTACATTTTATGCAGTCACGAAAAACCTTTCCGTAACGATTCTCACATCGCGAACGCAATCCTCAACTCGAAAAAATTCTCTGAACTTTTCTAAGCGCAATAATCAGGAAAAGAAGAGCTACAATCGAAGCGATCACGCGTTCAGGATCCATGGCGGATTTCTTGTCACGTGAGGGGAAAAAGAATCCTTTGAGAAACGTCCTGACTGTCACGCGAAAGGAAAAAGAAACATTTAAGGAATGTCTATATTTATTCTCGCGTTTCGTTTACTAACGCAGCTGACTGATTTTATCTCAGTGTGCTGATAAACATTTCTCGATTATCAAAATCTATAATCAGGGGGCAAGTTTCGTGGTCTGTATGTTTTTTTTTTTCACTTCTAAAATAAAAGTTGACTAAGAATCTAACATTTCGCAATGATTGGAAGTAAAATCATAAAACGCATGGGTCTATTTGGAAAGGAAGGGTTTTTTTTTAAATAAAAGTTAATAAAATAGTTAGGTGCCATGTTCACGGCAAAGCCACTGCCCGGCTACTTTTCACATGCGAACAGAAATCAAGTTATCGCCGCGTAGAACACAAAGCAAACTACTCCCCGGCAGTTAGAAAGGACTAATACAAAGTATAAACGAAAGAGATAAATTATATTTGACGAGTTCTATTAGATTCGGTAGACAGAAATTTCTTTTAAAAGGAACTGAAGGACTAACTGAGACCGTTTGACCTTGTATCGTTTGTCGGATGCCACGCTACTTTATTTAATACGCACTATCAAAACAATTTCAGGAAATTAAATGTCAATCAAATGCGTTTTCGATGAGGTATCAGAACACGCAAGACTTGTACGACACGTACATTTCTTTCTGTAAAAAGAAAATTCACACAATCACAAATCACGCATTTTGTTCCTTTAGCGATAACTTATTAAATCGACGGTTTGCAAGAGTAGCAAATCCAGATCAGCCAATGAATGGCGGTCAACATTGTCCATTTCCATCGACAAGCCGGCCATATTTTATCGTCCAGCTACTACTACTGGCGAGAAGCATGCCATCGCCTCAGTCTTCAGTTCCAAGTGATGTCGAAGTACTTGCTACGGCAAACACAAAAACGAAAAAACCTCGCTTTAAGTCTGCTAACTGGACTGAGGAAGAAACGCACGAAGTTCTTGAAGCGTAGGCGCCAAAATTTAGTAAGCTGTGGGGAGTTTCACAAAGAGAAAAAATCAAACTCTGGAACGATATTTATTCTTTGTATAAAGAAAGGTGTCCAGAAAGCCAGAGAATGCTACAGCAGGTGAAGTAACGGCAGCAGAATCTACTGAGTACGAGTTCTAGCAGTTAAAGCAGCGATCTCGCTCGACTGGAGAAGCTGGAATTCAGAAAATTATAGAAGGCTTCCCCTATTTCGACATCTTTGTTGAGGTGCCGGTGGTGGGACATCGATCCATCTAAAACTGCAATCAAATGAGTCACTACCTTTACCTCAGAGCCGAGTGTTAACGAGGCTTTGCAAGTCGAAAGTGTAAATGTTTCTCTTCATGAATCAGAACCGCCTGAGAAAAGAAAGGAGAGAAAGTACGACTCCAGACTGGCAGAGTTCTTTTATTGAAATGCTTGAAAAGAGTATGGAACAGGACAACGCAAGATTTGAACGAAAATGTTCCGTGACGCCCAGAGCAGGCAAATGGAACAAACAAACGCCATACTTCCTGGCTTAAAAGACATTTTTAGAGATTTAGCATCAAAATAATTGTCTTTATCTAATCGTTTATTTTGTGTTATTGGATCGTTGTTATCCGTGCCATAGAGGTCGCACTTTTCAAAACAAATGTTGTGCAATACTCACGTAGCAATCACAGTCTTGTTTAGGGTCTCCTTTTTCTGTTCAACCCTTTTCAACGCATTGTTGGACAGCTAAGAATTTGCTCGGTTCGCTGCAAGTTCATAAAAAACGCCATCTCTTCTGCGTGCATTGCGTGTCGTTTATTTACAGATAACGTCAACGCTTTATATCATCGTGCGAGTGCACCGAATTAGCTCGAATTTGTTGCGCTTGATAGACCGATCAGAAGAACCGCATAAGACTGTGAACTAACTACAGCAATAAACGTAAAAGAAAAGAAATCAATTTTAAGAACAGTAAAGCGTGCCTGTATTTCACATAATAAGCCCTTTACAATAAATACTCCTAACCTACAGTGTGATTAACCAGCGCGTTTAATAGCTGCGACCTCTTTGTTAAAGAAACATTATCTGTTCTTTGATATGAAATTCCGGCGGCCTCACAAAGCAAATGTTGACATGGCGGGAAAAATATTGACATGGCGGGAAAATTCCGCGGCCTCACAAAGCAAACACGCATGGAATGGTCCATGGAATGCACTTTCTCCCCCTCGCATATTCTCGTGTCGTCATGACAACGTCATGACGACACTAGACAAAAAGGAGAATTACTGCGACGTGCAAATTTTGTGTTCTTGATTTGACGTCACACTCGCACTCGACCCAGACCTCTTCACACTCGGTAGTGAACCAAAATGGTGGCGTTTTTGCGTACTTTAACAGAGCACAGAAAATTGGTGTTAGGTGCACTTTAAGGGTAATAAAAGCAGGATTACCTTAGTTACCTTGTTAGATTACCTTACCTTGCAAATAGGATCAAGTTGCTTTGAAAAAAAAAAACCGTTTTGAGTTTTTACAACATTGCTTAGCGCCATTACTTTTCTTCCTGTTTTGCTAATTTCATTTTTATTTTCTCTTTTTGTATGGTTTTTGTACCGGACAATCAGGGCGTAAGTTACTGTTTTATTTCATATGCTAATTATGTTTCACGTAAAACTTCCGCATAGATTATTGATTAGCGCGAATTTCCACTTTTGACCCGTATGCAGAAATCATTGGAATTAGAAAAAAATTTAATCTACTATCGCAGCCACCCCAAGATGCTGACCATAGATGCCTTATATTACTCAATGCCATACCGTTAACACGGTATCAATTCAAAGAAGTGTAGAGGAAGCTTCATGTGAAGCAAGAATAAACGCAATTGCAAATGAAGGCCTGGATAGTAAGCAAGTTCGCAATATGGCAACAACATGCTGCGGATGCAATCTTCCTTATAAAGGTGCAATCCTCCTTAAGGTTAATAAAAGTAGGATTACCTTAGTCTCTTTAGCAGTACAATACCAAAACATGCAAGTAACACCTCTGGGTTGGCTCATGGGCGAATTGTAGCCTATTCCACTATTTAAACTTAAAAATTTGCTTAAAAAAACGAAGCCGCGTGCTTTGAGATTTTTACGACATTGCTTAGCGCCATTATTTTTCCTTCTGTCTTGGTGATTTCGTTTTCTTTTATCTCCCTTTGAAAAAAAGAAGCCGTTTTGAGCCTTTTACAACATTGCTTAATGCCATTACTTTTCTTCCTGTTTTGCTTATTTCATTTTTATTTTCTCTTTTTGTATGTCTTCTTTACCGGACAATCAGCCTGTAAGTTACTGTTTTATTTCATGTGCTAATTATGTTTCACGTAAAACTTCCGCATGGATTATTGAGTAGCGCGAATTTCCACTTTTGACCCGTATGCAGAAATCAGAGGAAATTAGCAAATTTTTTATCTACTATCGCGGTCACGCCAAGACGCTGACCATAGATGCCTTACATTACTTAATGCCATACCGTTGACACGTATCAATTTAAAGAAGTGTAGAGGAAGCTTCATGTGAAGCAAGAATAAACGAAATTGCAAATCATGAGGGCCTGGATAGTAAGCAAGCTCGCAATATGGCAACAACATGCTGCGGATGCAATCTTCCTTATAAAGGTGCACTCCTCCTTAAAGTGCACCTAACACCATTTTTTTCGTTTCGCTAAAAAAAAATTATTGAACTTAGTCGAGTTTTTTGGCGCAAAAATTTTTCGATTTGATTAAATTCTCGATTTTCTATTCCCTGCCGAAGTCAGGTTTTGTGTGGTTCGCGACCGCGCTAACGGAAGTCACATAATGCGGCATTACTCGGGCACTCTGAAAACTTCGAAAGCTTGCCAAGCAAATTTCGCTCGTTTCTTTGCTTTTTTCACGATTAAGTTCCACAGAATGGTATCGTATTAGCCGTTTTACCCTCTTGTAAGTTTCAAGAGCTGTCACAACCCTCTACAAGACATTTAGTGGGCATTTCTTTTCCATCTGATGCATGTACTTTCTGAAGGAATCAAAGGCCCTTTGGGCTGTCTCGTGTCTCTTTTCAATATTTTTGTGTAATTTGTGATTTCAGTGTTAAAACGTTAAACCACAAGGTATAGCCTCGTTTTGGTGCTAAGTTTGTTTTCGTTCTATAATTTTATAAAATGACTGTTCTTTTATAATTCTTTTTGATGTATTGATGTCTTGCTTCTTTTTTTTTTTGTAAAGTTCTCAGGCTCATAGGCTAGTTTCTACCAGGTAGTTTTGTTTCGTCCTAAACTCAACCTGACAGTTGCAATTCGCTAAGGGTGCAGAGGATTACAAAGAAGGTGCATTCCAAATTAGGAAAAAATAGCTGCCCCCTTTCTTTGTCCGTGGAATATGCTAAAGTGTAAGATCAATGAAAGATATTGACTTTGATCAGTAGTAGAGAGTATTCTGGTCTCGAATTGTCACTATTTGTTATCGTCGCTATTTAGGACTATTCGTCACTATTTGCAACTATTCGTTAGTATTTGGAACTATAGTATTTGTCACTTTTCGTTACTATTCAACTACTATTCGCTACTAGTTGTCATCATTCACGACTTACGACTCGTGTCAGGTCGTGTATATTGGACATGGATGACTTATCACATACTATTCGCGACTATTCGGGAGTATTCGTACTATTCGCGACTATGTGCTATTCGATTTTTCCAGACATCTATTTAGACCAAGCCGTCATTCAACACAGGAGAGGTGACTGCTCAGTAGCTTTTTAGTCAGAGAAGCGTTGCTCGACATCAGACTGAGGCTGTTTGGTGAAGAACATCGAAAGACTGCTGACAGCTTCCATAAAGTAGGGGTTACACAACATTCACTGGGCGACTACATCTCCGTTCTTGAGCCCAAGAATCATGCACTTGATATCAGACGGAAACTGTTTGGTGAAAACCATTCAGAGACTGCGGACAGCTATCTTTCAGTGGGGGTTACACAACATTCAGTCGGAGACTACAACTCTGCTCTCGAGTCCAAAACGGGTGCACTTGAAATCAGACGGAAAACTGTTTGGTGAGCATGACTAACAACAAGAATGAAGTGAGGGTTACACAACATTCACTAGGAGACTACAACTCTGCTCTTGCCTATGAGAAGTGTTCACGTGATATCATACTGAGACTGTTTGGTAAAAAAACTTCCAACGACCACTTACAGCTACCATTCAGTAGGTGTAACACAAACAACATTCACTTGCCGACTACAAACACAGCATGAAAACATAACTTTACTGCGGTGTAAAGCTGAAGTAAAGCTGGCGTAAATTTGGAATTTAATCAACTTTACGCGACCTTTACATTTTTTAAAGCTGACCTTTAAATCAGCTTTACACTCATGTCTAAAGCTGGCTTAAAGAGATTGAAACATTTAAGCCACATTTACACCAGGTTTACGCACGGTAGCGTAAATGTCAGGTTTAACCACCTTTAAGAACCTTTAATTGATGGCGTAAAGTTAAGGAGATTTAAGCCACCTTTAATTTTCCGTGAATCTCCATTTTCGTGCAGTGAAATTGTCCGCTCTTAAGTCCAAGAAGCGAGCGCTTTATATCAGATTGAAACTGTTTGGTGAAGGATATTGATATACTGTCTCTGATATTCAGAGACAGCTGACAGCTACCATTCAGTAGGGGTGTTACACATCATTCACTAGGCGACTACATCTCTGCTCTGGATCCGGATCCAAGCTTTGGTGTTTGGTGAAGAACATTCATAGATGGCTGAGAGCTATCATTCAGTAAGGGCTACACAACATTCACTGGGCAACTACATCTCCACTCTGAAGTCCAAGAAGCGCGCGTATGATATTAGAATGAAAGTGTTTGGTGAAGAACACTTACAGACTGCTGACAGCTACCATTCAAAAGGGGTTACACAACATTCACTGGGAGACTTCATCTCTTGTCTATAGTCAGACAAGCGTGCATTCGACATCAGAATGAAACTGTTTGGTGACTGAGGACACCCAGAAACGGTCACAGCAATCGTTCAGTATTGTTTCTTTTCAGTATTGTTTATAACCGGGTGAGTATACTGAATCATTACGAAAGTAAGTATATGAAACTTGGGTGGGTCATTCAGGTGGAAGACTGGTATCTATAGGTGCGCTGCATCTAAAATTTACATCACATTAAAATTTAAGATTAAAAATAGTACTCCTTATTACAATGCTATTACAAAAAGAGGTTAAAATATACTTTACCAAAAAGCTATTATAACAGGAAATGTTTCTCTAGGCTGTAAAAAGCTTGTATGTTATCTACGCTTGCAACTTTCGCGCCCCTAAAAAGAAAGGTGTTTTTAGAAGATTTACCATTTCCGGGGATGGGGAAAGCAGAGACCGGGGAAAATTTTGCGGGGATAATTTTAAGTCTTCTTTTTTTCATATGCGAGAAATAAAAATGGCGAACATGCGGGAAAACGAAATGATAAAACACTCGGGAAACAAAATGACAAAACAAGCGGGAAGACAAAATTACAAAACAGCGGGAAAACGAAATGACAGAACAAAATATTATGATTTTTTACCAAAAAAGAACGTCCTCTCTATTTTTGACGTAAATGAACGCAAGAGGAATTGAGCGTTACTCGAAGCACTCGTCCCCCACCTTCTTGCGCTGTTTTCCATTTCTTTTGTGATTTATTGCCCGCTTTCTACGATCCAAGAACAATGTCAGAAAATAGATTACATGTTTCTTGCGACGAAAACCCTTAAAATGGAAATACTGGAATGTTTGTAACGAAATAGCATTCCCAAGGTAAATTACACCGAGGTAAACTCATCGCGGGAATAAGTTACCGGGGTGTTTGCCGTCACAAACTTAATACTTTACCAAGGTCATTAATCTTTCATACTGTTTTCGGCGCGAAATGCGAAAATGGATAATTCGAGGGTGCTTGCTAGCATCATTTACACTGTTTTGACAGTCCTCTACTGCTTTGTTATGTCAGTGTTTCAGACACCGAAGAATTAGAAGGCGAAGACTCCGTTTTTATAAATCTCCTTGTTGGATGTTTCTAGGCCTAGAGATTAAATCGAAATACATATAAGAAAATGCACTATAGATCTTCCTTGACTTGTGTTGTATTTAAACGCCAAATTTCCAAAAAAAGTAGCTTATACTTACAAATCAGCAAGCCATCCAGCCATGATTCTAAGAAAGACCACGCTTTTGCTGCCTTGAACACGCAAAGTTGACCTCCGGAAATCTAAACCATATTTAATTTCAAATTTCTCTGTTTATTTTATTTGCTTATCTTTGAGGTTTGCCTCGCGATCGGTCATTTTATCTGGGGGTACTTGAAAAACCTACCTATTTACCTCGGTAACTTGCATGGGCGATTCTTTTGTTCTTTTTGATGTATCCATGGAAATACACCGCGATAAATTTACCTTGGGAAATGTTGGTCACACACGATTTGTGAGTTTTCCGAGGTGAAGAGCCCATTTACCACGGTAAAAGGACGATGTGTAACCAACTGTAGAAGTTTGACACACTACACTTGACACTAAGCTATTCCGTACTAGAAACCCTACACTGCTACACAGATCAACTAATTTGTTCCAGTCAACTCTTGTTAATTACATTTTATGCAGTCACGAAAAACCTTTCCGTAACGATTCTCACATCGCGAACGCAATCCTCAACTCGAAAAAATTCTCTGAACTTTTCTAAGCGCAATAATCAGGAAAAGAAGAGCTACAATCGAAGCGATCACGCGTTCAGG
Source organism: Meandrina meandrites (assembly GCA_963693305.1). Classification (NCBI taxonomy): domain Eukaryota; kingdom Metazoa; phylum Cnidaria; class Anthozoa; order Scleractinia; family Meandrinidae; genus Meandrina; species Meandrina meandrites. The sequence goes on from OY855914.1 coordinate 16,496,509, forward strand.
ATCCATGGCGGATTTCTTGTCACGTGAGGGGAAAAAGAATCCTTTGAGAAACGTCCTGACTGTCACGCGAAAGGAAAAAGAAACATTTAAGGAATGTCTATATTTATTCTCGCGTTTCGTTTACTAACGCAGCTGACTGATTTTATCTCAGTGTGCTGATAAACATTTCTCGATTATCAAAATCTATAATCAGGGGGCAAGTTTCGTGGTCTGTATGTTTTTTTTTTTCACTTCTAAAATAAAAGTTGACTAAGAATCTAACATTTCGCAATGATTGGAAGTAAAATCATAAAACGCATGGGTCTATTTGGAAAGGAAGGGTTTTTTTTAAATAAAAGTTAATAAAATAGTTAGGTGCCATGTTCACGGCAAAGCCACTGCCCGGCTACTTTTCACATGCGAACAGAAATCAAGTTATCGCCGCGTAGAACACAAAGCAAACTACTCCCCGGCAGTTAGAAAGGACTAATACAAAGTATAAACGAAAGAGATAAATTATATTTGACGAGTTCTATTAGATTCGGTAGACAGACATTTCTTTTAAAAGGAACTGAAGGACTAACTGAGACCGTTTGACCTTGTATCGTTTGTCGGATGCCACGCTACTTTATTTAATACGCACTATCAAAACAATTTCAGGAAATTAAATGTCAATCAAATGCGTTTTCGATGAGGTATCAGAACACGCAAGACTTGTACGACACGTACATTTCTTTCTGTAAAAAGAAAATTCACACAATCACAAATCACGCATTTTGTTCCTTTAGCGATAACTTATAAAATCGACGGTTTGCAAGAGTAGCAAATCCAGATCAGCCAATGAATGGCGGTCAACATTGTCCATTTCCATCGACAAGCCGGCCATATTTTATCGTCCAGCTACTACTACTGGCGAGAAGCATGCCATCGCCTCAGTCTTCAGTTCCAAGTGATGTCGAAGCACTTGCTACGGCAAACACAAAAACGAATAAACCTCGCTTTAAGTCTGCTAACTGGACTGAGGAAGAAACGCACGAAGTTCTTGAAGCGTAGGCGCCAAAATTTAGTAAGCTGTGGGGAGTTTCACAAAGAGAAAAAATCAAACTCTGGAACGATATTTATTCTTTGTATAAAGAAAGGTGTCCAGAAAGCCAGAGAATGCTACAGCAGGTGAAGTAACGGCAGCAGAATCTACTGAGTACGAGTTCTAGCAGTTAAAGCAGCGATCTCGCTCGACTGGAGAAGCTGGAATTCAGAAAATTATAGAAGGCTTCCCCTATTTCGACATCTTTGTTGAGGTGCCGGTGGTGGGACATCGATCCATCTAAAACTGCAATCAAATGAGTCACTACCTTTACCTCAGAGCCGAGTGTTAACGAGGCTTTGCAAGTCGAAAGTGTAAATGTTTCTCTTCATGAATCAGAACCGCCTGAGAAAAGAAAGGAGAGAAAGTACGACTCCAGACTGGCAGAGTTCTTTTATTGAAATGCTTGAAAAGAGTATGGAACAGGACAACGCAAGATTTGAACGAAAATGTTCCGTGACGCCCAGAGCAGGCAAATGGAACAAACAAACGCCATACTTCCTGGCTTAAAAGACATTTTTAGAGATTTAGCATCAAAATAATTGTCTTTATCTAATCGTTTATTTTGTGTTATTGGATCGTTGTTATCCGTGCCATAGAGGTCGCACTTTTCAAAACAAATGTTGTGCAATACTCACGTAGCAATCACAGTCTTGTTTAGGGTCTCCTTTTTCTGTTCAACCCTTTTCAACGCACTGTTGGACAGCTAAGAATTTGCTCGGTTCGCTGCAAGTTCATAAAAAACGCCATCTCTTCTGCGTGCATTGCGTGTCGTTTATTTACAGATAACGTCAACGCTTTATATCATCGTGCGAGTGCACCGAATTAGCTCGAATTTGTTGCGCTTGATAGACCGATCAGAAGAACCGCATAAGACTGTGAACTAACTACAGCAATAAACGTAAAAGAAAAGAAATCAATTTTAAGAACAGTAAAGCGTGCCTGTATTTCACATAATAAGCCCTTTACAATAAATACTCCTAACCTACAGTGTGATTAACCAGCGCGTTTAATAGCTGCGACCTCTTTGTTAAAGAAACATTATCTGTTCTTTGATATGAAATTCAGGCGGCCTCACAAAGCAAATGTTGACATGGCGGGAAAATTCCGCGGCCTCACAAAGCAAACACGCATGGAATGGTCCATGGAATGCACTTTCTCCCCCTCGCATATTCTCGTGTCGTCATGACAACGTCATGACGACACGAGACAAAAAGGAGAATTACTGCGACGTGCAAATTTTGTGTTCTTGATTTGACGTCACACTCGCACTCGACCCAGACCTCTTTACACTCGGTAGTGAACCAAAATGGTGGCGTTTTTGCGTACTTTAACAGAGCACAGAAAATTGGTGTTAGGTGCACTTTAAGGGTAATAAAAGTAGGATTACCTTAGTTACCTTGTTAGATTACCTTACCTTTGAGATTTTTACGACATTGCTTAGCGCCATTATTTTTCCTTCTGTCTTGGTGATTTCGTTTTCTTTTATCTCCCTTTGAAAAAAAAAACCGTTTTGAGTTTTTACAACATTGCTTAGCGCCATTACTTTTCTTCCTGTTTTGCTAATTTCATTTTTATTTTCTCTTTTTGTATGGTTTTTGTACCGGACAATCAGGGCGTAAGTTACTGTTTTATTTCATATGCTAATTATGTTTCACGTAAAACTTCCGCATAGATTATTGATTAGCGCGAATTTCCACTTTTGACCCGTATGCAGAAATCAGAGGAATTATAAAAAAAATTAATCTACTATCCCGGCCACCCCAAGATGCTGACCATAGATGCCTTAGATTACTCAATGCCATACCGTTAACACGGTATCAATTCAAAGAAGTGTAGAGGAAGCTTCATGTGAAGCAAGAATAAACGAAATTGCAAATGAAGGCCTGGATAGTAAGCAAGTTCGCAATATGGCAACAACATGCTGCGGATGCAATCTTCCTTATAAAGGTGCACTCCTCCTTAAGGGTAATAAAAGTAGGATTACTTTAGTCTCTTTAGCAGTGCAATACGAAAACATGCAAGTAACACCTCTGGGTTGGCTCATGGGCGAATTGTAGCCTATTCCACTGGTCCGGTTAGTTGAGGAGCAATGCGATAAACAGGTATAGCGCACAAACGGTGAGTGGATTCCCCTTATTTTTCGCTCGCCGTTTTCCGCGCTGCTCCCCAACTAACCGAAGGCTAGAACAGTTTAGGCGAATTGACTTCGTGAACAGAAAACCAGTATCGAATAGCATCGTACACAGAATCGTTCACGAAACAAGAGTACTATTTAAACTTAAACATTTGCTTTAACAAAAAAAGAAGCCGCGTGCTTTGAGATTTTTAAAACATTGCTTAGCGCCATTGTCTTTCCTTTTGTCTTGGTGATTTCGTTTTCTTTTTCTCCTTTTATATGGTTTCAGACGGTTAGTGACTGTTTTATTTCTTATGCTAATTATACTTCACATAATACTTCCGGGGAGATGATTGATTAGTCCAAATTTCCACTTTAAACTCGTATTTGGAAATCAGAGGGAATTAGCAAATTTTTAATGTACCATCGCGGTCACGCCAAGGCACAGACCATAGATGACTTGGATTACTCAATGGCATACCGTTGTCACGGTATCAATTCAAAGAAGTGCAAAGGAAGTTTAACGTAAAGCTGAAGAAGAAAAAATGCAAATAAAGGCCTAGATAGTAAGCAAGCCTGCAATATGGCAACAACATGCTGCGGATGCAATGTTCCTTTACTCCTCCTTCAGAGTAATAAAAATATGATTACCTTAGTCTCTCTAGCAGTGCAATACGAAAACATGCAAGTAACACCTCTGGATTTGCTCATGTTCGAATTGTGGCCTATTCCACTCGTCCCGGGTTAGTTGTAGAGCAACGGGATAAACAGGAATAGCGCAACGAACCGCGAGTGGACTCCCCTTATTTTTCGCTCGCCGTTTTCCGCGCTGCTCCCCAACTAACCGAACGCTAAAACAGGCTAGACAAATAGCTTTGTTAGTACACAGAATCGTTCACAGTTAAGGTATCAGCACCGGCTAAAATATGCCTCTTTTGAAAAATAAAATAAAATATCTCTTCTGTATTTGTGCTATCTTTTATACCTTAATATGATTGTGTATACATTGAAACGTACAAAAATGTCATTTTTTTTTTACATATGGACACCCTACTGCGCTTGGCTGGTTAATTATTAATAGCTGCAATATTGTGAAATTTGCTTTTTTCTCTCTAGATATTTGGAAATACAGCAAAATTAAATTGGAATTGTCTTTATTGCCACAAAACGCACTGACTTAGTTTCAGCCCCATCCTCAAGTGAAAAATTTCTAATAAAAAAGACCAGCATCACATTTGTAGCTTTTGAGTTCTTGTCAGAATTTTTTAATAACAGATATGACTGGGGCTGAAACTACGATCGTTCATCTGCATGTAAAGAGTCTCCCTGCCAAATATTTTGTCCATCAGCCAAACATTTTTAGAAAAAAATCATTTTTTCTGACTGCAGCTAATACTGTTATGCCAAAAATGTCACCAATAAGTCTAAGATTCAACGATAAATCCTGTAAAATCCGTGTTCATAGCCACTCGTGTTCGATGCCGCCATGTTGGATCGATTTCCGCTGTTTAAAAAGCTTGCAGGCCTCAAAAACCATGTTTGTTTTTCCGTTGCTAGGGCGACACTAGGCCCAGACTTCCGGTTTCTCCAAAATTGGTTTTCGAGGACTAGGTACTAGTTTTCAAAACAAATATGGCGTCCACAAGCAAACAGTGTTCGAATACATCAAAACAACCTCACAAACCAGCCACCAGGACCCAAAAATCGCCGAGAAGTACCGAAAAATGGATAAAGACCCTAACAACCGACCCAGTTCCCCACTCAAAAATACCATTCACTTCCGGTAAAGGAACAAATTTTAGCGTCATCGTTCTCGTTTCCTTGCGCGTATTTTGTCCCAAATTCTGTGTTTATGTAAAATAGGAGTACTTAGAAACATGTCAGAGAAAAAACAGAGTAAACAAAAATCCTAAAATTTTGCCGGTGCTGATACCTTAAACAATACTCTCTTAGTCAGGTATCTATAAATCTCGTCATATACCCTTTGTTTGGTAACCTTGAAAATATAATTGTAAAATATCTTAGCCTGAGCAGCTTGGTGACCATTTTTAGCGGCCATCCGTTCAGGGAAGTATTTATTCTTGTAGTGTATATAGATATTTATTTAAAAACCGATATCGTCATTTTTTCTGTTTTCTCAGCTGATTCTTCTTAACACCCCATTAACTTTTTCGAAAAAAATTCCGATTTGCATAAAGCGGAATTTCTTTCATATTTTTTAAAGACGTTCAAATTACTATTTTGGTTGATGCCAGGTCGATGCCATTTTTAACGGTCGATGCCATCATTGGTAACCAAGCTTTTCAGGAAGGACGGTGCCATATTTGCTCTAGTTTAGGCCTGGATTATGTCGAAACTGTGCTTTGATTATTAGATAAAAATAGGCTTAGATAAGAAGATTGTTAGCTATTATTATATCTAAGGAAGATTCACGCTTAGTTTAGGGATGCGGATAGGTCATCTATTATAGATGTAACAGTTATAATGTCATCTTGTATAAACTTATATAATTAAATTTTTCGGGGTTTGGCGGATCAACGGGGCGGTGCAGTGGTGAGAGAGGGCTGCTAACATGCGAGAGATTCCAGGTTTGATTCTGGGTGGTGACGTAAAATTTTCATCTTCCTATTTAGAAGAAAAAAAAATCGAGGATTGTGAAAAAAAAAAACAAAAAAAAAACTGAAGTGTCGCTAAAATGGCACCAAATGTTTACGAAACGTAAACGTGCTTCGCCGAAGGCCGAATACTTCCAACTCCCCCCACCCCCACCCCCACCCCCACCCCCACCCCCTACTAGCAGACACACTGCTATTACGGACAAAACCCAGATCCCCAGCGCTTGCAACTACCAAATATAGAGACACCGTGAATTTTACTAACTTGGTCTTTCTACGCATTGTTTAAGTTTGATAATGTTAGGCTTAAGACACGCCATATTCATGCAATATGAAGTAATACTTCTGCTGTCACAAGCCGTTTGTAAAGTAGCTAAACGGATACCGTACTGTAGAGCAAGTGTCTAGGGCGGTCAACATTACGAATATTTCGCGTTTAAGGTGATTCCTCAGAAATAAAATTGCCGATCGTTTTTTTTTAAACGTTCGCAGAATGTTCCCTTCTAAGCACTGTTTCGAAAAATACAATAAAAAAGATAGGTGACCATGCTCGCAAGAAAGATATAAAGGGCCAGACTTAACTTATTTATGCCTGTTCTTGTACTAATCGTGCGCGCTATTACATCGGTCCACATTACATTTTACGGTAGCTGGAAGCACAGTTTATTAAAGTAATAGGTAGAAAGTTCCAAGCATAAGGAACAATGCTATATATATCTTATGGAAAAATTCAAACAAATCCAAATAACATCGAATCAAAACGTTCCTCGGGTCGTTGCTTCCAAGATCATAATTTGCGTCCTCCAGTAACGATTTTGTGCACGCATTCAGCTATATCTTTTTTTTTTCCAGATGATTTTTTTTTTTGTACAGCTCAAAGAGGACAGTTTACACATCAAAACTTTGCAATAAAAAATATAGGTCACCATGCTTGTTTACGAGAAAACGACGATATATCTCTCTCTCGCGAGCCAAGCCGTAAAGGAAAAATCCTCCATTTTGTTCATGTGCGCGCGCTAACCACGCGTAAAATTCTGCGCAGAAGAGATGCGTAATGCAATACTGAGGAATCACCTCGACCTGGACTCGTATGCCAGGTATGAAGGGAGTTTTATGTTTTTGTTTTTGTTTCGACTGAGGGTCCCCTATCCTTTTACTTGAAGCGTGATTGGAGTTATTTGTATTTTCCGTGAAACGTGCTTTAAGCTTTTAGTTTTTCGTGATTCGTCATTCCCAATTTCAAAGCCTTGTCACGTGCACGTGACTGCAATTTTTAACTTAAACGTGAGCCGTGAACGACTATCAGGTGAATAAGACGTGTGTTGTGAATAATCTTGTTTTGCGCGGGGACCCTCACGGCAGGAAACAATATAGACCATGGTAGTAAAACCAGTCCAGTGAGTTGCATACAATATCTACATTGGAGAATAAGGTTTGGACCGGTCTAACAATTTTATATTCATTAAGATTCAGCATTGAGTGTGATATTACGAAATGTAAGTATTGTGATGTGAGTGAAAGAGAGTTCATGACTACCGGGCAACCGGCGAGATTTATGCGGGCGAGACTACAAGCAATAATGAAGTGGTGGTTGCAGTTTCACAGGCGACAATATAACAACTGAGTTGATGTTCGCGGGCGTAAATGGAAAATTTGTATGCAAATAAGATTTTTTTTGTCCTTAAACCGAACCAAGGTTTGAGAGTAGCGGACGTTTTACGCGTGATGTGTGTTAAAAGCAAACATTAGACCGTGGCGCGTGAAATTAGGGAGAAAAGAAGTGCGATTCGTTAATTTTTGAGTTAATCTGCTGTTTCAAGTATACGTGGCACGTGAATTTGGCTAAAAGTTATGATTGTCCTGGGAGACACGTTCCTTGTGGTTTGGTCATTTTTTTTTTTTTTTTAATCGAGTGAAGAGGCTGTCGTTTCTTTTGCCCACTTCCTTACCGTGGCCCAGCCACGTGTCTTTCTATGTTAAATTCCTCTTTTGACTTTGTTGTTGTTGCCCTCACCTTTGCTGGGCGACATCATTGAATTTTATTTTAGTATAATAGAAGTTATTTTGGCAGATTTTGTAATGAGGTGGCTATGGGCCTTAGAAAGCCATAGGATATTTCATTTCATATTATCAACAAGAGAGCATGCTATCTTGTATCAAGGCTACGAGCCTTTTGGTCATAGCCATCTTACACCAGTGCATGGCTTTTTGTTTATTATATTGCTCAGCAAATACCAGATCACGGGATTTGAAGCGCTGAGCTTTATCATTTATTTTATGGAAAGGAGGAAGACATAAGACATGTTTTTCGCCCGACTCTGGCTCGAGCCAGAAGCGAGGGATAAAATGAAGTTTAAGAGTCTCTGACTGAGTAATCCGGGCAAAATCAAAAAATGTCGGAAGAAGGGGGTCGGCCGATCTCCACCATATTTATGTTGCATACAGGTCTTACCCAACTAGTAACCATGGCAACATTTTTTTGTTGATTGACTTCATTGTTTCGGAGATCAGACCACCCCCCAAAAAAATTGCCCCAGTGGCGTAATAAAAGTTGTGATTTTGGGACAACTTTAGCAGTGTGTATCTCTGAACTTTTTCAAGCAACAGACTTAATTTTACATCAACATAACACTTATCCTTTGATGGTTTAAATGCATACAAGAAAAAATGTTTACTATACATCATTCAAGTTCTGCATGCAATCTTAGAAGGCATACAGTACTTCGCGACCTTTTCAAAAATCGCAAAACTAGGCATTTTAAAATTCATGTTTCGCGAGGGTCCGGGAAGATACAAATATCAAACTAATTGCAAGTTACTCACCACATATAGGAGAATGTTTTAAGCCAGTGTTAAAATTGGGCCAGCGAATTTGAATTCTTTTAACGGTTCACTGTTTTACCACTTCGACGACTTTCATTTACCCAAGCTAATCCTGCTACTCTCGATCAGTTGATCCAGATTTGGCCGTGTAAACGTCCCCTAACAGCTGTAAACAATCAATAACATTTTCTTGCTATTTCTGTTTACCCCGTAAAACATATTCACTTTGAGCGAGAGACAGAAATGCTGAAAAAGTACGGCTATTACGATTATGCTGGAGATTGCGTGACAACAGTTGAACACGAAGGTTTCATCGTGGCCATCAAAGGACATCAAGCCAAAGCAAAATGTTTCCCGTTGATTAGAAGAATGCTTTCTTTTATCCCTGAATACTTGATCTTGATTCCTAAAAAGCTTTCAAACATCCATAAATGGGCTGTGTGGGTCTTGTATAAGCTCGCCGGGAAGCTCGCTAGAAAGTCGGTACGGTAGGCACGGAATAAACTGGCACCGCTGATGTCACCTTCACAAGTTTGTTAAATGTTCAGCTATTCCCACTGACTTCTGTCGTCTCGAGGCTTTGTTATGGTTCGTTTATTCGTCAGACAAGGCCATGGAACTAAGTTGCAGAGGCAAATGATGTTTGCTTGGTAATTTCTTACATAAATTCCTAGTGCTTAGTAACCTGGCATGGAATGGACTTGCGGAAAACACCTGGAATCCGGGTAAGGAATGGCTCGATCTCCATCCAGTCTTGGAGTCCGGTGTGCCATTCTCCTCTCAAGGAACGCAGACCTACAAAACGGCTGGAAATCAAGCCTAGGGTAACGAACGATCAAGTTAAATAAGTTGGACTGGATTTTCAGTACATCGTCAATTAGATTGGTCAGTACAAAACACAGACTATGGAATAAGGACTGTGCAGAAAAATGTTTTTCACCTGTTTTTTTATTTTTTTATTTTTTTTATTTATTTTTATGAAAATGTGTTTCAATGCACGATGTCTTTCAAATTCTCACGTGCCTATCGCGCGAGCCAGACATGATGAAATCAACATCAGGCAGTATAACAAACACGCATAAAGCAGCGTGAAGGAGCTCAGGGAATCCTAGACTGACCTGTGGAGCAGCATTGAAATATTCGCTTCAGAAATGGAAATTTGAAGCGAGGAAAAAAATCAATTTGCCTGTTCCTCACCCTTGGGAAGAAGCTTTCGGCTGTTTTGACTGAAAGACAAGCTTACTTTTCCGAGTTACCTCAGAATTTTAACCTTTTGGTTATCCTTTTATACTCAGTTCCCGTTAATTCGCATTTTAATATCATATCCGTATTTTATACCCCAGACCGTATTACATATACATAGTCAGATAAATCGCACTACTGAGAGTCAATCAGATTGCAAGGATCACCAGTGATTTCACGTGCGAAGATATCGATTTCGTCCCGTTTGCTGACGAGAATTTGCCATGTTTCAATGGTGAATGAGACAAAAGAAATCGATATTAAGTCGAAATATCTTCGGACCGTCCTCGGCAATCTTCGGGAATCTTCGGAAAATGTTAGGAAACATTCGTATGACCATCGGACAACGTTTTGAAAATCATCGGAAATCTTCGGAAAATCGTAAAAAAAAACTCGTTATTAGTGTTATTAGTAGGTTAATAAAATAAACAAAATAATACATGGTTGCTTGGAGATATGAAATTTCTCTTCTCGTGTTCAACTCGATGTCTCACAGTTGAACACTCGAAGATAAATTTCATATCTCCGCGCAACCATGTAGTATCCTCTATTAGTTGAAGCTCATTTAAGCGCTCAACAAAAATATTTTCCATTGTAACTTGCAACCAATGCAATGATGTTTTAATCGGTGTGATTTAGCGCCTATGCTTTCCCACTTGGCTAGCAAGGACAGCAGGTTCCGGGAGAATAATATTTTTTTTACACCGGTAACAAAAAAATAATATGACATAAACCCCATAGGGTAGCGACTAGTAACGGCACGCTCTTTTCCTTCGATCCCACGCCCTGGATTCATTTGTCAATTTTAAAATCAAGGGGAAGCGATATCTAAGCGATATCTATCTCTTCTACTTCCACCCTCTGTTTTTCTGATACATCACTTCTTTAGCCCAATAAGAAAAAAAAAAACAGAAAAACGCAGAAGAAAAAATAAACCACAAAACAAAAAACAACAGTTGGGGACTACAAAAACCGTTGGTTGTATTTACAAGGTGGTGGAATGAATAGATTTTGTAGATACGAAACTTATATACGGAAATGCAAACATCAGCCATGATAGCTAGGTTAATGGAATTTCATGGACATAGTCCTTTTTGTTATTTCTTAGTCGTCGGTATGCAAACAGACCAACCAATTAATAGACAGAGGATGTTAACGGTTGAAAGATGGCGATCGACAGAAAAATTAGGTTCACTGAAGCTGACATATAAAAATTGTTCACTAAGGTACAAACATGAAGATGGAAACTTCACGACTTAAAACAATTCAAGGACTGTTTCTTGCAAAGTAGACCAAGGGCGAGATATTTAAGAAATTCCAGCCACCGAGTTGCAAGAGTTTGCGTATTAAAGGTTTGTGCTTTCGACTCGCTTCTCTAGTGTTTGTCTATATAATAAAAAGAACATTACACGTTGGCTAAGATATGAATTTTACATTCTCATGACAAAACAATATCTCACTCGTGAGATGTTGTTTTTCCCACTAGAACATAAAATTCATATCTTTGCCCCATGGCGTTTGACACCGTTTGGCAGCAGTACAATGCGCGAAATGGCGTCATTGTTATCCTCACCAGATAGGATATGGAAAATACGCCACTACGGTTCCGGATGTAATTTCGTATACATTTTATCAGTGTTCTATTTTCTAGTAAAACACTCGCATCTATGTTAATAATTAAGTGTACTTCTGTTAAAAGCCTCGTGCGTGTCGCCTGCGCGTTCCACTGGGGTGTCGGTAAAACGGGGTCGGGGTCGGGGTCGGGGTCGGGGTCGGGGTCGGGGTCGGGGTCAATTTTTTACCTTTTTTAAAAACATTCACCGATTCAGAGAAAATATAGATATAAACAAAATAGCCGGGAACTTGATCCTTTCATAAGTTCAAAAGTATAAAAGAAGAAATTTGTGGTCTAGCAGTGAAATTCTTACAGCTTGGCGGATAGACTTCTGAGCGCTACTTTGAAAGGGTTTCCGGAAATGTTTCGGGCGAGTGATCACTAAAGTGAACTGGCGAAAAATAAATTTTATTCCGCGGGCAAATCTCCTTAACAGGGCGCAAGTTAACTCTTTTGTAGCTTCAGGGTTTCGTCTCACTAAACGGTCCGCGTAAACACCGCAAAAATATAGGGTACATGCAGAACCTTTATGTTCGCCGAGCCGTGGAATGTATCGTGACATTCAGTCTGGCAGTGTCGGCTTTGTATAAAATTAACCTTTAGTTAAGATCTATGGAACCGTTTAGTTTCATTCAGTTTCCAAACGCAAAAGCCTTGAAACTGAAGGTAAAGTCTCGCAGAATCTTTAAAATGTCTTTGTTGTGTAATAAAGGTAAATTTGACCGAGCTTCTGTAGTCTTTTGTGACCTTCTGTCGGCCGGTTAAACTTCATGATCGCTCATGCGAAACGTCATTTCAAACTTTGATATTGACCGAAATCTTGGAAACGTCGGATGTTTTGATTTCGATCATCGCGTATCAATGCAAACCGTGGTAATTAAAAATGTATTCCCGCATTTTGGTCACACAAATTGGAGAGATGGCTAGATATACCTCCATTTGTATTTTAACAATATCTAAACAAAACAATTCTGCTTCCTTGTAAATATTTTTGAGCTATTTTTTTAAAAAAAATAACTCTTAGTCGGCATGAAGACGTGTTTGGCTATTAAGTGGATGGTTGAGTGGATCATTCATGTATGTATTTCACACCAATCAGATTTGGGATTCTATCAAGGACCAATCAAATTGCGGCTTGTATATATGGATCGTTTTTATGAATATTTGTTTTCGGTTCAAGATACGGCCATTTTTGTTTTGCTATAGATTCGACCTTATTGGGCCGTGTTGGTCTGAAACCTCTATTACAAGTCTTGATTTTTATGTAGCTTTGGGTGAGAACATTGTGTGTGGGTTCTGAAAGCGAAAAGTGTTTGGAAATTTCATCGTGGTGAAGGTAATTCTCTTGGTTTACGGAATCAACTGGTTGAGTTGACGACACAATATGGGTATAGTATTTGTTGACCACGTTATATTAAAATGTATGATGTTTTGAGTAGAATAAATATGTATATTGAGAATAAATGTTGTGACTTCCATTTTTAATGTGAGTGTTGTGTATTTGCTGAACGTTTTGTTTTGGTCCCCAACTAACGCTGTTGTTTGTAAGGGCGAGTGTTAAAGATTTGAGATTCCAACCGCGCGGTGTTCTGGTGTTTAAACTGTTTTCTCTCGGTTAAAAGTATAGCATTAGTAGGAGCTTTGGCTAAGTAATAACACGAGTGACCACAAATCTCTCAAGGGTTTTCCCCCAAAGAATAACGTGATTGTAATAGGTTGAGGCATGTGCGTTTATTTGGGTTCGAGAGTTGCCAAATAATAGGTATTTTAGTGAGGATGGAATGTGGCCGGAGGTTTGACGTTTCCTGCTTAAGAATAGTAGGACTTCACATTGGCGGTCATGAGTTATTTATTGTACTATCGTTTGAAAAGCTCGTGACGTGATGATGTTACAAGGGCACGTTTTGTCTCCTCTGCAAATATTAAATTAGGTATTTTGACAACGTGGTTGGATAGCACAGCAAGAGAAAATCATCATTTGTGCCGCGAGTTAGGGCCGTAGGAAGGTATAGTAGTCGTTGTGCGAGTCTCACATTTCAAGCTTCGCATTGATGGCTATCTTTAGTAGTACGGCGGTGCAATGCGGTTATTTCCGTATCAATGACGTAATGCTTGCAAGTGTTTACGTCGGCCAAATTTATTTTCTTCAGATCTCTGAACTCGCCTCGATGAAGCAGCCAAAAGATTCACTTCAACTGGCTAAACCGACAAGAAATGGTCGCAAAATTGCAAACAAATTAACGACTGTCGCTTCTGGCGAAATAAACATCCAAAGTAAACATAATCTTGTTTGTCACGTACCGAAAGTGAAAGCTGCAACGTCAGCGCATTCCATGGCTGACGCAATACCTTTTTAGCTTATTTAATATTCCCAACGCAAAGCGGTTGCAGTTACGTTTACTCATATGCAAAAGAAAAAGACAGCCAGCTTTTTGGTAGTCTCCTTTACAGCCGTTGTTTGGGCTCGTCACGCGAAAAACAACGGCTGAAAAGAAAACTAGCTCTTTGGATGTGCGGTCAAGCGTGTCACACAACTTCATCGACAGCTATTTTTAGCACGGCCGTGGGAATATCGGTACTGATGATGTTACGCTTACAAGTTAGGGCACGTTTCTGCTTCTGGTTGCGAAATTAATATTGTACCAGTCCAAGTAAAATCGTCACGTGGTTTGGCTGAAATGTACTGGTGACTAGAGTTGTTTATTTCTCGCGTTCGAAGAAAGAAAATTGTCCTTGCTTGCAGAAAAGTTTCTGTTTGATGAAAATAATGGAGCTATTTCAGAAACTCGAGAATACTTTGTTCTTGTTCCATCTGGCTATTCGTTTGCAATTTCTGGGTCAATTTGGCTTTCTTAGTGAGCGTGTTTGCGATTCTGTGATCATGTTTACGGTAAATGTTGTCAACAGTTTTCAATCCATGTTTTGGTGTACTTAGCGGTTTTCTTTCGGCTTGGAATGAAAGGGGATGGATAGTTAAGCATCAAGGTAACCTTAAAAGTGACTAGGTACCAGATATTTTTTCTGTTTACGTTTGAAGAAATTACTGACGTATTTTTTGTCTTCAACAGTATGGTTCGATCGATCGGTTGCACATCACAGTCATATTTACAAGGGAAAGCAGCCTACTTTTAGAACATTTGCAAAATTTCTTTTTAAATTGTTTTTGAGTTATTTTTGCAAAAGTAGCTCTTAGTCGGCGCGATGGACCGTGCACATGAACCAACACAAATAGCTCAACCCATGAAATAAACCATCCCAACAGGACTAACACCCAGTTCTACCCCAAGCCTCCCAATCAATTGAAAAAAAATAACTCCTGCACGCTTAGCGTGCCTATGTTTTTGGATACGAATGGTGGCTTTATTTTAACGATATAAACCTGAATTACTTTTCTCTTCCTACACAAACGCATCGGCATGTACAATATAATAAACCTGAAAAATGTCATCCTTCTATTGGCGAGGGAATATTCATTCGAGCTAGCGCTCAGAAGTCGGCAGCACAATATATCCGCCAAGCTGTTAGAATTTCACCTGTCACCTGCTAGACCACAGATTTCTTCTTTTATACTTTTGAACTTATGGAAGGATCAAGTTCCCGGCTATTTTGTGAAGGAGATGCTTTTTTCAACTCGAAATGCGCCACACGCAAATTTTTTTTTTTTTCGGATTCCGTGGATTTTTTTTTAAAAATTAAAAAATTGACCCCGGCCCCGGCCCCGACCCCGGCCCCGGCCCTGACCCCGGCCCCGGCCCCGGCCCTGGCCCCGGCCCCGGCCCCGGCCCCGGCCCCGGCCCCGGCCCCGGCCCCGGCCCCGGCCCCGGCCCCGGCCCCGAGTCGGCGTTTTACCGACACCCGTTCCACTGAGCCCAAATGAACGACAATACAGTGTACCCACTAACGTTTTCCTTGCAGCTAAAGAGAGGAATTGACACCGCATTCCTGTTATCTGTTTTGACACCTCCACGGATCTGGAGTCAGCTCAGAGTGAACCACAGTCGAAAATCAGCAAGCCTTCTCTACGTTACTGACTACTCACTGCCTTCCGTTAGATGGAAAACGTAGCCAATTAAAGTAACAAAACAGAGCAGCGAAATTTGCAGTATGGACATTCCGCTTTGGAATTGCAAAAAAACTGTCTAAACACCTGTGAAACTCACCAGTGACGCAAAGCAAAGAACAAAGAACTTCGAAACAATACAGAGTAGGAAAACAAGAACTCTAAAACAAAAAAAAAATGTCCCCGGGGGGGGGGGGGGGGGGGTGGTACTCCTTTAATTTTACTACGGGGGTGAGCCGCTGACTCCCTAAGACTCTTGACCTGTTCCAGAGTAAAAATGATGAATTTGCAACCCTGTTCCAGAGAAAAATTGCAGAAAAGGTACCCTGTTCCAGACTTGAAGCAAAGCAATTAATGCGTACGTGATCCAGAGTGAAATCGGAGCGACTTTTAATAGTTAAATGAACATTTATTTAACTCAACTGTTTAATGAATAACTGGTTAATGTACTGGTTAAATAGGTTACAGAAATGCGAGACAAGATCGATAACGTACGTGACGTGACCTATCACGCAACGAAAATGGCCTTTTTTGTGGAATACCACGGGAAACAGCAGATATCACAAAGCAAGCGACGGAGGGGAGCGGAGTTAGCTATACTAGACCGTGGTTAATCACAGGCTTTTACATCTAGGTATGGAACCCGATCAGGGACGAATGTGAACTTTGATATATTCTATTTTTTAGGTAAAGTAGATACTGTAAATTACTTGCATCCGCGTTGTGAGCGACAGCTGTTGTAAACACGTACCCGACTTGTTGCTCATTTGTCAATTCCATGAAGGAAATTAATTTTTTGTTAATGGAGGTCGTCAGACGATTGTCAGACGTCAAAGTGGCATTCATGTTTCTACTAAACGCCAAGGAACCAAAAATATTCTACAAACTATTCGGATACATTTGTCAGTGAAGCCATTTCTAGGGAAACAAATTAAAAAAGCACTTTTCCAACTTGTTAACACCTGTACCTTGCCTTATTATCTTCTTGAAGCCAGACAAAATGTCTTCTTCCCACGATGAAATATACACGCTTTTCTCAGATTTAGGTAATTGAATTATCACTCCATCACGAATGTTGCGAAGCAGTTAGATGATGGCAAAAACAAAAGAAGCTTTACCATCGCTCACAAATATTAGGGTAGCCGCACACGTGCTAAAAATCCCTTATAAAAAGCTAGGTATCGCCGTGTGTAAAGTCGGGACTTTATAGAAAACTCTTCCTAGGGTTCTTCGTAACAATGAGACGGACTGGGATCTGACTACGATGTATGGCGAGCGAATGAAAGACAACGTGTGCAGAAGAAAAAACAAGATAAACAACAGAACACGAATTTTCGAAAACGTTAGAAATTGTTATTGGTATTTGAATTTTCCTAACAAGCCTCCCTCGCCCAGTCGAAGTAACACCAAACGACCCCCTCCCCACCCCCTACCTTTCTGATACCCAGTCCACTCGCAAGGTTTCATGTTGTGAACCGTCCCGACGAAGTTCATTTTGCAGTCATTTTGCCAACGGGTGAAATTGTACGACGAATAAACGGACTAAAACCAAGCCTCAAAAGGTGACGGAAGTCAGTGGAAATGTCCGTACATTTTACATACCAACGACAGTCTTACACGGAGATCAACATTATTTTATCTGCTGTCTACTGGATTTGGAACTAGCCTATAGGATATCTTAAAGCTATTTATGAGTTTGGATCACGTATTCAAGAAGAAAAGATAGCATTCTGTTCATCTACGTGGACGCTTTGGCTTTGGTGGCCATGCTGAAAGAAACGTGTTGATCTGGTGTCACGCAATCCCCAGTATACATTTACTTGTCTCTCGTTTGAAATAAATGCGTTCTTCAGCGAAATCATAAATGATATGACAAGAAGCCATACCTGTTGGTTGTTCATACCTTTCAGGGACGCTTTCAAGGCGAAAGTCGGATAATACGATCGACAGCAGCATGGAAGCCGTAAATGTTCAGAATTTGCTTGGGTAAATGAAAGTCGTCGAAGTGGTAAAACAGTGAACCGTTAAAAGAATTCAAATTCGCTGGCCCAATTTTAACACTGGCTTAAAACACTCTCCTATATGTGGTGAGTAACTTGCAAATAGTTTGATATTTGTATCTTCCCGGACCCTCGAGAAACATGAATTTTAAAATGCCTAGTTTTGCGATTTTTGAAAACGTCGCAAAGTATGCCTTCTAAGATTGCATGCAGAACTTGAATGATGTATAGTAAACATTTTTTCTTGTATGCATTTAAACCATCAAAGGATAAGTGTTATGTTGATGTAAAATTAAATCTGTTACTTGAAAACGTTCCGAGATACATACTGCTAAAGATGGCCCCAAATCACAACTTTTGTCACGCCATTGAGGCAATTTTTGGGGGGGTGGTCTGATCTCCGAGACAATGAAGTCAATCAACAAAAAATGTTGCCATGGTTACTAGTTGGGTAAGACCCGGTATGCAACATAAATATGGTGGAGATCGGCCGACCCCCTTCTTCCGACCCCTGCCCGGATTATTCAGTCATAGACTCTTAAGAAGGGCCAAAACATATTTACGCCCAAGGACATCAACTCTATTACTATTAAAATAATTTCATAGGGCATTGAGAAAAAGGAATCAAAAACAGTAAGCGATATCCTTTACACAACCGCTTCCCAGTCGGCGTTTATTTTGATCGTAAACCAGACTCATCAGTTAACAAAACTTGACAGGGAGTGATAATTTGAAGGAGTTCGAGTGTGGACCAGCTGGAGATAACAAAAATAAAAAGTTAAAACAAAGTACATTGTAACTAGCTCTAAGTTAAGCCCTATCTCATTTTAAAGCACGACTGAACAAAATCAATTTTAAATATTTTTCACAGAATTCCAGAAATGTTTGATTCTGCTAAAATCAGCCCTTCACTAAAAAGCTTAACAATGAATTACTCAGAATGGAAATACTAAAATTGCAGTCAGCGATAGACATTACAATGTAAATTATTGTTTTTGACACTGACTTGTTCTAACGTTCGAAACAACGTTAATAAAACTTTCAAGACGTTTCGACCAAAAAACTTAGGCCTTCATCGGTTTTGTTTTTAAAAAGCCAACTGAGTGAGGGCTTTTCTAAAGGTTCACAATTCTGCGCGTGCTACGCTAGCAAAGACATGGACATAACGAACGACCACTGCGCACGACTACGCGAGGGATTTGTAAATATCCGGGATGTCAATATGTTCGTTTCCCGCGTTGCTATCTCTCTGCGAAGACCAGGCCTCCAGAAAAAGTCTCTCGTGAAAATTACGAGCCTTGTCTACAATAGTCGTGTGATCGAAGTCTATACTATGGACAAACTGGCTCGCGTGTTGTGCAATTTTGGAATTGTTGTTTCCAACCCGAACCGCTCTTCTTCTTTTAACCTAGTTTCCAAGGCTCTGTTCGTCTGTCCATAATACACGAAGTTGCAATCAACACACCCGACTTTGTAGACAACACCTCTGGACCGCAAGGTAGAAGGTTTGTCCTTTGGTCTCGGGAAACACATGCGCATGATATTTAAAGGTTTGTAACCCACTTTAACGCCGTTGTTACGTAGTACTCGCGAAATGCTCTCAGAGACGCCTCATAAAGTATGACTCAGAATGGCTACCCGTTTTTTGCTTTTCCCATGATACATCAATTTGAAAAGGAAGATTTGAATCGAAAAAAGAAATTAGAAAGCTTTAATTATGCCTTAAAATACGGGTCACTTTCTAGCTCTCAACGGCAAGGAATTATTTCTTTAATCCCTAAAAAGAATAAGAATGCGGAGTATTTAAAGAATTGGAGACCTGTATCCCTACTTAATGTTGACTACAAAATCGCGACCAAAACTATTGCTCTTCGGTTGGAAAAGATCTTGCCAAGCATAATCCATCCTTGTCAGTCTGGCTATGTAAAAGGAAGATTCATCGGTGAAAGCATTAGACTTATAGCAGACACAATGGACTTCACTAAAACAAACGATATACCAGGTATAGCTGTTTTCTTGGATTTCGAAAAAGCTTTTGACTCAGTTGAATGGGACTTCATCCAAAAATGCCTAGAATCTTTCAACTTCGGTCCAAATCTTCGGCAATGGATCAGCGTGTTCTATAAAGACATCTCTAGTTGCGTTATTAACAATGGAGTAGCCTCCCAACACTTCTATTTAGAACGCGGTGTCCGTCAAGGTTGCCCACTCTCAGGCATACTCTTTGTTATCGCTATGGAGCTCCTTGCCCAGAGTATTAGACGTTCAAAAGATATTAAAGGCATTAATATACAAGGAGATGAAGTAGTCAAGCTCTCTCAATATGCTGACGACACTACCGCCCTTCTCGCCGATGTCCAGTCGGTTTCTAATTTATTTGACTTACTCTCGCTGTTTGAAAAATGTTCTGGTTTAAAAATAAACCAAACAAAATCAGAAATGCTTTGGCTCGGCTCCTTGCGTCATAGAAAGGATGCAATTTTCAACCTCCAAATTAGTGACGAACCAGTTTATGCTCTTGGGGTACACTTAACTTACAATATTGAAACGTCTAATAAGAAAAATTTTTTGGAAAAGTTAGGACCTTTAAAGAAAACTCTAAGTATCTGGTCCAGAAGAGACATTTCCATTTACGGCAAAATAAATATTGTCAAAACATTAGCACTCTCCAAACTTGTGTTCATCTGCAGTGTTATGGAGACTCCAAAAAACTTTGCCAAAGAAGTCAATAATATAGTGTTCGACTTTATTTGGAAGCAAAAACCACCAAAAATAAAAAAGACAACCCTTATCAAGAAGAAATTAGATGGTGGTCTAGAAATGAAAGATTTTGTTCTCTTCGACAAAGCTTTAAAATTAACCTGGATTAAGCGCTTATGTTCCGACTCGGATGCACCGTGGAAGTATATTCCAAAATCGTTTCTGTCCAGTGTTGGCGGCACGGAGCTTTTTAAATGTAATTATGATTATAACCTTCTTGACCTTAATAACCACCTTCCCGAATTTTACAAACAAATTATAAATTATTGGCAGAAAATTGCGTCTACAACACCTCACAGTAAGAACGAGGTTCTCTCTCAAATAATTTGGAACAACAGATTCATCATGATCAACAAAAAAATGGTTTATCTACCTCAATGGCCCGAAGCAGGAGTAAAACAAATTTTAGATCTTTTTGACGAGTATGAAAATCGCTTTCTGCCTTTCCTCTCGTTTTGCAATAAATACGCACTAGATTGCAATTTTTTACAATACCATAGCCTTATATCCGCGATTCCCCAAAGATGGAAGAAGCTACTTCATGTGAATTTCGGTGACACGACTTCACCCACCCCGCCAATCTGTACTTTATCGTGCAAGACGTTGTACGAAAAGTTGTTACTCTTTGAAGATCTTCCCCCTCCAACCTCAGAGAAAAAGCTTGAATCATACGGTATCACAAAGGAGACTCTAAGTAAAATTTATCTTCTGCCATTTAAGGCCACAAAAGAACTTAAATTAGCAATGTTCCAATACAAAATTATACACAACATTTCAGCCACGAACAGTTTAATATATAGATTTAGGCAGGCCTAAAAGCGGAGCTCCCATTTATTATTTTTTTGCTTGAATTTAGTGTTTTGACGCCCCTGCACTTTATTGGGTTCCCCACAAATGCACGGAGGCGCACATATCAAATTTTAGTATAAAAACTTTTTACAACTTTTACTGTACACTAATAAACCTCGTAGAGCAAATCAGTGTAAAAAAGGACCTCGATGAAGACAAGGAAATTTGTTTTGATTTACTTCAAAACAGTCAAGGCAACACAATCAACTCAAGGCAAAAAAGACTACAGCGCGAAAAAAAGTCAACACGCGGCTGAAGAAAATGAGTTCACGCCAGAACAAAGAAAAACACGGCCGCAAAAAAAAAAAAACCTGGCAAATTCATCGGGAGCCGGTTATGCAAGTTATTTTAAAGCAGTTTTTGTGTGTGTTGTGGCAGCTCGCTATCTAACAAGCGAACAATTTAGTTTGAGCCGTCTTGTGTTGGTTGCATGATTATAAACTATTCTGTTTTATCGTACACGTTGCTTAATACCTTAAAGAATTTTATGTAGAGAACTAAATGAATTTTTTCTTCGTTTCTGGTAAGCAAATGTGCGGTAGAAAAAGTCTGAACTCACTCACCCAGGCACAGGTAACACGCAACGAAACCGGCGTAATCACGAGTACGAGATTTAACATACACTCACTGAAATAAACAATGCGAGCGAATAAAATAGAGCAGTTGGATAATAAATCGCTTAAATTAATTTTAGTGTGCAGTCTCTTTGAGTAGTTTTACTAGTTTTGGTTTGGACTTGTTCAGTTTGCGGGATTTTCCTCAGTATAAGCTGGTATAAGTGTAGTTTGTAATATTTTGCAAAGGCGAAATGTGCTTTTCATCCGAGTACATGTAGCTCAATTACTTTTAATATTCTTTTCAAATGAAATCCAAAAATGAACTTTACAGTTGACTCCACTATAAACTAAAACACAGCATTTGAAACAAAACATTTAATAGACAATGTCTGTATAAAATGTACAAAAGTGATTGAAGCTAAGAGGTTTGAAAGCAGCATTTAAGAAATATGGAATTTGTAAATATGTAAGCCTACGGAAAGATCTGAAAAACGATACAACTTCGAATTCGTTTATAAATGACTGAAGTATAAACAGATTCTCACAATAAAAACAGACTTCAGCTTAGGGTATACAATACGTTTGTTACCTTATATTTGGAAAAGGCTTGTAAATTCTGCAGGGCAAAGCTTTCAAACCAGCAGCATATTAAATATCGGAAACGAACACGCCAGTTTCCATGTGAGCTTACTCCAACTCCAACTCTATCGACATATACATTATATGAATTATCAGCGAAGATCAATCTCTTCCTTTCTTTCGGTGTAGCTGTTAGCAGTCTTTTATCCATCACTTCGTGAACTTGACCGGCTCTGAGCTCACTTTTAGTTCGGCTTAATGTCCACTGAATTAATCAACCGCAGAAGCCGTAGACAGTTCTTCAACTCTCGCTGTTTTGACTTGTTGTCCGATAAATCATATTCAAGTCGGCAAACATTTCGGATGTTCACGCTACGAGGCTATCCCTAAATCATTTGGCATAAGTTTCCATGATGTAGATGAGTAAATAAAGCGAGAAATATTCACGAAGATCTATGTTTTCCAGCAGCTTTGTTCGCCTCTTTCATTCAGCTTAAAAAACGAACAAGGTGCCACCCGTGCCACAGATTTTTGCCGCCTTTTCATACAATCGCGTCGTTTAAGTTAAAATGAAATGTCCAGATCATTTTAAACCTCTGAAGTAATGCAGAGTTCTTACAAATTGTTACGACAGGTAACTCAACTCTAAACGAACCGAATAGAACCGATATGTTTTTGTGTCACTTTTTGCGTAAGAATGACTCCAAATCAAGGACAAAAGCAAACTCGTCCCCAGGCCTAATCCGTGCGTACGGACGTACGTACGGACGGACGGACGGACATGACGTCATAACCAAATTTTCTCGGCTCGATGGGTTCACCATATTTTATAGCTATGGATGCTCCGCCCGCGGGCGCCTTCGGCGCCCGCGGGAGCTCCGCTATTATACAAAATGAAAAAGGTTGCTTCCCCTTTCTGCCCGTTCTGTCCCTCTGATAGCCAAACCATACAGCATCTGTTTATTAGCTGCACGCAGGCGTCCTCTTTTTGGAATAAGTTCCAAAATTGGTATATGATCGAAAGCAATGAGAATTTACTTCTTTCTGAGCTTGACGTGTTATTTGGAATTACTCGGTCTTGTGCGCACCGTTTAGTCCTCAATCATCTCATACTTCTGAGTAAATATTTTCTTTATGGAAACGCACTTAACAGTATCAAACACGTTTTTAATGACTTCGTCGCATTAGTGCACGGGAAAATGGAGATTGAAAAATACATCGCTGCCACGTCTAATGATGAGAAGAATTTTAGGCAGAAGTGGAAATTCCTTCTCACGAGTTAGACCGTTTTTTTTTTTTTAGCAATCAAAATAGGTAGATAATCGGTGTGTCGTATAAGTAAAAGTGTGATGGTGTAAAGTAAGTCATCGGGGATTTGTATTGTATTGTGATTATATAAAACTGTTCTAACTTAAAAGCAAAATAGATTAAAAATCAATTATCAGTGTAAGCAAAGAAGTAACGTAATTAAGTGAGTAATATTAATTTAGTATATACCAAACCAGTGAATAGTGTTTTTCGCGCGCGCTGATTGGCTAGCTCGGAGGTGAATAGCAAGTACTATTCACCTCCGAGCAGAGTAAGATGACTTCTACGAGTAACTTCGGTTAAAAAAGCGGTTTTGATCCATAAAAGAAGCCGCTGTACTTTAATGTGTTGTCAACTTTACCAGGTCAGAACAATACTAGGTTTAGCGATACGTAGCGATGTTTATTTAAAATGTTTTAAGCGTTTCCTTCAACAAAACGATTGATAAAATGTGGTACAAAATATTTTGCTTACCTTCGCCGCGTACACGTACGCAAAATTAAAACGTTTAAGTCTGAATTTTTTCCAAATATGCACTGTCCAACTAAGAAAATTAAGTACATTTCTTACCTTGTCTCTGTTTTAAAGCCAGCAAATCCTTGCAGTTGTTTTGGTCGTGCTATAAACGATTTTGGCAAGTTGTTTTCGGCTCGGCCATATAAAGTCACGCTGGAGACTAAAATATTTAGGTTTGCACCGAAGATCGATTTCAATTGTGAATTGCTGTGGTTTTTCACTCCTCTTCCACCGACTCTCCTCCAGTCAACTAGCTTAGCAGCCGTATTAAACTTCGATCAAATCCAGTCCACGTATTCTTGACATTCATGGTCGTTCGCAGCATCTTGTCAACATAATTCAATGAACAGTTTTTGCAGCACGTTTCATGACTTCACGGACGTTTCCAAGGCTATAGTGACCGGCACAGGTTGTATTCAAGAGTAAATTAAAGACTTGTGTTCTCCAGTAGTGAAAATAAAGTAAAGAATTCCGCTTGAAATCGTCCAAATCCATTCAATAAACGAAACACAGTTGCAAATTTATTTCGGTCGATCGCCTGTGTAGTGTTGTCATGTGACTTTTCCCGCGCTGTCGTCTTTTCATGTGCGCAGTGTTCAGTCCTCTGAATTGCTTTCTTTCACGGTAAAACTTTTAATTTTAGGCCGGCTATTCAACTGGTTTGGTATATACTAAAACAATTATTCACCTCAGTGTCGGTGAAAAGCGGCGGATATTTACCTCCACTTCGGTGAATAATTGTTAAGTATTGGTATTAAAGGTTCGATAAAAAAAGTAATAGTATTGCAAGTGATGTAAATGTGTGTAGCTAAATTGTAAATTGTTCATTGTAAGTAGTGCAATTAAGTATTGTTAAAACATTGTACAAATAGATGTTGTAAGAAAGTGGTGTAATTATTTTAATTTAAGTTACTAGTTAATTAAGTATATTTTTGTAAGTAGTCTGTGTTGTAAATAAAGTGTTGCTTTATCTCGTAAAAAAAAAACACAGATTCGAATGCATCATGGATTTTTCTTAATATATAGTTTATTGTAGCATTAAATCTTTTGTTATTTCTTTAAGGAAGTTTTAAGAAAAAAATGTTTTTCTTCCTACTGAAAGGGATATAAATGGCGGTCACGCGGTTGTTACCATCGCTCGCTCTAGTGTTTTTAGTCCTCATCCTCAGGCAGAAATGGTCCAGCAGTATCAGCTACCAGCATATAAACAGCCAAGGAGTTAAGAAGTTTAGGTTTTGTTCTCCTGTAGACCCAAAAGCAACTGTAGTGCTTGGAAGCGAAACTCTGCATCGAAACATCACACTTGCGAACAAGCAGAACAGACTACAACTACGCTCAAGCGCATCTTTCTTAACTCACATCCTTCTTCTACTTGGAGGTGACATCGAATTAAATCCTGGAGATGAAGTGAATTATCCTTGCGGGATATGCTACGAAACAGTGAAAGCTGACCAAGAAGGAATCCAATGCAATCAGTGTTACTGGTGGTTCCATACGAACACAGGGTGCTGCGAGATATTACCTGAAATGTACAACATTCTGTCGACTTCTCCGTGTGTTTGGTTGTGCCCACACTGCAATGAACCTAATCAGTCAAATTCATTTCTTCATGATTCGCTTGATTCGCTTCACTCTGAGAACTTCTTCGACCCCCTTCTCGCGAGCGAATGTCTAAATTTGCCGGGAAATTTAAATCAAGATCGACACGGCCGTCCTACAAGAAGTAAACAAAGGCAACCCAAGCGGAACAATATGAAATGTTTGTTGATTAACTGCCGCAGCGTGATGAACAAAGTGGCTGACATTGCAGCGGTTATACATGAACACAAACCTGATATTATATTGGGAAATGAATCCTGGCTTACCCCAGATATCGGAAACAACGAAATATTCCCAGACAACTACAACGTCTTCAGGAAAGATAGAATTACAAACAGTCGGGGCGGCGGAGTCTTTCAAGCGGTGAAAAAAGATATTATAATTACACATCGTGATGATTTAAATTCTGACTGTGAAATTATCTGGACTCAATGTCAACTTTCTGGAAAGAAATCTAAATGCATACTTTTTGGATCATATTATCGGCCAAACGCATCCGACATGAAAAGTCTGGAGGAACTAGAAGCTTCACTTCTAAAAATTGGTGACAACATCCACAAAGACAATGTCGTTATCGCAGGAGACTTCAATGCGCCTGATATCGACTGGCAAAATCCGGATGTCTCAAACAGATTGGTCGAAATAATTGATGACCACGATTTTTCCCAGCTTGTTCATGAACCTACAAGACGGCAGGGTGAAGCACAGAATATTTTAGACCTTGTTTTATCAAATAATAAGAATATAGTGAGAGATGTCAAAGTTGTACCAGGGATAAGCGACCACGACATTGTCCTCTTCACTGTGAACACAACCTGTAAGAAGAGAAAGAATGTCAAACGCAAGATTTACTTCAGAAAGAAGGCTGATACCGACCGAATCAAGGAAGAGTTAAAGAAATTGGCCAACGATGTTAATTTGAATATCGAAAGCAAAACAGTGGATGAAAAGTGGAACGAATTTGAATTCGGCGTACATCGCATTATGGATGCTCATATTCCACACAAGATGTCCAGCTCACGCTATAACCTACCCTGGTTTAACCGCTCGTTGAGACGGCAGTCGAGGGCCAAACAGAGGCTATACAACAAAGCTAAAAGATCAGGAAATCCATCACACTGGCATCAGTTTCGTGCCGCCAGGAAACGCATGCACCAAAGCCTAAAAACCGCCAGAGACAGTTACGTGTCAGACTTTCTCGGTGAAGCTATCGAAGAAAATCCAAAACGCTTCTGGTCTTATGTAAAACAACTGAAGAAAGAAGACCATGGCGTAGCTGACCTCGAGTGCGAAGGCAAAATATTCAGTGACAGAGAGATCAGAGCGGAAATTTTGAACAAACAATTTTCCTCTGTTTTTACAGACGAATCCGACTTAGACCCCCCAAGCGTAGGAAACGAACCAAAGCCAAGTATAAGCCCTCTTGTAATCACCATCACTGGTGTCACCAAGCAGCTAACCTCACTGAAAACCAATAAAGCTTGCGGCCCGGATAATATTCCTTCTTGGTTTCTTAAAGAGTACGCACAAGAGATTTCACCTATCTTAACTGACATCTATCAAGACTCTATTAACACTGGAAATGTTCCATTGAAATGGAGATGTGCCAATGTTTGCGCAGTTTTTAAGAAAGGCAAAAGGTCAGACCCTGCAAACTACAGGCCAATTTCCTTAACTTGTATCGCATCCAAAATACTTGAACACATAATCCATAGCCACGTGATGAAACATCTGCAAGTGAATGATATCCTTACAGACTGCCAACACGGATTCAGGGCCAAAAGATCAACCGAATCCCAACTCATTTTAACAATACATGACTTGGCCAACTCACTCGACAATGATAAATCCGTGGATGCCGTGGTACTGGATTTCGCAAAGGCCTTCGATAAGGTTCCCCACCGGCGACTCCTAGCAAAATTACAATATTATGGAATCCAAGGCAAATTACTCCGCTGGCTTGAATCCTTCCTTACTCAACGTACCCAGTCCGTCGTCTGCGAAGGAAAATCTTCAAGATCTTCTCCTGTGACGTCTGGAGTTCCCCAAGGAACTGTGCTTGGCCCGTTGTTGTTCTTATTATATATTAACGATCTTCCTGATAATCTTCAGTCCTCCGTTAAGCTATTCGCAGATGACGCTCTACTGTATGGTGTCATTGCAAATGATACAGATTGTGACCACCTACAAGACGACCTACAGAAACTAGAACAATGGCAAAACCAGTGGCAAATGCAATTCAATCCATCAAAATGCAAGATATTGTGTATTTCAAATAAAAGATCTCCACCGGTAAAGAAATACACATTTTGCGGAGTCGAACTAGAACAAGTTGACGACATCACCTATCTAGGAATTACGTTAACAAGTAAACTGAAATGGGATCAACACGTATCGACAGTCTCAAGCAAAGCATCTCAAGCACTTGGCGTTGTGCGGCGAAACTTACATAACTGTCCAAGATCGGTAAGAGAAACGGCGTACAAGACTTTAGTCCGACCTACCCTTGAATATGCAAGTGCCGCATGGGATCCCCACTACGAGAAGGATATTCAAAAGCTGGAAAGAGTTCAGAGAAAGGCAGCGCGATTCTGCGCGGGCAACTACAACCCCTATGCAAGCGTGACAGATATGCTTCAGGAACTTAATTGGGAAACCCTAGCCACGAGACGAAAAATCGCCAGACTATCCTTTATGTATAAACTCTCCCACAACCTTACCGATTTCTCAGTAACAGCCCATCTGAAACCAAATTATGAAAGAAGAACCCGTGGGAGCCACGATTTTAAATTTTTAGTTCCAAGATCAAAGAAAGATGTTTTTAAGTTTTCATTTTTTCCAAGAACAATCTGTGAATGGAACTCCCTTCCAGATGATATTGTAAATACAACCTCTGTAAATAGTTTTAAATCTAAGTTAGTTAATAGTTTTTAATATTTTATTTAATTAGTTTTATTAAGGTTTTTTTTTTTTTTTTTTTTTTTTTTTTACATTTTTAACATTCATTTTAGTTTTTAACGGTTGGTGTGATATCTGTAGATTTTTACCGACCAAATCAAATGTAGATGTAGATAAAAAAACACTAAAAAGACGAAGAGATTAGTAAAATTGAACGAGTAACAAGCTAAAGAGAGGAAGAGAGAATTTACAAATGATTATACATTAACTTACACTGCGCAAAAACCCAAATATTCGGGCCCGAATTCGCCCGAATACGGATCGGTGAACGCCGCGTATGCTGTAATGTTCTGACGTATTCGATGACGCCTGACTCGAAGTACACCCAGAATATCCTATTTGAATCCGGCCTCTTTTTCCGAATTCAAATTGAATACTCCTGAATGACTCGGAGTGTTCGAAAACGTATACGGCCAACATTTTGTTAGATGTTTCTTTAGGTTTTCCTCGAACATTCCGTGATAACTTGTGACCCGAACATCTTTGGATACTCCCAGTAGTTTGTGCAGTGTGATAGTCTGTGATGGTAGTCCAGGAAAGGACTGTTGCAGCTGGTGACTGACTTTTCCACAGCCGGAGCGGAAATTGCCATCAGAGTGTAGTGGAACTGAGATTAGTCTGTCAGTCGCAATGCATGGTGTGGATTAAGTATTTGGTCCTTGAAACTGATCCTTTAAAAAGTTATTGTACTGCACTGCACTGTATTGCACTGTACTGTACTGCACTGCACTGCATTGCACAATGTAGATGAGATGATGTAATCTTCAGATGTATTCCTCGTCGTTTTTCATTCTAATCAAAATGACCGGAAAATCCCAGTACGATTTGTCAAACCATACCTGCCCCATTCCTCATGCTGGAATTTAGCAATACCATTAAGGACCGTTACATTTCAACAGGTCGATTCCTTCAGAAGGAATGAATTGACAGTATGGCTATGAAAGTTCCGTTCCGGCCTTCTTTCTTTTTTTTTTTTTTTTTTTTTTTTTCTTTTGTCTGTTTCTTTTTTCCGTGCAAATGGTAAACGCCCCAGGTTTTATTTTTTATATTAAATTGCTACGGGCGAATCTACGGCAACATACTTTACTCGCGCGCGTGCGGCAGAAATTTGATGCGTACTCAGCTTTACTTAAGGCTAATTTAACGATAGCGCATTTCTATTCTTTACACTGTAATACAGAGGAGCTTTTTCTGTTCGGTCAGTCTTCAAGTTTCTATCAGTCTCTCCGATTGGGCCATTTGGAGCATTTAATCTTGTATAATTCTCTATGCTTTTCGACATCGAACTGTCTTTACTCGATTAGGAACCTGTCCGGTTTATCGCAAAAGAGTTGCGCCCTTCTTGGCGAAGTGTTTTAAAAATGATGTATATGCTTTAGGCGCAGTAATGCTGCAGTATGGCTGCTCTAGCCAAATTCGTCGACGTCAGTTGTTTTTTTTTTTTGTCGTAGGAAACCAAGCAGAAAAATGAAAGTCATTTCATTTTTTTCCGTTCGGCTTACGGTGGCTTTTGCGTCGTCAACTCACAGTGTAGCGTAACCAGGGTGCATTATGCGATATGTTGTATCACCATTTTTCAGTGCGAGGACAAAAAAAGACTGCCATCCGATGGCTGTCTCGTTCAACTGTTTGCAGAGTTTACCACTGTGCACAAGATCACGAACTAAAAAAATGGAGTTCTAGGGTGCGCCTAGTAAGCTTCTTGTTTATTGATCACCACGTGACCGAAATAAATATTTAAACGATATCATGAACTAACAACTACCTTAAATGATTAGGTACATCAACTGTCCCTGTCAATGTCTTGAGACATGGCTAAGTTGAGGTTTATTAACAAAAATAAAAAAAAAATAAAAAAATAAAAAAATAAAAAAAAAAAAATAATAATAATAATAATAATAATAATAATAATAATAATAATAATAATAATAATAATAATAATAAAATATATTTTGTTTAGCCGAACTAGTTTGGAAGTAATAACGTAAAGATACTATTTCAGTAGGTTTTTGTTGTAAGTTTTGTTAATTGCTGCTTTCCTTCTATTTCTCCATGCTGCCTACGTGAACCAAATCAGCTAATTGTAAGTAACCACTTGGTGTCTTCTTTAATCTATTTCTAGGCTATTTTTAAAACTCGTAACTTTGCTTCGTGCTCGACATAAATCAATGTGTGCAAATGTACCAATAATTAAAAGAATCGTGTGGTAACAGAAATGCTTGCTATTGTTGGTTTTCACGTCACCTTTTGCCTATATATTATTCAAAATGTTTAACGGTCTTGGAAACTGAATACCTGCTACAACGATTACGGTAAAATTATTGGCGTTTTTATGCGAGCTTTATTATTCATTATTTTCCTCCCATTTTTCTTCACGTTTACCACAACGTTACAGAACAGGCTAGACATATGGCTACAGTCAAAACTATTGCAAGCGACCAGCGCTCATAAGTACAGGTAGCCCAAGCATCTTGGGAGACGTTAACATTTTTCTGTGTGTTACATGTGTTTCCACTGCGTGTTTGGGCCATTGCAAAGCGATTCCAGCGAGTTTCAGCTTCCCTGAGAGGAAAACAGTAAAACTAAAACTCGCTGGAATGGCTTTGAAATGGCCCAAAATATGAGATGGAATCATCTTTAACAAACAGAATCGGAAAAGTAAGTCGTTTTAAATTGAATTTCTTTTCCATATTTCGAACACCAGCTACGATTGTTACATTCCCATACAAACTCTCATATTTAGGCTGTTGCGCAATGTCATATTATGTAATGTTAACGGCTCCCAAGAAGCTTGGGCTGCCTGTGCCGTAAGCGACTACACACTGAAACAATACTCCGATATCACGATCCGCCATCTTGGATTGCGTGTCTCACCAAAGCGAGGCTGGACGGGCATGTTATCATTTCACGGGTTGCGTTACAAGGGTTTTGAGTGGAGAAATCACGGAAAATGGCTAACGATCACTGCTGTGTAAATAGCTGTACTAACGACAAACGAAACGAAAGTGGAAAGAATTTGTCTTTTTTCAACTTTCCCTCAAACAAAACGCAGAGATCGCAGTGGATTACCGCAATAAAGCGAGATGAAGGGCCGCTTTTTCAGGTGAGTGCGACAAGCCGTGACCAGCGAGCTGTCAAACGCACAAGTTATACTTTTAACCGATATTGAAGATTTTTCGATTTAATACTTAGCTTGGCCGCTTTTTTATTCATAAAATAATTTCTCGAAACATATTCAGAGAAAATGGAGTCAAATAATCAAACCTAGATATTAGATTCAAGCGATTTTGACCGAAGCTGTCAAACCCACGTGGAATCGGTTTGTTTGTTTTCATTGACACGGATATGGTCA
This sequence comes from Meandrina meandrites, assembly GCA_963693305.1. Lineage (NCBI taxonomy): Eukaryota > Metazoa > Cnidaria > Anthozoa > Scleractinia > Meandrinidae > Meandrina > Meandrina meandrites. The sequence goes on from OY855914.1 coordinate 16,528,524, forward strand.
TTTAAATATTCTACATGTTTCGCCCTTGTTATCAGCATTTTAATTTGAAGTTTAAAACTTGTTTCCTAGATCAAAAAAGGCTCTACATTAGTGTGTTCTGCTCACTTCAAGCCAAGTGACATGCATAAAACTATAACAGGGCTTACACGTCTGAAAGCAGGAGCTGTGCCATCACAGTTTGCATGGACCAAGGTCAGTCAAGAACGCCCACTTAATAGACTACAAAACTTTAAACATATGAACGAACAGCAAGCACAGGAGGAGCGACGACAATCTTTTGTCGATTCATTCCAACATAGTGTCCAAGTGCCTGAATCTGCTGTGCAGGAATCCAGTACTTGTGGTGAGCCAGTGCAAGAAATTGCTACGGATGAACCGGCAAACGAAAACATTCAGCCTGCCGAACTGAGTGCAGAGGAACAAATTAGAATCCTTAAAGCCAAAATCGAAGATTTAGAGCAACAAGTGGAAGATTTTAAAGAATCCAGGTTTGGTGCTGAAAATATTACCAAAGATCCTGAATTGCTGACATTTTACACTGGCTTTGTATCAAAAGAACGATTTGATAGCTTTTATAGCTGGGTTGAACCATATGCAAAAACTATGATAAAATGGTCACAGATTCAGCGTGGCCGAGGCAAAGAAAACTACAAGCGAAGACGTAGCAGTGGTAATTTTGCATTGTCACTCTATGACCAATTGTTCTTATTCATGATCAGACTAAGATTAGGATTACTGGAAACAGACTTGGGAGTAAGATTCAATATTAGCACAAGTACTGTTAGCAGAATCATTTTAACTTGGTCGAGTTTTCTGTATACAATGCTTGGCCAAGTTCCAATTTGGCCAACAACTGCTCTGATAAAAGATAGTATGCCTGAGTGCTTCAAAAACATTTACCCTAAAACAAGGGTCATCCTCGATTGTACCGAGATCAAGGTCCAAAGGCCCAGCTCCAAGGTTTTGAACTCAGAATTTTATTCTGCGTACAAATCCCACACCACCTTAAAATGCCTAGTTGGTATTGCACCTCATGGTGCGGTAACATTTGTAAGTTCCCTATTTCAGGGAAGCATATCCGATAAGGAGATTACGAGGCGCAGTGGAATTCTGTCACTAATTGAAGAAGGAGATGAGGTCATGGCAGATAAGGGTTTCCTAATTCAGGATTTATTAGAGCCCAAGAAAGCAACACTGACAATCCCTCCTTTCTTGTCTAGAACAAAATCTCTACAGTTCACTTCAAAAGAAGTAACAGAAACACAGCAGATTGCCCGCCTTCGAATTCATGTTGAGCGAGCAATCAGAAGAATTAAGGAGTACCAAATATTTGACAAAGTCTTGCCACTTTCGTTGGCTGGTTCAGTTAACCAGATCTGGACCATTTGCTGTCTACTTACAAACTTTAGAGGTCCACTTTATTAAAACTATAACTTAGTATTTTGTAGATCCACAAAATATGCATACCCCCCCTGAAAGGGAATTTTTTTAACTATCTCCCACCCTCTAGATTCAAAACACAGCCCCCCCCCCCCCCCCCCCCCCCCCCCCTTTAACCTCCATGCATTTAAAACCCCAACCAAAGAATAGCAGATGGAAAATATGAAGGGGAGGGGAGTCTCAATAACCAAATCTTTTAAGAGAAAGTATGAATCAAAACTTGACATTCACTGGGGGTGGGAGGGTTGAAACCCAAAGAGCATCCTTAGGGAAAGTATGGATATTTCTTGGAACTACACATGGTCAGTTGTAAACAGATTAGAGCAAAATAAACCAAATTTCAGTAATAATAATAGCCTACAAATTGTGATTCTATAAAATATGTACATATTTACAATTTAACCTCTAGTGAAGCTACTGGTTCTACTGGTGCTTGAAAGGCTGATTATGCCCCAGCCTTTTTTAACAGTTCAGGGAGGAGGTATTCAAAGTAAAACTTATCTAACTTCATCTTCATATTTGAACAAAATTCTGCATCAAACCTCACCCTTTCTAAATGAAAATCATTTTTACAATAAACATAAAAATCAACCCATTCGCAGCCGGTTAACATCATCTGTCCCATGATCTGATAGTAATAGCTATGTGTTTTTTTAAGTTTATAAACTCCATTTACACATTTGAGATATTTCAGCTGAGAAATTGAATCCGTAATAGGGCACTTAATTTCCAGCAGTCCCCAGGGGTCGGTTTCGGAGGGATCATAGACTCTTCGATCAGGAGACGCAGCCAGGTGTGGGCAAGATGGGTTGATAACAATCCCAGCAGGGAAAACATTGCATTCTCCACTGTCAGCATATGCAGAAGCTGCTTCTTCTTCGGTCTCAATGCCATGTTTCATTGCTGCAGTTTGAACAGTCTTCTTAAGTTGTCTGACTGCCAGCGATTCAAAGTCAGCCTTTCGTACACAGACATCTTTAAATTTGCTAGAAGATAACCTTTGTGCCCTCAAGTCATGCCACTTCTGTGTGTCAGACTGCTCCCTTGTCTCTTCCTCATATAAACCACATTGTGCTAGTGAGACACAAAGTCCTTCAATAAAGTTTATTTCTGCCAAAGTGGGAACAGCCGAATAATTGTTTTCCAGTGATGGCACATCAAATGGTGGTGGATGTTCTGGCCCGTCAATGTTCATGTGAATTTTGGGGTCATTTGTGGTGTTTAGGCGCTGCTGGTATGAGATGACTGAGCCACAGGCCACTTTTCCGAGTTTACTATCCACAAAGTCTAATGCGTCACTTTCAGGAACAATGCTATTTATTTGCATGTCATCATATTGTTTGAATATGTCTCTCATGGACTCAATTATGTTGGGTTCCCCAAATTGTTCTGGTATGGGGTTGTACAAGGTAGACCGTACCCCATCCATTCTACGTGCTTTCTTTTTTGCTGGAGCATCACTGCTAGGAGGTTTTACTTGCTGCACTAGCACTTCTTGCACCTCACGAGGATTAATTCCTGCTGTCCTTTGTGGAACATGCCATGTCTGTGGAAGACTTGTTTTAGACATGGCAGGAGGCACACTTCTTAAACCAAGTTTCCTATAGTGTTCAAGAAGGTATACCAGACCTATTGCATGGTTGCAGAGCCCTGTTCCTGCTTCACAGTTACATGAGGTACTGGTTATTTCAACTTCTGCAGCTTTTGATATTTCAACCTAAAGAAACAATTAAATGTATTTATATCTGATGTGCAATGATTTTGTGCCTTTTTTATTTTTAATCAATCACATTTTCCTTTCTAGTTCCTTAGCAGATCAATAAACAAAAGCAAATTTAAAAAAAAGAGAAAAGAAACCATAAAGCAAATCAGCTATTACGAAATAAGAATGTACTATAAATACCTGTAATCTCCATGGCTCTTCATTTTTCCGCTGGGATTTATAGCTTTTAGCTCTTACGAGGACACCTGGGTCTTGAGTTTTCACTGAAAATAAAGTGCGAATATGGAAGTTTACTACACTACGAATTACATCGCAGGGAATTTAGATTACCGCTTCTAGGCATAAACGAACTAAAAGAAAGGAAAAACACAATATTAAATGCTCGTAAAAAGCATAAAATGCATGAATCGTAACACTGTTCGCATATAATTTCTCACCTAGAGCAAAGACAACTCAACCGCAGGACTGAAACTTACCTTCGACATCAAAGATATAACCTTCGCAGAAATTACTATAACCGCGAGTTATTACTTTCTTTGGAACTTTTCCATCCTTCTCAAGCCATTTCTCGATGAAAGTTGCATCGAAATACGGAATACCCTTGAGAGATTTCGACCACGCTGTAGATAACAATCCTTCCGCCATATTGACAAAGCAAACGTGTGGAGCGAGATGCCCGTCCAGCCTCGTTTTGGTGCGGCACGCAATCCAAGATGGCGGATCGTGATATCGGAGTATAGAGACTGGTCACTTCAGTCTCGGGGTGACACGCGTCGGATATCTTTATCAAGAATTATAAGGCCATGTTATATTGCGGCAAATATGATCAAGTAGTGCAAACTGTTGAATCCATGCAAATCAGAACTATTGACTGGTAACTTATGAGAGTTTTAAAACAAAGGAAAAAAGCATTTGTTAATTCCCGATGTTTGTCACGGTGACTATTCAATCGGGATTTAACAATGGTTGTCGAAATTTATGCTGGTTGCTGACGAGAGTGCATGGTCACAAGGAGAGCTTCGACGATATTTATACAACGAGGCAAAAGCTGGTTAACGTTATGTATTTCCAGCTTGCATGGCTTTCAAATTGACAGTTTACAGAAACGTCTGTTTCTACATTGTATTATTTTAGATACGCACGGTGACGAGGTAATCGATTTAGCTGGGCTGTGTCTTAATGAACTCCTCTCTTCGATTTTCATTTCTCTCATTTCCATCGCTCGGACTCCTACTTTCTGAAATAAAAATAAACAGCTGACGTTTTGAGTGTTTTACCTTCTTCGGAGCAATTCCACACGCTACGTTGACGGCTTTAGTTCTGGAAAAGGCAGCTGCTTAAAGGGAAACAAGGGTCTAGAAAAATTTTACCTTAAATGAAAGCCCATGTGTTCAGGACTTCAAAAATAGTTGCCGATTGGTGAAGCGCCGCCTTGAATTTAAGTAAGAGGGCTTTGAAATCCTTCAAAATTACCGCTTTTGAACACCGACGGCCGCCATCTTGGGAGCTAGGAATGATATCGAGGCTATGACGTAGCATTAGACAAGGTTGGTTTTGCAATGACCCAAATCTTAGTTTACAACACGATGTAAGAGTATTATCTGAAGGCACGAATTATGGTTCTCTGCCTCGCTGTTGGCTGTAACAACGCCTACAAAAACGTTACCTGAGGATGGAAATAATAGAAAAGGCGGAAAAGACAAAACGAAAGAGTAAATGCGGCAAATACGCCGGGAAATGACCAAAGCCCGGGAACTGTTGTGTTTATTTCGATAATTTAATCACAAATGACTACGATCGAGATCTTCGGGTAGGTGATTTTTTTAATTTGTACTTTGAATCCTCAAAATAAGTAGTGTGTGGTATTCCAAGTTTTATACAATTGTTGCAAGGGAATATGCAAAGTTTATTCCTGAAATCACGCGCGAATTTTCTGTCCGTTGGCGGCAAATGTATTTGTTTACGAAAACAAGCCAGTGTTTTATTTTATTTTGTGTCAGCAAATTGTAGCTAAATCTAAGGAACTTTCCCTACTTGTAGGGATATTAAACTGTAATCTTATTTGATACTTGTACTGTTTAAATTATTTTATAAACAGTTCGCCTTTCTGATCTTCGGGTCACGCAATCTGTATTTCCTTACAGACAGTACAGACGAAGCTTCTCCAGGCTGAGCTTCTCGGAACAAGAAGGCAAAAAAGAAATCTGCCACTAAAGGAAGAAGCGGTTCCTACCATTTTCTGCTACACTCCTGAAAAGAGAGTCCGTCAAGCTAGTATCGAGCTAGCAATCATTTTAAAAATCAGACACATAACTCTGAAAATGAGCCGATCGAATGATTTGAGTTGGCTTTGTTTACATTTTTCACGTAGAATAATCTTTGGCGCCCGAGATGGTAGAGCAAAATGTTCTACTTTTGAAGACCAGAAATCGCAAGTGACTTAATATCAAATTAATTTCAACTGTTGTGGAATATTATAATATTCAAAGGTAAACCAAGATATAAAAATTAACCTAAAAATATGTTCAGTTTTGACGCTGTTCGGACGAAAATACCAAACCATAATTATTTTCGCGAAAGCAATGAAAGTTACGATAGATCATCAATGAATTTAGTACACTATAACTCTAATTCGAAGCCTGTCTGATCGAAATTCGATGAAGTAAAATCTCTTTCGACCTCTATAGCTTGTAGAAGTGTGTAAATAAATACTAGTTAAACATTTCATGTGAGACAGATTTGCCGTGCGTGTATTCATGCTTCGGCGACAACGCCAAGACTTTATAAATTAAAATTTGCCGATCGGCAAATGTTGCCATAGCATCGTTGTCCTACCTTTCTCAAGCAAGTTCTTCTCATTTTTAACGCAGTAAACCTTTTACCGTTTAAGACATTTAAAGGATGAGTTGGAAATTAGGATTTCTGAGGAAACCCGCCGCGACTTGATCGCATATGCAGTCATCAAATATTATGATTTAAAAAAATTAATTCGTCAAACATTATGATTTAGAAAATTGGATTTGAGTCGCTTAGGATTTCTTGGCCATTTTACAAAGAAAAATTCAGAAAAATTGCAATGTTTCACTTTCCTTCTCGAACTGTCTCCTACAAACTTTAAGAACAACAACATCTCACCATTTTAGTCGCATTTGTGAACTGACAAATCGCTTGCGTCGAGATTCCGTATTAAAACTTAAGTAAATGTCTGTACTAACATGTTATTTATAAGTTTAATTTTAACCTTAGAGGACCAAATGGTATTAAACCCAGAACTTCCACCGTCTGGTAACAAACGTTCCGTTTCCGTGCAGCTACACCAGTCGCGATTGCTAAGTTGCTGAAGATGCGATTGTGTAGGTCTGTCGCCGTCAGATTCCACCGTTTCTGGTTAATCTTGAGCCATGCTCGAGTCACTTTCTTCTTTTGAGGACGTGCCGTGTTGTGGTTCGAGCAAAAAAAGGGGCGTTTGGTTCCGGTGACTCGGTTTCTAGCTCGAGAGACGACTCGCTTTCGCTCTTTATATCGCTGTTTATTTCGACTCATCTTACACTCCTTGACTAATGCTACGTCATAGCCTCGCTTGCATGATGGAAAAAAAGATGGCCGCTCGCGGCAGCAAAATGACCAGTTTGTTGTCCCAAATACTAGCAACAAATTTCGATGTCAAAGCAAATCATTGCTATTTTCAGTTATTTCATGGTATGAACTTTCATTTAAGGTAAAATTTTTCTAGACCCTTGTTTCCCTTTAACTTTAAAATGACAGCTGATTTAACTTATACAGACTTAAACTAGGTGAAAAAGATAACAATTTATTACGTAGCCATCAAAAACGCTTATCAACTTTATACTTCCCATAAAAAATGTGATTTTAAAAAAGGGCTGACTGTTTAGTCTGCAGTCGTTCTATTGCAAATCAGGCATTGACTAATTTGTGTTTATTGTATTTTTTTTTTATCCTGTGGATATTTAAATCAACCATCCAGGCTGTAAGTAATCTCTTGGTTCACTTCTTTTTCAAGAGATTTAGTTAATTAAATGCACGATAAGCAAAATTTTGAAATGTAAATGCCTTTTCTGACCTTATATTTACTTTAAATTAATAAATGTGGTCACCCAACTAGTTTAGCTTTTTAGTTATTTTGGGTGACCACCAACTGTATGTATTGTTAATTTATTTATTGTTTAACCCTATCCAGACCGGGGGGGGGGGGGGCGGAAAGTGCCCGCGCTGACTTTGAACGTTTATAACTTTTTCAAGATTCAACCAAACGCTACCAAACTTTACGAGTTTTTCTAAAATTTATCTGGGAATAAATTGGTAGGATAGGTTGTTGAGTCTGGAACTTGACGTTACCATGGCAACGTCATTTTGACAGACATGTTTTTCCAAATTTGTAATTTTCGTGTTTCCATTAATAAAAATTAACTTTAATTCAACTACTTTCACCTCTTTTAGGTTTTTTTGCACTGTTTTATAGATTTTGAGTATTTTTCAGTAATTTTGGGCGGTTTTCTGATGTTTTGGAAAAGTTTTGAAATCCAAGATGGCGGATCCAAGATGGCGGCTGTTTTGACATCATGATGTAATTGTCACGTGATGTGACGTCATCACCGCACGTGACGTATATAAAAAGATAGATTTCTGGACATACTATATATTCTGTAAGTTTTATTGCGATTGCTTAAATATTCTGGAAGTTACGGAGGGGGGGGGGGGGGGGCGGAATCCGCCCCCCCCCGGTCTGAAAAGATCCAAAAAAGCCCAGTCTGAATAGGGTTAAGCATTAACTAGTAATTTTACAGTTCAAATAAACCTTGTTGTTGTTGTTGTTGACTTTGTTTACCTTGAGATGGTCCGATCCCGTATATTTATTTCTACAGTTATAGCACGTTACCTAATGTGAAGCATTACACTTTTCCATCTCTTCCGAAAAGTGTTACTAACTATTATTTGTTTTTATTTCATTTTTTTTCTTTGCCTGCTGCTTTACTGGATCAATCAGGGAGTAAGTGATTCTATTTAGATTTCATTAAAATACTTATTACAATGTTTTATACATGCACTGGTATGTTTCATCTATAAATACGGAGAGGCGCCGGACCAGATGGGCAGCGCGCTAAATTTCCAATCTGAATCTCATGTTCGAGCTCTAACCTTGTTTACGACAAGACACGTTTCCATTTTAGTGACGCTTTATATCCAGAGTGCTTCTTCAAGTCCAGGTGCAAAAATTGGAACCTGACGAAATTAGGAAACTATTTAAAACGCTGGAAGGTAGATAAGAAAGACAGACGGTCATTCTCGTACCAGAGAGACTGGAGCTTAGTCATGAAAACAATAACCTGCCGGGCTCCTTAGTTTTTGATTTACCTTTCAGATCTAGCCAACAGGCCACTTATTCAGCCTTTTTGGTTTAAAAATCCACGTTGAGGTTGAGCGAACATAAGAAGTAATCCCAGTTATTTTCTTGAACCAATAAACCATAAAAATAACATATAATTTCTATGGGAAAGGGAAAGATGACAAATGCTAAGCTCTGACACACCCCAGTATGTAACTGCTAGTTTGTCGAGCCTGTCCCATGTTCCTAAATGACTGAATACTAAAGATAATTACCACTTTGCATTTGCTTTGCCGGTTTACGGTTAATACCCTGCAATCAGAGCGTGTGCGTTATCTTCGGTGGAGCAGAAATAATTTTCTTGCCGTGAGCGTGTAGCTGCGTAAGCTCGAAGTATGCCGTTCAGTTGCTGCACGCTCGGTATTCCAGGCTGTCAAAACTATGTTTTCATATGCCATTAGGTTTTCAGTGATGACTTAATACAATAAGTGATTAACCAAGATCGTTCTTTTTATTTAACCCTATTCAGACCGGGCTTTTTTGGATCTTTTCAGACCGGGGGGGGGCGGATTCCGCCCCCCCCCCCCCCCTCCGTAACTTCCAGAATATTTAAGCAATCGCAATAAAACTTACAGAATATATAGTATGTCCAGAAATCTATCTTTTTATATACGTCACGTGCGGTGATGACGTCACATCACGTGACAATTACATCATGATGTCAAAACAGCCGCCATCTTGGATCCGCCATCTTGGATTTCAAAACTTTTCCAAAACATCAGAAAACCGCCCAAAATTACTGAAAAATACTCAAAATCTATAAAACAGTGCAAAAAAACCTAAAAGAGGTGAAAGTAGTCGAATTAAAGTTAATTTTTATTAATGGAAACACGAAAATTACAAATTTGGAAAAACATGTCTGTCAAAATGACGTTGCCATGGTAACGTCAAGTTCCAGACTCAACAACCTATCCTACCAATTTATTCCCAGATAAATTTTAGAAAAACTCGTAAAGTTTGGTAGCGTTTGGTTGAATCTTGAAAAAGTTATAAACGTTCAAAGTCAGCGCGGGCACTTTCCGCCCCCCCCCCCCCCCCCCCCCCCGGTCTGGATAGGGTTAATATCAATATTAAAAAATCATGCAATGCACTCTTTTTTGCCTTTGAGACCCTTGGGAAACTTTGTAATTTCAAAGAACTTATAGCGCCCTGTATGAAAAGAAGAAAAAGGAAAAAAAAAACGCTTTACCACAAGTTGCAATAACATGCGTAATGCGAAAAAAAAAAAAAAAAACGTTCAGTGTACCTGTTCACTGACAGTTAATAAAAATGAAACTCTCTGCCACTGTTATCAGAATGTGAAAAAAATAAAAAGAGAGGAAATATATAGTTATCAAGTTATTGTTTTTCTGGTTGTTAAAATTTACAAACCAAACAAAAGTTCAGCTTTTCTGACTCCTGCAACAACTTGTCAAATATTTGAAAAATCTCGACTGCGACATAAGACGAGTCGAGTATTCTCATTCGATATTTATGGGGTTTGCTTTAGAGATAGCACAAGCAATCCGACGTATAAATCTATCCATGGGATTTACTTCAGAATTTATCCAAAAGTTTCCAGTACTTGCTTATTTGTCAATAAAGAACTTTTGTTAATAGAACTTTAAGTTTACATAAGATCTCTGGCTTGCAAAACATGTTGTAATGCTGCGGTTTTTGCTGGATTTTCTTGCTCATAAAAAAAAAAAATGTCAAACCAAACACGACGAATTAAAGATGTTGGCTTAAATAACTAAATTTGTCCTCATCATTATTGTCGTCACATATTTCTTCCGTGCTGTCCTCTGATTGGTAACACTGACGAGAGTAAACCGTGTGACTAGAGTCAATAGTTCCAATTGTCTTAAATCCCTCTTAGTTTATCACTGCCATAGAACAAGACAATTATGACCGAGTGTTAAAACACAATCTCAAAATGGTACTGGGTGGGGCACTTTGGATAGGAAGTTGTGTATTAGGGAGGGGTAGTGGCTAATTTTTTGTCTTTTTGATTCCACGTTTGTAAGGCCCAATTGGTCTTTGAAGCGTCTATAGCAAAGATGTTCAGCAATTTTGTTTTTCTGAGCTCTTTATTGTAACGATTTCATTCAAGGAAAGACGTAACACCATTAGAACCAGGATATCCATTCATTTTACTAATGCGATATTTTTGCTTTCTCTTTGCTTTCTGCAAAATTCCGTGTTGGACAAAATAGAACGTAAGTATACATGATAAATATCAAAGTTAATAAGTAGCTAACTTGTTTCCAGCATTTGAAGCTTTTTTAATACTATAACGTACTTGCTGTAGGTAATACTAACCATGTCTTTTCTCTTGGTACGTGTCCCACCATTTGCTATATCGTGCATTCATCTCATAAAACAAATTGCTATCAAAGTTACTCGAGTTGCTTTATTGAAATAAGTCGTGTGTAATGTAAGACACAGTGACAAACAACGTCGATCACAACTTACCTCTGATCTCCGAATGAAAATAACAGTTTTTCTACGATGTTTATAATTTTGTGTCATTCAAGTTCGGAAAAATATCCAGATGAATAATATCCTTATGATATTTTGGTAAACGTCTATGCACTTCAAAGCCAATAAATTACTCGCTTACCGCAAAGTCAAGCGAATAAAGTTTTCAACATTTTATTAGCCAGCAAAGGGATACGCATCTTTGACGCTTTTTTCTTTCTTTATACGAGAGTTATGGCATTCACATTCATCCACTCCTTGTTTTGCCACGATGAGAGTCGAGAAGACAACAGTGAGAGAGAACTAATGCTACGCTTTCACAGGACCGGTCCGGACCCGGTCACAATCGAATCGGACCGGATCAGCTTCTGTTTGCATAATAACAATAACAATAACGATAATAACAAGACATTTCTATTGGAGTTAAATCTGATGATAATTGTATTTACTGTGGCGAACAAGACTCGATTGATCACACGTTCATTGAATGTCCATTTACCAAGCGCTTTGTTAAAACCTGCATAGGCTGGTTCAATGATACAAATGGCTTACAATTTAATCTAACAACTGACGAGCTTTTATTTGGTATTCCTAACCCCTCTTCAGTTCTACTTAAGAAACTTAACTACACTCTTTTATTCATGCGTTGCTATATAAACATCAGGAAATTAAATGAGGAAGCACTGATCCTTCCAGACTTTATCAGTAAAATTAAGTCCAGATATCGATTGGAAAATTTCATAGTCAACGCTTCCTAGGCATTATAGCATACCATCAAGGAAAAATGTAAGCTCCTCGGAACTCTACCCTATGCTACACACTTTTATTTTTCCCTTCTTGTAAATATTTTCAATTGTCATATGTTAAAGGTCAAATAAACCAAAATTTCGACATTCTTTCTTTAGCGATTTTAAAGCAACCAAACGCTAGAAGAACTCATTATTAACTAAACTTAAGAAGAAATTTTGCTTTCTGAGCCTTAAAGCGCGAACTATAGCAAAAACTACGAAGATTTCCGAAGACTTCACGAAAACGTTTCCAAAATGACCGCGCACTGGAATGGAAGGAATGGATCGAGTTTTAAATTTTGTGACGTAATAGTTTTATTTCACGGCTTTGCGATCAAAGAGACGATCGTCGTTTAAAGAGCGAATAATGTAACGTTTGAGAGTTTGAGTCAGTCTAAGTAAATCTGAAAGAATCTAAGCTTTTTTTTAAACATTTTTTTTTTGTATTTTAATACTTTATTTGATTTTATCGTTTCTTACAAATGTTGTTACGAACATATTGTTGTTACGAACACACACACACACACATTACACTTACAGGAAACTCGCTACACTTCCATTTTCCTATTACACAATACACTACTATAAACTATAACTTACATACGCAGTACAAAGATTTTAACATGTTATGACAGATTATGTTTCTACCTCAATATACTTGCCCCATTTTTTTTGATGGATGGGCCATTTATTATTAAATTGAGCAATCTTTTCCTCAAGTTGATAAATTTTCTTCACTTGTGGTTTGAATGCAATAATGGACGGTTTAACCTTATTGCATCTACACGAATATATAAATTTTTTTGCAATTAACAGAATATGGTTAACAAACCAATCCTCCTCGTCAGTCATACCAAACATTATATCTTTATGACAGAGGGATTTAATTTGGATATTCTGGTGGCCCATCCATTTTATAACTTCTGCCCAAAACTTCTTGGTATAGTGGCAAGTTATAAAGATGTGTTCGATAGATTCGTCTACTTCCCCGCAAAAAGAACAGAGTGGAGATGAAATTATTCCAACTTTACTAAGGAGGACATTTGTTGCAAGACATCTGTTAAGAAGTTTGTATTGAAATTCACGCGATTTTGTGTCCAAAGCAACACGATGTGGTAAGCAATATATTTTCTTCCAATCCAATTCACCATCATTTTCGAACAAAATATTGTACTTTTAAGCTGAGCTGTAGGTGGAGTAATGATTCTGTTTCGGAGTTCTTTGTAAATAGTCTTCGAAACGGCCTTACTGATTAAGACGTTTTGCCCGTTTAACCGTAACTGGACTTGATTTTGTAGGTTAAAAGGCTCAGTGCCAGTATAGTTATAAGTTTTTAAAAATCTCCGATATTCTGTTGGAAGGGCATCAATGACACAGAAGAGCCTAAATGCATCTAACGGAGAAATATCTAGTTCCCGTAACTTATGTTTTGTAATAAGCTCGTTATTCTCAGAGATAAGGTCTTCTAATCTACGTATACCTTTATCTGCAAGACTACGGTTATAGACTGATTTGCCATTAATACAAATAGTTTTATTGTTCCATAGGATAATTTTTGAAAGATCACCACTATCTTGCCTTGCTGCCGAGCATTCTGCGAAATAATTTAGACACTCTTCATAAAAAGCTGGGAGTTTGACAGGCAGGATTTTAACATCAAAGTCACAGCATAGAATAAACTTGCCACCAACCGGTTTTAAATAATGTAGTAAAATCGTTTTCCAGCTGCTGGGTTGTTTACTTGCAAGTCTTTTGCAACAAAGGATTCTCTGAGTTTTTATTATAGATTCAAGGTGTGGAGCTTTGAGTCCACCATCCTCGACCTCGCTGACAAGTGCGAGACGCTTGACTTTGTCTTTTCCTTTCCAAATAAAATCAAAGATGATTTTATTAGCTTCATTAATAAATTCTTTATCTAAACAGATCATGCTTGCACGGTAAAGGAATATTGGGATAATAAAAGTTTTAACAATTTGAATTCCGCCGATAAGTGTTAAGTCTCTCCACCTCCACATTTTTAACTTTTTCTTAATAGATTCAATCAATTCATCAAAGTTCAACTTTTGTTTAGCTCTATTGTCACATGTGAAGTAAATTCCAAGGATTTTGAGAGCTCTTTTAATCTTTATACCTTTGAAGTCGACATGATCAGAGGGCGAGTTTCCATGATTTCCAAGTAACATTATTTCTGATTTCCAAAGACTTCTAGAAGCTTAAGAAATCTTGATATAGAAATGTCATTCAGTAGAAATGCCGTTAAATCATCTGCAAAAATTTCCAGCTTAATTTCTTCCCCGTCTACCATGATTCCCTGGATGTTTTTGTTGCTTCGTATGCTTATACTTAAAATCTCCAAGGCAATAATAAACAAATAGGAAGAGAGCGGGTCTCCTTGCCTTACACCTCGCTGAACTTCGAAAGGGGCAGTGGCAAAACCATTATTCATCACGCAACTTGATATATTGTTATAAAAAGTCTTGATCCAATGAATGAACGAAGGTCCAAAACGAAAAGCATGGAGTGTGCGAAACAAGAAATCCCTACTTTCAGAGTCAAACGCTTTCTTAAAATCAACTGCAATCAATCTTCCTGGAATTTGATATTTTTTTGTGTAATCCAAAATGTCATCGATGGATCTTACAGCATCACAAATAGTTCTGTCTTTCACATAAGCACATTGATTATGATGTATGATCTTAGGAAGAACAGCTTCTAGTCTTTTGGCGATCGCTTTCGAGCCAATTTTTACGTCAACATTAATGAGCGATATTGGTCTCCAATTAGATATATTTCTTCTGTCTTTGTCTTTCATTCAATAAGTGTAATGATAGCTCGCTTTTGTGAACTGGACAACTCTCCGTGATCGTAAGAGTAATTTAAACTCTCCACCATCAGATTACCTATAGTGTTCCAAAAGGTCTTATAGAATTCAACTGTTAGGCCATCTTCGCCTGGCGATTTGTTGTTTTCAAATAGCTGGAGACTTTTAAAACATTCGTCAGCAGTGAGTTTCCCTTCGCAAATATGAGCATCTTCAGCAATAAGTCTGGGTATTTCGGGATTCTCAAGAAAAGAGTCCAACAAGATTGTAGACGGATTTAAATCATCATTTTTATAAAGTGCCGAGTAGAACTTTTCGATCTCATGCGTAACATTCTTTGGATCAGTAACTATGCATTGAATACTTTCCGGACGGAGCTTTTTGTCTTTTTGTGTGCCTCGAGATTTAAGAAATACTTATTACTCTTCTCACCTTTTTCATACCAGGTTGCCCTTGATCGAATAATAGCGCCTTGAGCAATATTTTCATATAAATTGTCATATTCTACCTTTAAGTTTTCTAATTGTTGAAGGTTTTCAGGGGAGGGGCATTCCACACAGTTTTCTTCGCAAGCCTTCAAAGAAGCCTCAATGTCAGTTATATTTTTTCTTTTTTTCCGCGCCTTTTCTTTGCCGTATTCCATCGAGACCTGACGTATTCTATATTTAATTAAATCCCACAATAGTCTTTTATCCGCTATTGTATTGAACTCATCCAGCCAAATTGGCATACTTTCATTTATTAACGTGACAAAGCCAGTATCTTCTGCAAGGCTGGCGTTGAATTTCCAAAAAGAAGGGCCGTGTTTCTGCCTACCTATGTTATTAAAATAGAGCACAATTGCCGAATGATCAGAGTTTATCGAAGAAATAATGTCAGTCTTTTCAATGTCCTCTTGACAAGCGTCGCTTATTAACCAATAGTCTAGTCTTCTTTGAATGAGCGGATTTTTTTGCCTCCAAGTAAATCGTTTGGTTTCAGGGTTTCTTATTCTCCATATGTCCACTAGATCGAAATCTGAACATAAATCACTGATATTTTTGGTGGAATCTTTTTTTGAAGGGCTGCCACCCGAGCAGTCAAGTTCAGAGTTTAATGCAACATTAAAGTCCCCTCCAATGAAGATTTTGTGCTCTTTGTCGACAACGAGATTTTCAATCGACTTGTTTACATTTTGAAAAAAGTGGCATTGTTCTTGCACCTTATTGGGTGCATAAATATTTACGAGCAGGTAAGCTGAGCCTTGCACCTCAGCTTCAATTATTAGGTAGCGGCCTTCGTTATCCGCATTGATAGATTTTAATTTGAAATCTAAATCACTCCTTACCAGGGCCATTACTCCGCAGCTGTGATTAGTATCGTGGAGAAGAAAAGCTTACCTTGCCATTGTGTTTTCCAGATGTTTTCAACTTCCAATGTGCTATATGTTTCTTGGAGAAAGACAATGTCATATTTGCGTTCATTTAGCCACATAAACAGAGCCTTTCTTTTCTTAGGAGACCGAATCCCTCGAACATTTAATGAAAGCAATTTGAAATCTCCATATTCCTTCTCGAATGAGGTCGACGGTTATGAAATATTAACACTGAGATGGAGTTGAAAGACTGCGTATAAATAAGAAAGAAATACTACAAAAATTGAATATATAATCTACACGAGGTTTCCAGCATTGCGAGTTTTTAGCACATTTAACACTAGACAAAAGAAACTTACACATTAACAATGAAAAGTGGAAATAAGAGGCAGCAGATATTTGGTATCTAGAATGCTGCCTTGAGAATTTGGAGCTATTCATATGTATATTCATATGTATAATAGCCTACCCCCGCCTTACACCTAGAATAAAAGAAACAAAAGTTTGACTAGAATAATACATGGTTAATGGTAATGCACACATAGAACCAAAATTGTATATCATTATATGTCTAGGAAGTGTAATACACAGTTTATAGCGGAACCAGTTCGCCATCAAACAAACATGGTTACATTTTTTACTACATTGTAATCTAGTTTCAAAGATTAATAATTATCAAAGCAATGAGTAAAATTGTAAGCATTGTACGATATAGGAGGTTTTCAAACACTGGATGGCGTATAAAAATCATCAGTCTGCTTAGCTTGGTATAGAACAATTAGTTTTGTTATATACCCCAATCTAAATGCAGTTTTTTTGGATTTGCACGTAATTCTTATCAGGACGTGTGCGGCTTGCAACCCGGATCGGTATGCAGCGCGAAGGTATCCTAGGATGTGGCCAAAAGCTGAGATTGAATTCACTGTTTCTATTCTGTACTCGAGAGTAACACAAAACGCAAAAATAAATTTGTACACAAAAATTTAACTTGCATGAAAGGGTATTGCTCAATGCAAATTCGAAACTGCAAAGCATCACGCAGGGTAAAACTTTCAATGAATAAATTCGCGTTGTTTTCAGCTGAAGGAAAATTCAGTGTTGAAATAAATACTAAGCGTTTACACCCTGTCCCCGCGGACGCTGTGAGTTTTGTTTGTATTAGCTGTTTTTTTGGTCCATATTTATTTAGCCGGTACATGTTATTTAGGGCTCGAAATTAACGGTTGTAAACCCAACATAAATACAACATTTGAAGCTTAATTTTATACGCGTCAAAAAGCACGTGCACGTGCATGAAGCAAATTATTTGACGAGGATATTGAACTAACGAACTCAAATTCTAATGCTTGATCATGACCAGCCAAATCAACAAAGTAAAAGTGCTAATAATCATAACAAATACTCTATCTAGCTCTAAGTAGAAAAAGAAAGGTGCAAAATGCATACCCAAAATGCATACCTCTAGCTTCCTTCGTTTAGCAAAAGCCGAACGGACAGTGGGGTCTTTGTGCTTCGGAAGAAATTCTTCCCCGTGATTTCTTTTCCGAACAACAAAAAAAAATAGTCCGCGGCTCAGCATCCTCTTTGAGCGGCTTGAAATCAGAACCCAGAAACCTACGTATTGCCAGATTTTCTCTGAATTAGTCTTCGGTAAAATGAATCGCACAAATGCGAGAGTTCTTTTCTGGCTGAAATTCTTGTCTTTTCATTTTCAAAAGCCATTGTTTCCTGAGCTTTGAATTTGCTGGAAACTTAAACGTACTTACTTTCGACTTAGAATAATTTAAGCAGTTTAGTGCTGCACAAAACACCATGATGTTCCATTCTTGTGAGCTTCATCACTAAAAGACTTTAAATTTCCCGCAATTTCACAGCGCACCAATACTGACGTCACAGTTTTATGTTCCGAAAATTTCCCGACAATTTTCCCGAGCGCTCTACGATTATAAAGGTTAAAACTAAGCATATTTCAACCTGAAATTTCTCTGTTTTGCAAAGTCCAATTCCTTTGAAACTTCGGAATATGTTTATTTGGTTCTTAATCAACAAAATTGGCCTAAAAAAAGAAAATTCGAAATTTTGGTTCATTTGACCTTTAATGTTACCACTTTAATATGTATATTTCGCTGTGATAGCTACATGTACTATTGTAATACCTACTTTTAGTCTCTAACGTCATTGTATTTTTTCTTCCCGTGGATGTTAATTATTTTTTAAGACTTTTCTTTTTTTCTGTTTTGATATTGTTTATGGTTGTAATTGTATGTTTATATTACTCTCAATAAAATGTCTTGTTAATTAAAGAAAAAAAAAGAAAGATATTTCTAAAGCGTCCTTTCCCAAGGGTCCAAAGGCGCTACTTACAGGTTCTGGAACCGGTCCGGTCCAAAACTGGAACTGAAAAACCGCAGGTCCTGTTTTGGATCCATTTGAATAGAGCCTATCCGGTCTGACTTTCGGACCGGATCCGTTTGGAACCATTTCCGTGTAAACAACGATGTAAGGGCCCAGTATCTCGTTGCCAAGTTACGCAGTTGCCACGCAAGTGCAATTTTACTTCTGGTTTTCTTGTATTTCGTGATTATGCCTGGCGTCAAAATTTGACGTTAGAGGAGAGGGAATCTTAGTTGCTAGCTACCTTCCTCCATATAACTGTGCCCGCAATATTGTATACAGCGACGGAAATGACGGGGCAAAAACGCACGTTTTTCCGTTTCCTTTTCTCTTTCTATCTTCCCTTTTATTCCGCAGGACATTTCGTGTACCATCCTACATGCCGTTTCACTAGTCACTTCCCCGTTCACTTCGATTCCACCAAAAATATTTTTTTTCTCTCCAGTTTTGTGTGGGGTTCTAAAACCAAATTCAAATTAAATACTATCAAGAATAAATAAAACTTAAAGAAATAACCAGCACTTGAATTACTGAAACTGCTGGAACTAGTATTGCGATCGGTAGTAGACATTTTTTTTTTAACCGATCTGGTTGTTCTTTACTAAACTTTAGGTGGCTTATGTCCACCTTTATCAGAGCGAATAAAAGTTCGTTGGAACTCGCGCTACAAAACCGTGCGTTGCTGATCTCTTTGTTTTTAAAATTAAAGGGAACGTTTTGCATTTGTTGCATTTGCTTTGCATTTGTTGCGGGAGTCGCTGTCCAAAGTGGAGTGCCAGGATTCCAAGAAAAGCCTATTGTTGTAACTGCTAACACCGCGCTTAAGGATCTGGGCGTCCCTCGGGTGTTGTGTTATATTGACTTGGCATGCTGGTTGATTGCTGACAAGCTGTTGCTCGCGCAGCCTGCATCATGTACGGCTCCGGGCGAGGACCACGCGCGTTTGCTTTCCGCGATGTACGTAAAGGAGCAGTAGTCGGTCCTTATATAAATGTTCTTACAGGCGTGAACTCTGTCAGAATAGGGAATTTCTAGAGGACAAAAACCCACTCGATCTGATGCACCTCTTACGTACGGAAGGACTGTGAGCCCCAATGACCTTTCTTCCCAATGACCTTTCTTCTTCTTTCTTCTGTCTTCTGACCTTTTGCTATAACGAATTCATAGTTATATATTTAGAGATTATGTTTCAATTCTATTATTGTTACTGTTTTTGATATACAACCGACTGTGGCCTGGAAACAAGGGGCGCTCTCCGTTTGAACAAAAATTCCAGAAACTTCGTAACGCGAGCTAATGGTCCAGAAAGTTCCTGGGATAGTTTTTAGATTATCGGAAAACTGCTGAATTTCCAAAATGCGAACCATTGAACGGAAAATTTCAATGGAAATGGATAACGAAAGGAAATTTTCACTAAGAAATTCTTAAAATTTGTGTATACCTTGAGGTGTAGTCCTCTTTTTTTCGGAAAATTTCGGAAACATTTTTCATTCCTGTGCATTCAGTCAAAAAATGCTATTGCATTCGCCACTAGAAATTTTTGAAGTTCAGATTAGAATTTTTTATGAAATGGAAAGCGCCAAAGAATTCCAAGTTTTTTTTTTTTAACCTTTCTGCCGAAAAAATCAAAGTCTACCTT
Organism: Meandrina meandrites; assembly: GCA_963693305.1. NCBI lineage: Eukaryota > Metazoa > Cnidaria > Anthozoa > Scleractinia > Meandrinidae > Meandrina > Meandrina meandrites. The sequence goes on from OY855914.1 coordinate 16,548,547, forward strand.
CATGTTTCTTTTTCTCTTTCTTTTTATTTTTCCTAGGCAAATACAGCTGTAAGTAAATGTTTTACTTTTAAACTTATCAAACTTGAACTCAATATCGTTTTTTTTTTTCATAAATTACACTGTTATATTACTATGAAAATTTTTATCAACTTTCGATTAATGAGGCTTGAAGATCTACAAAAAAAAAAGGAAGGAAAATTATGATCGTACAGGTCATGCTGGAAATAAAGTATCGATTATTGACTGGCGCCGATCCATTGTAAGGGAGGTGCGGATTTTAACACGATGGGAACTTATAATTTATCAATTATTCCATGAGCGCGCGTTTGATATGAGATGGTAGATAGCCAACAATAAGAGTAACAATGGCTTTCTGACCATATATAGACATCGCGCGAATTTGTTCAATAATAACAGATGATATTCCCCATGTGATATTCCCCAGTTTTGGAACTCTGCGATTTACCTTCGCACGTTTAGCTTTTATCCCGAGTAAATCGTATAAGTGAATAAAACTAAACACTTTGAGCAGGCTAATAATATTTGAGCGCTGGCAGATTTTCTTTGAAAGGTCTCCCAAAATGCGGCCTTGTAAAAAAAAATATATATTTGATCCATTTGGCTTCAAAAATATGCACGGATATTTATCCTTGGACATCGAAGCTCACAGTTTTCCTCGAGCCGCTTCTCTGAACCGATAATGCCCAATGACAAATATCCGTAAATATTTTCGCGCTAAATGGAGGCTATTGTTTATATCAATATCAATATCACTCATATTCCACTCGAATCTAAGACTGAATCTCTTTCGCGGAGTAAACAGTGCGTTTACTCTGGCTAAGATTGTCCGGGCAGGAATGGAGAGTATTTTACTGTGGAATGCACGTGCATGCTAAATCTCATGCAAGGAGGTCACTTGCGGTGAGCAGAGCAAGTTGAGCTCGCCACACAATTTATCTTGGAACAAGCCAACGAGTACGTTACAGCCTGGCGACAGAAATAAAGTATTAAATCTCTCCACTTTGGCGTTGTAGTAACAGGCAAATAGTTCGATAAAATTTTATGCCTATCCATAATCCAACGCTAAGATCAGCACTGCTAGGACTCCACTGCGTATAAATCGATTCTGCTCAGGGAATTTCAACCCGAACAATATTTATTGAATGGCGCCCACAATTCCGCGTTTACGCGTATAGGTGCCTTAGAAGACGTCGCTGAACTAGGAACAAGGCATGTGCTTTTAAGTGATACTGCGATGGTTGTTTTCTGCGTTAAATTTTTAACCTTGACGTCCACCCGCTTAGAACAAAAAAAATTAGCTGAATATTATACACTTAATGTCTGGTCCTGAGGGAAACAGTTAGTTTTGTTTTCCCAAGAGTCGCGATGTTTCCCGAGAAGAAGTTGACGGCAACATCGACTGGAGACTCGAGGAAAAACAAAACTAACTAGCTTCCCGAGGGACAAGACATAAAGTGCTTTGTTAAACATCCCAAGAACGTACGAAAAAGATTTGCGTTAACAACAGGACGCCTAAGCACGACTTTGTTTCTTCTATAAAACACTGCAAATGAACAAATACATCGTAAACTACGGACAAAAGAAAGCAAAGAACCAACTTACTTCCTAGGCATTTTCGAAATCCTTCTGCTCTAAAAGTTTTTTGACTTGGTTTTTCGAATAAAAAGTAGAAAGCGCCGGTTTTAGCCACAAACTGTTCCACTGTATTTCACAAACTTTCGAAGAACTAACTACAAATTTCCTGGAATCGCCAAGAAATAAGCTTCAAAATGTCACGCCACTGGTCTTGGTCACGTTTTGACCACATGGTTTTTCCGGCCATGGATCACGCCCAGGTCAATGAATCCCAATCGGGATACATTTGATAAAAATGTATCCCGATCGGGATACATTTAAATTTATGCAAGGTCACGTGATCTCGAATCAGCCAATGAGAATCGTCTTAAGAGCAAGAGAAACTGCGGATGTATAACAATCTGTGTTGTTGTTCATGACTTCTTTGAAACCAAAGCAGACTGCAGAGTAAAAGATTAAAAACATGTTAAGTAGTATATCTGGCGTTCGACAAATACGGTGGGACGTTTAAAACCCGAAGATAATACTCTGGCACATCAGGTGAGTATTCAGTCCGGGATCGTTATCAGATTTGATAACCTCGACCAACCTCGACCAAAACAAGCCATTAGCCAATCGCTGCTCAAGTTTTCGCTCACGTGATATTATTTGGTAGCAGCAGTCTAGAATTCAATATGGCGGGCGACGAGGCGTATTGCAAAGCAATTTATATCGAATGAATTTTATGCTTGCTTCGCAGTAGATTACTGGATTATGGAATAAAAACAGAGACGCACGAAAAAAAAACTATCCCCGTCCAAATGTTTCATATCTGGATAGACATCGTATAATTTTTGTTCCGAGTATGACACAGTGAAGGTAGACAACAGTTATTCTGCTAACAAAAGCGTTTTTTATTAATACTAATGTGATAGCTTCTGTTTTCACTCATGCAGGCTTCATTTTCCTGGTAGTTGGCGAAGCTGATTGTTCCGGCAACAGTCTGTATAAAATATAAACGAAACAGCAACATTAAAAATACATTTTGAGTTTACAAATTGACACTTAAAACGAGTTGCTTCCACATTGAAGCGATTGCCTAAGCTAAACGAAAGCTATAATATAATTTCGTTTTCTTTGCATGCAGGAAGCGTGTTGAGGGCCGAATTCGAAACATCTCTTACTATGATTCACCACCATGAAATTGAAATATAAACAGTATCGAAACAGTACGCGACTCTCCCTCGGTCGGCTCTCTGTCCGTATATACTGAAGATAGGATAGCTTACCTCGATGGCCATATCCAATCTCGCCTTCCATTTCTGTGATTGCTAATATGATCCTCCTTTTATCGTCGTCTTTAAATCTCGTACATGGAGTCTTCTTTGCACTTTATTTCCCACACACAAGGGATGAATGCGCCTCCGCCGTGCTGGTCATTTTGTTTCCAGTTTTGAAGTACAGGAGTTCTTTTTGTCGCTGTGGGCTCACCTGATATGGTTCTGGCACAACAAAAATATAGCAGGCAAATTAAATTTAATTCGTATTACACCTCTGTTCACTCGAATGTGTCTGTAAACTTGGTAGTCTTAGCATTTCCGGGGAAAATTGGTTTAGTAAAGATCAGTAGTCTATTGTTGTGCATTCGGTGATATGACCAGTTCATATAAAATAAACTATAATTCAAGTAATATGCTTTCGGTCCATACAGTTCACTCAATAAATCCAACAATAAGCTTTATAATGTAACGACTGGTGTGCCAGCAAACTGACCTATTGTACGGTTTGCCCGGCGTTTCCGGAAAATATTTCAGGACCGTGAGTTGTTGATCTCAGGCGATCACACATGTCTGGCAAACATGATTAGGCGCATGAATAAAATCATTTTCGTCTTCAACATTTACACCATAACGCTCAGAATGAAGCTTGAATTTTTCTTTAGGTCTTGTAGACGTCTTTTTCGAAGACGCATTCTTGCTACAAATTAAATCAACAGAGATTAGCTATTTTGATTCTATGGGTATCGGAATCCATCATCTCAATGCTTAGGAACACATCAATTACAGCTGAAAATATGGCCGCCGTTGCGAACAGCACATCACAAATCAAAATACCCCCGTGCACTTTTTTCACAGATCGTGCACAACAACAAAAACACGTAAAATCGCAAGAATATGGCATGAAGATTAACGACATATTTTTGTGAGTGTCGCAAAAATCTACAAGTAACTTAAATCTAATGGCAAGGTAGAAAACATACCTGATTTGGATGCAAAATTGCAAGCGCTGTTCAGCTTCACGAGTAACATTTTCCATCGTTTGCGCTAGTATTCGACCGCCATCTTCAAAACACGTGAAGCTTCTTCCTTCCTGGTATTTATCGAATAGAATTATGGGTAAATTACCCGAGTATAAGCGAACAAACAATGAACAAAGCGAAGTGAACACGAGAATTCCCGATTTTTTAAATGGCCGCCATGTGGTGACGTCACATGGTTATCAAATCTGATAACGATCCCGGACTGGTATTTGTCGAACGCCAGATATATTACTAGGGAGCGGATTTTTTTTTTTATTCGACAACCATTTTTTTCGACAACCATTTTTGGAGAAAGCAACAGGGGAGCGCTCGAACCGTAAGAACCGGATAACCGGAGGGGTTGTTCACCATTTAGATAGAAACGCCACCCCTGTTATATCGTTCGAACAGCGGCTATGGTTCGTGGATCAAACAACTGCAACTGTGGGTGGTTAATGTTTAATCGGAAAGAAAAGTGTGCAAAGAGGTGTGTCGGTGCTTTCTGTGGGAAACACAACTATCAAATTAAGAAAGGAATGAAAATGCCTGCCCCGTGTGGCAGCCGTGGTGTTGGGGTTTTGTGTGATTACCGTCTTTGCATTTCATGCGGCGGAAGTCAGCTAAAACACCGGCTGATACGAAAACACAAAAAAGCAAAGAAAAATTTTGAACGTGTTTTGGTTGAGCTTAAGCTCAAGCAATTAGAGAATTAACACCTTGCATTATATTAAAGTTCTCTCAATAATTATTTAACGCTATTATTTATTATTCTATTTAACGCAACAATGTCTGCTGTCTACTTTGACTTTGAACCTTAGGCAAAACAACTTGCGGAAATCGAGCCAGAAGCGTTGCAGGCTTTATTGCAATTACTTACAGAAAACGTACCTGCTGTTCGAAAGATTGTTCAGAACGTGCTGAATGAACCCATTCCCCAAGAAACGAAGAAGCGTTTACATAAACCTTTACTTCCTAAACCTTTCCAACCAAGAGCTCCTCTCCGGCAAAAAAGGACGAGAAAAAGGCAAAAACTTCTGAGGGAGTTCGATCCCTTTCCTCCACAGAACATCCGAACGGTGACAGACTACCAGAATGAGATTCTGGACCCGTACGATGTTGCAAGACATGAGGGTGAAGAAACAAAAGGGCGGCGTTATATTCGATGGCGCTTCATTAAAGATTTCGATAAAACCCTCACACGAAACTTTATGGCAAAAATTCGAGAGAACGTCCACACAGCGTTTTACATCAGGCACGTTTACTCTTATCAGTTGCGCCACATTGAAGATTGAACGGTCATTGTGTACTACACTAACCAAGGCTCACCTTGGATTAACGACCTTTCAGCAGCGGAGAAATGGCTGAGTGGGCAGGAGACGAAACGCCTAGAATCTGACAATATCAAAAGACCTTCTACAAAGTGGGAGTTTGTAAGCTTCTTTATTGTTGATGTGAAGGTTGTGCTCGACCGTCAACCGCTGTTGGGCACAGGCCCCTTGCCAGACTGCATGCGTAACCTTGCACATGGCCGGTCAACGGTGGCACTGGATAACTATCAAGATAACTTAAGCCTATGGCGTTGCATTGCTGTGCACTGAGGAGCGCGTCATGATCGAAGCAGAACAGCAGCCCGTGGTCTCGCAATGAGTTTCTTCAAACTCAAAACAATGAGGACCAACTGTCCAAAAACGTCTCTTGATGAATTAGACAAGGTGGAAAGGCATCTGAATCAGGGTGCCGCTTTCTCTGATTGGCTCGGCATCCGGGTATATGAGGCTGAGAGGGTAGAAGATGCCAAAGTGGTATGGCACCTTAGAAGAAACCCGCCAGCTCAGTTGAAGAATATTCTGACAATCGGCATTTTTGGAGGGCACGCGTTCGTTATCAAGGATATTGCAAGGTTGGCGAAAACGTATGCATGCATCCATTGCTATGCAAGATTCACAAAAGGTTGCGACCTTCAACGTCATTTCCAAAGGTGTGCTTAAGGTAAGACGATAGTTGATTGCCCGGGTGAGAAGGTCGAAGCCCCGCAGACAGCCTTCGAGAAAGCTTTCTATCCACACCATTGAGCTTCTAAAGAATCGCTGTGGTGGCTTAATCAAGAGGCCAAGCGGCGGAAAATTCACATTCATCACGCAATGTGCGGGCATGGCGGCGAACGTTGGGTTGAGTGCGCACCTGTTGACGGATACAACCATGCAACAGAGACAGTATTTCAATATCACGGCTGCCACTGGCACGGTTGTCAAAAATGTTACCCGCATGATCGTAACAAAATCATTGACCCCAACGACCAAACACGCGAAGACCGGTTCAAAGCCACAATGAAACGCACAAGATTGCTGCGAAAGGCCAGCTACCGCGTGATTGAGGCTTGGGCAGTTGAAGTTGAGAAAATCGGTGATTCACCGCGTACCCAAACAAAAAGCTATCCGCACTCCGTTTTGTACGATTTTGAGACATACGGCGACAATAAACATCGGAAGGAGCCGACGCCCACGCTCACGACCCTGAACGCGCAAGTGCCAATCTCGGTGAGCGTCGGTGACACCCTTGAAAGAGAGCCCACCCACATCTGTGAAAGAGACCCCGCGGAGCTGGTCCGCAAGCTTATGGAAGAGCTGGAGAGACACGGGAAAAACATCCGGGCCCAAGTAAGAGCGGAGTTTATGCCAGAAGACGTGGGCCTACTCCCAAAGCGCAGCGGCAAAAAATCGAGGAATGGTACAACCAGGTTCCTGTCGTCGGGTTCAACTCTGGTACTTACGATCGGAATCTGATCAAAAAGCACTCCGCAGACCGCCTTGCTGACACAACCGGCAAAGTGAGAGCGGCAAAAAAACGGAAACAAAATCATGTTCTTGCTCACTTGGGGCTTCCGTTTCCTTGACATCATCAACTATCTTGGGCCGGGGACCAGCTACGAGAAATGGGTGAAAGCCTACGAATGCAAGACTGTGAAATCGTGGTTTCCATACGAGTGCTTTGACAAACCCGAAAAACATGCTGGGCTCCCGAAATATGAGGAGTGGTATTCGAAGCTTAAGGGAGAATACATTCTCACGCGAGATGAATGGGAGGGGTGTCAGCGTCTGTTCGAAGAAAACGGCATGCGTACCTTCGCAGACTGGCTACGTTACTACAATAATCTCGATGTGGTTCCCGACCTCGAGGCTCTGGAAAAGATGAGAACCTTTTACACTGAGAAGGGAATCGACATCCTGAAAGACGCTGTCAGCGTCCCAGGCGTGAGTTTAGTGAGTGAGTTTAGGCGGGGAGCTGTTGAGCGGAACGCGGAGCTTTACAGCCCAGGCAAAGAAACGTATGATATGCTGAAAGAAGCAGTTGTCGGGGGCCCAAGTCTCGTTTTTACAAGGTACCACGAAGTTGGCGTTACAGGGATAAGGTCTCATCGAATAGCGGAACCCCGTCTTTGCAAAAATATCCTTGGTTACGACGCCAACGCCCTCTATCTTTCAACCATGCACAGATAAATGCCTTGCGGAAAGGAAAGGGTCGTGCACTACGACGACGAGTACCAAGCAGAGACGGCTCCTATACTAACGCACAGGCTCAAAGAAGGAAACTGGCTCGGATTTTCCGAAGTAGGTATAGAGATTCCGAAACCCTTGCACCCAAAGTTTGAGGAAATGTGCCCGTTCATCTTCAAAAAAGTGGTGCGCATTGAAGTTGTTCCGGAACATATGCTCGATTACTTGCGGAGTACAGGCAAAAAGCGCGGAGACTTGAAAAAACTCGTGGGCGCGTTGTCTGCACAGAGGTTGTTGGTGTACGCCCCTCTGCTACTCTGGTATGTGGAACACGGGGCGGTTATCACAAAGATACGAAAATGTCCTGCGCAGCGTTAATTTAAATGAACACATAAGATTTTGTAATGTAAAACGCTGGAAAGTTAATTTTTAAAACTAAACGTTTCGGCAATGCTGCCTTCATCAGTAGTAGTAAAAAAACAACGACACATTTTTTTTACTACTACTGATGAAGGCAGCACTTTCCAGCGTTTCACATTAAAAAATCTTAAGCGGTTATCACAAAGGTTTATCGGACGATTGACTACCAACCGGCGAAGATCTTTTCCTGGTTAGTGGAGCAAGTGACGGAGGCGCGCCGGATAGGAGACGTGGAAAAAAAGCAAAGCGCTGCTGGCCGAGGTGTTCAAGCCGCTGGGGAACAGCAGGTACGGGAAGCTCATCGAAGCCTTGGCGCGGCAAACATACATTATTTACACCAAAGACGAGAAGGTAGTCGACGGAGCCTTGCGAAACGCGTATTTCTCTGATCTTGACGAGATCGGGCAGGCGTATGAGTTGGAAAGCCGGAAGCCTCGGATCACAATCAGACGGCCGTTTCAGGTTGGAATCGCTGTCTATCAGCTGGCGAAGCTGCGGATGTTGTAATTCTATTACGACTTTCTTGACAGGTATTTTGACAGAAGAGATTTTGAGCTTATCCAGATGGATACGGACAGCAATTACATAGCTATTTCTGCTGAGCAAATCGAGGACATTGTTCGTCCGGAGCTAAAACCAGAACTCGAGGCGCAAAAAAAGCACTCGCTGGCCTTGGACAAGTGGAGCGGTCGGACCCCAGGTCTCTTTAAGCTAGAGTGTGTGGGTAGCCGGATAATTGCGCTCTGCTCAAAATGCTATTTCATTGACGACCCTGAGGGCGAAAAAATGAAGTTTAGCACAAAGGGGATGTCGAAGAAGCAAAACGAGGTGGTGGCTTTTTTTCCCTTTGCCCAACAGGCCTCCAATAAGGTGTCGATGGCTTTGCAGAAACATTTTTTTCTTTGATGGCAACGGCGGGTTTCTGGCCGGCAAGGCTTGTTACCTTGTTGTTCAGAGCGGCCACAACTTCAGGAAGCCTTTTTACCCACGCCGTGGACCGCTGGCCCTCGGGCAGGCGCATTTCAACGGCGTACTGGTGCCCGAACTAACGCACAGGCAGGGTGCGGTTGAAACGTTCAACAATGGCCTGGTCACGGTGAATGTCAACTCGCCCGTGACGAATGTACGTTTTGTGATTTTCCATTTCTTTTGTAACAGCGCCCCTGAATTCGCGCCCAGGGTCAATCTGCAGCAGTTGAGGCTATTTCAGAGGCGCGCGCTTGTAAATTATCTTAAAAGCCATGGCAACTTCATCAGAATTTATCGAGGTCAAGGGTTCAACCTCTTTGTTGCGGCTGGCCACATCGACAACGACGAGGGCATATTTGAAAACTTTGCGTCAACGGGGCAGTTTGTCGTGCGGCAGAAAAAGAAGTTCCGCCTGGTGGACTGCGTTGGGTGTTGGCACGTCAAATTTCGGCCGAGGAATGCGCTTCGGCGCGGGGAGGAATATCTGCCAGAGGGCTTGCTTGATCAGACACTTTTTTGCGGTTTCTTCTGGTACCTTGGCGGCCTTGGATAATTTTTTGATCGCTGCAATACCTTTCCAGTAGCCCCCGGGGCTGTAGTATATCTTTGCGAGTTTGTCATCCATCGCGTAATATAAGTAAGGAGTTAAAAAAGTTTAAAGGAACCGGAAGGCTGCGTAGCCCAGAGCAAGAGCCCCGGCGCCCACGAACATGAGTTCACCATTTTTCTGCTGCGCGCTTGGTTGATAGAAATCTGAGAACTTGGGCTCTTTGGGAGGTATCATTTGTTTGTCAGGGTGCGCTTGGTTGTATGGTTTCAAGGCATAGTCAGTGTTAGTGAAGTTCTGCTTGGCCTCCGCCTTTATTTGCGTGTTAGTCCCAATCCAGTCGAGAAGTTTGGTGCGGTCACGCGTGTATTTGGCGTAAGCCGCTTGATACTCCTCGGAAGCTTTATCATGGCGCACTATTTCTTCAAGTGCAGCTTTGTCACCTCCGCCAAATGCCCTCGCAAGGTAATTGCCGCCGATAAAAGCAGCGGCGTTCAATACAGCCCCACCAACCATAATCGCGATACTTGGCATGGTGTTATATATCAGAGGTTATTTTTCAAATCATTAATTTCAGACGCTGGTGGGAAGGATTTTTTGGTCCTCGAGGTACTGTTTGAGCGCAATGCTCCCCGCCATGACGGCGGTGAACTTCGCGTAGTTCATCGCACTGCTGCTGAGGTCAGAAGTAAAATTATCTTTCACAACCTTTTTTGCGACCCAGCCGATGCCGGCGACCAAACCAGTGATAGTAGCAGCGTCTATGATGGTTTTAACAAGCTTGTTGTCTGACATAGCTTTTGATAGTATAGAAGAAATATACAAAAGTTTAAAACAAAATTAATTTGTCTCTTCTACTTCCGTGTCATACTCTTCTGCGTCCGTATCATATATAAAGGATATTACACGGTGGCGAGAAGATATGAATTTTATGTTCGAGTGGCAGAAACCATATCTCACGAGTGAGCGCAGCGAATGAGTGAGCTATCGTTTCTGCCACGAGAACATGCATAAAATTCATATTTTTGAGCCAACGTGTAATGTTCTTTTTATTATATGGAAAACAAATGTAGTTAATATTGCCGATTTTATTGTTTCGAAATTTTCAAGTTTTACAAATACGGGTGTGCGGTTTGTACAAAATAGAAAATTCAAGTGAAAAATACAAAATACCCGTTGCCAATGATCTAAAATGCTGTGAACTAATTTAACACGAAATTAATTAAAAGGTAATGAAAATGTTACTGACTCTGGCTTGAATCATCAGATACGGTGATTTTTACTTTCTTTTCACAACGAGTCTTTGAACATTTTTCGGTGCGACCAGACTGATACACTTGAGCATTTACCGTTCCGATTTGGCAGTTTTGAAGTAAACTTCCCGAAGCTGCACCCGAGAAATAGCTATTCGACTTAGTTTTCTCTTCAAAGGAGACGGCTGACAATGTTTGGCTTGAACTGGCATCGTTAGACAATACAGCGGAAATCTGCTTCTGTTTCTGTTCGGATAAAGATGAGTAATTGTTTAAAGAGTTGATGTTGTTATGTTCAGTAATCTGAATGATTTCGTTGGGTGGTATTTCATTATCCACCAACTTCTGAACCAAATGCTTTCTTGTGCTATGATTAACCATTTCGGATTTTCGACGTAGCGGTTTCCCTCCGAATCTGTTTTTAACTGCAAATCACCCCAGCAAAGGTCTCTCTGCTCTTTCCCTGGCCTCATACCAAAGAACATACAGTTGTTCATCCAAAAGGTATTTAACAGAGCTCTAGGAGATTGAATTCCTAGGACTCCACGGCTGTAAAAAAGTTTCAATGTCTTCATCCGACAACGGGTCTGCTGCGTTTGGCCGGTTTCCTTTGCCCACGGATTTTAGCTGTTTTTGTTTTTTTCTTTAAAATATCTTGAACCTCTTGAAATTCTTTGTCGTTAAGGACGGACAATCCATAATTGTTTTTTCGATACTTTGGATGAACGCTCTGATTGACGAGGGCTCGTACTCTTCACCATTTTTCTTTCGCACAGCGAGAACAAACTTTTTGATGATTTCTTGCAGCTCCACAGGCGCGATATCCTCAATTTCTCTCTTCTCGTTGCAAGCGTCGAGAAATTCTTTGAGAACCTTCATATCATACAAGGTCTTCCTTTTTGTGTTATTGGTCTCGAAGTTTTCGGAAAACTCTTTGACTTGTTCATCATTTAGTAAAACAAACCTGCTCGCCACCGCCATAATTCTAAACAACGCTGAGGCAACGACGAGAGAAATTCATTCAACAAAGTTGAAAGGCGGGAATCGTGACGTCATTGAACGATATGACAATCGCAAGCGTGTCATACGGAAAATACGACACGGATGGAGTGGCGTATGGATTCTACGAGTGGTTTAGTTCCTAGTAAAACACTCTCCTCCATATAATAAAATGTGGCATACAAAAGATCGCGGACTGTATCAAAAACCTTTACGTTGAAGTCGTACCATAGCAGCCCGATACCAAAAATGGCCGCGGTTGAGATAAGAACTTGGGGAACGTCAACTTTCTTCATGTTTTATGATGACAGGTATAATATTTAATTTCTAAATATTTAATCCATATGTCTCAAACCTCTGGGCTGTGTCGCGCGAGCAGGTTGTGGTTCAACACGTGCGGGCTCAGGTGTCTTTTTGCTGAATACGGCCTTGAGCTCTTCACGTTTGTAATAAATCCCGACCAGTGAAACGACTAAGCTGGCAACAGCAAGCCATTGGGTGGTGCTGAGACTGCTACTTTTTTTCTCCGGTACTCTTTGGGCTTTCGTCTTCTTTAGTCGGGGCTGGCTCAGGGGCCACGGTGGTGGCTTTTGCCTTGTTGTTTGCGATTATGACAGCAGCCTCAGCTGCGGCTTTTTTCTGTTGTTCGCGGGCCAGCCGCGTTCTTTCAGCAACCAATTTGCCAGCAGCCACACGCTTGGGATTTTTTTTGTACCCTGCGTGGTTGTAGTTGGAGTTGGAGTTGTCGCCTGCTGTGTGATATCGACCTGCGAATGTGCTGTCTGGGTCTCGCCCCTAAGAAAGTGCGCTCTCGGATTGTTCGGTAGACATTTTGAAACAAAGGGTATGTTAAGCAAATGTAATAATACTTAGCAATTATTTAATAATGCAAAGTAATTATTCAACAGTTGGTGAGTATTGCTCAGCAATTTCTTCCGATTTTGCATTGTCCTTGCTCTTTAAATGCTCATTAAAATCAATATGTTTTGTGGTGATCATCGACGCGTTGGCCAGAGCAAGAAAACGGCCGCACTTCAAAGCAAGGTCGCCAGCCAGATTGAAGAGCTCTTGGTTGATGATGTAGTCATTTCTGAGTTCTCTTTGATAAGCGTTGATGCCTTAGATGTCAACGCTTATCAAAAAGAACTCAGAAACGACTACATCATCAACCAAGAGCTCTCCAACCTTGCTTTGAAGTGCGGCCGTTTTCTTGCTCTGGCCAACGCGGCGCTGATCACCACAAAACATGTTGATTTTAATAAGCATATAAAGAGCAAGAACAAAGCAAAATCGGAAGAACTTCCTTAGCAATAGTCACCAACTATTGAATAATTACTTTGCATTATTAAATAATTGCTAAGTATTATTACATTTGCTTAACATACCCTTTGTTTCAAAATGTCTACCGAACAATCCGAGAGCGCACTTTCTCAGGTCGAGACCCAGACAGCACATTCACAGGTCGATATCACACAGCAGGCGACAACTCCAACTCCAAATACAACCACGCAGGGTGCAAAAATTCCCAAGCGTGTGGCTGCTGGCAAATTGGTTGCTGAAAGAACGCGGCTGGCCCGCGAACAACAGAAAAAAGCCGCAGCTGAGGCTGCTGTCATAATCGCAAACAACAAGGCAAAAGCCACCACCGCGGCCCCTGAGCCAGCCCCGACTACAGAAGACGAAAGCTCAAAGAGTACCGGAGAAATCAATAGCAGTCTCAGGACCACCCAATGGCTTGCTGTTGCCAGCTTAGTCGTTTCACTGGTCGGGATTTATCATAAACGTGAAGAGCTTAAGGCTGTATTCAGCAAAAAAGACACCTGAGCCCGCACGTGTTAAGCCACAACCTGCTCGCGCGACACAGCCCAGAGGTTTAAGACATATGGATTAAATATTTAGGAATTAAATATTATACCTGTCATCATATAACATGAGGAAAGTTGACGTTCCCCAAGTTCTTATCTCAACCGCGGCCATTTTTGGTATCGGGCTGCTATGGTACGACTTTTGTATGCCACATTATATGACACGGACGCAGTAGAGTATGACACGGAAGCAGAAGAGACAAATTAATTTTGTTTTAAACTTTTGTACATTTCTTCTATACTATCAAAAGCTATGTCAGACAACAAGCTTGTTAAAACCATCATAGACGCTGCTACTATCACTGGTTTGGTCGCCGGCATCGGCTGGGTCGCAAAAAAGGTTGTGAAAGATAATTTTACTTCTGACCTCAGCAGCAGTGCGATGAACTACGCGAAGTTCACCGCCGTCATGGTGGGGAGCATTGCGCTCAAACAGTACCTCGAGGACCAAAAAATCCTTCCCACCAGCGTCTGAAATTAATGATTTGAAAAATAACCTCTGATATATAACACCATGGCAAGTATCGCGATTATGGTTAGTGGGGCTGTGTTGAACGCCGCTGCTTTTATCGGTGGCAATTATCTTGCGAGGACACTTGGCGGAGGTGACAAAGCTGCACTTGAAGAAAAAGTGCGCCATGATACAGCTCTCGAGGAGTATCAAGCGGCTTACGCCAAATACACGCGTGACCGCACCAAACCTCTCGACTGGATTGCGACTAACACGCAAATAAAGGCGGAGGCCAAGCAGAACTTCACTAACACTGACTATGCCTTGAAACCATACAACCAAGCGCACCCTGACAAACAAATGATACCTCCCAAAGAGCCCAAGTTCTCAGATTTCTATCAACCAAGCGCGCAGCAGAAAAATGGTGAACTCATGTTCGTGGGCGCCGGGGCTCTTGCTCTGGGCTACGCAGCCTTCCGGTTCCTTTAAACTTTTTTAACTCCTTAATTATATTACGCGATGGATGAGAAACTCGCAACTCTGGCAGATATTCCTCCCCGCGCCGAAGCGCATTCCTCGGCCGAAATTTGACGTGGCAACACCCAACGCAGTCCACCAGGCGGACCTTCTTTTTCTGCCGCACGACAAACTGCCCCGCGGGCGCAAAGTTTTCAAATATGCCCTCACCGTTGTCGATGTGGCCAGCCGCAACAAAGAGGCTGAACCCTTGACCTCGAAAAATTCTGATGAAGTTGCCATGGCTTTTAAGATAATTTACAAGCGCGCCCCTCTGAAATGGCCTCAACTGCTGCAGGTTGACCCTGGACCAGAATTCAGGGGCGCTGTTACAAAGGAAATGGAAAATCACAAAACGTACATTCGTCACGGGCGAATTGACATTCACCGTGACCAGGCCATTGTTGAACGTTTCAAGCGCACCCTGGCTGAGCGCTTGTTCGGGCACCAGTACGCCGTTGAAATGCGCCTGCCCGAGGGCCAGCGGTAAAAAGGCGTTGGTAAAAAGGCTTCCTGAAGTTGTGGCCGCTCTTAACAACGAGCTCAGTTGGTAGAGCGCCGGACTTCTGTGCGGGAGGTCTAGGGTTCGAGCCCAGACCGGACCAACACTCAGGGTCTTAAAATAACTGAGGAGAATGTGCTGCCTTTGTGATGACATCTGCAAATGGTTAGACATTCTAGTCTTCTCGGATAAGGACGATAAACCGTAGGTCCCGTCTCCTCAATCTTCAAAGGCTATGGTCAGCAGGGGACGTTAAAAAACCCACACACTTATCGCAAAGAGTAAGGCATGGAGTTCCCGGTGTTGTGGTCTGGTCTTGTTCCGAAATTACATTGGGGGCATCTGTAAAAATAAATCCTCATTCGTTGTAAACCGCTTAATTGCAGTCTGTCTAAGACCCCCGCAAAGTGCTGTAAAGCGCATTGAGCATATGGAAATGCGCTATATAAATACCGTCATTATTATTATTATTATTATTACCGGCCAGAAACCCGCCGTTGCCATCAAAGAAAAAAATGTTTCTTCAAAGCCATCGACACCTTATTCGAGGCCTGTTGGGCAAAGGGAAAAAAAGCTCCCTTCTCTCGTGCATGTTAGGTGTTTGTAACAACCTGGCGAGTTTGAGGGTTGTGTGAAAAGAGCCACTGATCCAATCTGGTCTTTGAAAGTTTACAACATTGAACGATTTTTTACCAAACCAAATCAGCCCGTTCTCTACTATTGGCACGACGGGCCCAAGAGCGGCTTCGTGCGTGAAGAACTGCTGGTTGTGCCTCCAAACACCACTCTTCCCGCGGCTGATGTAACTAAATGTGAAATTCGATTGATTCGATGTGTATCCCGTCGGGCAGCACCCATCGTTTGTCATAATAAGCGCTTAACCCCAGCTTCTGCTGCTCGTAAGTGACCATCCGTCCGTCTCGCATCCTGAAACCCGTGTTTGTTGCCATATCCTTCCTGCCTTCCAACGCTGCCTTGAAACGCTGCCATGTTGTCTCGTTTTGTTTCTTCGACATCCCCTTTGTGCTAAACTTCATTTTTTCGCCCTCAGGGTCGTCAATGAAATAGCATTTTGAGCAGAGCGTAATCATCCAGCTGCCCACACACTCTAGCTTAAAGAGACCTGGGGTCCGACCGCTCCACTTGTCCCAAGCCAGCCACTGCTTTTTTTGCGCCTCGAATTCTGGTTTTAGCTCCGGACGAACAATGTCCTCGATTTACTCAGCAGAAATAGCTATGTAATTGCTGTCCGTATCCATCTGGATAAGCTCAAAATCTCTTCTGTCAAAATCCCTGTCAAGAAAGTCGTAATAGAATTAAAACATCCGCAGCTTCGCCAGCTGATAGACAGCGATTCCAACCTGAAACGGCCGTATGATTGTGATCCGAGGCTTCCAGCTTTCCAACTCATACGCCTGCCCGATATCGTCAAGATCAGAGAAATACGTCCTTCGCAAGGCTCTGTCGACTACCTTCCCGTCTTTGGTGTAAATGATGTTTGTTTGCCGCGCCAAGGCTTCGATGAGCTTCCCGTACCCGCTGTTCCCCAGCAGCTTGAACACCTTGGCCAGCAGCGCTTTGCTTTTTTTCCACGTCTCCTGTCCGGCGCGCGTCCGTCACTTGCTCCACGAACAAGGGAAAGATCTTGGCCGTTTGGTAGTCAATCGTCCGATAAACCTTTTTGATAACCGCCCCGTGTTCCACATACCAGAGTAGCAGAGGGGCGTACACCAATAACCTCTGTGCAGACAACGCGCCCACGAGTTTTTTCCCGTCTCCGCGCTTTCTGCCTGTACTCCGCAAGTAATCGAGAATATGTTCCGGAACAACTTCAATCGGCACCACTTTGTTGAAGAAGAACGGGCACATTTCCTCAAACTTTGCGTGCAAGGGCTTCGGAATCTCCACACCTACTTCGGCAAATCCGAACCAGTTTCCTTCTTTGAGCCTGTGCGTTAGCATAGGAGCCGCCTCTGTTTGGTACTCGTCGTCGTAGTGCACGACCCTTTCCTTTCCTTTGAGCATGGTTGAAAGATAGAGGGCGTTGGCGTCGTAACCAAGGATATTTTTGCAAAGACGGGGTTCCGCTATTCGATGAGACCTTTTCCCTGTAACACCAACTTCGTGGTACCTTGTGAAAATGAGACTCGGGCCCCCGACAACAGCTTCTTTCAACATATTATACGCTTCTTTGCCTGGGCTGTAAAGCTCCGCGTTCCGCTCAACAGCTCCCCGGAGCAAGTAATGAGAACTAACGCCTGGGACGCTGACAGCGTCTTTCAGGATGTCGATTCCCTTCTGAGTGTGAAAGGTTCTCATCTTTTCCAGAGCCTCAAGGTCGGGAGCCACATCGAGATTATTGTAGAAACGCAGCCAGTCTGCGAAGGTACGCATGCCGTTTTCTTCGAACAGACGCTGACACCCCTCCCATTCATCTCGCGTGAGAACGTATTCTCTCTTAAGCTTCGAATACCACCCCTCATATTTCGGGAGCCAAGAAAAATCAAGCTTTTTGGGTTTGTCAAACCACTCGCATGGAAACCACGATTTCGCAGTCTTGCATTCGTAGGCTTTCACCCATTTCTCGTAGCTGGTGCCCGGCCCAAGATAGTTGATGATGTCAAGGAAACGGAAGCCCCAAGAGAGCAAGATTTTGTTTCCGTGTTTTGCCACTCTGACTTTTCCGGTTGTGTCAGCAAGGCGGTCTACGAAGTGGTTTTTGATCAGATTCAGATCATAAGTACCAGAGTTGAACCCGACGACAGGAACCTGGTTGCACCATTCCTCGATTTTTTGCCGCTGCACTTTTGGGAGTAGGCCCACGTCTTCTGGCATAAACTCCGCTCTTACTTGGGCCGGGATGTTTTTCCCGCGTCTCTCCAGCTCTTCCATGAACTTGCGGACCAGCTCCGCGGGGTCTCTTTCACAGATGTGGTTGGGCTCTCTTTCAAGGGTGCCATCGATGCTCACCGAGATTGGCACGTGCACGTTCTGGATCGTGAGCGTGGGCGTCGGTTCCTTCCGATGTTTATTGTCGCCGTATGCCTCAAAATCGTACAAAATCGCGTGCGGATAGCTTTTTGTTTGGGTACGCGGTGAATCACCGATTTTCTCAACTTCACATGCCCAAGCCTCAATCACGCGGTAGCCGGCCTTTCGCAGCAATCTTGTGTGTTTCATTGTGGCTTTGAACCGGTCTTCGCGTGTTTGGTCGTTGCGGTCAATTATTTTGTCACGATCATGCGGGTAACATTTTCGACGACTGTGCCAGTGGCAGCCATGATATTGAAATACTGCCTTTGTTCCATGGTTGTATCCATCAACAGGTGCGCGCTCAACCCAATGCTCGCCGCCATGCCCGCACATTGCGTGATGAATGTGAATTTTCCGCCGCTTGGCTTCTTGATTAAGCCACCACATCGATTCTTTAGAAGCTCGGTGGTTTGGATAGAAAGGTTTCTCGAAGGCTGTCTGCGGGGCTTTGACCTTCTCACCCGGGCAATCAATTATCGTCTTACCTTTAGCACACCTTTGGAAATGATGTTGAAGGTCACAACCTTTTGTGAATCTTGCGTAACAATGGGTGCATGCATACGTTTTCGCCAACCTTGCAATATCCTTGATAACGAACGCGTGCCCTCCAAAAATGCCGATTGTCAGAATATTCTTCAACTGAGCTGGTGGGTTTCTTCTAAGGTGCAATACCACTTTGGCATCTTCTACCCTCTTAGGCTCATATACCCGGATGCCGAGCCAATCAGAGAAAGCGGCACCCTGATTCAGATGCCTTTCCACCTTGTCTAATTCATCAAGAGACGTTTTTGGACAGTTGGCCTGCATTGTTTTGAGTTTGAAGAAACTCATTGCGAGACCGCGGGTTGCTGTTGTGCTTCGATCAAGACGCGCTCCTCGGTGCACAGCAATGCAACGCCATAGACACAAGTTATCTTGATAGGTATCCAGCGCCACCATCGACCGGTCATGTGCAAGGTTACGCAGGCAGTCTGGCAAGGGGCCTGTGCCCAACAGCGGTTGACGGTCGAGCACAACCTTCACATCAACATTAAAGAAGCTTACAAACTCCCACTTTTGATATTGTCAGATTCCAGGCGTTTCGTCTCCTGCCCACTCAGCCATTTCTCCGCTGCTGAAAGGTCGTTAATCCAAGGTGAGACTTGGTTAGTGTAGTACACAATGACCGTTCAATCTTCAATGTGGCGCAACTGATAAGAGTAAACGTGCCTGATGTAAAACGCTGTGTGGACGTTCTCTCGAATTTTTGCCATAAAGTTTCGTGTGAGGGTTTTATCGAGATCTTTAATGAAGCGCCATCGAATATAACGCCGCCCTTTTGTTTCTTCACCCTCATGTCTTGCAACATCGTACAGGTCCAGAATCTCATTCTGGTAGTCTGTCACCGTTCGGATGTTCTGTGGAGGAAACGGGATGGAACTCCCTCAGAAGTTCTTGCCTTTTTCTCGTCCTTTTTTGCCGGAGAGGAGCTCTTGGTTGGAAAGGTTTAGGAAGTAAAGGTTTATGTAAACGCTTCTTCGTTTCTTGGGGAATGGGTTCCTCCAGCACGTTCTGAACAATCTTCCGAACAGCAGGTACGTTTTCTGTAAGTAATTGCAATAAAGCCTGCAACGCTTCTGGATCGATTTCCGCAAGTTGTTTTGCCTAAGGTTAAAAGTAACAGGCAAACAGTTCGATAAAATGTTATGCCCATCCGTAATCCAACGCTAAGAACAGCACAGCGAGGAATCCACTGCGTATCTATCGATTCTGTTAAGGGAATTTTAACCGGAACAATCGTTATTGCATGGGGCCCATAATTCCGTGTTTACGCGTATGGGTACTCCAGAAGACGTTAGGGACTTTAAGATACACTACGGCGAGGCGCTACTACGGCTGCAGGAAGTAAACTTTCACACAAGATAAGACACTGCGCATGTCAGTCGGTCGAGTCGGGCCGTAGCGTGAAATCTGACTACCTGAGCTAGGAGGTTTTACCGTAGTGGCTAATACGTGGATTTAATTCGCTGCTCTGTCCTTTTTCTACGAATTTCTCAGCAGTTTCAGAGTTCCAATGCAAAATGTATCCTTTGAAGTCAACTTCAGTCGAATATTTGTTGAGTTTGTCGCTCATACGCTTGTAAATTTTCAGTTGAATTCGTTTGATGAAAGTGTCGGCATGGCGAAGATAAACATTCTTCTTCACCGCGAGGAGCGCAAGTTGTTTAAAGTTAAAAGCTTGCTTTGAGAGTTCAGAGAAGATGCACTTTATCTGGATAAGTATCCGATAATATTTTGCTTCTGTGAGTGCTGGTATCTTTCAGCTTTTAACTCGATATTATTTGAGATATTCGTCTCTTTCAAATTATAAACATTTCATTAATCAAATTCTGAAATTGTTATCGTTTTAGAAAGTGTATAGCATAAGCTTTCGTTCAGAACTAATCTGTTGAACCTACCAAAGCAAACAATAACGATCTTTCTTTAAGCGAAGCCATTGGGCTATAAGAAACTAAATAAAAGTGACCTTCTATTCCTTAGACTGTGCTTCTTTGTAGTTTGTTTTTCTTCTTACACTAAATTTGGCAGATTGCCGAGACGTACTCTCCCCCAGACCTTTCCGGTCATGGTAGCCGTAGTAGCGCCTCGCCGTAGTGTATCTTAGAGTCCCTGTTGCGGGACTAGGAACGGAGCATGCGCTTTTTACTAACGAGTCTCGCTTGTAAGAGGCACAGCGAAAGTGGGTCTCTTACTCCGTACTGGACACAGATGATGTAAAATAATAGAAACAAAAGGCAACAGACAATACTGACCAAAATACAACGAGTCACAAAAGAATGGCTAAACAATGCCTTCTCATGTGTCCGGTACACGGAGTAAGAGCCGAAAGTTGTTTTCTGCGTTTAATTTTTAACAACAACAACCATTTTATTTTGCCAAATTAAATTGAGAAAAAAATTACAGCAGAATAGAAAATTAACTAAAATAGGCAAAAAAACTACTCAGAATAGAAATAAACTAAACGAGCTTAAGGTTGACGTCCACCCGTTTAGAACAAAATACTCGCCTGAGTATTCTGTATTTTGCTGTTGTTCATTACATCGTTCAAACCGCAGCATAGAAAAAGATTGAAAACGCGCTAAAGAGGAAAATTATACGGCCTGAAGTTCCCGTTATTGTATATGTTGCAGTTAATTTTGTTCTTCAGTTAAATTTTATTCTTCCTTTGTTTTAAACTCATTATCATACAACACAATACCCAAAAACAAAGGAAGAATAAAATTAAACTGAAGAAAAACAATTAACTGCAACATATACATGGTATACACGATTCTTCATAAAGCAAGGGAATCGAGCTAATTTCATAAACCGTTTACAAAAGTAATCAATAAGCACTTAATGACAGGCCCCAAGGGTAACAGTTAGATTTGTTTCTTCGAGACCGTCAATGTTACCCGAGGCGGACACTGTCGGGGGCCGAGGAAAAACAAAACTCACTGTTTCCTGCGGGGGCAGTCATTAATGTTTTGTTGTATATAATTACTGACCCTCCTAAAACCCTATTGTTCTCTCTCTCTCTGCATTAAATAATCGAAACGATTTCAGTCTGAGAAGGAAAACATATCCTGTGTAGTAGTCAAAGTTTCTGAGGAAAACGGAGGCGGTCCTTTTTGTTAGCAGGGAAATTATCAGGGGTAATCCTAAACGAGCTAAAACGCGCAAAATTGCAGCGGACGGACTGCACTGCAATATTTTTAATATTGCACTGCAATATTTTTAATATTCCAGCCTCTTTACAGCAATATTATAGTTAGCTAGTTCATACAACTGTTACTTTCACCACATTAATTTTTGGAAGTTCTTGAATGCCATCGTAGTAAATTGTAATCAACACTTAAAGGTTTCATTAAATGAATAGACCGCAACAAAATTGCCATTCCAAGGGCGTTTTAATTATTGCACGCCTCATAATGAAAACTTTCTTACTTATAGGAAATAACAATTTTATGTTAATATTAATTACAATTGACTGATCAAAATCTATATTCTGCCTTTCCTTAAATACCTTTTATACGCGTTTCTGCATTTCATTTTGGTCCAACATCATTGTTCTTTGCCAGCCATTTCAACTTTTGTTTTGGAATCCCTCAATCCCTGCAAGATTTCACTCGCTTTTTGTTTAAGCGTTGATGAAGTACATTTGTACTCTCTAACCCATGATTGGTGACCAGTTGTTTTTACAATAACTTGTTCTGGAACACCACCTTCATACAATCGTGTGGCACAACTTCGCCGAATTGAATGATTTGTAAAATGCCCCTCAAATCCTGCTTTTCGGTGTATGATGTTCTTTACTACATTTCCTAAACTTTCTCTTCCCATTGCTTTATTGTAATACAATACGTTATACGTCCCCTTTGACTTGGGTAAAGCCCGCAAATAAAATGCGTTGTCAATGTTTACTTTTGGCATGCGAGACAAGTATATTTTATTCAACTGAACTGGGCAATGTCCGACCACTTTTGCCAATCGAAGTTACATTTCGCTTACATTTCACTCGTAAGAAAGCTTGAGTGCTACCTAACATTTCATACAAAGTCTTTCCTGGATACTCTTCTCCGTCTTCTCTTCTGATAAATCGGGTCAAGGCGTAATCCAGCTGCTCGCCATACATTTCATCTAGGTTCTCCTTTATCAGTGGCTCCCCACAGGAACTCACTAAAACTGAATTGCCTCATTTCTCTTATACTTCCACTGATCAAAGATTTTCAGCACTCAAGCCCATCTTCTCTCACGCAAAGGGCGTAATTGGGTTTCTGAATCTTTTCTCCTGTGAAGAATAAAAATACAAGGAAACCGTCTGTACGTCGTTTTAAAATAACTGTAATCAAGCAAAGTTAAATTTCGTGCATGTATGTATTGAATTATCTTCAACAACAACAGCATTTTCTGACCTCTGGATCTGCGTTATGAAAAAAGCAGATTCGTTTTCCGAAGAATCCTCCATGAAGCTCAGTACGTGTTGCTCAGTGAAAGACAACGGCTGTGCTTTCCAGCACTAACAACTCGAAGTTGTCGTGATATCGCTGTTATTTCCGGCCTGCGGTTTCAGGCCCAGTATTACCCAGGCCCCTCGTATATATAGAGCTTGTAATCTATTCATCGTGGCAATTTTTCCTTGTACTCGTTTGCTTAGCAGTATTAAACGTGTGTGTGTGTGTGTTATAACGCCTCTGTGTCCATTGGAATCACAACAGAAGTGACCATTTACATAGAGCCATATATACTATATGCAAATGAACATTTCGACATATGCACCAAATTCAGTAACACCATTCACGTAAATACGTGAAATAGGAAAATTCCTCTGACAGACATGGAAAGTAACATCACCTTTATTAAAGTAGTTTTACTTAACCCGTAAAATGACAACTAAACACACACTAGTTTCATTGTTTTCTTTTGTTTAGATTTGACACTAATTGTTACTTGTTGTTTCACGGGTTAAGTACGAATAGGGGAATGAAAAGCATTACGTAGTTTCTACAACTACTACAGAATACATGCAATTACATTGTCCATGTACCGAAACATAATTGTGACCTTTCACGCGAAAACGTACACTAACGGTTTTCCGTTTCCGAACGGTTTTCCGTTTCCAGACCGTTCAGAAGCCGTTCGAAATAAATTTGCATCCGTTCGAACGGCTTGGCTATACCGTTCCAAAAAATTTGCATCCGTTCGAACGGCTTGGTCAGCCGTTCGCTAAAATCGTCAATCCGTTCGAACGGTTTGGGAAACCGTTCGCTAAATTTCTCAATCCGTTCGAACGGTTTCGTTAACCGTTCGCTAAATTTCTCAGTCCGTTCGAACGGTTTGGTCAACCGTTCGCTAAATTTCTCAGGCCGTTCGAACGGTTTAATCAACCGTTCGCAAAATTTCTCAATCCGTTCGAACGGTTTGGTCAACCGTTCGATTAAAAAGTCAATTGCCGTTAGAACGGCTTGGTACAGTTTGGTGATTAGATCGGTGAAATGATCTTTTGATCTTTCCTTTGAAAATTAAACAAAATTCTTATTTTAGGAAGACGAAGTTTTGGGTTTCGACACGCGTCGGCTTTTTGTTTTGAAACCGCCGCAAAGGTACAGCGGAGAAAAAAGATAATTTTACTTTTGTTTGGCACACTTTGGTGGTTCGACCGGTGAAATAGTTCTCATTTAAAGAAGAGTATTTTACTGAAGTTATGTTCTTGCGCCACTTACCAAGAAAAGTCTTATCTTAGAAGACAAAGTTTTGTGTTTCGCACGCGTGTTGCGTTACAGAGCTGTCAAAACATATGCAAATTTGGCAAGATCTACGCGACGTGCGTAATACTTTGATTGTGTGGCTGTTTAAAACAAAAACAAATTGCTGAAATAAAACTGCATGTGGAGCAACTACAGAATACATAGCCACTTCGGTTCGACAAAGCGTTCGAAGGGTTTATTTATGAATTTTATCAAACGGTTCGTCACACCGTTCGAACGACAAGTGTAAATAACAAGTGACTTCGAACGGCTTGGTCAATATTCCAAACAGATAGCCATGAACAACTGAAAGCTCCCTTGAAAAAATGATTTCAAACGGAAACTTCATAAACCGTTCGAACGCTTTGACAAACCGTTCGGTAATTTTCATAAACCGTTCGAACGTTTTCACAAACCGTTCGCAAAATTTCATAAACCGTTCGAACGTTTTGGCAAACCGTTCCGTAAATTTCATAAACCGTTCGAACGTTTTGGTAAACCGTTCACAAAATTTCATAAACCGTTCGAACGTTTTGGCAAACCGTTCAGAAAATTTCATAAACCGTTCGAACGGTTAGCCTGCCCGTTCGGAATACTTAATAACCCGTTTAGCCGTTCGATGAAACCGTTTCGAACGGCTTGGTAAACCGTTCGTAGACCGTTCGATAGCCGTTCGTTTCAGCCGTTTAACGGAAAACCGTTAGTGTACGTTTTCGCGTGAAAGGTCACAATTGTGAAGCGACTGAAATCGTCGATGTAATGCAAAGAGAGAACAATAGGGTTTTGGGTGGGTCAATAATTATAACAGATAATTAGTGAGGTTCACAGCATTATTGGCTGCCTGGAATATGCCCAATAATGCTGTGAACCTCAGAAATTATCTATTAACTCCCTGTCCAACCAAAAAAGGTAAGCGCTTTCTTGTCTTTATTATTCACCCGTACATATTCCCTCGGCTGAAAACGACACGAATTTATTCATTAAAGTTGTTAATTTAATGCAATTTTGCTTGTGCGAATTTCTGTATTTTTCTGTTGGTTCCCAAGTAGGAACAAAGCAATTAATAAAAGGTTAGTGTTTGTACGCAACTTCAAATTGCTTCGCGTTCATACTGTGGTTTCGAGCTGCATGTCCTGATCGCCCTAAAGGGTAGGTCAGTTATATTTGCTCTAAGGAGTTATAGCGGAGCATCCATAGCTATATAATTTGGTTAATCCATCAAGCCAAGAAAATTTGGTTATGACGTCATGTCCGTCCGTACGTCCGTACGTCCGTACGTCCGTACGTCCGTACGTCCGTACGTACGCCCGTACGCACGGATTAGGCCTGGGGACGAGTTTGCCTGTTTGCCTTTGTCCTTGATTTGGAGAGTGATTTGGAGTCCTTCTTACGCAAAACGTGACACAAAGACACATTCGGTTCATTTAGAGTTGAGTTACCTGTCGTAAAAATCTGTGAGAACACTGCATTACTTCAGAGGTTTTTTTCTCATGTTATAAAATGATCTGGACATTTCATTTTAACTTAAACGACGCGATTGTATGAAGAGGCGGCAAAAAATCTGTGGCACAGGTGGCACCTTGTTCGCTTTTTAAGCTGAATGAAAGAGGCGAACAAAGCTGCCGGAAAACATAGATCTTCGTGAATATTTCTTGCTTTATTTACTCATCTACATCATGGAAACGTATGCCAAATGATTTAGGGATAGCCTCTTAGCGTGAACATCCGAAATGTTTGCCAACCTGAATATGATATATCGGACAAGAAATCAAAAACAGCGAGAGTTGAAGAACTGTCTACGGTTCCTGCGGCTGCTTAATTAAGCTGACTTTAAGCCGAACTAAAAGGGAGCTCAGAGCCGGTCAAGTTCAAGAAGTGATGGATAAAAGACTGTCAACAGCTACACCGTAAGAAAGGAAGAGATTGATCTTCGCTGATAATTCATATAATGTATATCTCGATGGAGTTGGAGTTGGAGTAAGCTCACATGGAAAATGGCGTGTTCGTTTCCGATATTTAATATGCTGCTGGTTTGAAAGCTTTGCCCTGCAGAATTTACAAACCTTTTCCAAATGTAAGGTAACAAACATAATTTATACCCTAAGCTGAAGTCTGTTTTTATTGTGAGAATATGTTTATACTTCAGTCATTTATAAACGAATTCGAAGTTGTATCGTTTTTCAGACCTTTCCGTAGGCTTACATATTTATGAATTCCATTATTTCTTAATGCTGCTTTCAAACCTCTTAGCTTTAATCACCTTTGCACATTTTATACAGACGTTGTCTATTAAATGTTTGGTTTCAAATGCTGTGTTTTAGTTTATAGTGGAGTAAACTGTAAAATTCATTTTTGGATTTTCATTTGAAAAGAAAATTAAATTATTGAACTACATGTACTCGGACCAAAAACACGTTTCGCCTTTGCAAAATATTACAAACTACACTTATACTGAGGAAAATCCCGCAAGTCCAAACCAAAACTAGTAAAACTACTCAATGATACTGCACACTAAAATGAATTTAAGCGATTTATTATCCAACTGCTCTATTTTCGCTCGCATTGTTTATTTCAGTGAGTGTATGTTAAATCTCGTACGCGTGATTTAAGATTCGTAAACAATTCTTTACGCCGACGGTTTCGTTGCGTATTACCTGTGCCTGGGTGAGTGAGTTCAGACTTTTTCTACCGCACATTTGCTTACCAGAAACAAAGAAAATTCATGTAGTTGTCTACGTAAAATTCTCTAACGTATTAAGCAACGTGTACGATAAAACAGAATAGTTAATCATGGAACCAAAACAAGACGGCTCAAACTACATTGTTCGCTTGTTAGATAGCGAGCACCACTTCGAAATCACAAACTGTCACAACTCACACAAAAAAACTGGTTTAAAATAACTTGCATAACCGGCTCGCAATGAATTTGCCAGTTTTGTTTTGCAGCCGTGTTTTTCTTTGTTCTGGCGTGAACTCATTTTCTTTAGCCGCGTGTTGACTTTTTTCGCGCTGTTTTTTTTTTTGCCTTGAGTTGATTGTATGGCCTTGACTGTCTTGAAGTAAATCAAAACAAATTTCCTTGCCTTCATCGAGGTCCTTTTTTACACTGATTTGCTCTAGGAGATTTATTCGTGTACAGTAAAAGTTATAAAAAGTTTTTATACTAAAATTTGATATGTGCGCCTCCGTGCATTAGTGGGGAACCCAATAAAGTGCAGGGACATCAAAACACTGTAAGTTCAAGCAAAAAAATAATAAATGGGAGCTCCGCTTTTAGGCCTGCCTAAATCTATATATTACAGTTTTGACTAGCATCACGTGATGCGTTTAACGAAGCGGGTTTTTTTTTACGATATACTAATTCAATTTTTTCCTTCGAAAAAAAAAACATGCTTTTGTTAAACCACAAATATAAACAACACTCTGCCCGATATTATTTGCCTTCCCATATAAATAGTTCCTCAAATGCGACAGCTGTCTTCTATAGTCAATAAACAAACACGTCCTTCATCTCTGCATTGCAAGAGTTTACTTTTAAACTATTCATGTTATTTTCTATAACGCTTTCCATAGTGTTAAAATGGGGCATGAACAAATTATAATTGCTTTTCTAATTACGTAATTTATTGCAACTTACAACAAAAAAACTAAGCTAAATCATTGCAACATATTTATATTTAAAAATTATTCGATTCCACGAGCGCGCGTTGGATATGAGATGGTTGATAGCCAACGAGGCGCGTAGCGCCGTCTATAACGATCTCATATCCAACAAGCGCAAGTAGAATAATTGTTTTATAATAATTGTTTTAGTAACAGGCAAAAGTTCGATAAAATGTTATGCCCATCCGTATTCCAATGCTAAGAACAGCACAGCGAGGAATCCACAGTGTATCTATCGATTCTGCTAAGGGAATAGCTGTTATTGTAGTTCTCAGCGGTTTCAATTCGCTATAATATATTCTTTTGTTAAGAAGGTATGCGAACGAGGTGAAAGGGTCATTCTGACCCTTTCGCAACGTTCGCATACCTTCTTAACAAAATAATATATTATTGCGTGCTCAACTGCAATAACAGCAATTTCAAGCGGAACAATCGTTATTGCAGTATCACTTTCATGTGTTCTTACACAACGGTTATTGTATCGGCCATATTTTATTTTAATTAACATAAGATCAGAGGTATCGTAAATATAAATTGTGTCTCGTTTACCTGTGTATTGGGGGCGGACGACATGCTCGTCTAATTCGCACTGCTTCCTTTCCTTTGCAGCACGGGAATATTCCAGCTGGCCGAAATGTCCGAAAATAAAAATATGTATACAGTATAAAACAGAACTGAAATGAATCATTGATGTAGGCTGCTACGGCCTCAATTTTTCTGAAATTTCTATTTGGGGTTAAAGGATTGAAAGTACTGGCTTGTACGCTTGATTTTATGTTTTTCTGACTTTATCTCAATATTTTTCGGGCGACTTCAATTTTTCTGCGCTGCGTACATTGTTTTACCGCAAGTGCCAGACGAGATCAGACGAGTGGTGCCAAACGTCCGCCAATGCGTCGCATACAGGTAAACAAGCCACTATTTTCGATTCCTCCGATCAGTCTAAGTGAAAATATCCGGGTAGATCTTAAAATATATTTCTTTCTATGACATCCGAAATAGATTCCCCGACTTTTTTGTGGTTCTGTAATGTGAATTGAAATAAACTCCGTGTAAGAACACACGAAAGTGACTCCGAAGTTACTGTTCGCTGATTGGGCAAAACAATACAAAGGATTTCTTTTTTGCTCAATCAGGAGCCAGCGTTCGCAGAGTCGCTTGGAAATGGTCTGGAGAGACTCGTTTCCCAGGGGCTCTTATACGTTTTGTAGAAAACTTTCGCCGCTACGATTTCTATCAGGTTTAAATCGTTTTGCCCCGACTAACTGCCCCTGGGTCTCCGAGGTTGTTGGGGAGTATAACAAAGCGTTTTTTTCTACGATATGCTGATTCATTTTTTCCCTCAAAAAGAGACATGCTTTGGAAACCGCAAATATGAGCAACTCACAACCCGATATTATTTACTTTCCCACATAAATAGTTCTTCAAATGCGACAGCTGTCTTCTATACTCAACATACAAACACATTCTTCATCGCTGCATTGCAAGAATTTACTTTCTATTCTTGTAATTTTCTATAACGCTTTCCATAGTGTTATGATGGGGTGGGGACAAATTATAATTGCTTTTCAATTACGTAACTTATTGCAACTTGTAACAAAACACTAAATTAAATCATTTCAACATTCTTAAATATTACAATAAGCAATAGACTTAAATATTTTTTTCTTATTTTTCTCAAAATGTCTTTGTTCTTTGTTTCTATATCTTTCTTGCTGGACAAAACAGTGGGTAAGTAAACAAACCACTCTTTATCTTGTCATTTACTCGTCGCTAGTCGTGTCATTTCCTGTAATGTTCCCCATAGTTTTGACTTTGGTTAGCTAGCGCTGAAAAAAACACTTTGGCGTTGTAGAATAAAATGTTATGACCATCTATAGTCCAACGCTAAGATCGGTACAGCGAGGAATCCACTGCGTATCATTCGATTCTGCTTAGGGAATTTCAACCGGAGCAATCTTCATTGAATAGCGCCCATAATTAGGCGTTTACGCGTATGGGAGCCCCATAAGACATGTGGGACTAGGAACAGAGCATTTTTATTTTCACTAACGAGCCTCGCTTGTAAGAGGCACAGCGAAGGTACGTGGTTTTCTGCGTTTAATTTTTAACGTTGACGTCCACCCGTTTAGAACAAAATACTGACCTGAATATTATGTATTTTGCTGTTCTCTGGTGTTATTCATTACATCGTTCAAACCGCAGCAGAGTAAAAGATTGAAAACGTGTTAGAGAGGAAAATTATACGGCCTGAAGTTCCCGTTATTGTATGCATGGCATACACGATTCTTCATAAAGCACAAGAATCGAACTAATTTCACAAATCGTTCGCATAAGTGGTCAAAAAACACCTAATGACTGGCCCCAAGAGAAACGACTAGCTTTGTTTCTCCGAGACCGTCATTGCCGAGGTCCGAGGAAAAACAACCCTCACTGTTTCCCGAGGGGACAGTCATTAAGTGTTTTGGTTATATCTTTCCCCTCATCCAACTGAAAACAAAGAACTAAGTTACATCTTTGTAATATATTTATATAACACAATAAGTAATATATTTAAATATTTTTTTCTCAAAATGTCCGTGTTCTTTGCTTTTGCATTTTCCTTGCTGGACAATACAGGCGGTAAGTAAACAACGCACTCTATATCTTGTCATTTACTCGTCCCTAGTCGTGTCATTTCCTGTAATGCTCGTCATAGTTATGACTATGGTTAGCTGAAAAACCAATTTGGCGTTGTAGTTAAAGGCAAATATTTTAATAAAATGTTATGCCCGTCTACAGTCAAACGCCAAGATCAGCGGGTCGCCCACTACCTCTCGGAACGAGCTTCTTCATTGGTGTGTAAAACAATAGATAACAGGTCATAACAATGCTCCTAGCCCTGAATAACGATAGAGGTAGTGTTTCCAGGGGGGCGAATGAAAATAGAGGTTCCAGAGAGGTAGTGTCTTACTGAGATCAGCACAGCGAGGAATCCACTGCGTATCAATCGATTCTGCTTAGGGAATTCAACCGGAGCAATCTTCATCGAATAGCGCCCATAATTAAGGGTTTACGCGTATGGGGGCCCCATAAGATATGTGAGACTAGGAACGGAGCATGTGCTTTTTCCTACCGAGTCTCGCGTTTAAAAGGCACAGCGAAGATGATTTTCTGCGTTTAATTTTTAACGTTGACGTCCACCCATTTAGAACAAAATGCTGACCTGAATATTATGTATTTTGCTGTTATGTGTTGTTGTTCATGACATCGTTCAAACCACAGCATAGAAAAAAAGATTGAAAACGTGTTAGTGGGGAAAATTATACGGTACGGCCTGAAGTCCCCGTTATTGTATGGATGGTATACACGATTCTTCATAAAGCACAGGAATCGAACTAATTTCACAAACCGTTTACATAAGTGGTCAAAAAACACTTAATGACTGGCCCCAAGAGAAACGACTAGTTTTGTTTCTCCGAGACCGTCATTGCCGAGGTCCGAGGAAAAACAACCTTCACTGTTTCCCGAGGGGACAGTCATTAACTGTTTTGGTTATATATTCTCCCTCTTCCAACTGAAAACAAAGAACTAAGTTAAATCTTTGTAATTATTTATAGAACACAAAAAATAATAGATTTAAATATTTTTTTCCTCAAAATGTCTGTATTCTTTGCTTTTGCATTTTCCTTGCTGGGCAATACAGTCGGTAAGTAAACAACGCACTCCATATCTTGTCATTTACTCGCCCCTAGTCTTGTCATTTTCTGTAATGCTTCCTATAGTTATAACTTAGGATAAGTAAGAAGCCTTTTTTATTGAAATATATCACATAGCTTTGTTAAGGAAAAATATATATTCTAAGTTAAATCTTTCACACATTAATACAACACAATGAGTTTTAGACTTCATTTTTCTTTCTTCTTTGTTTTTGCACACACCCTCTTCTTTGTTGGCTGACATTCATCCCTGTCCTGTTTAACAGTTCTTTGACTAGATATTATGAAGGTGATAATTATTGGAGAAAAACTGAATCGAATTGAAACTTAGTAGAGTACACAAGGCTGCTTATCTTACTGTTGTAAAAATCTGTTCAGATGTTATGGTATGTTATAATAACACAGCTTTGCACGTTTTATAAATAAATTTCCTGTTTTGTAAGAAATAAAGCTGGCATAAATTGCAGTTTCCACGACACCGCATTTTACAACCACTCACTATATTGATGGTTTATATCTGTGTTGTTTTCTCATCTCTCAGTATTCAGCAGGGTCTCCGATATGAAAGAAAAACAAAAACAAAAAACAAAAAACAAGACAAAATGAAGCTTAAGAACCGTTCACTGAGAAAGTGAAGCAAACTTGGAAATGAAAATATTTAACCCCCCTTCATTTTTTGTGTGGAGGTAGGCTACCTGGGGGAATGAACAAAAACGACCATATTTTGATTGGCAGATGTATTGTTTCCATGGTAACCGCACTTAGTCACGCAAGCCTCAGGTTCATGTTTTGAGCTAAAATTTGACTCTCAAAAAGTAAAAATATACGAGGCTAGTTCTCGGGTAAATGTAAACCAAATCAAATGAAATTCCAGCAGAAAGTAGAGTCATTCTTCTAGTTTATAAAAATTATTGTA
Organism: Meandrina meandrites; assembly: GCA_963693305.1. Classification (NCBI taxonomy): domain Eukaryota; kingdom Metazoa; phylum Cnidaria; class Anthozoa; order Scleractinia; family Meandrinidae; genus Meandrina; species Meandrina meandrites. The sequence goes on from OY855914.1 coordinate 16,581,013, forward strand.
AAAGTATTTTGAGATTTATGAACAAGGAAAAAATTGACGCTGTGTAATAAAGCCTGTCGGCCATTTGGACAAGCGGCAAAATCAAGCAAAACCAATTTCGCTATTTTTCCCAAAGTACTCACTTTCTTGAAACCAAATTAGCAGCAGAGCTAATATGGATAATGTAGTTTCGAAATATCATAACATCTTTTTGGGGAACGTTATATTTTGTCCATAGGCATTCAAGACATACAAGGCAAATTGCAACAAATTGCTAGATTGGCCATTTTGAGGGCCTCGCTATTTGGCCTAAAAAGGCTTAAGAGAGATGAATTCAGCTTGACAATAATTTTATATCACCTGGTCTGTTACGTAAATGTGATTAATAACGTTTTGGTTGGCGAATTTGGTGAAGTTTAAATTAATACAAAAGCCTACCTTGCAAGTTTTGGCAATTTCTTCAAGACGATTTGTTGTCTGAGACTCGCCTTCGCTCCCTCCAATTTCTTGACCAAATTAAGCACAGACACTAGCAGAAAGGCCAAATCTAACAGTTTCCCACATCAAAATCCATTTTCCTGCGTTCCAGACCACAAATGATGATACATTAATCCGCATACTTTATAAACAACAGTTCGCCGCCATGTCAAAACACATCCGTAACTTTGTGATTTCTTCCGTCGAGTGCCAAACCTCTTTAGTACAATTCATCCGGAAAGGTAGATAAATGAACTCTGCATTAAGCAAATGCATGCCTGTGAACATTACAGAGTAATGTCAGTGATGCATTTGGCAGAAATCGAGTCGCGCGTTCGAAAGTCAGAATGTTGAATAAACGAACACACCGGAAGTTCGGGAGACGGGACTGCTGACCGGATGTAACACAATACAAATGGTGTAGGTGTAAATTCTTTTAGGACATCTCATGGTTCTTTTGGTATTAAAGGTGGAAGGTTTTACGATGAAAATGCAACATCAAAAATATAACTACTAGGTATATTCTTACCACAGAAGTTTAAGTTTCATTTTACCGGCGATGAGTGTTTTCTGCATCTTTCGCAGGCACAGCATAGCATCGGTCAGAAACAGGCAGATTTCACATCACCGTAATTGTCCTCGTCAAATAAAGGCTACGCCGTTATATGTGGCTAGTAAAAATGTTTCCGCAGATGTTCATCAGTGCCTTGACGTTAACAGGCTCACAAAAAGCGCAACACCCAGTGTGAGAATGCAAATAAGAATGAATAGCTAAATAATGGAAAACACCATTTTTTCTTTATTTAATAATCAGCACGGAAAAGAATCAGAAGGCACTGATGAACATCTGCGGAAACATTTTTACTAGAATTTCTTGATATTAATCCCAAGGAGGCACGTCTGACGTCTCAGTGTCCCAGCAGCAAACACCAAGCTAATAGCCAAGGAAAAACTACATTTTCAAAGTACATCCGGTCAGCAGTCTTGATTATACTCGCATTTCCGGTGTACAATCTTCAAGGTTGTCGACTTAGCTTCACTTTCCAGACTTTCTATGCGTAGCGCGTCTCAATGTCCCAGCGGCAAACACCAAGCTAATAATTTGAAGGGTGCCAACCCAGTAGGTTTACACACCTGGGGTTAACACGATTTATCTCATTCTATTAGATATGAGGAGAAGCCGTAATGGAAAATCGGTAAGGTTAAATGCGATAAGTATTCTATCCTGCACAGACGAGTTATTTTATTATATTATTATTGTTGTTGTTTGGGATTTAGCCACATATAACGGCGTAGCCTTTATTTGACGAGGACAATTACGGTGATGTGAAATCTGCCTGTTTCTGACCGATGCTATGCTGTGCCTGCGAAAGATGCAGAAAACACTCATCGCCGGTAAAATGAAACTTAAACTTCTGTGGTAAGAATATACCTAGTAGTTATATTTTTGATGTTGCATTTTCATCGTAAAACCTTCCACCTTTAATACCAAAAGAACCATGAGATGTCCTAAAAGAATTTACACCTACACCATTTGTATTGTGTTACATCCGGTCAGCAGTCCCGTCTCCCGAACTTCCGGTGTGTTCGTTTATTCAACATTCTGACTTTCGAACGCGCGACTCGATTTCTGCCAAATGCATCACTGACATTACTCTGTAATGTTCACAGGCATGCATTTGCTTAATGCAGAGTTCATTTATCTACCTTTCCGGATGAATTGTACTAAAGAGGTTTGGCACTCGACGGAAGAAATCACAAAGTTACGGATGTGTTTTGACATGGCGGCGAACTGCCTTTCTGCTAGTGTCTGTGCTTAATTTGGTCAAGAAATTGGAGGGAGCGAAGGCGAGTCTCAGACAACAAATCGTCTTGAAGAAATTGCCAAAACTTGCAAGGTAGGCTTTTGTATTAATTTAAACTTCACCAAATTCGCCAACCAAAACGTTATTAATCACATTTACGTAACAGACCAGGTGATATAAAATTATTGTCAAGCTGAATTCATCTCTCTTAAGCCTTTTTAGGCCAAATAGCGAGGCCCTCAAAATGGCCAATCTTGCAATTTGTTTCAATTTGCCTTGTATGTCTTGAATGCCTATGGACAAAATATAACGTTCCCCCAAAAAGATGTTATGATATTTCGAAACTGCATTATCCATATTAGCTCTGCTGCTAATTTGGTTTCAAGAAAGTGAGTACTTTGGGAAAAATAGCGAAATTGGTTTTGCTTTTTTGCCGCTTGTCCAAATGGCCGACAGGCTTTATTACACAGCGTCAATTTTTTCCTTGTTCATAAACCTCAAACTACTTTTACAATAATTTTTATAAACTAGAAGAATGACTCTACGTTCTGCTGGAATTCCATTTGATTTGGTTTACATTTACCCGAGAACTAGCCTCGTATATTTTTACTTTTTGAGAGTCGAATTTTAGCTCAAAACATGAACCTGAGGCTTGCGTGACTAAGTGCGGTTACCATGGAAACAATACATCTGCCAATCAAAATATGGTCGTTTTTGTTCATTCCCCCAGGTAGCCTACCTCCACACAAAAAATGAAGGGGGGTTAAATATTTGCATTTCCAAGTTTGCTTCACTTTCTCAGAGAACGGTTCTTAAGCAGTGGACAGAAAAAAAAAAAAAATAATAATAACACTCCAAATTCAAATTCGATCTCCATGCGCGTACTCTTTCTAACAAGCTCACTGAGAGTTTTACCGTTTTACGTGGATAAACAAATGACACTTAAACTTCTTTTCTTTTTTCTTTTATACATTTGAATTGTTCAGAAATTTCGCTGGTTTGACTGTTATTCCGTTCATTTTATGAAATCGTAGTTGAGGAGTAACGAAGAGTTTTGGCGACATTCGCAATGCGACTTAAGTTTCGTCCGTTCGCATTACTTTTGCACTTTTTTTATAAATGTCATATGATAACATATGTGCTTTTCCCTTTAGTCGGACAATTGTTTGAGCTTTCCCGAGCGATACAGATTTTTGTACATTTTTTTTTTCATAAATAGGTGTGAACCGCTTATATGAGAAATCGAAATGTTGGGTCGGTGAGGGGCCGGGTGATCCTTGGTGTAGGATTACCCACTTTGAAGGTGGGGTGAGCCGAACGTCGAATGTAAACTCTCTGTCTATTATATAGACTCTTGGTTTTAGGCAATCGTAACTTGATAAAAAAAACATGAAACAAACAGCGGTAATAAACATTGTGAAAAATCGCATTTTACTAACTTGACGTTTCGTATGCTATGCAACATACATTTTCAAAAGTATGACCGTTACAAAATTTTAACGACTATTATATATTGTTATGAAAACGGTCTGGAACCTAGACTGAGACAATTGATCTACAGCAGTAACTTAATATTATCGCTTAAGGTAATAGAGCAACAACCTCTCACTGCCAACGTTGGCATTTAATGAAGGTTGTAGCTCTTGAATGAATAAGGTCTCTTTAATTTTGCAATGTAGGTCAGTTTTGCCGGACGCTGGAATGTCAAAATGATCCCATTTGATGTTATGGCCCGTGGTAATGATATGATCATTTTAGTCGTTAAAATTTTGTAACGGTGCTACTTTTGAAAATGTTTGTTGCATAGCATACGAAACGTCAAGTTAGTAAAATGCGATTTTTCTCTGTCTATTGTTAACTTACCTGTCAGATTTTTTTGACTCGGCTCACAGGGACAACTTTTTAAAAATTAAACGCTCGGTTAAAAGATGGCTATAAGCATGCACAAAACAACAATTTAGGACGCCTTGTGTCAACAAACCATTCGAAAATCAAGACTCGTTTATTTATTTCAGTCGATCGCTTGTTACACTGTCACCGTCGCCGCACACGCAGTGTTCAGTCTTTTCAAGGGATTTCAGATTTTCGTTGTACTGGATTGAACTTTAATTTTTTTAGGGACGGCTATAGAACTGTTTTAGTATATACTAAAACAATTATTCGCCACAGTAACATAGAAAAACGGTGAATATGTTTATCTCCATTTTTCTCCTTCGGCGAACAACTGTTAAATTATGTAATGCGATAGTTATTACGATATGTAACGTTATTAGCGGAGCTCCTAAGCGGGCCGAAGGGCCCAGAGCGGAGCCCCATAGGTTTCATGCGAACGTGGAAAATTTGTAAAACCATGCGTTTGAGTTTTCATGGTCATCGTGGCAAGCGGCATGGCTCGCGGGCGCGTGCGCTCTACATACGTACATACGTACGAAGTTGCCCAAACTGGCGGCCATATCCAGAAAAAGCTTTCACCGCTGTCAAACGTCTGAGGCTGTTTTTATTTTCTTACTTCGAGAGAAGTCTTTCACGTTAACGGGGAAGCATCAGTAAGGATATGTAATATAGCTGCTGAGTACAAATATATTTTTAGTTCTCTCAAACGAGATTCTTTACTTTCAAAATGCTCCGCACCCGAACAAAATTGCTTTGGCAATGGCTCCGTCAGTCCGCATTTCGCCGTTTTCAAACACTTTTAGTAAACTTACAAAAAATTTACTAAATCAGGATAAAACTTGTTAAGTACTAAACTTTGAACTGTAAAAATGAAAACTTTATCTTTGAAGTAGTTTTCTTGTTTTTTTTTTTTTACGTTTTACCGCGTTGCCCTTGACCTGGGCAGGCCTCTTACATGTTTCATCCTCCTTTCGTTCAAAAATACATATCGTAGAAGTTTGTAGAACACTGCACTTTTTTTTTCATGTTGAAAATCGACTAGGGATATTTCATTTCGCCTTAAGTCTTCGTGAATATTTCTTGCTCTATTTATTCATCTACTGACATCATGGAAACTTGTGCCAAATGATCTAGGACAACCTCGTAACGGGAAGATCCGAAATAATTGCAGACTTGAACATTACATATCGGACTAAAAGTCAAAAAGAGCGATGACCAGGGTTTGACCTGCGGCTGAGCATGGCTGAAAATCACTGAATTGAGCTCAAATAAAAGTGAACTCAGAGCTGATCAAGTTCACTGAAGTGAAGGATAAAAGACTGTTAAAGGCTACACCGATGGAAAGAAAGAAATTGATCTTCGCTGATAATTTATATAAATTATGCGCGGTGGTGTTGGAGTAAGCTTACAACGAAACTGCCGTGTTCGTCTCTGATATTTTTATTGGGCTGGTTTTGAAGCTTTGCCCTGCAGAATTTACAAGCCTTCTCCAATAATAAGGTAACAAACGTAAATGTGTGCACTAAGAATAAGCCCAATTTTATATTGAGAGAATTATACTTCATTTTTGAAGTTGTGTCGGTTTTCAGATCTTCCCGTAAATATTTATCAAACGTGTTCATGTTTGTACATTTTATACAGACATTGTTCATTAAATATTTCGTTTAGACGAACTATTTTCTGTTTTAGTTAGTGGAGTTAACTGTGATATTCATAATGGGATTTTAAAAACTAATTTTTAACATCAAAATCACGATTTCGGCTCGCTTGCATTTGTTTTGTTTCTCTTATCACTGCTGGTCAGTGAGCGTGTTGAAATATCTTAGATGCGTAAATGAATATTTCGCCAGTTTCGTTGCGAGTTACCTGTGCTTGGCCAAGTGAGTTCAGGCTTCACCTAACGCATATTTACTTACCAGAAATAAAGAAAATTCATTCAGTTCTCTACATAAAATTCTCCTAGGTATTTATAATAATAATAAGAACTTTATTTAAGTGTCAGGGTAGGTATTTAGCTTACAGAAGCTAATTGGGGACACTACTACATTACAATATATTAAGATTTAAAATATACAGTTAAGAATACGAATTAAGAATTATATGGGTACACTAGGCTACTTTACAATATATTAAAATTTACAGTGTACGATAATTTACTATATTAAAAGCGATAATTTACTATGTTGAAAATTAGGATGGATAAATAAGAATGAATAATTTTAAAAAAAACTGTTTCTAAAATTACAAATACAATATAATACAAGAGAGAAATAAAAATTGATATTTAAGTGAGTAGTTCAAGAATTAAGAAGTACATATGAGTCAGTTTGAACACGCATCCTCGATTAGAGCACTGAGGTCTTTGTTTCTAATATTCTTTCTAAAGTTACCGATGGTCAGTCTATTTTTGCCATGCGCCCAGTTTTGACAAAAGGTAAGGACCAAGGTATCTAATGGAGTGTTTTCCATAACGGACTGAAGAGAAACGAGGCAGGTCGAAGTCATCGTTTCTAAGAGAATAGCCCTTGTTCGAATTTGTAATATATACATTTAGGCAGGCCTAAAAGCGGAGCTCCCATGCATTTATCTTTTTTTTGCTCGAGTAAATTACAGTGTTACCAAATAAGAAACCATACTATATTTCTTAGCTTATACGGTGGCCCATATAGGTACAAAAAACCTCTCATGATTTTGTTGACGAAAGCGACGTCAATATATTTCGTGGTTAACCCGTATAAATTTTCCTGCCTTTAGTGACAGGTTCTAAAATTGAAATTGACGAGTGCACTTTATTGGGTTCCTCACGTATGCACGTAGGTGCAAAACAAATCTTAGTCAAACTTTTTACAACGTTTACTGTACACTAATTCGTAATACACCTCTAGGACCTCTATGAGTTATTCAATGTAAAAAGAACCTTGACCTTGTTTTTATTACTACAAAACCATCAGAGCAAGAAAATCAACTCAAGGCAAAAACAGAAAACAAAGTGAACTCGCTGCTTAACACAGTAAACAAAATGAACTCACGGCACGGCAAACTGAGAAAATCACGGCGGCAAAACAAACTCTGCAAATTGATGGTGCCGGTTATGTAAGTCATTTTAAAGCAGTTTTTGTGTAAGAATTGTGGCAGTTTGTGATTTGGAAACTGGTGCACGCTAACTTAGAATAAGCTTACAATGTTGTTTTGACTGTTTTGAACTGTCTTCCTTTTCGTTGCGGTTTGGTTGCATGATTTACTAATTCTGTTTCATCGTACGCGTTGCTATTAAAATGCCTAAGAGAATTTTATGTAGAGAACTGAATGAATTTTCTTCATTTCTGGTAAGTAAATATGCGGTAGGTTAAGTCTGAACCCACTCAGCCTAGCACAGGTAACTCGAAACGAAACCGGCAAATTCAACACACTCACTAATAAGCAGAGATAAGAGAAACAAAACAAATGCAAGCGAGCCGAAATCGTGATTTTGATCTGTGAAGCTAAATAATTTGTTTTCAAAATCCAATAATGAACATCACAGTTAACTCCACTAACTAAAACTGAAAATAATTAGTCTAAACAAAATATTTACTAAACAAAATAAATGTGTAAAATGTACAAACATGAACAGGCTTGATAAATATTTACGTGAAGATCTGAAAACCTACACAACTTCAAATTCATTCATTAATGAAATATATAAATTCTCTCAATATAAAATTAGGCTTATGCTTAGTGCATACATTTACGTTTGTTACCTCATTATTGAAGAAGGCTTATAAATTCTGTAGGGCAAAGCTTTCAAACCAGCCCAATAATATCGGACACGAACACGGCAGTCTCGTTGCAAGCTTAGTCCAACACCAGCGACATATTCATTATATGAATTATCACCGAACAACAATTTCTTCCTTTCCATCGGTGTAGCCTTTAACAGTCTTTTATCCTTCACTTCAGTGAACTTGATCGGCTCTGAATTCACTTTTGTTTGAGCTCAATTCAGTGATATTCAGCCTTGCTCAGCCGCAGGTCGAACCCTGGACATCGCGCTCTTTTTGACTTGTTATCCAGTATATCATGTTCAAATCGGCAATTATTTCGGATCTTCCCGTTAAGAGGTTGTCCTAAATCATTTGGCATAAGTTTCCATGATGTGCATGAGTAAATAAAGTGAGAAATACTCGCGAAAATTGATGTTCGCCAGCAGCTTTCTTCGCATCTTTCATTCAGCTTTAAAGGTGAATAGCGTACAAAAGATTTACCGCCTTTTCGAACAATCGCTTCGTTTAAGTTGAAATGAAATGTCCAGATCATTTATTTAACATGTGAAAAAAACTAAACTAAATACTGTATTTCTAAAATAGATTTAGCTAAGCCTAAAAGCAGAGCTTGCGGGTTATTTACCTTGCCCTTTACTTAAATCTGAATTTACGCGATGATAAAATTATCAGGCTAAGTAAAAACTGAATACTTCCAAAAAAGACGTCCCCTCGAATAGCTCTACGCCTGAGCCCGCGATATGGTCATGTGATACTGGTCAGCGGATACCTTGTTTTGACAGCTGTCAATTGACCATGACATGGAAGTTCAATATCAAAGATTTAACGGTAACCAAAGCGGTAATTGTTCTGTGACTCCCCTCCCCCTCCCCCAGAGTCTGCACGGACGGACGGACGGACGGACGGACGGTCACGTGATTACCAAATTTTCTCGGCTTGGTGGTTTACCAAATTTTCTTACCCATGGTGCTCCGCTGGCGCGCTTCGCGCGCTGGAGCTCCGCTAAAAAGTTCCATTATGTAGTCAGGTACAAGGCCGTTTTTCACTTTGAACATTAGGATCGCGATATCCTGAAGACGTCTATTGTGAAGGGAGGGTAGCTTTGCACGGCCAAGAAGAGCATCGTAGGTGTCTGTCTTGGAGTTGAAGACGATTCTTAGCGCGCGTTCTCGTACTCTTTCAAGCTTGCGCCTGTCAGAAGCTTTGCAAAAGTGCCAATCTGTGTGGCAGTATGTTAAATTTGGGATTATTGCAGTTAGATATAAGTGGAGCTTAGTCTCGCATGAAATGAGATTACGAAGTCTTGCTAACACACCCACTTTTTGGCTGGCCTTCTTGAATATGTCGCTGACATGATCGCTGAAGGAGAGTTCGTCATCCATTTTTATTCCAAGTATCTTCAGGCTCCTCGTCGCTCTAATTTGTTGATCGTCAATTGTCAAGGTACACGTGTCCTTTGCATTCTTGTCACCCCGTTGAGGTGCCATGACTAGAATTTGGTATTTGTTCGGATTAGCTTGGAGAAGGTTGGCCTTGTACCATTGTGATACAATTTTTGTTTCATTCTTGAGGGAGGAAGCTACAGATTCGATGCGTGTTCCATTGAAATATACCTGGTGGTCGTCAGCGTACATAAACAAATTGGTGGTATGCACGTTTAGGGATAAATCGTTTTGGAACAGGTTCCAGAGCAACGGCCCAAACGATGAACCTTGAGGACAGCCCCTTGACTGGTCTTTCCAGGAACTAGTCACACCATTAATTTTGACTCGATTTTTTCTTTCTTGAAAATAGGAACGCATAAGCTCTAGAGATGTGTGAGAGAACCCATACGCCTCAAGTTTCTTTATCATGAGAGCATGATGTAGAGAGTCGAAAGCCTTGCTCATGTCCGTTGACAAGACTGCCACGCATTCCTTGTTGTCCATTGCTTTTTTCCAGTCCTTTGTCACACGTATGAGATTGGTCTCGCAGGAATGCATTTTCCTGTAGGCTGACATTTTGCCATACATCTCTGAGTCAGTCTTATCACTGATTTGCTTACTGAGCTTACTTTGTCTACGTTTTTAAGGCTCCTGAAAGACACGGTCTTACGCCTGTGCTAATATATTGATTGTGTTATGATTCCATAAATGAGATGGTGGTCACTGATCTCAGGATTAATTGCCCCGCATCGCTTGAAAAGTTGAGGTTTGTTTGTCAGTATCACATCCAGTAACGTCTCAGACGTGGGCGTAACCCTAGTTGGTTTGGTAATCAGACATTGCAGATCGTGCACTTCCTCAAGGTCTAACAATACTTTTCCCTCTATGCGGTCTGGTCGCAGCCTATCCATATTTAGATCACCCGTGATGACAATCGCCTGCTTCTTTAAGGAGGCCCACATGCAGATATCGTTCAGTTCTTCAGCTACCGCTACAAAATATTGGTGGTTTACTTGCTTGACTTTCGGAGGCCGATACATTCCGATGAATAGTATGTCGAGATTTCCCAGTCTGACCTCAACAGCTAGGGCTTCAAAAGTCTTATACGTCTTAGGTAGCTTCAACTCTTTCGAGGGTATAGTGGAGTGAAAGTAAGCCAGAAGCCCGCAACCTCCTTTTTTCCTTTCACGACGATACATGTAGTATCCTGGTAAATTGAATTGGTCATTCGGATACGACCCGTCGATTTTGGTTTTCTGAAATGAAGACAATGTGTGGTTTCGCTTCGTCACTGATACTCTTCAGTTCTTCAAATTTGTTCTGCAGGCTATTAATATTTAGGTGAATAAGAAGAACCTCGCTTGGTTTCTCTTTTCTCCTACTAATGAACTTATTGAACTCCGAGGTGTTATCTTCGTTATCGATATCGCAAATGTCAGCCATTTGTTGATTTGCACATTTTATTTCCTTCGAAGCTTCCAGAATTCGGTCAATAGAGTCCATTTCTTCGGAGAAGAATGAGTCACTAAGTCTCGGCAGTGAGCACATTGGACATGTCCAGTCTAGATTAGGTTGGTCGAGGTAGAACTTGAAAGAAAGCGTTGACATATGAAGGCATTTGGCGTGGAACCAATGTTTACATTCGGAACACAAAATGGCATTCTGATTGTTTCGAACACTTTTGTTGCATTCTTTACAAGGATATTTAATCGGGCCAGGGTTTGGTTGAATATCGCCACACAACTTGAGCCGTTGGGGGTTGAACCTACAACGTTGGTCTGTGGAGTGTGGTGTCGAAGACAAAGCGAAAGATCGCCCACGACAGCGAAGTCTTCTTCTGGCGCTTGAAAGACAAACGCAACGCGTACGATAAAACAATCATCTAACCAAACCGCAACAAAAGGAAGACAGTTCAAAACAGTTAAAACAACATTGTAAGCTTATTCTAAGTTAGCGTGCACCACTTCCCAAATCACAAACTGCCACAATTCTTACACAAAAACTTCCTTAAAATGACTTACATAACCGGCACCATCAATTTACAGAGTTTGTTTTGCCGCCGTGATTTTCTCAGTTTGCCGTGGCGTGACTTCATTTTGTTTACTGTGTTTAGCAGCGAGTTCACTTCGTTTTCTGCTTTTGCCTTGAGTTGATTTTCTTGCCCTGATAGTTTTGTAGTAATCAAAACAAGGTGAAGATTCTTTTTACATTGAATAACTCATAAAGGTCCTAGATGTGTATTATTAAATAGTGTACAGTCAACATTGTAAAAAGTTTTACAAAGATTTGTTTTGCGCCTACGTGCGTACGCGAGGAACCCAAAATTCAGACGGGTTAACCACAATATATTTGCGTCACTTTCGTCAACAAAACCATGAGAGGTTTTTAAGATATTAAGTTCAACCATGAGCGATTAAAATTTATTTTATACCTATATGGGTCACCGTATAAAGGTTAGAAATATAGTGTTTACTTATTTGGCAACTCTGTAATTAACTTGAGCAAAAAAAAAAAAAATGGGAGCTCCGCTTTTAGGCCTGCCTAAATATATATATTAGAATACTCAATATTGATTGGCTCTGTTGTTCTGAAATGACTGTAGGTCATTCAGTGTATTTTCAGTATTTAACAGAAAAAAAAAATAGAATAAAATAAAGAATCTAACAAGCCATTATTTCTCCTTAAAATTGACCTTACTTCTTATTACTCTTTTCTCTTTATAAACAATCGCTTATGGACAAATCAGGGACGGGTAAGAATAACTACATTTTCATGTAGACAAGCTTATCAAGAAATTAGTGCGGCTTCACACGAATATTAACAGTATAGGATTAACTATAAAACAGAAGAAAAAATTTATAACTGCACAAAATAAGAGCCAGAATCTGTGCTAGGTGTATATATGTAGTTCAAACAACCATTTGCTAGGAGCCTCACTATGTCTTCCAAATCAGAATACGCATATGTAAAAATAATTGTCTTCACGTGTTATTGCCCTATATTTTATATATATTTTTTATTAATCTACTTATTTTATGTCATTTCATTTTGTCTCCTCCATCTGCTTCGATTACCGGGCAATATAGGTCGTAAGTAGCCCTTTATTTTTATTTTTTCAACTTTGTTAACTGGAATTTATTTAAGAAAGAAAGAAGAGAAGCTGCTCTTTTTTCATATATATACCACTTTTCTGGCGTCCGCCTTTCCGATTGTCGGGGTAGCTTGTAACCAACGGTAAGCGACCACTTGACACTTACCATATCAGAGTACACAAGACAATTCAAGCCGAAAATAAACACAACAAACTTCATTTAGCTTTAACAGCACTCTTATTTGTCCTTGGACATTATCTGTCCCTGGAAGTTCACAGTTTTCTTCGAGATTCGCTCGCGGAAAACTATTTCCTTCTCGATACTGTTCGCGGGCAAATATCGTTGCAAATTTTCGCACCAAATGGAGGTTATTGTTTATATGTTGGAGTCAGTCTTGCCTTGTCATGAAACGGGTAATATAGTCTCTCTGAAATGTCTTCGGACCATTATATGTTTTCTTTGTAGAGACTGACCACGTATAGGTACAATACATGAACTTTGGTCAGTTTTTTGTCATGCATAATCAGACTTTATGCTTTGTAAATTTGCTTATTAAATCAGAAAAATTGCTTTTATACCCGTTTTTACGGAATGCTTACGTGGCTTGTTTAAACTCTGTGGTCTTAAAACAGGGTTTATGCATGCGTCGGGCATGGCAATGGCATGGATTAAGCGATAAAATACACTAGAGGAAATTTAGACCTCATATGCTAGGACCGGAGCTTTGTAATCGACCACCTTCCGTAATCGACCCCCTGAGCTTGGTATCTGAGGTAGCACCTACTCGAGGTTTGACTGTATAGTTAACGTGAGTAAGAAGTCAACATTTACTAACATATTTTCTTTTATTATTTATCCACCCTACTAATGGAAAATCAGACAGTAAGTATACTTTCATTTACTACTCTCCATACGAAGACTGTTATAATTGTGCTTCTTGTTTATGATTATCTTAATTCGTTTTAATAAGACATATTCAATTACTGTCCCCGATCATATATATATTTATTTCGTCATATTCATATTGAAATCGAACACTTATTTAAGGCGGGGGTACACCTGAAGCCTGTTTTTCCACCGCTAAACTTGGTTTAATGCGAATATCTCGTCTACGTTTCAAGTAACCCAGAAGCTCTATGCTCATTTCACAAAGCTATGTTAAGCGGTGTTTTGTAATTTTTTGGTGATTTTTGGGGATGTTTGCAAAGAGATAGTTTTTCTCAAAGGATTAGTAAAATTTGGAGAAATAAGAAATATTAACGATTTAATATGATTTTAATCCTATTCATACCGGGCTTTTTTGGATCTTTTCAGACCGGGGGGGGGGGGGGGGGGGAGGGGATTCCCCCCTCCCCGTAACTTCCAGAATATTTAAGCATTCGTAATAAAACTTACAGGATATATAGTATGTCCAAATATCTATCTTTTTTATATACGTCACGTATGGTGATGACGTCACATCACGTGACAATTGCATCATGATGTCAAAACAGCTGCCATCTTGGATCCGCCATCTTGGATTTCAAAATTTTTCCAAAACATCAGAAAACCGCCCAAACTTAGTGATAAATACTCTAAATCTACAAAACAGTGCAAAAAACCTAAAAGAGGTTAAAATAGTTGAATTAAAGTTAATTTTTATTAATGGAAACACAAAAATTACAAATTTGGAAAAACATGTCTGTCAAAATGACGTTGTCATGGTAACGTCAAGTTCCAGACACAACAATCTATCCTACCAATTTATTCCCAGATAAATTTTAGAAAAACTCGTAAAGTTTGGCAGCATTTGGTTGAATCTTGAAAAAGTTATAAACGTTCAAACTCAGCGCGGGCACTTTCCGCCCCCCCGGTCTGAATAGGGTTAAAATTACAATTTGAAGTTAAAAATTAGTATATGGACACCCAAACAGTCCCCTGACAACCTGGGGTGCTCTTGCGTAGGGGTCAACTGTCTGTTGGTTTTTCAAAAATAATTTTCTTTCTTCTATCCCTTCCTTAAACCTCTTAAAACTTCACTCAAAATCGGGTATACCCCCACCTTAAGAGAGTGAAGATCAACCTGCCGCCTTACATCTCATTACATTTTCCGTACCAGTTCTAAGTGTAAAACTGTTCTCATACTGGATACCGGTATTTTTTCCTCAGAAACGAAACGGTATTGTTTTGGATTCGATGTGAACTATTTACACAGTGAGGGCTACTATCCAATCAAAAGAACGCTCGTAACCACAATGTCAACCCGGTGTATCAAAGGAAAACAATCTCGTAAAAAACATGTTCTTCAAATATCGGAAAGATAATCGTCAGCAAGACCAAAAAATATTGAGATTCATTACAGATAGAAATATCTGACGACTGCAATGCTTGTAAGTTCGATTAAAGAGATGTCTTGGCGAAAAATGTAAAGTAAGCTCTTTCCGTGTTAATTGTTAAGTACGCATTCTAGCTATATTCTGAGAAAGAAGAAAATTCCCACCAATGAGGGCGCTTGCTGTAATTGTAAAGATTCTAGAGGTTGCTGATACTCAAATCTTAAACAACTACAGGGTAGCGCGGTGCGAGGTGACAAACGATTCGAACTCCACTCGGTAGATTTAAGCTGATTTAATGGCAGATCAGAGTTCACAGGTCTAGCTAGTTCACAATCCTTCGAAGCGGTAGTAGATTGCACTAAAATAATCTCAGTAGCGATTGTAGGAATCGTACAAATGACAGAAATGGCAGGTTCGAAATGAAAAGCGATAGTTAGAAATACGTTCTAACTTAGATAAGGCATAAATATGATTAAAATAACGATACAATAACCACCATAAAACTAGCAAGCTGGTAGCGTGAAAACTAATAGACGTGATAATCGATACTTGAAACTAATAAGATGATAACAACTTGCGTCGTAAAATACTATCAACAAAGATGTCAATAACGATTTCGTATTGAACAGAATAACTGAATTAAGCATAAAGAAATCACAATTTGGCAATGTACAGATAATTTGACTAACAAGATAGCAAAACAATAATCCTTAGTACCGATGAAAATTGACTGCGACATTGATTTCAATAAATGTAAAATGACTTGTCTATATACGAAAAGAATAGACCCAAAAGTTCGCAACTTAACTAATGACTATAACAAAAACAACTTGCGTATTTTGGTTGACGACACGCACCAAAAGATAGCAAAAGGTAGCATGAACACTTGAGATACGTAGCGGTAACTTGGATCCTCCGATCGTAGCAAGGTGTTACTTCTACTAATTTATCTATCTAACTTATGTTTGCGCGTCGTCTTTTATTGGCTATGGTACGTGAGAAAGAGGGACCGGTTACTTTGCTCTCCGCCGCACTAAAAACAGTTCTTAATAATTGTTAATGCCGTTAAAGCAATTAAAGGTGTCCCTGGGATAGAAAGACCAGTTCTGGCAGTCGAGTTCCAACAACACGGTGTTTAGACGTGAATCGTAGGTGGCGGGGAAATAATTCCTTGTCAGCAGTACCATTTCCACCGACAGTTGTAATGTCTGTAATGTACAAATCCATTACCACCTCGGCATGTCCGGTTGAAAACGTTATAATTTTGACATTAGGATGGCGATTATATCGTAATTTGAAGGAAATTTCGACGTTATTCTCAACCTCTTTTCTTGCATTATTCATGAGGATTCATTCAGAATCGCGCGGTTCGCTTTCGATTTGCGGGGTGGTCACGTGACACTTGTTTTTCATTTTTCTTGGAGCTGAAGTAAATATTTTCTTGAGTGTTTAGAAATTTACTAAAACAGTTATTCTTCTCTGACTTGCCGCATATATGAGCTGATTATAACCAACTTTGCCTAAGGCCTCGTTTGTTATGTATATCAGCTCATGCCCAGCGCGTCCTCGAAGTATAACTGCTAAATATTAATTTACTCAAGTAAATGTAGACATTTGTCCTCTCTATTCATTTCTTTCAATAACAGGTATCAAATACTTAAAACTACTTTAAACAAAGTACCGCTTTTCAGCATGATAACCCTGTGGCTGACTACACCTACTATTGTACCGAGGATCTCTTGGGAAACGAGCGACCCTGCAAAGTTCGACTCGAAGTCCGAAAATATCGGAGTTCCGGTTGAATTGCATGTGTCTAGCATTCAAAACGATGTCTCAACGAGGTTCTAAATGTTTTACCATTTGCATTATTTTTAAAACCCATCAAAGTCGATCCTACTACGAAACTTTCTAGAGTCGCTCTTTCCGTCAAGGTTGCGCAGTAAGGAACGAAGACTCGAGGTACGAAATGGACCTTGGGAGCGCGCGTGGACTTTATATACAAAAGCATGTATACAAAAAGTGAAAAAAAAAACAACAAATGTAAAAAGGCATAATCTTTCACAATGTCACTGTCGCCCACGACTTTGCACTAATTTCCCTCTAATTCAAAAGTTTGCGGTGAAAGTACTATCCAGATCGGGTGACCCGCGGTTCCTCTTAAACTTTGAATGTTTTATGACGTCATTCCGATGGCATTTAAAAGTGTAGACCATGATAAATGTTGTCGATTTAAGTCCAAACAAGGCAAAGAAAACGAAATATATTCGTACTACTGAATTAAATAACTCAGTATTATGTAACCGTTTGACATTTTACTAATTGTTGGTTGTTTTCTTCTCTACACTTGTTTGATGTGTTATCACTTGAAAACTCAGAACGTAAGTAGATGTTTATTCTGTTACAAAATATTATGTTTGTACTCCTTACCTTGAATGATTACTTGTAGTTATTCGTTATGCGATGATATTCAAAATAGTTAGTAGGGATATAAAATTAGTTTTATCCTAGTTTGTTGGTACTTTCAACATTCTTTTTTTTTTACCTTTTGGGAAATTTTAAGTGTGCTAAGACGCCCTTGACTTATCTCGGTATATTGGTGAAAAACACCAGTCAAAGTGACTAGTGATCGCCGCTTTCAAAGGATTTATTTAGTGAATCAAGAGATTCATTATTTTGTTTGCGAGGCAAATAAAAGGCTGCACGCGTCAAGAGAATCCGGCAGAGCTCATAAGTCCAGGAGAAAGATTTGTGGATCTGATCATTGAAAAGGCCATGGCTTTGCCGGTTTATAATATTAGACCCAGTCCACACGTAGCCATTTTCGTTGAAAACGCAGTGCGGATTGGCCTTCCGTCCACACGTATCCAGTGTAAATGGTCACCGAAAACTTGTCGACTTAGTAATTGAGCGTGTGGGACAGCAAAAATATTATACAGCTAATATTAGAAATGAAAAAAAAAAGGTTATTTATCATGTCACGAGCGTGGGACAAAGAAAAATCCGAGTCTTCGACGGGAATCGAACCCATGACGTCCCAAACAAGGGGCATAGATGCTTTATCCGATAAGCTACGGAGAGATCAGTGGTGAGGAACACCAAAGACTAGCTTATGTCACACGCGTCCTAGCCTGCATACTGTTAGGATCAGCAATGTTAATAGGAGGTTTATTCTCAGCTTAAGTAAATTAATGCTTCTAGGGTTCTCCAGTCTTCGAAAATGGCACAATCGTTTTAGACTGGACTTAAAAAGTTATCTGGAATTTCAGTCTTTTGCAGTATTAACGTCTGGATTTTAGCATATTGTTGCATTGGACGTAGATGAATCTATTAATATATAATCAAGCTATCAACTTTTTAAGCGATTGGTTAATTGTTTCTTTTCCTATTTTTGGACTCCTTGATAATTACGAATTGTAAGTATGCTACATGCACATTATACGTCTGTCATAAGTAGATAGATGATTATCGTTACTTTATCACAATTTACTAACTTTTTTTTCTATTTTTCTCCTTTGCTGGATAATTAGCTGGTATGTTGGTTTTTTTCGTTTGTTAATGCCTGTAAAATATTAGGATGTAGTTAGAAATGGAGAAATGTAGAAATGGAGCAGGAGCGAACAGTGAAAATAACCGGCATGGGAAAAGGAAAAACTGTGTTGTATATTTAAAACCTTTGATTTGTTGTCTTTGACACCTGGCAAACTTCAAAATTTCAAAATCACTCAAACTTTGCCTGTCAGTAGTCCATAATGAGCTATTCATCGCCATGCAATTCATTTGTCAAATAACTTTTTCTTTCGGCAGGAAATGACGATCATAAATTCCACGGCCAGACACGGGAAAATTCGACTTTAAAATTAGCGGTTTTTAAGCAAACCACTTGCCTTTACTATAAAACCTGAAGACATCCACTTTTCCAGATTTTATTCTATAATTTCTATGAAGTTTAAATACATTCATGACATTAAGAGAGATCTGAAAGAAACCGACTCTTTCTCTATGGAAATGACAAGGTAAATTTAAGAAATTATTTACCATACTACCTTTATATCAAATAAACTGATATTTTGGAAATAAAGTCAGGAAGACATGGCCTTTCAATTGATGTCCCTTTTTGTCTGGGGAAATTAAATCGTTCTCTCTAAGAAAGCTCTAAAACAAGCAGATTAGAGATTGCGTGACAGACGTGACAAAGGTAGAAATTGCGATTTTCAAATATTTTGGCCCTGTAAACACCATAAAAAATAAAAACGATCTTATTGCTACGAATGAATTAGTCATTCATTATCAAACAGCGTTTGATTTTTTATTAAAGCTTTCCCTCCGTTTTGCGTGCAAAGTGTACCCAGTTTATATCATTTCTTTCACTTGGATGTTGTGTTATATGGATGCCTTTGTGAACTAATAAGTAATTTATTAATGCTATCACTAATTTTAGAAAGTTGCTAATTCTAGTTGCTAGTTCTTAATATATATTTATTTCTAAAACTGAACAACTTGTCATCGTTGTTATGGTTGCTAATTCTAAACAAGTTCCCCCCCCCCCCCTGATTTCTGGATTTTTCCACGGCCTTGCCGCATATCTCACGCGCTGTGTAATGACTGCAATGGGGTTATTGTGCTCTTTTGAGGGTATAATGAAAACAGACTGCTCTTGTAATAGGTAAGATAAAAGCTAGAGTCTTTAATTACTTTGCGCAATTGGCAAAGGATATTTCGAATCACTGTTATTTCCGGTGGGTCGTTTTCTCCTGAAATATTGAACAACAGAAAGTGAACTCATGCTTAGCTGGCTAGACTGGGTGCTTTCAGAACACGAACACTGGACACAATTTTATTCCTGAGTTATATCAGGTAAGTTGAGTGTAAAGTAAAGAAAATTATTATTTCAGAACACTGCCTAAAAAGGTTCAGTCTGTGGAATGATACAGCATATAGTCCGCTTGCAAAGAATTTTTACTGACGTTATTTGTATTTATTTTCAACAAAAATGACAGAATTACCTCAACCTTTTACCTGTATTCCATTCTTGTTCGCACCAAAGAAATAACAAAAGGCAAAGCGGGACTCGAATGTATCTCGGATTGATTCCACTGATTTCGATATCGCAGCCAATGCAACAAATTTACTGAACGACAAGGTTTGAAGAGCAACAAATGGTAACCTAAAGCAAGCCATTGACATCCACTTCTAATGTGCAAAATTGTCATTTTAAATACATATGAGCATGAATGGAGGCATCCTCGGAGACCCAGGGTAAGTTAGTCGGGGCAAAACGGAGTAAACAGGGCCGAAATCGTAGCGGCGAAAGTTTTCTATAAAAGTTTAAGAGCCCCTGGGAAACGAGTCTCTCCAGGCCATTTCCAAGCGACTCTGCGAATGCTGGCTCCTGATTGAGCAAAAAGTCCTCTATATTATTTTGCCCAATCGGCGAAACAGTAACTTCAGAGTCACTTTCGTGTGTTCTTACACGGCAGTCTATTTCAATTTACATTAGAGAACCACAAAGAGTCGAGGAATAATTTCGGATGTCATTTCAAGATCTACCCGGATATTGTCATTTGGACTGATCAGAGGAATCGAAAATAGTGGCTTGTTTCCCTGTTTGCGACGCCGTTTGGCACACTCGTCTTATCTCGTCCGGCTCGTGCAGTAAAACAATGTACGCAGCGCGGACAAATTGCAGTCGGCCGAAAAATATTGAGATAAAGTCAGAAAAATGTAAAATCAAACGTACAAGCCAGTACTAGTAAATTTCAGAAAATTGAGACCTTGAAGCTTACATCAATCACTCATTTAATTTTCGGATATTTCGGCCAGCAGGAACGTTCCCGTGCTGCAAAGAAATACACGCAGTGCGGGCCAGACGAGTATGCCGAACCACCCTTAATGCACTGCACAGGTAAACAAGACACAATTTATATTAACGATACATCTGATCGGTCCAAACAAAATCACCGGTGGATGGTGGATATTTTTCTTTCTGACATCCGAAATGAACTTCCGACATTTTTCGGCTATCTTATGTTAATTAAAATAAAATATGGCCGATACAATAACCTCCTTGTAAAAACACACGAAAGTGATCCTGAAGTTATTATTCGCTGATTGAGCAAAATAATACATTCGCAGAGCCGCTTGGAAATGGTCTGGAGAGACTTGTTTCCCAGGGACTCTTACACATTTCTAGAAAACTTTTGCCGGTACGATTTCTGCCTGGTTTACTTCGTTTCGCCTCCACCAACTGCCCCTAGGTCTTCGAGGATGGAATGGAGGAAGCTGCTTGTCCAACCTTCCGCTTAATTCTTCACATCCATTATGATACGTGGACATGGTATACCTAGTAGACTGTTTTTAAACAAAGGCTCGCTTGCGGCGTAGCAACGTAGCTAACGTACAGGCCAGTACAAAAATTAGCCAGGGCTGGCCGGCAATATTTTCAGCAACGTATTTTTAAAATATGCAGGTAAAACAATTTAGGTTGAGCACTTTTAAGAAAGATGAAATAGAAATCAATTCAGTTTTAACGTATCACTTACCGGTAATATATGTCGCAACTACCCTTTCATGATGAGATAAAGGCTTATCTCATGGGTGAAAACTCGGGAGCCAAGTGACTGCCGTCAAATGCACAATGGTTCGTTAATAAGGAATGAGTGAGAGTAAGTGCAATTCTCTATTGTGAAATGGTAGAATTTAGGTGATGTCAAAATACAATTTAAATCGACCAAAGTGAAGGAAAACAGTCACGTTTTCAACGGTCTTTATCTGAAGAAAAAAAACCTTCCCCGAGGAAGCATACTCCCGGATCCCCGAAAGGAAGCTCGGTTAAACAGGCCTACAACTCTTAAAAAAAGCTGGCTATGTAACGCCCCTGACAGAATTTTGCGTGTCACTCATAAAATGAAGAAATTATAAATAAACTAATCTTTGATTATTTCGCGTGCAACTCTGGTAACAAGAATAAATTAATAAACAAATGTTTGATCCACGACTGTTTGGTCCATTTCGAGCGAAGACGATCCTACGTCGGGCAAAAACCACTGAATACTTTTTCAGTGAGAATCATATTTATCAGGTAGAATCCAAAGATAACACAATACGCAGGGGCTTCCCAGAAATTTTTACATAAAACCCAAGACGTTTATTTAAACTATCATTAAGGGGCTTTGGCAGAGTGGAAGTTGATTTGACTTTTGCAGGTTTGGGATAAATCTGCCATATCAAAAGATGTCTCATAATTACAGTCAGATGAAAAAATCCATCTTTGCTCTCAAACTTCAGTTGCAGGGTTTTCTCTACCATATGAATCAATATACATATATAGTCGGAGGCTTCCTTGTTACACCCTTAACATGCATGGAAAGTGGCTCCCAACTGAAAGATTGTTTAACTGACCACGAATGGTAGAAAATAACGAAACTACGTAAGTTTACCAGTATATGCAAATAGCATGGATATCCAAAGAATTTTCTGCTGCTCCTTAACTTACCGAACGCCTGGAACAGGCTTAAGATGTATAACTACCGGTATATTACAAAGTGTAATGAACCATTTTCTTGTTTCACACCACCAGTAACCGAAGGGACGGCCCCTTCTTTGAGTTTGTTTTGAAATTTCGAAAGGATACTTTGTTTGTTGCGATAAAACTTCAAATGGCTATTTATCAGTCCCCCAGTGGACATTTAATTGTCTTAACTGTGTATACATAAATTCTACCACCACTGTATGAATTTGCTCATACATGGGTACGGTCGGTAGATTGATATAATAAGCAAAAGACGTATATTATCAAAAGAAAATGATGTTGTTTTATGAACAGCAATGAAATCAGTTTATTTTTATCGAGTTTTGGCTAAAATATCCGAAAATCACAATTTCCACCTTTGTCACGTCTGTCACGCAATCTCTTATTTGCTTGATTTCGTGATTTTTAGCGCTTTCTCAGAGAGAACAATTTAATTTCCCCAGACAAAAAGTGATATCAATTGGAAGGCCAGTTCTTCCTGACTTTATTTCCAAAATATCAGTTTATTTGATATAAAGATAGTATGGTAAATAATTTCTTAAATTTACCTTGTCATTTCCATAGAGAAAGAGTCGGATTTCTTTCAGATCTCTCTTAGTGCCATGAATTTATTTAAACTTCATGGAAATTATAGAATAAAATCTGGAAAAAATGTAGAATAAGCTGATAACAAGTGGATGTCTTCAGGTGTTATAGTAAAGGCAAGTGGTTTGCTTAAAAACCGCTAATTTTCAAGTCGGATTTTCCCGTGTCTGACCGTGAAATTTATTATCGTGATTTCCTGCCGAAAGAAAGGGTTATTTGAGAAATGAATTGCATGGCGATGAATAACTCATTATGGACTACTAACAGTCAGAGTTTGAGCAATTTTGAGTTTTCACACTTTTGCCGCTATTTGCCGATTTTGTTTGATTCTTGCAGACACTCACTCTTAAATTCTATCTTGCTGAAACAAACAAGTTCAGTCAAGGCAACATATATAATATTGAAAGGAAAAAACATTTCACCATGAACAAACCATACCAAATCGTTACCAAGATAGCCAAATTGAAGTTGATTCATCTTCAATAGATCCGAGCAAAGAGGAAGTTAGTCGACTGAAATTGGCAAAAAAAAAAAACAGACGCCTGCGCGTGAGATCCAAGGAAACGAGGGCGATTAATCGTAGCCTGTAGTATCATCCTACTCTCAGAGTAGGATGATACTAATGTCAGAGTCTCTGACATTAGATGTGGTTTGAAATTAGGATTTTTACAAGACTGCATGATGTTAACCTAATTTTACTGCATTTTACTGCATGATGTTAACCTAATTCATGCACACACATATAAAATACTGGTTCTGGCACACCTTTATGTGTAAACATCTTAAAAACAAAAAATTCGGCCCTAAAGGCCCTCATTTTTTGGGTTAAAATTTTTGTACACATAAAATGTGCCAGAACGTAGTATTTTATATGTGTGTGTGGTTTGAGAGAAAATAACGCAAGCATGGAAGTAAACAAAGAGCGTGACCCCAAACCGAGCGAGAGGATGTGTCACAAAAAAATATTTTCTATTGAAGAAATGTTTGCACTGTCTATATACAAAAGTGTGCCAGAATTATTTTCCAATTGAAGAATTATCTGCATAAGTATATACGCCGAGATGGCAGCCACGAGATTTTCGTCTAATGTTTTGCAAACGTTTTACAGTCCAATAACGAGGGAGCAAAACAGAAACCTTCCTCAGTCGTTGCAACCTGAACTAGTTCCTTTATATGACACATTTAATATAAGCCAAAGTATTTTCCAGGAATGGCTCCGTGTTTGGATAATGGATGTATCCAAAACAAATCCAAACAATAAAGATACTTTAATGTTTGCAAGAGAAAATAAGAAAAGCTCACTGATTTGGTTGAACAGGAAATCCTTAAGTTGGGCAGCATAAAGGTGAGCTTCGGGCTACAAGTAAAGTTTAAAATAGAAAGAAACGGCGAAACGCTAGAAATGAAGCATTATTTTAAAAAGAACAACCGCATGTTTTTAACAGGCATGATAAAGAACTGATAGAACAAAAATATCAGGAATTCACGGGAAGAATAAAGGGAGAAATAGAAAACTGGTCATTGGAAGGATCAGGATGGGAAGTTGACAGGATAATGACAGCATACGTGAATGTCGCGCGCTATCAGCCACTGCGCGGAGGAAAATGCGGTAAAAGAGTTTCTTAACGGAATACTGCAGGAAGAAACGAAAATAAGAGAGAGTTTGGCCACACCAAAGCCGATTGTGATGACGGCCGAAGACTGGGAAAAATTCAAAAATGCAACTGATTGCCATATTTGCAACCAAAGTTTAATAAAAGACGAATACTTAGACTCTTTACCTGTTTTAAAAATCGAAGAAGGCTTGGAAAATGCAATTATCGGGGCCAATGGCACAAAAAGTGCTATTACATGATGCAAAAACAGCAGCAGGAGGAACAAAAAATAAAAAAGAAAGTAATGATAGAGGAAAATGACATTATCGAAATAAAAAAGGAGGCAGTAAAAAAGGTCAACAGGATAATAATACTAAAAAAGGTAACAGCGAAAAAGGACCAGGAGCAGGCAAAGGCACAGGTGAATTGTTATTTCTGTGAAAAGCCTCTGCTTCAGAAAAACTTCAGAGACGCGGTAAAAGACCATTGCCACATGACGGGCGCGTACCTTGGAGCCGCGCACAACGAATGTAACCTTAAAATGAGAATAAAGCACACAACAGACCAGATACCAATTGTGTTTCACAACCTGAGGGGATACGACGCACACCATTTAATGCAAGCGATGTCAAATTTGCAAAAAGAGGTGAAATGCATCGCGAACAACATGGAGAAATACATTACCTTTTCGGTTGGAGGTCTGCATTTCATTGACAGCTTGAACTTTTTGCAAGGAAGCCTTGATTCGCTTGTAAGAGCAACGCCGAAGGAGTCACTAACCTGCTTTACAAAAAAGGGATTTACCCTTACGAGTACATGGACTCATGGGCTAGATTCAGCGAAACAAGTCTTCCAGACAAAGAGAAGTTCTACAGCAAGCTCAACGACGAGCACATAACAGAAGATGAGTACGCTCACGCGCAGACAGTCTGGGAGACTTTTGATTGTAAAACATTGGGAGATTGTCATGACCTTTACGTAAAAACGGATGTTGCCCTGTTGGCAGATGTATTCGAGAACTTCCGTAAACTGTGTCTGGAGCAGCACGGGTTAGATCCGGCACACTATT
Source organism: Meandrina meandrites (assembly GCA_963693305.1). Taxonomy (NCBI): domain Eukaryota; kingdom Metazoa; phylum Cnidaria; class Anthozoa; order Scleractinia; family Meandrinidae; genus Meandrina; species Meandrina meandrites. The sequence continues at coordinate 16,606,536 of OY855914.1, forward strand.
TCACATCACCAGGCCTCTCATGGGACGCACTCTTGAAAAAGACGGGTGTCGAGCTTGAGTTGTTTACAGACCTTGAAAAGCATCTCTTCGCTGAAAGGGGAATTCGGGGGGGGGGGGGGGGGGGGGGGGAATCTCGATGGTAAGCAAGAGATACGCGAAGGCAAACAACCCGCTGGTACCGGACTATCACCCAAGCAAACCAGACAGTTACATTATGTATCTAGACGCGAACAACCTCTACGGCTGGGCAATGAGCAAGCCGCTCCCCAAAAGTGGTTTTATATGGAAACGTGTAATGCCGACTGAGGAGGAATTTCTGAATAAAAAGGAAAACGCAAAGAATGGATGGATACTTGAGGTCGATCTTGAGTATCCCGCAGAACTGCATGAAGAGCACAACAGCTACCCGCTGGCGCCTGAGAAAAAGGTCGTGAAAAAGGAATGTATGTCGGACTACCAAAAGAGGTTGATGAAAGACCTGGATATAAAACCCCCAGACAGCAATAAGCTGCTGCTGACACTTGAGGACAAAAAAGACTACGTCGTACATTACAGAAACCTGCAGTTTTATCTGAAGCAGGGGATGAAACTGAAGCGCGTAAAAAGGGTGCTGGAGTTCGAACAAGAGTGCTGGATGGAGCCGTACATACGGATGAATACAGTATTCCGGAAAAAGGCAAAGAACGACTTTGAAAAGCACTTTTACAAGCTAATGAACAACTCAGTTTTCGGCAAAACCATGGAGAACCTGCGCAAGCGTGTTGATATAAAAATAGTGCGCAGCAATGAGAAAGACAAAATAAGGAAATTGGTTGCCAGCACTTTGTACTCAAGGCATGTTATATTTTCAAACGACCTGGTCGTTATTGACATGCGCAAAAGCCGGCTGCTGCTCAACAAGCCGGTCTACACGGGGATGACAATACTTGACAACAGCAAGATCCTGATGTACGACTTTTTCTACAACCATCTGAAAAAGCAGTACGGAAAAAGCTGCGATCTCCTGTACACAGACACAGACAGCCATCTGCTTGAAATAAAAACGGACGACGTCTACAAAGACATAAAATCAAACGAAAAGCATTATGACACGAGCGACTATCTGAAGGAGCATCCGCTCCACTCAACTGCGAACAAAAAGGTCCTGGAAAGACGAGTGAAAAGACGAGTGTGCCGGAACCCCCATATCAGAGATTGTGTGTCTGAGACCGAAAATGTACTCTATCATGAAGGCAGACGAAAAAAAAAATATCAAAAAAGCAAAGGGTGTAAAAAAAGGGCGTTGTCAAGAAACAAATAAAGCACGAACAGTACAAGGAAACGCTTTTCGGTACGCAGCAGCTATGGCACGGAATGAACATTCTTCGAAGCGAGGGGCATGAGATTTACGGCATGCATGTCAACAAAATTTCGCTGTCCCCGTTTGATTCAAAGCGCTGGATAGCAGACGACGGGGTAAATACAAAGGCTTACGGGTACACCATTGCAAATACCGGGATGGAAGAAATAGAAGCTTTATTCGCTACTATACAAATGAAAGAAATAGAAGCTTTATTAACAAATACTGAAATCAAAGAAATAGAAGCTTTAACAGAAGAAGCTTTAACAGAGATGCTTAAATAAAGAAATGTTATAGTTGCTTGGGGGGTAATTGTGTGTTTGGAGGCACAACCAGCAGTTCTTCGCGCACGAAGCCGCGCTTGGGCCCGTCGTACAAATAGTAGAGAACTGGATGATTTGGTTTGGTAAAAGATCGTTCAATGTTGTAAACTTTCAAAGACCACATTGGATCTGTGGCTCTTTTCACACCACCCTCAAGCTCGCCAGGTTGGTACAAATACCTAACATTCACAAGAGAGGGGAGCTTTTTTTCCCTTTCCCCAACAGGCGTGAAATAAGGCGTCGATGGCTTTGCAGAAGCATTTTTTCTTTGATGTCAACGGCGGGATTCTGGCCGGTAAGGCTTGTTACCTCGTTGTTCAGAGCGGCCACAACTTCAGGAAGCCTTTTTACCCACGCCGTGGATCGCTGGCCCTCGGGCAGGCGCATTTCAACGGTGTACTGGTGCCCGAACAAGCGCTCAGCCAGGGTGCGGTTGAAACGTTCAACGATGGCCTGGTCACGGTGAATGTCAACTCGCCGCGCCGAATGTAAGTTTTGTGATTTACCATTTCTTTTGTAAAAGCGCCCATAAATTCGCGCCCAGGGTCAACCTGCAGCAGTTGAGGCCATTTCAGAGGCGCGCGCTTGTAAATTCTCTTAAAAGCCAGGGCAACGTCATCAGAGTTTTTAGAGGTCAAGGATTCAGCCTCTTTTTAGCGGCTGGCCACGTCGACAACGGTGGGTGCGTATTTCAAAACTTTACGCCGGCGGGGCAGTTTGTCATGCGGCAGAAAAAGAAGATCCGCCTGGTGGACGCCGTTGGGTGTAGGCACGTCGAATTTCGGCCGAGGAATGCGCTTCGGTGCGGGGAGGAAGATCTGCCAGAGTGCTTGCTTGAACAACCACTTTTTTGCGGTTTCTTCTGGTACCTTGCCTCGGATAATTTTTTGATCGCGGCAATACCTTTCCAGTAGCCCCCAGGGCAGTAGTATAATTATCTTTGCGAGTTTGTCGTCTATCGTGTAATATAAGTAAGGAATGAAAAAAAGTTTAAAGGAACCGGAAGGCAGCGTAGCCCAGAGCAAGAGCCCCGGCGCCCACGAAAATGAGTTCACCATTTTTCTGCTGCTCGCTTGGTTGATAGAAATCTGAGAACTTGGGCTTTTTGGGGGTATCATTTGTTTGTCAGGGTGCGCCTGGTTGTACAGTTTGAAGGCGTAGTCAGTGTTGGTGAAGTTCTGCTTGGCCTCTGCCTTTATTTGCGCGTTAGTCGCAATCCAGTCGAGAAGTTTGGTGCGGTCACGCGTGTATTTGGCGTAAGCCACTTGATACGCCTCGAGAGCTTTATCATGTCGTACTTTTTCGTCAAGTGCAGCTTTGTCAACTCCGCCAAGTGCCCTCGCAAGATAATTGCCTTCGATAAAAACCTCAGCATTCAACACAGCCCCACCAACCATAACCGCGATACTTGCCATTGTGTTATATATCAGAGCAGAGTTTTTTTTTTGAAATCATTAATTTCAGACGCTGGTGGGAAGGATTTTTTGGTCCTCGAAGTACTGTTTGAGCGCAATGCTCCCCGCCATGACGGCGGTGAACTTCATGTAGTTCATCGCACTGCTGCTGGGGTCAGAAGTAAAATTCTTTTTCACAGCCTATTTTGCGACCCAGCCGATGCCGGCGGCCAAACCAGTGATAGTAGCAGCATCCATGATGGTTTTAACAAGCTTGTTGTCTGACATTATTTTTGCAAGTATAGAAATGGAAACATACAAAAGTTTAAATCAAAATTAATTTGTCTCTTCTGCGTCCGGGTTATATAATGTGGCATTCAAAAGATCGCGGACTGTATCAAAAACCTTCATGTTGAAGTCGTACCATATCAGTCCGATACCAAAAATAGCCGCGGTTGAGATAAGAACTTGGGGAACGTCAACTTTCTTCATGGTATAGGAGGCAGGTAAAATATTAATTCGTAAATATTCAATCCAAATGTTTTACACCTCTGGGCTGTGTCGCGCGAACAGGTTGTGGCTTAGCACGTGCGGGCTCAGGTGCCTTTTTTCTAAATACGGCCTTGAGCTCTTCGCGTTTGTAATAAATCCCGATCAGTGAAACGACTAAACTGGCAACAGCAAGCCATTGGGTGGTGCTAAGACTGCTATTTTTTTTCTCCGATACTCTTTGGTGTTTCGTCTGCCGTAGGCGGGGCTGGCTCAGGGGCCGGGGCAGCGGCCTTTGCCTTGTTGTTTGCGATTATAATAGCAGCCTCAGCTGCGGCTTTTCTCTGTTCTTCGCGGGCCCGCCGCGTTCTTTCAGCAACCAATTTGCCAGCAGCCACACGCTTGGGATTTTTTGCACGCTGCGGGGTTGTAGTTTGAGTTAGAGTTGTTGCTTGCTGTGTTATATCGAAATGCGAATGTGCCGTCTGGGTCTCACCCTGCGAATGGGCGCTCTCGGATTGTTCGGTTGACATTTTGTAGCGAAGCGTATATGTTAAGCAAATAAAATTATTATGCAATTACTCAGAATTTGTCTGGAATTGTTTAGCAGGTGGTGAGGTATGCTCAGGAATTTCTTTCAATTTTGCTTTGTCTTTTCTCTCCAAATGCGCGGTAAAATCAATGTGTTTTGTTGTGATCAGCGCCTCGTTGGCCAGATCAAGAAAACGGCCACACTTCAAAGCAAGGTTGCCGGCCAGATTGGAGAGCTCTTGGCTGATGATGTAGTCGTTTCTGAGTTCTTTTTGATAAGCGTGGATGTCTTTGATATCAACGGCCATTCCGACCGCTTTGGTTACAAGAAAAATGCAGCTGTCGATCAAACTTTCTGTTGTCTTGGAGCCCACGTAGGTCTCGTACCTTTTGATGTACTTCGGAACATCCTTGTCGCTATAGCGCTTTACCTCTTCATGTGTTAACTGCTCGCCGATGGCCTCTTTGGCTTTGCCTGTAGATACAAGCACGTTCAGCTGCTCACGAAGAGCAGGAATGTCAGGTCCGGGGGTGGTTAAGCTGGTTAAGTCTGGCACAATACTACTACCAGCTGGCCCGCTCGACGGCTCGGCTTCCAGTAGGTCCAGGTTAGAGTTCATAAGTTCTGCTCGCAACTCTTGTTCACCCATTGTCACTATATACAACTTTTATTTTTTTTTTTTATTCAAAATGACTTTAACGCCGTAGGGGTGGCGAAGCGAGAACACGAGATAAGAGATATTTCGCTCTTTCAGCTTTGAAATCAGGTCTTTGTACTCATCGTGGGAGAGTTCGCCGGCGTAATCATCAAAGATTCCCATCGTGGTTTTGGCCGAGGGAGTGTAAAATAGAACGATAGCCGCCACGTTCTCCCGGAAGGAAGTTGTGATGCTGGTTATCAGCACCCAAACGCTGATGCCGATATGTCGAGCGGAAAAGCCAAGATTCACCAGCTGGCCTGTGCGCCCTTTCACATCTTTGGAGGCTGCGCGGTCATCGAGTATTATGAGCGTGTTGGTGCCCTCAAAATACCAGCTTAATAATAATAATAATAATAATAATAATAATAATAATAATAATAATAATAATAATAATAATAATAATAATAATAATTTACTAATTTATAGTGCGCCTTTTAGAATGGAAATGATCAAAGGCGCATTACATATACAATATTGCTTACATATACAATATTGCTTACGACATTCAAACAAATTTCTACCTCGTGCTGCTTGCATCTTGTCACAGACATTCTTGGATCATTTTCACCAATTCGGTGGTAGGTCTTGTTGTGTTCGAATGTCGGGCAGATAAGCACGATGTAGTCGAACTTGTCGCGGAAAGGGCCGTAGATCTGGTCCACCACAAACCTCGATTTCCCTGAATTCGTCGGGCCCACAATGAGAGCGTTGAAGGGTATCTTGCTTGGGTCCATTCTATTAGTACTGTACAGATTCTAATTGCCTTCCAATTATATTCATCTGCGCGTCGCTGGTTACGTAAATGTGGCAGTTAACATTGCCCGAGCCGCTTGCATTCCTCTCGAGCTCCAGCTGCACCCCATCATTTGTGTTTACAAGTCGCGTGCCGCTTCCATGCATCGAGTGGTCAGCCATGGAACGCATGGATCGATCATAAGCCCGAACTTGTTTTCTGTATAAAACTTTGTTGCATTCATATGCTGTGTTTTGTTTTTGGGCTTGAGAAAGAAGCGTTTGACCTCCTCCCAAACATCAATTCCTTCAAGTCTGTTGTTGTACAGCCTGTTGGGCGAGCCGTTTACTGTGACATTAACTTTTGTCAGGTCTGGGTTTAAGTAAGTTTCTGACTGCCTTGCGCCAGCAGCATAGGGCTCGACAAAAAGTAGCAAGATGCCTTTGAGCGAACTTCTCTGTGGGTTAACTCTGAGATTAAGCCTTGTGTCAGTGCCTTTTGCAAACGTAACCACTTCGCCACGCTGAATGTGGTCATATGCAAATTATTTTCCACTTGTGTACGAGCTTAAGGCTGTATCCGCCAGTGTTTTGCTTCTTATCATCTCGTACTCCAGCTGGATGTTTGTCAGCTTGTATTTCAGTTTTGATGGATCCGAGCCTTTGACGACCTGAGAGGCTGGCGCAAGTGTCAGTTCGAATACAAGATCGTTGAACAGAGCCTGCGGATAAAAGGTCCCGTGGTCGTTCAAAATCTGGTGGTCAAGGCGGATCCTGTATTTGGTTCCGTAAATCCCGTTCAGTTTTTTTTTTCTGCATCGACGCCTGTGGTCTTCTTGTCACCTGCGTTTGAGCGAATTTTGTTGAGGTCCTCACTCTGTATTCCATCTTGCAGCATATTGTCGCGCTCCTCCTGCGATAGGAAGAGGTCCTCGAATATCTTGTAAACGTCGTAACCAACTGTGTCCTGCAGGATAGTGCCAGAGTACTTCACAACAAGTTTGTCGACTAGAGCCCGACCATCATTGTCAACAAGAAAATTGTTGGCATGGCCTCCGCTTAAATCGATGTTGAAGCGCAGCGCAATTGAGCCGGGAACAATGACCTCGTTTTCATTCAGCTTGGGCACCGAAACATAAAGCGTTTCCTGCGGATTGGCTTCTGTGCGCTCGAAAGTGATTCGTTTCAGCGCGCGCTCCGCTTTTAGAGCGCCAAGAGTTTTCTCACTGCGTGTTGGTTGAAGGTTTTCCTGTACATCGTCCATTATTGCAAAGAATTATAAAATTGTTCAATTAAAATTTCAATTGTAAATATAAAATCACGCCATGGCCGAGCGAATTTGGTATGGACCAACCAGATGTTGACCACGATATTGACCATGATGACGACGACGAAATAGAAAGAGCGCTTCCACTTCGTGAGAGGGTAAAGGAGATATTCCAAAAATATGGTGTGACCGTTACCGCAATCGTTCTTGCTGCTGGGGTCACAATTGGTGCAGTCATTGGTGCTCTTACAAACGCTTTGAGAGCCACCGGTAAAGCGTTGGGAAAAGGTCTAAAAGATATTGGCTCAAAGGTTGCATCAGCTCTGCCAGGTCTTATTGGCACAATTGTGAGCTTTCTTTTCAAAGCCGCCGGTCAAGCTATCGGTTTTCTTGCTGAACACACTTGGCTGCTGATTTTGGCTGTGGTGGCCTTTCTTGTCGAAAAATACATCAAGAAGCGGCGTTAGCGCATAAAGGTGTAAATCAAAACTGCAACCCCGACGGCAGCAACAGCAACAGCTGCTTTGTTATTTTCGTGTGTTTCAGTGCTGACACCTGCATTTGGTACTGGCTCATCAGGTGTTTTCTCTTCAGGCGCTGGCCCCTTTTCTTGCGTTGCTTCCTTGTGTATCGGGTTTGAGGGGTGGCTGTTTGGTGGGTTTATCTTTGATGGCCCTCCTGCCATTAGCTTTAGCGCTGCTTTTTTTGTGCTAGTGTTCACTTCGTCGTTAACTCCGAGCTTCATGCCTGGCATAGCTTGTTTGAGCTGGTTGTTGTAACCAATTACACTCCCCGTATTTATTACCATCCTCGCAGGCATCAGCCAGTCCCCCGGACACACAGCAAGGTTAAGCCTCACCTTTGCCTCGTCGACAGCAAGTTGGTACCTTTGAACAGACTTTACCAGATCCGGTTGCCTTATTGAGTCTTCCACTAGCACAAGGAACTCACTTTGCGCTTCCTTTGCGCGCCCTCCTCACTCAAGTATGCTGCTTCTAACGTTCACCTGTGAACCCAAAACACAGTAAACGAACGCCTCTATCGACTGGTTTATTCGCGCTAAACCCGCCTGGGTCAGACCTTCTGCTACATTGGGACAAAACCAGTCTGCCTGTCCGTAGGCAGCGTCATCCGGCTCGACATAATAAATCAAGTTACCTTTTGACCCTGAACCGCCTTTGTCAGAAAATTTATTGAAACCAGGGTAACTTACTGACGTTTTATCTGGTCCAACGTTTGTGACATAGATGTAAACGCTTCCCAGGCCGTGGTTTGCGCCTCCTGTAAAACGAAAATCGCTTGACGGGTCGACTCCGAACTCAGCGCATATTCTTTTGTATAAAACCACGTCGTACCTGTTGTTAAACTGGTCGAAAGTAGGGTCGCCAGGCAAAGCGCTTATGCTTTGTATTCCTCCCATCTGAAACAATATTCGCCTGACAGTAAAATATATATGGGACTTGTAAAAAGCTCGTACATTCGGTGGCAAAGATATAGCAGAGTTGCCATCGAAAATTTCGCGACTGATACCACAGCCCGTTGTCGCGCACCAGACAGCAAAATTCAGCTCCTGTGGCCAATATTTAATATTTGGGCCAGCTAGCCATGTTTTGGACTCTTTCCCTGAATGGTGGGTGAGTTTGGTTTTTTGACATATCTCTCTGAACTTTGTTGTGAAATACTGGTCCGGTGTTACGTAAAATACTCAGTTGATCATTAAATATTTTTTCAAACTCGGTGCGGCATCGTGAAAGCCAACAGCAGGAATCGGCAAAGAGTCTCCTTTTAAACCGCTTAGTGTAATCTGTTGGGGAAACCCTTCTGATGATTGGTCAACACCCAGCGCACTTTTCATTTCCGGGCTCCAATATTTGCTGTCTGAACCAAAAACGTTTATCAAATAGCCTGGCCCTGCTTTGAAATAAATTTCTGAGGTTGCTGTGTGGTCTTTGGTGAAATCGGTTTGTGGCTCAAACTTAGATTTTTCAACATTCGGGTATTTTGCAAGAAAAGTCTTCCAAGCCTTTTTTTCTGTTACTTTGGCAATGCCGTCAGCTTCTGGTGTCTGAATCCATTTAAGAAGATCAGCCATGATATTTTATATTTAAACAAAATATTTTTCTCTAATTATAAAATGGTTATTGTAACTGTAACTACAACAGAAAATCCACACACGGTCTATTTTGAACCCCAGCCTATTCAAAAACCAAGCTATATCAGGCTGCTTTCATGCTCCCTCTACAATTCGTGGTTTAACTTGAAGAACAATGTGGCAATTACTTTGTTTGATGAACACAAAAAGCCTTTCGAAGTTACTTTTTTGCAGGGCCATTATACACTCGATGCGTTGGCGAGTGAAATCAGAAACAGTTAAAACAAACATAGTGTCCCATTGCTAACATATATGTATACTATCGTTGGACAGCTTGTAATCACAAATCCACAGTTTAAAAAGATTGTTTTTTGATTCCAATTTAGGCAATTTACTCAATTTAAACTCTTTTACATTGGGATTTAAAACGTTCATAAAAAAAGCTGAATTCCGCAACGAGTTATTACATTCATTGCGACCTACTTGACAAAGAATATAATCTGTTAAATGGAAAACCATCTACTGTTTTACAAACTTTTGACATAACAGGAAAACCATATGAAAAAGTATTTTATCAGAGTGGCCCAGAACATGTCTTACGCGAAGTTTCTGCTGATAAACATATCACAAATATGACACTTTCAGTCAGGGACCAAAATAATAATCTATTTGACTTCAACAGATTGCCTCTTCAGTTTCAAATTGAGATTAAGAAAAAGAAAATGTAAATATAACCATGTCATCCAACGTATTACCAAGTGCCGCAGCTTATGCAGAAACAGAAACTCAGACAACACTCTATCCAAACCTCCTTACAACACCAAATGCCGAGAATTTCAGGCTAACTGAGATTAGTAAATATTTGAGAGAAATAAACGATGAAATTGAGCATTACAGACTTGTTCTAAAAAATATAAAAACGTCCGGAAAGTGATTCACTATTCCGTTGTCTGTCTTGGCGCTATGACCACAGTTTTGTCTTCTGGCGCTGTTGGAACATCACTTACTGGTTTTGGCGCTTTGGTTGGAGTGCCATTAAGGGGTATTGCGATTTTTTCAGGAGGAGCCTCTGCTGGGCTGTCAGTTATCAACAAAAAGCTTGAAAGTAAAGTTAATAAACACTCAGGAATCCATGCTCTGGCTGTGGCAAAACATGACTCGATAAACAGTTCTGTCTCACAAGCTCTGAATGATAATCATGTTTCTGACACGGATTTTCAAGTGATCACACGTGAAATGCATAAGTATCGACAACTTAAACAAAATTTACGCTCACACTTCGCACAAAAACAAACAACTTCACACCAGCCAGATGAGCCAGATCTTAAAAAGATCAGAAATGAAATAAGAGAAGAACTTAGAAAAAAACTCGCGGCGTCCAGCACAAATTTGAATTAACTTTTGTGGGAAAAAGCACAAAATTTTCTCTAAGTCTTACAAAAAATAGGTGAATGCGTTACAAGCTCGTTACCTTCACGCGTGACGTTGTGTGACGTTGTGTGACTCTGTTACGTTACAGTCACGCGTGACGTTGTGTGACAGGTCACAGGAAAGGGCAAAACCCAAGTCGGGGGTTGTGCGTTGGCTGTTCTTTGTGTAGCCCCGGCTAGGACTATTCGCGCCGCTGACAAGGCGGCTGTCATTTCCCATTTTACCTCTGGGAGCGAGGTTTGAAATCCCGAGGGATTTCTGAGCACCCCCTGTTACCAGTAGGGCCGAGGCGGGCTCAACCCAAGGGGCATCTCCCACTGGAAGGAGTTCCCCTATACCCCGTAACCCACCGTGGCACAAGCCCTCAAACAGGATTCAAATGGTGGCCAACCATTACCTCCCTAAGGCTTCACCAGTCAGTGAGATAACTATTCTATGGCACGAACGCCTATATATGTTGATCCGATTTGCCTCGCTTTTACTTGTGGTACCCTTTTATCTGTCATTCACCCAAATTTTGCAATATTTGAGCACGTACGCATGCGCTTTTGGGCAGCCGGATGATGTCATTAATTAGAGACTTGGTAAAGATTTGTAAATATAATATATCAGAAGGCTAAAATGTTAGTGCTTTTCCACGAAATTTGTTTTATTTTAACCGAACTTTCTACTCCCGTTTGGCAGAACGAGGTCAGACAGATAACATATCAAGTCGTGGGAGCGATGTGAGAAGCAGAAAAAAAAAATAAACAGTCGATTTCTTCTCTTCGCTTCACTTCGCCAGCTTCTGTGGGGCACAAAAACTTACAGCGCGGTAACTGATCGTATTTGTTTCATAATATCTGTTCTGTTTCGTCTTTTTTCGGCCCAAACACTAAATCGTGAGGCGACATCCATGTTTGTGTTGTTCTGCTCGTCCAAGGGGCCTGGGAAATAGAAATATTGGTTTCCGGAATCTTTCTGAGAAAAATGTCACGAAACTCACATATTTTAAAACAAAAATATTGCAAACAAACGAAGTTTAGTATCGGCCGCTCAGTAAACTTTCTGAAAGATTTCGTGCATTGGGTCTAAACCCCTAACATACAAAGGATCCAAGCGTGTTCAAGATCATCTTCGCATATCTCAATAAAGCGTCTGTGGCTGTTGTATTCGCCTGTGTCGGGAAAAGCGTAATGACTGATTGACTCTTTTCGTGAGCATGTAACACATATACCGTCTACTAAGCAACTTTGATGATCGAGACAAAACATCACTTTCAAAAGCCTTTCCCGTCTATGGCAAAAAGGGGTTTTCTGCAACTCCTGGTGTACATGGACCCAGCCAAGAGCCGCTCGTTGCCTAAGTTTTAAGGTAAGTTTTTTTGTGTCCTCGGAAAGTTGGCAGTTGTTTGATACACGAACCATATTTTCGACCGATATAACATGTGTAGCGTTTCTTTCTAAATGCATAAATAACTAATGTCCCTGTTCACATTTATTTGGCAAAAGAATATTCATTAAATTTTGCGGACTCATTTTCTTCATTTCTGCTAGTAAGCCTTCTGATAAAAATAATGGATTATGATGTTCTTGTTTATAGTGCGGGTGAAACATTTCCAAATCGCTACCCCTTTCTTTGTTTTTGCTAATTTTTGTTTTTTTAATGCTTTGATCAATAGGACCATTTCTCCCTCTACCCATCTCGGCGTATATACTTGTGCAGATAATTCTTCAATTGGAAAATAATTCTGGCACACTTTTGTATATAGACAGTGCAAACATTTCTTCAATAGAAAATATTTTTTTTGTGACACATCCGCTCGCTCGGTTTGGGGTCACGCTCTTTGTTTACTTCCATACTTGCGTTATTTTCTCTCAAACCACACACACATATAAAATACTGCGTTCTGGCACATTTTATGTGTACAAAAATTTAAACCCAAAAAATGAGGGCCTTTAGGGCCGAATTTTTTGTTTTTAAGATGTTTACACATAAAGGTGTGCCAGAACCAGTATTTTATATGTGTGTCATGCCAAATAGTTTCTTCATTGTCGATCCACGTCTGTAATATTAGTTATTGTATTCATTTAAAAACAAACATGACTTATCTACTTTTTTCATTATATTAACACTGTTTCTATTTTATTTCATTTTGTGTCAATTTTGTGAACTGAAAACGAAGCTGGTAAGTAGCTCTTGACGAACTGAATGTTAAAATCTAAAAGCTGGACATTTTTACTCGTAATAAAGTAATTGAGGTAGTAAAGTGATATTAGTAAAGGTATTAATGTGTAACCCTGAGCTCAATATCGGCTGAAATTACCTAAAATTGTCTTCTTTTTTGCGATTCCGATGAAAAAGTCAACAGTTATACAGCTCCGGTGTAACACTTAAGCCTGGTTTACACTAGCGACGGAAGCGACGGAAGCGGAGTCGGAATCGGAAGAAAGTTTTGATCTAGTGTGAATCGGCGCGACGGAAGCGGAATCGTAAGCCTCGCTTTCAGCGTAAGCCTCGCTTTCGTTTGCAAACATTCAAGATGGCGGACCTGGGAGATGACGAGAGACTGCTGTTTTTAATTTGCTTTTGCTTTTTCTTCTCATACGACGAAGAACACGTCTGCAACGGAACCAGAGAAGGAGAAGGTTGTGGGTACGTGGAGTATTTTTAAAAAGGAGAAGTCAAGGCGAATTTGGAAACCTTGTGAGAGAACATCGTATGTTAGACAGAAAGTTCTACTTTCGATACGTTGTCAGTTTTGTATTTTGCTTTTCAAAGTGATTGCGAGTGTTTTACAAACTTGTTCGACGTCCCAGATGCATGAAATAAAATATAACACACACCTCTACATAGGTTTTTGATTGGCTGATAATTCCGCTTCCGCTTCCAATTCCGTTCACCTTGTTCTCACTGGATGGGAAGCGACGGAAGCGGAAGCGGAATCGGAAGTAAAAGAAACTCTTCTGATCCTTCTGACTCCGATTCCGTCGAGCTTCCGACTCCGCTTCCGATTCCGTTTTTTGATTTACACTTGATTGGAACACTCCTTGCGCTTCCGATTCAGACTCCGCTTCCGATTCCGTCGGTAGTGTGAACCAGCCTTTAAGGATACTATGAATTTAGGTAAAAAATCCAAGAAATGGAGGCAATAACGTTGTACATTTGTACAAAAAGTGTTTTGAAGGCTACCTTCTGAGAAAGCCCAATTCACCATTTTCGTCCCACTGAAGGTTTCAAAAGCACCCGCCGAAACAGATAGATATGTAGAAACGTTATATTTTTTACCGGTGTAATTCCAGCTCCATTTCTCCCTTACGTATCAAACTCTCGGTTAGGATTTGCTAAACAATAAAATCTAACTTTTGCTCCTTTTATGGCCATAACTATTGTTTGATGGAAAGTGGCTCTATTGTTCGTACGAGAATAGTTAAGGATCACTGACACAAATCGAAGTCAGATCACCCAGCGTGAAATTCAAAATTCTTTGGAAGCGATGAATGTTACAAACCTAGGCTCTGTAGGGGAGGGTGTAGGAATGATTGTTGTAGCCTGGAAACATCTAAAAGGAGTGTTAAGATGCAAACCGACGCTAAATTGAACATAAAAACCTGCTTAAAACAAACTAAATTTCTAAGCTTATAGATTTAAAAGCCCTTTAACTAAGACACAATATTTTTTTGTTCGTAAAGCAACGCCCTTCAATCCACTTAAGTTTTAGAAATATTCATAAAATTTTATTCACCTTTCATTTATTATTATTATTATTTCATGTTACAAGATTGGACAGAAGGTAATAAGCACTTGTATCTGTTTTAATTTTACATATCGTATTCTCACCTGGACGCTACACGCTAGTCGCTGCTAGCACGCTACACGCTACACGTTACTAATACGCGCTTACGCTACACGCTACATCCTACATATCACATTCTACATGATACGTACTACATGCTGCATGCAAATTTTAGGTTTTCTTTTGTTAATTTACATGATTTAGCCAGCATCAGAGTCTGATACAGTTTTCTTTTTGGCAATAAGCCTGGAGTAACTACTACCCTTCTTTGATCCTGCCAACTTACTTTATTTAAAAAAAAAAAAAAAAAATTACCCAGACTACTTTCCGAGAAGAGGGATTGGTTGATATGCTTGATCCGATAATTGTAATCCATGGTACTCAACACATTACCACAGCAAGATTTTTAAAGTTCAGTTCGAGCCCTATTTATTGGTTCCTCAACAGAGATCTTGAATAAAAGAAAATGGGTCGCTTTCATAAACCCAAATGACCGGAACAAGAGGTTGACGTTCAAAGTTGATTTTACGGCATTCGACAATATTAAGAAATTCAGAGCATTGGACATTTTGGAAATACCAAAAGCAATAATTATATTGTAATTATTTATTTTATATATATATATATATATATAATATGATTCATATTTTCTTCTTGTTTTCCTCCTCCTCCTCATCTTCTATGACTTTCGCTTGGACTAGTGGGTGAGTATTGTTTTCATTTACGAACTCTAACAAAAAAAATCATTTTCTTAGTTATTTAAACCGTTAACAAATTCGACAGACTGATTGGCAAATAGACTTGATGAAAAAGTCAAATCCGAAATTTAGTCGTGCAAAAGCGTCGGAAAAAAAAATATTTTGCAACAATTTCTGGAACAGTATTTGCCTTAACTCGTAAACTGGTGTCAAAGTGAAAAGTTATTACCAGGCTCTTCGCTCCCGTGTTGTGTAGTATACGAGCTGTCACGCTGCATAATGCCTTGAAATCAATATTATATTATTACATGGCTACAATAGTACGCGCGCTCTGATTGGCTGACGAGCGGGCAAGATTTCCTTGTAATGACCGGGGATTATGAAAATTTTTCTTGCCTTAGCTTTTTATAAATTTTTACGGGTCAAACACTTTTAAACACAGGTCAGTTTGTTTTGTGAAAATTAAAGTGGTTAAATTTGCCCTAGATCTTGGCGTAATGAAGACAAAAAGTGCGTCATTGTCAAAGAAACCGTTTCTTCTGGTTTGGATCGCATGACCTTGAATGACCTCTTGCGCGCGCAAGCGGATATTGGAAAACGTTTCCCTTTTTTCAGCGCTAAAAAGGCCATATAATAAATAACTTATCGACCTCGTCCGTTCGGTCATTACAGGGAAATTTCAGACCTCGGCCTTGATGCATTGACCTCGCTATCGCTCAGTCAATACATCAAGGCCTCGGTCTGAGATTTCCCTGTAATGACCTCACTCTCGGTTAATGTCAATGAAACCTTTTGACAAAGAAAATCTTGTTCTATGTATGGTCTTGAAACTGCACAGCTTCACTATAGTTCGTTTATTAATTCTCCTGGTTCTTGCTTTGAAATGTTGGCGAAATTTCTGTCCAAGCAAATCGTTAAAATTGAAAAAAATTGTAACCTTTGCACTATTGTCATTTAGTTGACCTCCTTCGATAAAAAAAGTGGGAGAAATAACATAACAGTTATGTGCTTGAACTCGGCAAAGTGCAAATCCGATATTCTATTGTAAATTACAAAAGGCAAGAGAGGGAATTGATGAATGTAATTCATTTTTCCTTTTTTTTTGTTTCATGTGACATCCCAACTGAACAAACAGATTGTGAGTAGCCACACATTTCTTTTCTGCATCCTGACTTTGTTTGTTATAATATATCAATGATAACTCTTGTAAGTGTATTTTTTCAATAGCGAAGCGCGGGAGGTCTAAAAAAGAATGCAGATGATTCTACCCTCCACGAGGCTCGGGCAACATCAGCGTGTTCTGAGAGAAATAGAGGGAATCTAGGCCAAGTTTTTCCTTTCAAAAAATTGTTTTAGGAACACCGGCTGTTTTAGAAAGTGTTTAAGGGAAATCGCCCTCCATTCCGATTTGTTTGTCTGAGTCTTGTTTGAGTCATGACGTCACTCGCGCGCTTCGCTATTGAACATAAAAGGAAACAAAATTAGTTTAACAATTAAATAATACGCATTGCTAAATATAATCATATCGCATATCATGATGGTCTCGATTGTAATCTAATCTAAACAATTTTTATTGATATACGTCAAGGTTGCATGGCTTGGTCGTCATGGGAACGATGCAAGGGTAACTGTGGTGGTCGCCAGGAACGAAAGAGGGTCGGTAAGTAGCTGAACACTGCTGCTCAATTATCATATCGAAAATTTTCATATCTGTATATGTGGTATTAAAGTGCATATTAAGCGAAATCAGTTGTTGCATATTTCGATAGTTCGGCATGTTTAACACACGATTCCAAAGTTTGAACCATTTTGGAAAAAAAAAAAACAGCAATTATTATTTTATGAGGCCTGGAAGTTGCGCTATTTTGCTCTCAAAAATGTCTTTTAAATCGCGCGGTCAAAATATCATGTCACGTGGCCTGATGACGTAGTGTTGTGTACAAGACTCTCAGATGCAAGATGGCGACAAGTGAGAAAGTCCGCAGAGGAGAGTGATATTGCGTCGCCGGTGCCCCGAATAATCAAAGTTGCATAAATTCTACCTTCACTCCGAATATACGAATGCATCAGTTTCCAGCGGATCCTGTCGTTAGAGAGAAATGGATCAAATTTGTCCATTTTCCATTTCATTTCATTTTACTTATTTTGCCCTTGATAACTGAAACCACCAGGCAATTCGCTTGTTTTGTTTTTTTTTTTTTTTAATTTCCCTTGAAGGTTCAAGTAATTTGTATTCAACTAGCTTCAACTGGTTCAATAAGATAAACATGTTACGCATATCAATATATTACAATTCTAAGAAGCCCAGTGTTTTTGCTTCATCTGACAATTAAAATTCTGTACTAGGTAATCTAAGGTGAAAAGGGAGTCATTAGGGGCAAAAGGGCCTGCCTGTGAGATTTCTACTGACATTGTCTGAGTCTCAGTCACAAGATAACGAGATATTTATATGACATGAAATTTGGTTTGAGAGAATGTCACAACGTGAAGTGATGTTTCTGCTGAGCACACGGCCAATATTGTATATATAGACGAAAAATAGTCTCAGCGCCTGACCATCTACAATACCACTGAGTAGAATCAGAGATAGGTGGAGTATCAAATAATGTTAACAAAACCGTCAGGGTAAACTGTCAATAAGACTGATCTGTTTGTATCTTTTTAATCATTGTAAATAAATCAAAGGGGTCTATGAGCCACTCGTGAATGCGTTAGCTATATTTGAATCGTTCCTTTGAACAGCATAGTATCGATGGGAAATAAAAAAAATCAGGCCTTCTGACAATGTGCGGGAGTGCGGGACCGCACAATTAGGTCAAACCCGCACAATCCCGCACAATTCCTGAAAATCTGCGAAATCCCGCACAATATTGAAAGATTTGCTTAAAAAACTAATTAAATCAGTATTCCTATCGATTGCCGAGACTTCAAGAAAGTTTATAGGCTATGTTTAGGCTATTTATGTTCCAAAACAATGGAGAAGTCCGCCGCTTTCCACGACTGAAACCCTCGAGTGGATATAAACATTGAAGTACATGTATTTGTTACTGAACGGTACCCTCTGCGTGACATTGTGGAAAAAGGCGGTGTTTATATTTTCCCAACTATTTTAATTTTGCTCGTTCTGTCTCTGAACAAACCCACAAACGATCCTTAAAATAGATAACAAATGATGTGTAACTCGGACATTTCACGCTCGTCTTGGCTGTTACAACAGTTGTCGGCGCGGTAGCTTTTGTGGACAACGCCGTGTCGCCGTTTAAAATGCATGTTTCCTTCAAAAAAAATCATGCCGCTTTTTTCCCCAACGCGTTCGCTTCCTCGTTCAATTTAAATATATACACCGAACAGCAAAGACGAAAGGCCGAAGCAATGTATCACCGCGCCGAAATGGCTGTCAATTTGTCATGACTTTTAAAATATTTTCGCAAAGGCGAACGCACTGATCAAATTAGCGAATTGACAAACAAAAGCGCTGCAACTTCGGGCAAGAGAAAATCATTAACACCTGATCAAGAAACAGGGTTTATTTTTTTGTTTGATCCAAGTGAAGGACGTTCAGGAATACAAGTTCTACGCTCTGTCTTATATCTACTGTAAGTTTTTGCTAAAAATAAAGTGTTATCAAATTTCATTTAGCAAGCAAAGAAATTTGCATACTGATCTCGGCTCGTTGTTGTGGTTTTTGCAGCAATTTAAGACATTTTTGTGTGAAGAAAATATACATCTTTACAGGAAAATATTCACTTTGCCTATCAAAGAAAGTAGAACTTGTTCATATCAGAAACCTTTTATTTCGAGGTAGAATTACGGTTTGTTAAACTTCATCGATCGTGTCACGCAACGTGAATCTGTTGATACAATTAACTTTGGCCAAAATAGTCGCAAAATGGAGAATGTTGGTTAACGTTAATTGCCAAAGTAAGAAAACAAGAGTTGTCTTTTTCATTTATCCAGAATTTCTTTCCTGTCAGGTTTTTTTGGGGGGCCTTGTAATTGTATATATACTAATATTTGACTGTTCACACAACTGCGGAGTCCCGCACAATCGCCGTTTTTCACCGCACAATTTGCCTCCCAAAACCCGCACAATTTTCTTTTTTTTTGTCCCGCACCCTGTCAGAAGGCCTGAAATATTCATTATAGGGATAGCGAGACAACTTAGGAAACAGTGATATTGGAGAGAAGTACCTTTGTAAAGCTGTATTTTTATTCACAGCCGAGGGAAAAGACATTTAGAAAGCGCCCGTGAGCATACCTAATTTGCATAATGTTAACAACACATCGATGGAAGGATGGAAGGATGGGTAAACTTCCCCACTATACTCGTCCATTGCGCAAGCGCATTCACGATTAAAAACTGTGGCATTCTTACAAATGAAATGTCTCTGGCTGTTTATAACGTAGCTGATCAGATTGATATTTTGAGAAAAGTCAGCTCCAGGATTATGATACAGAACCATGGTGGTTTTTTGTTAAACTTAAGACTTGGAATGATTTCCCAAATAATTCTTCACAAATGTTGATACAACTGCAAGTAGATTTTGTCAAAATTGATTCAGAAAGCATTATAATATATTTTTTGTTTTGTGTATTGGAAAGAACTGGTCATGGTGGCCCCTAAAAGGGCCATATTTAATGTGCAGCCTGTGCAGGATTGTGGCGCCTTGCCTATCTATGCAAGGTCTGGTAGTGTGTCCTTGTGTCATCATAAACACAGGCTGGCTATGGCCTCGTGTTTTCCCACCGCATGTAGCCAAAAAGCCAGCGAATGACACATCTGTAGCATACAGCCCAGATAAATCGGCAAGAGGGGAAAAAACTATGTGAGTCTGAGCATAGAATGTACAATGAATGTACAATGCGTAATGTAAAATGTGTATCGGATGTTCCAAACAACAAAAAAAGACATTACGGCTTGGGAGTCACAGGATTGAACTCACTCATTTTCTGGAATCCCAGAAAGACGACGGTACTTTCGGCCATCCTTGTCAACAAAAGTGGCGCAGCTTGCAGCAGTACTGTTCTGTTAGTGAGAGCAGTGCAGTCATCGTGCTGCGTTATGCAGCTAATGCGCTCGATTTAGCCGTCAAAGGCCAGCTTTCCCACTGCATTTATCACCTCTCGACAGCAACGAAACTCCAGCGCACCAACTAAATTAGGTCACTGCATCTTTCACATTGGCACCTGTAAAGTAAATGCAGCACAAAATGAGCTTACTTTATCCCGTTGGACATGAGTTCACGGGACATGAGTTCACGGGAACTGTTCTCTGGTATCTGGACTCCAATACTGCAGGCGAAAGGCTATCTACATCAGCCTCTTCGTCTTGATCATCATCTTACTCATCTTCCGCGCGCGGTTCGTCTTCATACGGCGAGTATTGACTATACACAACTTCAATGTCTTCCTCTTCTTCGTCCTCAACATCTATTTCTTCGTGGAGGTCTGATCTTTCAGACGAAGCGCTCATTTCGGAGTCGTTCGACATGTTCTTTCGCCTTTTAAAACCTTTAGTGACTAAAGCGTAAACAGACGCTTTTCACAACATGACGTCACAGGCCTCTAAATTCGTCCCAGTCTTCTGGAGATTTTTTAAAGAGAATGAGGCTTTTTACAGCGCCAAAAATCACGACTAAACTTTATTTTTAAGCGGTTTAAAGTTTACAGCCGTTTTATTAACATATTGGAAGGTAAATTGCCACATACGCACTTTAACAAGCTTCGTTCTAGAGCTGACGTAGTAGAATGTCACTGACTTATTACAAGCAATTATTGAAGGAGGTTTCTGTGATATGCAGAATTTTGAAAGCCCAGGTTAGTGCTCTCAGATGGAAAAAAAATGTTACCAGCTGAAACCTCATAACATGTTAAGGCGAGTTAAGGTTACGGAACAGGTTCGCGGGTGCGTTGCGCAAAACCAGTCTCATGGGCGTGAGAAAGCCTATAGAACAAAGAATGACATGAAAATGTTTCTAACTGGCAAAATTAAATACAAAATTATCTACGCTCGGTCAAGTGCAAATGGAGCAATATTCATGAACGCGAAAAACTCGCGACGGATTTTCGCTTTGGGAAGTAAACAATGACCCCATGACACTTAGCAGATGTTTGCCTTGAAAAGTGTGTCGGGGAATCTTTAGATTAGTTTTCAAAAAAAAAAAAAACGTTATAATAATTCAAAGTTCGGTGATTATTTTACTTGCACGGGGATCGCGTTAGGACTCATATCGTTGAAACGAAAAACAAACCAGCAAAAGCCTGACACCATTTTGGAGATAAGGATTTGATGTACAACTGGGCGGAATTTCACGATTCTGCGATAATTTTTTATGTACGTTTAAAGTTTTCCAAGTTGATTAAAGAAACATTCGAGAAATAGGGCTTAGAAAGTTTGCCAACATAACACGCCCCCTGGGAGTGGTCTTTCGGATTGTCACCTAAAGAAACCATTAAGACTCGATCACCTAATGTGAACCAAAAACTTGCGCAAAAATGGTACTGGAAAATATTTCAAGAGCACTAAGCATCCACTGCTACACGCCAAAGCCAGAAATTTACATCGCAGTGAGTAAAAACAAAACTGCCGGAACAAGTGCACGGTCAAACAACAACAACAAAAAGTCAAGGAAAAAAGGTAAGCACTTCATGTACGCGCCAGAGACAGCAAAGGGAACTTTGCTTACCCAAATGCGCGAGGCAGGGTACATGTATGTATTGAACAAACATTTCTATTGATTGATGTGGTTTCTTTTACTTTTTTATTAATGTGAGTGTATCTGGGAAGCCATTTGCTTGACACTTGATGTTCAATAATATTTGTCAGTGAACCTTCGCCAAAACTCGTGCGAGAAATTAATGGCAGTGCTAATTGCTCAGGCTAATCCCATTAAACAAATTGGGTGATTATGGAGCACGTTTACGATCTAGTTGGTTTTCGTTGGGTCAATATCTCTTTTAGCGGTCTTCTTTACTTAGCATAGCTTCCTTTTATATTTATTTCAGGTACAATGGCGAGTTTTTTTGCGTCGTCGCTTGAAATATCAACTACTAGCAGAATCCACTTCTTCGGAATCGAGATCATCGTTAAGTTCCTTGGGCTTAATTTCAACTGGATCTTTTCTTAGTTTCTTTCTGTTCGAAGAAATGGAGGGAACAGCCAATGTGGTACTTTCTTCTTCGCTTGGTTGTTGTCAGGTTCTGCCAACATTTCAGTTCCTTACTTTGCTTAAATTTTCCTTTTCTTTTTTCTTACGGCTTCGCCGCTCACGTTTAACAAACCAAGGGCTCTTGTTCCGCTTACCTTTTTCAGAACTTTCCATTGAAACTTCCAGAAAAACACAACACCAACGACAACAAACACCCGAGACAAGCAAGCAATGCAAGCATGCGATCGGCAATGTTTTGATGACGCGCTGTTGGAAACCACTATCCTGTGCTAAAATTCCCGGGAGCTCCAGCGGTGTTGACAGCTCAACACCTTTGGAGTGTCACGTAATCCGTTATGCAAAAAAGGAAATTTGCAATAACTCCGCAACGGAAAAAGATTTTGAATTTGTTTTTTTTTTTTTTTTTTTTCAGAAAAAGATAGCTTAAGTCATAAAGTTTATGATCCGAAAATGTCTCAATTTTGAAAAAAACTTAACGCGCGAACCTGTTCCGTGTTAAACCTTAAGACAAACAAGCGTCGATAAGTGAAAGCGAAGACAAGACTTTCTTCCAAACTTACAACGGACTTTCTAAGAATATACAACCACTTTTGGGAACGCTATGGTAAAGTGAATTACATTATTTAAATGTGAATTTATGTTGTAATTATTGTTTAATTAACCGATTCCTTGTGTCATCACAATTTGTTCAAAATTTGCCAGTTCATTCGTTTGTACGACGCTTTTAACTTATGCTTTTAACACGTAACGCAGCTTGTTTATGTAAAAATATTTTCGTCTAGGAACGTTTGTCGCCAGTAATATTTCATTTCTGATAAATAGCGATTTCATTTGAAAAGCAATGTACATTTTCCAGCTTTGTTTATGCTTTTGTTGAAATATTGCATATAAATAAATAAATAAATTTCAAAGGTTATTAGATGGAGAATTCACGTAAAGTGTACAATGGCTGAATTCTCGTTATATATAATAAACAAATTGCAGCATCGAAAATGCTTTGTACAGATTTTTATTCACTCGTTGCAAAACTTTGGTAAACTCACTCGTTTGCTGCGCTCACTCGTTCGTTTTCAAAGTTTTGCAACTTCGTGAATAAAAATCTGTACGTCGCACTTTCTATGAAGTAATCTATATATATATCAAATATTTTTCGCGCGCAATTTGTCTAAACACGTCACGTGATTTACCCAAAACTGCGGAGTATCTGATATTATTAAATTCTCAACCTCGGATATTGCATTCCTAGCTTTGTGATTGGTTCACTGAATCTCGGTTACCTATATGTTTGACCTTATATGAGAAACGAGTGCGGCAAGTGCCGCTCAACTTAAAATTTTCCTGCGGAAAGCGAAAAGTTCTATCAGAAAAAAATGGCAAATTTGGCGAGCTTTATCAGCTTATACAAGAAATAATCGACATTGCTTTCCCTAAAAGCACACAAATACCACAAAAATGCAATATTTCACTCAACTACGTAAAAGGATTGATGCGAAACGTCTAATTAAAAAATACGTGTAAATGTACAACAATAGCGACTGGACGAAGACGAAAAGCAGAAAGTAATCTACGGGAAGACCAGAAAACTGACAGAATTTCATTCAGTGTGCGACGTAAAATTAGGTTCAGCACTTCAATTAAGTTTGTTACCTTTCAATCTTTGTCTTGTCCTTTTATACTTCAATAAACTTCATCGACTCTGAAAGCAATTTCGTTTCAGCATAACGTAGTAGTCTCGATGACAGCCGTGGAGCCGTGAACCAGTACAATATGTATAAAACACCTGCTTTGCTCGTCTTGCACCTGGCGTATAGTTTCCAGAAAAGCTATTTCTTCCGATCTTCCCGTAAACCTTAATTGGTGTCACAATTTTCCAGGATGAAAAGACGATTTACCAGGAGATTGTCCGAGGAAAATTTTCAGAAGAAAACTCTCTCGCTCGCATTACTCGCATGTTTCATTCAACTCAAGAAGTGAACACAGCGCCACAAATTTTCCCGCCTCCTCATACTATCACTTCGTTTACATCAAAATGAATCATCCAGTTGATTTATACTTAAGAAGAATTTAATAAAATAATTATTCCATTCGCCCTTGTTGGATACGAGTGGTTATAGCCAACTCGGCGCTTCGCGCCTCGTTGGCTATTTACCACCTCGTATCCAACACGGGCTCATGGAATCATTGTTAAATATCCCCCAAGTCATATTCCCGAGTTTTCAATCTTAGCGTTTTACGTTCCTTCTCCCAAGCGAGGCTCCCAGCAAATTATTAAATTGAATATACCTGAACATTTTCAATAGACTAGCAACATGTTTGGATGCCGACAAAATTACTTTGACGTTCAAAACCTTTGAGAAAAAGACTTTGAAAGTAGGCGGCCTTGCGTAGTAACAATTGAAGAATAATAGCCTCTATTTAGCTTAAAAAATATGCATTGTTATTTGACTTTTTGACATTACCGGTTTCTCGAATATCAAAGTTTGCCTCCAGTTCGCTTCTCGGAAGAGTTAATGTCGGCTGACAAATATGAGTGCATATTTTCGCGCCAAATGGAGGCTGGTTTTTTTATCTGTAGGCTTTCAGAATAAAAACAGAAAGTACAATGAAAAATCATACGTTTAACGCATTGGGTAAAGTCAGACATAAAAATAGTAATTGAGTCCCCTGCTTTTGCTAGTAAAACAAAACCCGGCACGAAAATCACATTTAATGGTTTGTTAAAGTTCCAACTTGCTCACAGAGTACAACTGTTCATATACAGTGGATTCCAGGCCTTGTCCGCCTTGTCCAAGTAAGTAACTTCGACACCACGTCATTAAAACCATATTGGTCATAAAGAGGATAAAGTACGAAATTCATAAGCTGCGTTAGGTACATTTCCATTGATCACGTCAGTGTTACTTAATATATCATAACGGCAACTTATTTCTACGATCACTTCAAAAGAAACTGATTTGCTGTTGCTGCTTCTTCTGTTGTATAATTATTATTATTGTTTTAATAATCACAAATCATTTGAGTCTGTCATTGTGGTTGGGTATGACGGCATACGATAATTTGCATTGAAACATGTGTTCTTATCTGACATGTTTAAGTAGTCATCACCTGTATTTACTCGCCAATGTTTTTTTCTTCGTTCTTATACGCACTTGGAAAATTATATCTTTTTTTTCTTAAGAGAGTTTAAAGTTTGTATAAATAACGCCTTTCGTTAATTATTTATGTTTTTCGAAATCCTTTTCTGTTTATAAGTCGATGGTGGCTGGAGCGAATGGAGCAAATGGAGTATGTGCACAAAGACAATCAGCGGCATACAAACAAGGACAAGAGAATGCGAGAAGCCAGAGCCAGCGCAGGGTGGAAAACCCTGCAATGGAACCAGAGTAGTTGTAAGGGAATGTGGTAACATGTCAAGTTGCCATGAAGGTACATATAGTTGACCACTCTACAATATGCGTATGGTTGTTTGTTTCTTACTGCCGCTTTAGAAGATAATAATACAATAGGTTTCTCCAATAGTCAGATTGACAATTGAGCTTTAGTAAAGCGCAATGCGATTGTTAATTGCACATGTAATTCTTCTAGTAAATGTTTCACTTTAGCTTTGAGTAACAACACCAATAATATATGTTATTATTATAAGTCATCTTAACCTCTCAGGATGACCCGTTGTGTTACCGCCAGCGGAAAAAAAAAATACTGATGCTGGTTAAAAACCTTTTCCTCGTAAATTTGCGCTATGGAAATTCCGAGACAACACCAAGGATTTTTTCTGTCTGTTTCTAGCGATATGGACTCCGAAATAGAAGATAATAAAAGCAAGGAAAACAACAAATGTTGACGAGTTTCGTGAATATATTTTCCACCAAAAACCGTCCAGTACAAAACTGAAATAGCAAAGTGACTTGAAGGGATGGTAGCGGTTTTGTCTCGCCGAAAAGTCAGAGAAGTCGGTGACATACCTGAAGAATTATGAGCTGAACAGTTCGGTTGTATAAGTTTTTCAAAAATCATAAGAAAACCGACGGCACGGAGTATGAATCAGGCACTGTAACATCTTTTCAGCTCAGAGGTTAGGGAGAGGCCTCTAACTCTGACGTTGAGCAAAAGTGGATCGAACGTTAATATCCAAATGATGATGAGTCCTGAGCTAAAGCTAAGCTAGGTGTTTTTTTTTTTTCCCGAAAATTTGCTTGTTTAGGGCTCCTCAGAACTCATTCACTTAAATTCGTATTTTATCAAAAAAAAAAAACACTAACCAAAAGAATCCATTTCTGGCATATGAAGTGAAGAATGATCTAGCATTCTTTTAAGGTAAACGTTTTTGTTGTACGTCTGTATTTTTCGGCCAAAATTGACTCCGTTATATTTCCTTGCGCCGTTTGCCTATTTGCCTACTTTCGGCTACGCTGCACGCAAATCACCAAGGAACCGAAACGTTTAATGCAATTCTATCTGCTGTGACCAGAATAAAAGAAAGGCTGAAATATGTTGGTAATAAAGATAAATTAAAACTCTCAGCTCCGGCTTGCCCACTGTCTAAAAGACCCAACTCTTTAAAGACCTTTTCACTGCACTCAGGCGCGTAACGCGCGCATTACAAAGCTTCTTTTCTAAATAAATAAATAAATAAATAAATAAATAAATAAAAAGAAAAAAAAACCTTACCCCCTCGACGAGTCGCCACCTCCACCTACGCATTGATGAGTACAGATATTCCTTGAAGAGGAACACAATCAAAAGCCGACCAATCTTCACAACCAAGTTGCTATTTTGAAGATATGCCGTAGATTGTTTAAGTGCATGACTTATGAGATATTCACTGCACCACTGAAACCAAAGCCTGCTTTTTTAGAAAGTTGGACAATGAAACAGCTAACTTGCCCTCCAAGTCCCTTTGTGAATAGCGGGTTTATTGAAAGCATTACGAGTACCTTTTATCTTGCAAAACTGGACACTTTTCAATGAGTACATAAAATTATTTTCACACTTCCGTGGCAAAAGTATGTTAAAATTAACAAGTTGGTAAAATCAATCGGACCAATTTAACAATATCTGTTTTCTGTTGAACAGAGTTTCCACTGCGCCTTCTTGGCACTATGGAAATATACAAAAATAACACCTGGAAAAAACTATGCACGGCAACTTGGGATACCGCTGAGGACAATTTGACCTGCCAGGCAATAGGTTACTCTAACAGCGAAGCTTATGACAACAGCTATGCCTCCAACACAACTGTTCACCATAAATGTACGTCGTTGACAAACTGCCTCAATAACAGCGATGGAAACGTTCAAACATGCAAAGGTATGTATTAGGCAACTCAGGCATTAGCTCGAGTCCCAAATCTCAAAATAAACTTCCAAGACAATTGCACATCCGACAATTGCAAACTAAGAAAATGGAATTTTTACTCGTTCGTTCACCACAATTACCACTGAAGAAAAACAACTTAGAAGCCTTACAAAAAACACCACAAAATCATTCGATTGCATGTCTTGCTCTTGGATGCCACGTGATCGATTGCGAATAAATCTGAAAAGTTTTAGAACTCACTACCCACCGACACTTCTCCACCCTTTAGGTATCTTCCCAGTTTTGAACGAAGGTTTTACTCTCCGATGGTTAATTTTTAATGTTAGTTATTTATTCTTGGCAATATTTTTGCGACGAGAAGAGATTCCTCATGGTCATTTGCATTCCAAGGCAACCGTATTTTGCGAAATATTGTTTACTGGTTTTAAATGTTCCGGTTTATTAAGTTCCTCTTACACAGCATTAATAGGCATTCCGTGTAAAAAAACGACCAGTCACGTGTTGTTGTACGTGTTGGACTCAGGAAGATTTTGTACAAAATTCAGGTTAGCTTAATAAGAGTTGTCATGTTTGAACTGTTCACCAAATTTGCTATTTTTGTGTACTTGTTGAAAGCTATTCTACCATTATATGACAAGTGCCCACAAATTTTATTTCAGCTTTTTGTAGACCAGTCCTCGGTCTAATAAAATATTAGAAACTCGATTTTACATTAGGTCCCAGTTTTGCGGATTTGTATTTTTCGTGGAGGCACCTCGCCAATGGAGCACGTGGCATCGATAGGTGGGTGTACGAGAAAAAACATAACTAATTTTCAAAAACATGAAACAAGTTAATTTTACGCTTAAAATAAACTTGGCTACTGATTTAAATTTGGTTGTCATATGGTGCCTTGAGTTTAAGGCCAAAGTCATTGTTGTACGAAGGGAGGCGCGGTGGCCTAATGGTTAGTGCGCTGGACTCCGGATCGGGCGGTCCGGGTTCGAGCCCTGGCCGTGGCACTGCGTTGTGTTCTTGGGCAAGATACTTTACTCTCATAGTGCCTCTCTCCACCCAGGTGTATAAATTGGTACCGGCGAATTCATTGCTGGGGGGTAACCCTGCGATGGACTAGCATCCCGTCCAGGGGGGAGTAGCAATACTCCTAGTCGCTTCATGCTATGGGAACCGGGATAAGCTCCGGCCTGATGGGCCCCTAGGCTCGTATACAGACTTTACCATTGTTACGAAGAACGGATTAGCTTACCCTTCGCTCCCTTCGGAAAAAGTGACCAAACGCAAGTATTAGAACAAGCCAAGCCAACAGATTAGCTTACCCTACGCTCCCTTCGGAAAAAGTGACCAAATGCAAGTATTAAAACAAACCAAGCCAAAGAAATACGATTTATGTATTTAGAACGTGATGTTTAACTTCTGTAGAGAAAATGAAAGAACTTCATTTTCCGCTGAAAATTGACCGGTCGGTTTTTACACGGAATGCCTCTTAATAATTTTGTATTAGTTGATAGCTGTTTCTATGACGTTTTTTTTTTTATTATTTTAAACCAATAAGTAAACTAATAACTTAAACTTTTCTTACCCGTGTTCACCCATTTGCAACCTTAAAATTGCTATCTACTATACATAAATGCTTATGAGCGTCACTTACTAAACAAGGCAAACAGTAGGGATTTATTTTAATATACTCCCTACAATTTTGTACAAGTTCCCGTACGCTTAAATGGTGCAAACGTGGACTACGGTGGTAGAGTGGAAGT
This sequence comes from Meandrina meandrites, assembly GCA_963693305.1. Classification (NCBI taxonomy): domain Eukaryota; kingdom Metazoa; phylum Cnidaria; class Anthozoa; order Scleractinia; family Meandrinidae; genus Meandrina; species Meandrina meandrites. The sequence continues at coordinate 16,635,550 of OY855914.1, forward strand.
TTTTTACCGGGGAAAGTGGGGAAAGATTTGCCGTAATGAATGGGGTATTACGGATGCACAAGTCGTCTGCCGTCAGCTTGGCTTTGAAGATACTTTGGCTGAATTCCTCGGTTCCGATGTTCAGGGTAGCGAAATACCTTTCCTGATGTCTGATGTAGCCTGCAATGGAGATGAAACTGAATTGGGATACTGCAAGCGCAAAGATGGAAAGGCTGACTGTTCAGACGACAATGGGGCCGAGGCATTGTGCGAGCCAAGTAAGTATTAGACAACATTTGGAGCGAAACATCATTGCCAAGAATGATCTTATATGTAAACTATATATGTTTTAACTATTTCGGCTCGTTTATCAAACTACAGTCCAGGTTGAGGTTTAAGGCGGTTGGTAGTATTTAAAGGATTTATGTTAGACACAGACGCCCTTTATACGATTCCGTTCTTGCAATAACATTTTTACCTTTGTGACGGGGCCGGATTATAGCTGTTGTTAAAAGCTGCTTTAGAAAGCCTTTCGATTTTGAAACTGCGAGCAGTTAACACGAGAGTTCTACATGCGGGTATTGAAAAACAATTATATGTCAACAGGAAACCGAGAAGAACAAAAGCAAAATACACAAGGTTAGTTAGAAAGAACTAATACAAAGTGTAACCCTTACCGGAAGTTAGAAAGGACTAATACAATGTATAACCGAAAGAGAGAGATAACATTTGATAAGTTCTTTCTAGATTTAAAAAAACAACAACAACAACAACAACAACAAAACAGAGATGTCTATCGTTCTAAACAACAGATTGATAGACCCCGGGGATCGGTGTCGTATACTGTGTTGTAAATGTCACGCTACAATATAACGCAACTTTAATTGAGCAACAAGAGCAGCAGCAGCATAAATCTAAAATGAAATTATTTTATTACAGAGAACAGAAAAGAATTATCCAAGGACCAACTGGTTGTTGATATTGGCAGCAACGTAACAATTCATTGTTCCCTGCCAAACAAAACCAATCACATCAAATGGTTCAACAGCAAAGGTGGAGAAATCAATTCCACATCCGGGGCAAGGATCATAACCTTTGCAAATGGTACATTGGTTATAAACAGTGTTCAGTTGTCTGATATAGGAACGTACAAATGCAGAGGATTAGAATACACTCGGAACTACACAGTGTACCTCAGTGGTAGGTCAAACTCTTCCTAATATTTAACTAAAGAATAAATACAAAGTGGAGTGATCTTTGTCAGATACATACTTCCGACGTATCTCCTTTAAAACAAATCTCGCTGAAATTTTATAACATTTTACGTACCCGTGTTTTCTTGTTCCCGTTATAAAATAAACCTAAACGAGCTACAACTGACTTCGCGAACGGAGATTGGTAACTTTAAATTCCATAAATTTAAGCCAAGTGAGTGTAGTAAAGATTATCACCCTACGTTTTGAACAGGTTTGTAAATTTCAGCATGACAAGCTTTAAAACCCCAACCATTTTCATATGAGGACCTGTGCTTTACCAAAACAAGGTCACCCCTTAACGAGGGCTGTACTTAAATTCGGTTAGTTCCGATAGATGGCAACAGGGTAGCAAATTAGGGGAGGGGGGAGGGGGGTGGGGGTGGGGTGGTGTGGGTGGTTTCACGCACGACTTTAATCCTATTCAGATCGGGCTTTTTTGGATCTTTTCAGACCGGGGATTACCCCCCCCCCCCCCCCCCCCCCCACGTAACTTGTAGAATATTTACGCGATCGCTTTAAAACTTACAGGATATATAGCATGTCCAAAAATCTACCTTTTTTAAATACGTCACGTGGGGTGATGGCGTCACATCACGTGACAATTACATAATTATGTCAAAACAGCCACCATCCTGGATCCGCCGTCTTGGATTTCAATTTTTTTCCAAAATGTCAGAAAACAGCCCCAAATTAATGAAAATACTCAAAATCTATAAAACAGTGCAAAAAAAAAAACAAAAAGAGGTTAAAGTAGTTGAATTAAAGTTAATTTTCAATAATGGAAACACCAAAAATTTGGAAAAAACATGTCTGTCAAAATGACGTTGCCATGGTAACGTCAAGTTCCAGACACAACAACCTAACCCACCAATTTATTCCCAGGTAAATTTTAGAAAAAAAAATGAATCTTGAAAAAGTTATAAACGTTCAAAGTCAGCGCGGGCACTCCCCCCCCCCCCCCCCCCCCCTGGTCTGGATAGGGTTAACCGAATTCACGTGACAGGTATACTTGAAACAGCGAATAATTCACAAATTTCCTTTCTTTTCTCGCTATTGTCACGCGTCACGGTCTAATTTCTGCCCTTATCTTGCCCCACGCGTAAACCCTATGCTATCTTCTGGTGAGGGAGAAAAGGAATAATTAGCTCGGGTAATAAGCCCTAAGTAGTAGCTTCGCACCGCCAATAAACCTTATTGGCTAGATTGATAGCACCTCGTAAAAGTTGACCCAACGGAATATCACGAGAGGACCATGCCCTGACATAAATAACATTATGCCCAGTCATAACTCATAATACGTTGCCATAGCAACGAATATTGACGTCCGAATGACCTCAATTTATTTATTGGTAAATAATTTTCCTAAACATTATTGGTATAGCTGCGATAGAACACCAAAGGTAGATGTTTCTAACTCTAGATAGACTTTTACGAGCCACCTTAAGCTAAATCAAGTTTTAAATTAAGACGGCTAGGCCAAAACACCACATCGGCTCAGTGAAATTATCTTATATGATCACCCTGTTTATCTCAGTCTGAGTAACAGTGAACTTGACTAGTTTTGATCACTGTTCTAATTTAACAACATTGCCCTGAGCTGCGGCAAGGCGCAGATAAATTACATTACAGCAGAAACCCATAAGGGTTGAAATGTGTAACTCCCTTTGATTTTTATTGTATAAAGTATTTGTACATTCTTTTCAATAAAGTACCACATTTTGAAAATCACAAAAAATGCAGTATAACTATTACGAAATAACAGCAGGCTAGAAATAATCTTTAAGAAAAAAACAGACAGACTTAAATATACAAAACATGTTTCGGATGTCCTGCATCCATCTTCAGCTACAAACAACATCAGGCCGCTAGCCGATGTGATATGAATGCGAAAATAAGTAGAATATTAATTACTAAATGACAACATGGATATGAATAATTGAATACAATGGTGTGAAAACGCAAAGGATTGAGGGATGTGTAAATTGACAAGGAAAATTAAAAAAGTGATAGATTAACGTAATTAAAACGGTAAAAGTTCGAGCAGTTAGTGCCCAAATTATTTACCATATTCTACTCAATTAACAGTAACGTTTTATATACTATTTGAAATATCTCCCTGTAATTCATTCTATAAGTGACGTCGCGGTTAATTTCTAAAGCATTCTCGAGAATGTTACGGTCAAACCTTGAAAAACAGATTCAAATCTATGTTTTTTTTTTCTTTTGAAATGATTCCAATAACTAAACTATGGATAACTTAAAATTCGTCTTTCTCTCGCGGGTCACCTTGAGAGCTAAAGTTTCGGTAGTTTTTCTCTTATTTGTATTCAAACTATATACCATGCTATGTTTTTTTGGTATCTTTATTATTGCCTTTATTGCTCGAATGTTCGGTGGAAACCGTCTCAACTTGTTTATTTCCTGAGGGTTTTCCCATGATAAGCCGAGAAGGCGATGTCAAAAACTGAAAAGCAATCTTCTGAAGACAAAGTCTTGCATGTTTCTGTCCAATTGAACTTGGTATCCAGGAATTGCTGTACTGCAGAGTATTTTTTTTCGACGCCACTGACATTCTCACATTTCTACAAGATTGCCGCCCTGGTCCTTGATGCACTGAAAAAAAAAAAAAACAAAACTCTTGTTTTTTTGTTTTTGTTTTTTTTTTATTCAGTAACACTGCCATGGGTCTTTTCATGACTTTATTGATCTCTTTTCCTTTGTTCAGATGACAGTTATGCCGATGCCACTACAACCTTGAAACTGAAACAGAGAGGTGGTTTGAGAGGGACCACGAGAGCCATCTACTGGGATTCTTCTTTCTCCAATACGCTTTTCTGTATCATTCATCTTGTGGCGTATGAGAATTCTCTGTTTTGCAGCCTCACATTCCAACCATTCCTTTGCCATCTTGGACGAGCTCTCCTTCTTGAATCCTGTTTCTTCTCTTAATGATCCGGTGGGCATGTTTTGCATGATGGCTTACAGATAGAGCGGATTGGCATCGAATCTTACAATCTTTTGGCAGTTTGTAGTTTCTTTTTATTGATCTTGCATCTCCTTTTCTCTGATCTTGATCTTTCCTTCTTGATGATTGGGGTGGAGGATGCTACTGGGTCCATCCAGTGTGTTTTTCTTTTCCAATTACGAATAAGAAGACAAAGAATAAGTAGCTTTTCCCTTCTTATGAGTTTACGCTGATGTCTGCACTTGATTTATGCTTTTGCTTATGCCAAATGAAAACTAACCATAATTCACCCATGCTAATAACCGTTCTTTGGGAATAGCGATCACGAGGGAACGTGCAATTATACAAGGTTCGTTTATTCTCCCTGAAAGATGATTGGTTTATCGAATTTCTTTGGAAGTAGCGATCGAGCACGGACAATGAAAAAAAAATATTGTGAGGGGCAATAGTCTTGAAGTAGAAACTACACCGAACTGCTATCTTGTTTCTCTGTCTTCTGTGTTTTGCATTATTGTTTTTGTTGTTGTATTGCTATTGTTATTACCATTATCATTATTATGATCATCATCATCATCGGTATTACTATTATTTTATTCCCGTCAGAATTGTCGTGTTTCTTTCGTCAGTATAGGCGGTTGGATAAACTTACAAGAGGGGATAGCTCACTGCAATGCGAAACCAACTTATCGGGAACTTCCTCCTACACCATTGATTACAAGCAATGTAACGCAATAATAAAGAACCAGTTGTCTTTCTTTTCAGCATTCGAGTATACTGCAAATAAGTATGAACACCTTCTCAATATCAGCTGGTACGTCCAGATAATACCCAATAGAACAAATAAGCTCATACTAGTCGTGGGACTAGTAGTCGCCTACCATGTAAACTGATTGTTTAAAAATACCGTCGTTTATGACTTCAATCATATTGGCAAGTAAAAACACGAAGTAACAAAATGTTATTTCTGCCAAAGTCTCTCCTCAGGTTTATGTATCTCCTAAAAGCCAAACCGTTCCTGAAGGAGACACAACAAACTTTACCTGCAAAGCCAGAGGTGTCCCCAAGCCAACAGTTGTCTGGAAATTTAATAACGGGGACCTCCCACCGAATGCCGTTGAAGAGTATTTTGAAGAAGGACCGTTTCTGCAGTTGCTAAACACTACAAAAGACATGGAAGGGATATACAAATGCACGGCAGCAAACAGGGTGAATTCAACTTCTTCTCGTGCAACTCTTCGTGTTTTAGGTAAGCACGTAAAATGAACAACAAATGTAAACTCGACTGACGTCTTAATTAAAAAACGAAAAAAAAAAACTGTATGGGAATTGTTACTGAAGTGTAGAAGTCAGCACAACAAAACAAATATCTCCTTGATATCCAATGAGATACATATATCTTATTAGACATGTAAGTGTGTAGTATCGCTGTATATTTTTACGAGTCATGCAGTATTTTGGCGAGCCCGAAGGGCGAGTCAAAATTCAAATGATGAGTAAAAATTTACAGCGATACTACACACTAAAATGTCTAATAAGAAATTTATTATCCAACGTTTTCGTTTCCCCAAAATTCTGACTTGCCAAGTTTTTTAATCTTTCGCGCGGTCGGGGGAATGAGACGAGTACAAATATCGTGTGATATTTGTACTCGTTTCGTGCGTTATTCGTACTCTGCGAAGCAGTGTTGGATAATAAAACGTATTATTAAAACTACTTGTCTGTCTTTCTGAAAAGAAAAACCTACAGCCCACATTACTCCCAACCCATATCCGACACTTATGGTAGGAGACGAGCTCAAATTGACTTGTGAAGTCAATAAAGTGACAACCGATGTCAAATGGATGAAAAATGGCGTCCTGCCATCTCCAAGAGCACGTGTCAGTCCGCTAAAAGGAGACAAAAGCGTTCTGTTTATTGAAAAAGTCGCGGAAGATGACGGTGGTGAATATTCATGTGAAGCAAGCAACGAAGCAGGGATTGTTTCTCGCTCTTTCGTCAAGATCACAGTCAGGGGTAAGATTAATCTTCTTGTATCTTGATATATATTATCCGTCAGTAATACAGAATAGGAAATAGACACCTCTAGATGTTTGGCAATTAAACCTGATTAGTCAAATTAAAAGTTGATAAGTTCACTTCGTTAGCATACTCGAACCTTGTCTGCCTCACGTACACTCGAAATAAACAAGCGCGAGAACAATAGCTTTTGGCCAAAACAATGATAATAATAACAGCAATATCTATACATACGAGCAAAAACGAAAGAAAAAGAAAACGTAGAAAACCAGCCAAAAGCCTTGAAAGTTAAGGGGAAAATTTCTTTAAAAATGCAACTCACTTTAACTTGCAGTTGTATACAAATTCATTGGTATACCTAGCAATCCTCTGCCCCCCCCCCCCCCCCCCCTACCCAGCCCCTGCCCAACTCAAAGAAAATGCTGTTTGTAATTGTACCAAATAAACAAAGATGCGCATTAACGAAATATTGCGTTAAAGAAAAGCCAGCTTTCATCTGCAGAAACGGAGTTGATAAGGCCCAAACGGATATTATCCTAACTAAAAAACGTCGTACAAAATTAAAAAAAATATAAAAATGTACAAGATAAAAAAATAAATAAACTACTTTACGATAATGTCAATAATGCCATAGTTTATTAATTCCGCTGGAAGAGCGTTTCATTGTCTAATGGTCCGTGCGGAAAATGGGGACATGCTATTACAAGCTCTGAAAGCTGGATAGTACTTATAACCGTGGCTACCGCGTGTTGTCGTCTCGTTATGTGGGGTAAGATACTGCTCTGCAGTTGTGCCATGTAGCCTGAGACACCTATTTCGAGTTCCCATCTAATACCAAAGTAAAAGGCTGAGAAAATTCGTTGCAGAAAGTTGCTAAAGCATGTTATGAAGGAGAGGCGCTGGAAACAAAAGATAAGTAGTTAACAATAGAAGCAAGTATTAAAGTATTAAAGGCCAGCGCTAGCATTCTCACTTCTCAGTAACAGTCTGTGGAAAGTCTTGATGAAAAAATTAAAGATGGCGTCATATGATACTGGGCGCTGAACGGATTACTGGTATTGCTGATCTGCAACAAAACCTTTCAGATACTTTCTAAAGGTTGTTGATGACACAGGTATCATTGTTATGGCAAATTAATTCTATTTCAAAGTATTTTTGACACACACACAAAAAAAAAACACAAAAAATAGTGTTATGAGCTACTTGAATTCTTCAATAACATAAGGACCAATTCGATTTCACATTACAAATCGGTCAAGTTTCAATGCCTGCCTTTTGAATTTTAAAGTTGAATAATTTCAACTACGCGATCAAATACAAACGCGGCAAAACCCACGGCGAAATAAAAATAATTACGCCAGCGTGACGATATATACTTTGATGCATCGTACTGCGCTAGAATAGAGGTGCTGAGATTCGCACAAACAACATACTTATTCAAAGAAAGGGTGGAAGTTGTAGAAGGAAATTAGAAAAAGGCAAAACATCCGATTAAAAGTAGAAATGACCGCGATCACTTGTGTTTCTCACCTCTACTGATTCTTCGACTTCGGAGGTATTCGTTGACATTTGGCTTTCTCTGAACAAGTCCATCGGTAAATTCTCCATAGTATCAATAACATTAGTATTCTAATAACACTTTGACTCGCAAATACTTCGACAAGACAAGGTTTATTGATGCGCTTCTTAGTTTCCGTCTTTCTCAGTGTCCAATGAATAATGATTCACTGCTAGAAAAAAATAGCTTTCATTTGAAAATATTTTGGAAAGGTTAAGAAGAATACTAAAACTGCAATGAAGAGTTAAAGTATATCAGATCCTTGAAAAATGATGAAACTGGATTAACGTAAAACAACGTCCAGAGGCCAAAATTCGAGGAGGCATCCTTGGACTCCCTACGTAAAAAAAAATAAAAGATAAAAAAGAAATATTTGGTACATAATACGAAATATATGGTGCAATATGCGAAGCGATCCCGATTTGAAGAAACACTTTTTTATATACAAAATGGCTGTCGCATATTCTGATCGCAGGAAACAATTCTTGCTTGAAGAAATGGCTGAGATGTGCCCGAAATTAGAATGATGCCGAGAATGACATGGAGAGTATTACAGGCGTATCATCCAGGAGGCAACGTCCTGAAAACAGTGGAAATCGTTTTAATCGTACTATGTAGATAAACATACATAACATATTAGAAGCGTGAACATTGTCATGTAATTCGAGGTAATTCATTCATACAGTGACGATATCCCTTTCAAACTGTCAGTATTTGGTCCAAAGAGTGGGTTGAAAAAGGATCAAAATTGGTTTATCGATTATTTGAACGTGCCACACTTTTTTTATTCGTAGAAATTTTAGTCTTTTGGCGGGGAAATTATTGTAAGCCGATTTTAAATGTAACGATTTTGGGTGTATTTACCAGGAATTAAAAGTTCACGGGTTCTGTCTGTATTTTTTATTCTGGTAACTTATCAATCCTACAAACACTCGAACGTACTCATCAATTGATTGACTCTGACAGTATTATAAGGATTATGAATTTAAACTCAATTGCAATGAAACGGAACGACAACGCCATATTTCAGGCGGCCCGCGGCTCTTTCTGGGAATGGAGGTGCTCTTTTCTAAATCGAGTTTTCGGCATGTAAACGTTAACCGATTTCTCTGATTTTTGGCAATCGAAATAACATATGTTTTACTTTTATAAAGCTTTGAACTTTAGGGCGAACAAAATAAACGAACACGAGATATTAGCGTTTTTAAAAAAAAATCAATTTATGAAAAAAAAAAAAAAAACGCAAATATTTTCCAAACGCGACGATAGATTTTTTTCTAATTAATGTCAACAAGTTCAAATTATCCTAGTTTTAATGTGAGCAAGTTTCAACGAAATCGGCTGGGTAAAAATTGCTGCACAGTTGACTGTTGAATTTTTGCTTCAAAATATTATGCTTGTGTTTAATTGGGAGCTGTTACAACAACGCTTAAGTAATGCTAAGATCCCATGGATTATTTGAAAGCTTAATATCAGCTATAACGTTGCTGAAAAGTATGGAAAGATCGGAAACTCCCAGCAAAAGTTGTAGACAAATGAAGCAGAAGAGGTTTACGGTGCGTAAATTGTGAATTTTAAAATATTCATTTTTTTAAAATTAAAAAAATCTACCGATTTTTTTTCTTTTATTTTCAAGTATGAGAAAATACAGCATATGTGCAAACGGCTTTATCTAGTTCCGTGTGTCTAGTATCGATGAAACTCGTCGAATGTGGCTCGCCAAGATAGCTGCTTCTCGTCTTCCATTTTGGAGCGCTTTGAAAATACCCTTGTTACGGTAAATTATTCAAACTTGCCGCATTCTCAAGATTATTTAGCACCTGGAAATAAACATGCCACGGGTAAAATTGCGGCTGAGCTTTGTATTCATGCATTTTATTTAGCAATGAATGTGGCATGTGGCGTGGTATGTTCAATTCCAGGTGCTAAATAATCTTGAGAATGCCGCAAGTTTGAATAATTTACTGTTACGCGAGGGTTTCCAAAGCGCTTCAAAATGGAAGACGCGAACTAGCCATCCTTGCGAGCAAAATTCGACGCGTTTCATCGAGATTAGACACACGGAACTAGATAAAGCCGTTTCCATATATGCTGTATTTTCTCATACTTAAAAATAAAAGAAAAAAAATCAGTAGATTTTTTTTTTAATTCGAAAAAAATGAATATTTTAAAATTCACAATTTACGCATCGTAAACATCTTCCTCTTCATCCGTTTACAACTTTTTCTATGAGTTTCCGATCTTTCCATACTTTTCAGCAACGTTTTAGCTGGCATTAAGCTTTCAAATAATCCATTGGATCTGAGCATTGCTTAAGCGTTGTTGTAACAGCTCCCAATTATACACAAGCATAATATTTTGAAGCAAAAATTCAACAGTCAACTGTGCAGCAATTTCTACCTAGCCGATTTCGTTGAAACTTGCTCACATTAAAACTAGGATAATTTGAACTTGTTGACATTAATTAGAAAAAAATCTATCGTCGCGTTTGGAAAATATTCGCGTTTTTTTGATAAATATATTTTTTTCAAAAGCGCTAATATCTCGTAATCTTTATAAAATTTGAACATTTGCTATTTCGATTGCCAAAAATCAGAAAAATCGGTTGAGGTTTACATGCCCAAAACTCCATTTAGAAAAGAGCACCTCCGTTCCCCAAAAATAGCCGCGGGCCACCTTAAGTGGCGGATGCATGAGGTACGACTATTCCTACTATCAAACTTGTTATCGGTTTGTATAGTACTCCACGAAGACGCAACTAGTTTGTTTATATATAACAAGTAACAGCTTTACTTTAGTTAGGGCGATTTCGGTAAGAATAAAAGGGGCAAAGGATTCAGAACTTACACAAACGTACTTACCTCGCGCGAAAAATGTGGTTACCGCAAGCTCTCTGTCCCACAAAGAAAGAGATGCGTCTTAACATCACAATGCTCGTTAAATTTGCCGTAACTTAAAAAAAAAACGTAATTACCACAACGTTCGTTTGCTTCTTGTGAGAGAATTTTGCATTTAATCAGCATGCAGAACTTTTTGAAAATAAAAACGCAAAATGGATTCAAAATAACTCCCGCGTTCGAAGTCACCAAACAAAACGGAGGTACGTCATTGAAAACAACATCACCTTGCGAAACCAGTTATCCTCGCGCTCATGCATTTGACTTATTGTCTTGTCTACCGCGTCAAAACCAGTATTCCTCAATTCTTTATATTAATCCAACCTTGTTCAAACCGGTTTGCATAACTCCCAAGGGACCGATACATAATGCTATGATTGTTTATTTCGGTGGATAATCTAATTTTCCTCGGTCCCAAGGGAAATACGCTTGCATCTTCGAAACAACTCGAGAATGTTCTTAGGCATCCCCCAAAACTGAAAAACTTTGTTTCCCAGGATTTGTTGGCGTGCTAAACGTGAACAAGTCTGGTTCTTTAAAGGTCCGGCAGCAATCAGGAGACTTCTAAAGGGTCGGTTTAGGTTCTTCAGCAATTACCCTCTCCATCCAGACATCTCATAAGGGAACTCGTTCTTTAAGCACCAAAGGATTGATTTTTTTTTTCTGTAATCCACACCTCACTCATATTCAGAAAAGTATTTGTCGTGCATTTATCAGTGGCATGTGCAATAATAATAATAATATATGATAACTTATTTGTCAAATAGTTCGTCCTTGCGACACGGAAAATGTAACATTGGAATTCACTCATATTTTTTTTCTAGTGCCAAATGACGTTCCATCTGGTGATGGCGGGTCTCTGAAGTGGTACTACATTGTTGGGCCCGTATTGGCTGTTCTTCTTATTTTCTCTGCTGTTTCTGTTGGATGGTACTTTCGCAGGAGGCCAAGGACAGCAGGTGCACGAAGCATAATTAACATAAAAGTTTGCTATCTAGCCGACAAACTGGCTTTGAAAAAACTGTGCATGAAAATATATTAGCTACAATATGTAACAAGTTCGTGAGTTAGGTGCAAGTTCTACAGTGAGATGGTGTTTTTAAACCACGGACTTACAAGGTTCGCGTGTTGAATAAACCTCTAGAGGCTTTCTCGCCATTTTGAAAAGAGGATTTACTGAATATACTAAGGCTTTCAGTAGCTGTCCGTTCATCAATTACGGAAAATTTTAATGTGTTTATTGTAAATAATGATTTTCGACATTGCCATAGAAACGGCATTTTGCCGTGACTGCTCTCATTCACAGTTACAGCTACTACCACCATCACCATCGCCACCACCACTACAACTACTACTAATACTACTAATACTGCCACCAACACCACAACAAAAACCACCACAGGGTGGGGGGTGGGGGGGGGGGGGGTCGGGAGGGTGTTTAAATTTACAGAATGTATTTAAATTTACACTATAGTTATTGCAGTAATAGTTAGTTCTAACATGGAGCTGCAAAGCCGTAAAATGTTGTAAGCTATACAAAATCATTCTTGTATAGCTACGTGTTTTCGGAAAGTCATTCTTTAGACTCATTTAATATTACGTCGTAAAACATCGCAAAAATAAACAAATAAATTAAACTAATTACATGAAAATGCTTCAGTAAAAAATATTAAAAATGAACAAATTATTTTTCCTTGTCAAATAAAACTTGATTCTTTAAATCAAAAAGATACCTCCATCACTGCTTGTGAAAAGCTAACGAGTTTGGATACAATACGAGCCAGCGAGTCGGAGATCCCTAATCCCAATAAAAAGGCTACCGGGAAGCTAGAAATCCCCTATCCCGTTATAAGGGCTAACCGCAAGCTACCTTAGCTAATAACTGTAGGCAGAATGGCTGCAGTTTAGCTGGGATCTTGTAGAGCCCCCCTGGAATGATGAAATAGCTTTAAAACATTTTTTTTTTCTTGCTCGCAGCAGGGCAACAGAGTTTTATTGCTATTTCATTTGTGCTGCATGCATTTTTTTTTTTCTACCGACAAGCGCTTGCAGGATTTTTTTTATCACCCACCCCCTCTCAAGAGTGCCCAGAACGTCAATTTTTGATTTGGATACAACACACTTTTTTATGCTTTTTTTTTTTTTTTAATTTCAAAATTTTATTTTCTTGCGGTCGAGCCCTGCCGCTGATCATAAGAATAATGGCTCAAAAATGACGTACATTCAGGAATTTGCATAAAGACTGATGTTGTTTTCTGGATCAAGAACGTTGTAACAAAGGGCGGTAACGCACCTTTCCGGCATTTTGAACTGAGGATAGACTCTGAAGCAAAATTACCACTTATTTACAAGTCAGATAAGTCACGATTCAAACCACGTGTTCCTGAGCCTACGTCAGAACTCACTTCAAACTGAGGAAGACTTGTGCGAATGGTGGACCAAGATGGCGGCAAATTCAAACGTCTTTAGAAATTCATAAAAAAAAAAAAAACATGCTTGTTATCCAAATCGAATTTTGTTTCGCAGAAGTCCATTGGGTGAAATATAGAATCAGCTGAGAAATAATAATAATAATAAACTGGACGTTATGGGCACTTTAAAATGCGACCTGGGAAGCTAAATGATAACATGTACTCCAGTAAAGTCCCATGTTATTGTAAGGAGCAAAACTAGATATTGAATGAACACAAATTGAACACTGTTTTTTGATACTCTTTTATTCTTCATGATGTTTCCCCTGGAGTACAGCTGTGAACAGGTAAGTTTAACGTTATACTTTTATCACTTAAGTTATTTGAAATTTTGTTTTAGCCAGTATTGTAAAGACCATTCATTTTATTGTTCGATTTATGTATCTCTATCGAACCATGAAAAAAGGGTATGGTTTTAAAGGAGTAAGTATTCAGGATGATGTACGCTTAATCACATCTAGAGAATTTAGATGGTAAAATAAATAATTTTGATTTAAGGGGGAAATGTGATTATTTTTTATCCACTATGGAACATTAAATTGTAAATAAACTTTAATTGTTGACTTCCCATTACGTTAGAAAAACCTTTATCCTAAATTTTGACAAAAATAGAAAAAGTTAATTTTGATTGATTCATTTTAGCGACATCCACAGTTGAAAAAAGATAATGAATTTTAATTACGTTTGTTGTTCAAAAAGTGAATTCATCTACCCAGTTGTCTGGAACACAAGTGGAAAGCCGAATTTTTTTCTTTAAATGTCGACGAAATAAAAATCAAAAATTGATTTCAGTTTTCTGAAATGTGATTTTGAATTTAATTTCAGTTTGAAAAAAAAAAAAAAATGAAAAAGGCAAAACCATTTCCAATATGTTAATTAAGGGACATATGAAGGGCTGAAGGGATATGGGCCCGAATACCCAGTAATTTGTAACAAAGACACTAGCCCCCGCAGGGGTGGGGTATTTTGGTATGGAGAAATATTGTGTCTTTGTTCTCTACTGCTTACTTTCAAAAGCGGGTACCCGTTTTTATACTAAAAACATGCTATCCGTCTGGACTATCTTCGGCAAACATTTTGTAATTCGTCCGGTTATGCCTGACCGTCTTGACAAACTACTTTTCGTAGTGGGTCGTTTAAATAATAGATGGTCCTATCCGTAATCTAGGCATAATTTAATCTTGACTTAAGCTAGAGTCAAACTAGAGCAGTTATGACATCGCCTAGGCCGAAAAACGTGGCTATCGATGATGGCATCGACTGTTTACGAAAGAGAAATCACCGGCGGCGACTGAAATTGTGTACTTAATGTTTTACAAAGGTTTCCCGTCACTGTGAATATCCATGTAAAAATTTTGCAAAATTACACACAAGGGGAAAAACCTGCTCGCAAATAAATTAAACGATAAAGTAACAACTGCCCACTCGAAACGAGCTAGGCACGTACTTACGATTCGTCGATTGACCATTAATAAAATCACAGCTGACAAGAGCATTTAAGAATATAAAATAACAATTCAGATTTAAAAGTTTTAAACCGATTTCGAGTTTAATATATTCCTTAGCTAGTACTGCACCCAATATATATTTTTAATGACTATTCAACAGGACAGCGCTCTTTTGCCTACAGAGGAGCAAAACTTTGGAACTCTTTAAATAGTAACATTAAGTCTTTAAAATGCCCCAAGAATTTTAGGCGCCATTTTGCAAATGTATTATTAGGTTAAATTTTTACATTTAGAATATTTTTGACATATTTATTGTAATTATAATTATACTTTTATTCTTAATTAATTTAAATTTAAATCTGTATTTGTAATTGTATTGTATTGAGCTGAAAAACCCTTTTTAGGGAGCATCGATAAAAGTATGCATGTATGTATGTATGTATTCTCACTGCATATATAATTAGCGTGTCATGTAAGCACGCCTCATTCCTTTCATCCTGAGGGTCCGGGTTGGTGGCGTCTAGTATGATCCTTTGTGGCCATCCAGGCATAAAATCTGGCTGTGCGGCGCGAGATCTCGCAGTTTGACGAGATTGCCTTGGAAGGCGCTTTGCGCCCCTTCCTCCTCTCCTGGTGGAGGTGACCACCTCTCACCTAGCCTTGCTGCATATTTCTTGCTTCGGCGGTCGCGGATTTCTCCCATAATTTAGTTCTTCGTGACCGCGACAATAGATATGCAGTGAGGATAAATTACTAGGTTTTTTCATTCACATCCCATCCCCCGCCGGAGAGGGGAGATTTTGTTACGGTGCGCAATGCATCATGGGAACGACAATAAAGATTGCCGTAGTTTTCACACAACATGGCGTCGGTCTA
The DNA here is from genome assembly GCA_963693305.1 of Meandrina meandrites. NCBI lineage: Eukaryota > Metazoa > Cnidaria > Anthozoa > Scleractinia > Meandrinidae > Meandrina > Meandrina meandrites. Next base: position 16,651,016 of record OY855914.1, read on the forward strand.
GTTCGCTGTCTTTTCCACTGATCAGTGCTGGTTTTCTAGGAATGTCCTTGGTTTCTATTACTTCGGATTCTAGTGTTTCAAAATGGGTTACGCCTTCACAGGCTAGGCTGACTCTGCCAACAGGGTGAATGGCTTTCCCAGAAAAAGGGAAGATCTTTGCACAAGAAGGCTTCAACGGGGCGGCGTCTGATATTTTACTGTAGATGGATGATGGGAGAGTGTTACATGTGGCTGCTGAATCCACCTGCATTAACACTTTGACGCTCCTATTGGGACTGATGGACACAGGAAGCCAGGTAAAGTATTTGTCATCCTTCGGCGAGTCGATGTGATGGTGATGAGCGAAGACGGAGAAGGAATGCACGACGTAGTCGTCATCATCATCACCAGACAAGCAGGTTTCTGCTGTGAACTGGTGGACATCACTTCCACGCTTTGGGGGTGGGCTTCTTTTGGATTTTTTATGGCTTCTTTCAAATTCTGCTTTGAACTTGTCTTTGGGAGATCTGCAAACTTTTGCCAGGTAATTGGTCTAAAAGTTGCCTGGCTTAGTGGCTGGACAGTCCTTGCGGGGATGTCTGGCGCCTCCACACCACCTACATTTTGCCTGCGGAAGTGAGAGTTTGTTAGTCAATCGATTGACCTGTTCTTCCACTTGAGAAGTAGCAGAATGCATGATAGTAATGTTAGTGTTGTGTGCTGCCTCCCAGGATTTTGCTCGGGCAAGCTGTTCTTCAAATGTGTAGGGGGATTTCCCATCTTCTTTGTAGTGGTGAAGGAGGAGTTCTCTCAAATCCTTATTCTGGACACCGGTGCATAGACGATCACGCATTAGGTCTTGTAAAGGGTTAGTCATCTCTGCATATTTTGTCTTTCTTGCTGTACTTCTAATGCGAGTCTCAAAATCGGTTACGGATTCCGCTGGCTTTTGAGTGCAGTTAAAGAAAGCGAGGCGTTGTGGCATTACATCGTCCTGTTACGGTTCGCAATGCATCATGGGAAGGACAATAAAGATTGCTGTAGTTTTCACACAACATGGTATCGGTCTAGTTCGCCTTAATTGCGTTTAGTTTAGTCTCAGACTTAGTTCGCCGAGGTTCTTCTGGTTTTTCGGGGTTGTTTTGATCCCGCTTCTGACACCAAGTTAAGTCTCTAGACGCAGAGCGTACTAGACCGACGCCATGTTGTGTGAAAACTACAGCAATCTTTATTGTCCTTCCCATGATGCATTGCGCACCGTAACAATTTCTTTCACTTGAAAGTTTGAGGTCAGGCTAAAGGTTGTCTTCGGAAGAAATTGTGTCTTTCTACCCACCCCAGAGAGTAATTTTAAGGAGATAATTGATTCTATATTTGTGAATACTGACATGGTAAACTAAGACAAACCAAGATTAACAGAACTTGATATTACAAGTGCCGTTTCGGAAATCCATTTTTCATATTTCTGATTTCTCAATTTTTAATTTTGGATTTTCGTAAATTCCGATTTGCGATTTCTGATTACTGATTTTCGATGTCCTGTATCAGGTTAATCATAGTGCGATATTCTATATTTATTAATCGGAAATCAGAACTGTGTTACTTTCAATTTACGGTTTCCTTGATTTGAGTTTGAATCACGAAAACCGGTTGACCGCAAAACATCGTGAGCTTATTGTCTCAAAAAATGCACAAAATTACGCAAGTAAGGTGATTTTCAGGAGCACGATAGCACAGAAATCACTTGTAAACACTTTAGCAGTAAAATTCCACGTCAGAGTCAATTGATGTGAAGGATATTATAAGGTATCAGACACTTTTGTTTTGTGTGTGTGTGTGTTTTGTTATTGTGTCTAATTGGGGCCATAACATAACGGCTTTGGAAGGCCTTGTAAGTTTTTTGTATGTTAAACAAAAGAATAAATACTTTAGGGAAAACATCCCTTCACGTTAAATGACTACCACAGGCTCTTTGGGCGAAATATGAAGAATGATGATTATTCATGTGCCACCACCCGCTCGATGTTAATCGAATCTAAGGTGTACACTTTTGTAAATTCATTAGTCCCAATGAAGAAGAAGCAGTGGAGATGGAGATACAGAATGAAAACGTTGATAGCTGGGAGATTGCACGTGACCGTATTGCTCTTCGACAGCCAATTGGCCACGGTGCGTTTGGGATGGTATGGAGAGCACTCTTGCACCGTTCACAAGGAAGAAACGGAAATCGATCAGTTGCTGCCAAGTGCTTTACACGTAAGTTAAATGAATAGACAAAATATTTTATTATACTGCAAAACGTATTGCTGATTATTAGGTGATTCATTAAATTCTGGTTGGTGTTTGGAGGGCCAGAATATATTTTCATGATTGTTCTTCAAAGCCACGATGTGTACGAAGTTCTCAAAACCCCGAAGCAACCTTTTTTAAGCACACGCTGTGTCCACAAACATATTTGGTAAATAATGAGTTTTATGAGGAAAGTGTGGACAGAAAAGAAAGTCAGAAATATAACAAGTGTGGCTAAGTATTTAATTAGTATGCTACTTGGAATACTCTCTTATATTATAGCCACTGCTGGAGCGGAGGGAAGGGCAGCTTTGATGAGAGAGATCGAGTTGGGAAAACTCCTTGGAGTGAATCCTAATCAGCCCAATATTGTTAAGTTTATTGGTTGCGTCACAAGAGGAGGTAAACGACTTATATATATAAAATTAATAATATATAGATTTAGGCAGGCCTAAAAGCGGAGCTCCCGTTTACTACATTTTGCTTGAATTTAGTGTTTTTATGTCCCTGCACTTTGTTGGGTTCCCCACGAATGCACGGAGGCGCACATATCAAATTTTAGTACAAAAACTTTTTACAACAACAACAACAATAACTTTATTTACCCTAATAAATTACAAGAAAGAGAATATATACAACCTTTACTGTACACTAATAAACCTCGTAGAGCAAATCAGTGTAAAAAAGGACCTCGATGAAGGCAAGGATATTTGTTTTGATTTACTTAAAAACAGTCAAGGCAACACAATCAACTCAAGGCAAAAAATTACAGCGCGAAAAAAAGTCAACACGCGGCTATTAAAAGAAAATGAGTTCACGCCAGAACAAAGAAAAACACGGCCGCAAAAAAAAAAAAATGGCAAATTCATTGGGAGCCGGTTTTGCAAGTTATTTTAACGCAGTTTTTTTGTGAGTTGCGGCAGTTTGTGATTTAGAAGTGGTGCTCGCTATCTAACAAGCGAACAATTTAGTTTGAGCCGTCTTGTTTTGGTTGCATAATTAACTATTCTGTTTTATCGTACACGTTGCTTAATACCTTAGAGAATTTTATGTAGAGAACTAAATGAATTTCTTCTTCGTTTCTGGTAAGCAAATGTGTGGTAGAAAAGTCTGAACTCACTCACCCAGGCACAGGTAACACGCAACGAAACCGGCGTAGAGAATTGTTTACGAATCTTAAATCACGCGTAGGAGATTTAACATACACTCACTGAAATAAACAATGCGAGCGATTAAAAATAAAGCAGTTGGATAACAAATCGCTTCAATTAATTTTAGTGTGCAGTATCTTTGAGTAGTTTTACTAGTTTTGGTTTGGAATTGTTCAGTTTGCGGGATTTTTCTCAGTATAAGCTGGTATAAGTGTAGTTTGTAATATTTTGCAAAGGCGAAACGTGCTTTTCATCCGAGTACATGTAGCTCAATAATTTAATATTCTTTTCAAATGAAAATCCAAAAATGAACTTTACAGTTGACTCCACTATAAACTAAAACACAGCATTTGAAACATTTAATAGACAATGTCTGTATAAAATGTACAAAAGTGATTAAAGCTAAGAGGTTTGAAAGCAGCATTAAGAAATAATGGAATTTGTAAATATGTAAGCCTACGGAAAGATCTGAAAAACGATACTACTTCGAATTCGTTTTATAAATGACTGAAGTATAAACAGATTCTCACAATAAAAACATACTTCAGCTTAGGGTATACATTACGTTTGTTACCTTATATTTGGAAAACGCTTGTAAATTCTGCAGGGCAAAGCTTTCAAACCAGCAGCATATTAATTATCGGATTTAACTATATAATGTGTCTTTCTTAATTGTCAGATCTATTATAGCTTAACCTGTCCCTATATCCCTAACCTAAGCGTGAATCTTCTTAGGACTAATAAAAGCCTTATCTGGGCCTAATTTCACCTAGTCGAGGTCAAAACTATAGAGCAAATATGGCATCAACGATTCCAAGAAGGCTGTTTAGCAATGATAGAATCGATCGTTAAATAGAATCGACCGTTTACGAGTGTTTGTGAGCTTACTCCAACTCCAACTCCATCGACATATACATTATATGAATTATCAGCGGAGATCAATCTCTTCCTTTCTTTCGGTGTAGCTGTTAGCAATCTTTTATCCATCACTTCGTGAACTTGACCGGCTCTGAGCTCACTTTTAGTTGGGCTTAATGTCAACTGAATTAATCAACCGCAGAAGCTGTAGACAGTTCTTCAACTCTCGCTGTTTTGACTTGTTGTCCGATAAATCATATTCAAGTCGGCAAACATTTCGGATGTTCACGCTAAGAGGCTATCCCTAAATCATTTGGCATAAGTTCCCATGATGTAGATGAGTAAATAAAGCGAGAAATATTCACGAAGATCTATGTTTTCCAGCAGCTTTGTTCGCCTCTTTCATTGAGCGTAAAAAGCGAACAAGGTGCCACCCGTGCCACAGATTTTTGTCGCCTTTTCATACAATCGCGTCGTTTAAGTTAAAATGAGATGTCCAGATCACTTTAAACCTCTGAAGTAATGCAGAGTTCTTACAAATTTTTACGACAGGTAACTCAACTCTAAACGAACCGAATAGAACCGATATGTTTTTGTGTCACTTTTTGCGTAAGAAGGACTCCAAATCAAGGACAAAGGCAAACTCATCCCTAGGCCTAATCCGTGCCTACGGGCGTACGTACGGACGGACATGACGTCATAACCAAATTTTCTCGGCTCGATGGGTTCACCATATTCTATAGCTATGGATGCTCCGTCCGCGGGCGCCTTCGCGGGAGCTCCGCTATTAATTAAGTATGGGCTATCAAATGGTTGCGAATGAAATTAGGAAATAATTCCATGCGCGTTTTATCAAAATTATAATAATTAATCCCAAGTCCTTACTGTTAGACGAGGAATATTTTAGAATTTTGACAAAACGCATGTTAAATTATTTCCTAATTTCATGAGTATATACCGTTTGATCACCTTTTAATATCATGGGTAACAAATTACACCAGCAATCTCAGGTTTCTGACTTGCTTGTTGTATCTAGAACTCCGAGCTTTGAAAAGTTATGGATAAAGTTGCAATTTTCTGACTTTTCCGCGATAATTCATGATCCCTTTATTCTGTTAATCGAATTTTTTTTAAAGCTCAGTCATCTGTCGAATGTTCCTTATATTATTGGTTATAGTCCGTCATGAATAAATTGAAAACGGCGACCGTGAAAAACACTAAAAAATCCGCTCGATGCCGTTTATGTAATTTGCTTCGTGTTTTTCAAGCCTTTTTGAAGTTTTCAAATATCAGCTATTGTAAAAAGTCTATTACAAGACCAAGGCAAACTGGCCTAGATGAAATTCAAGTGAAAAACATCTTTAAACCTGGACGCCATTTTGGCATTGAGATATGAGAAACGTTGCCATGGCAATTTTGTAATTTCGCATGTGAAATAATAAATTAACGCTTTAATGTCACGCCAAAATTAAGGAGTAATATGTCACCAATGACCATCCATCGCTTCCACGAAATGTCACGCTTATCAGCTCAGTTTCTGCTTCAGCTCACGCGCGTGATGCATGTTGTGGCGTAGCCTTGCGAAAAGGATTGTGTGAGATTACGGCGTGTGTTGAATCCCCCCTCCTTCTCCACCCCGTCCCATCATTCTATTCAATATAAACAATTGTTCGGATTGGTTATTATTGACATTTTTCTGCGGGTTCAAACATGAACCAATAAATTTACTCTTTATTTCATCTATCAAACTTTGCCGATGTAATAATTAAAGAAAAAAAAGCTCGATTAATAGACAGTATTCATATTCTCTGGATTTAGCGTGGGCATTTGGAGGCTAATGCGGGGGGGGGGGGGGGGGGGGGGGAGGGATATCATTAAAAAGAGCTTTATGTGATTTGCATTTGAAGTGATTCCCCGCATTACCTTCAATTGCAAGCTAATTCCAGTCTAATACCGTTAATACGAATATGGTCTCTTTACGGACGTTCACCGTTTGTCAGAGCTGGCCGGCCATATCAGAATTCCGTTGTTAGTCAGATTGGTCAAGTCAAATCAGTCAATCCATCAATATTATACACTGTTGGATTTTTGCGTAAATCTCGTGGTCCATTTCACATTCAAAATCACCGGACGTACCACCTGGCGAGTTCTGACTAATGGTGACCGCCCTGCGTTATTATTGTGTTAGGACGAGAGTTGCCGTTATGGCAGAAGATTAGTCTTCGTTCAGCAAGTTAACTTTTTTTCACAGTTTGCCCAATCCTGGTCACAGAGTATTTGGCGCACGGTGATTTGCTGGGCTATCTGAGGAAGAGCCGGGGAATTCGCGATCAGTATCATCACGGAGAAGGGGTAGCATCAGCGCTGCAACCTTACGATTTAGTATCGTTTGCCAAGCAAATCGCTGCCGGCATGGTTTATCTTGGCGCAAATGGAGTAAGTGAACACGTCACAAAAATTCCCCGCGATTCAATTTAACTATATAATGTGTCTTTCTTAATTGTCAGATCTATTATAGCTTAACCTGTCCCTATATCCCTAACCTAAGCGTGAATCTTCTTAGGACTAATAAAAGCCTTATCTGGGCCTAATTTCACCTAGTCGAGGTCAAAACTATAGAGCAAATATGGCATCGACGATTCCAAGAAGGCTGTTTAGCAATGATAGAATCGATCGTTAAAACATGGCTTCGACCGTTTACGAAAGGGAAATCAGCAACGCCAGGTCCGGAATTCGAACTTGGTCCACACTGGTGGAAGGCAAGCACTCTCATTTCTTCGCCTTCACTGCATCGTCATTTTGATACCATGACCTATTACTTTATTTTGCAGATTATTCATCGCGATCTGGCAGCAAGAAACGTACTCCTCGATGATCACCTGGTTTGCAAAATTACTGACTTTGGACTGGCTCATCAAAATTTCAAATATGGACATGGAAATGCCAAGAAGGTAATCTTGACAAAGCGAAGAGCAAATTTAATATTTTACTCTACGTTCATTTTAATTTGAACGCCACTATTTTCATGGTCGCGGCGACTACTTTTCTTTATATAGATAAATAATTTAAGCTGATTGTCGGCAAACATCGGAGAAAATCCTTAAAATGTGGCCAATCAAGGTTCCATACTGCACATATGGAACTGTAAATCTAGTAAACAATGACTGGACTCTCTCTGCTAAACATGTCAAAATATTTAAGACACTACTGGCCAATGTTTTGTCTCGCTGGATTAGACTTATTTTCCACTTTTCCTCAAATGAGAAACATCAATTTAATTTCAAGGGCCTACATTTGTTTATGAACCGCAGATAAAAATAATAAGTACATCTTTGCTAAAGAAGGAACAGTGTGTGCAATTAAACGTTTTTCTTTACGTGACCATGATTTCCTTAATTTTACTAAAACTTACTCTTAAAACGCAACTTGTATGTATTGATATTTTTGGGCAGTTTTGTGAACAGACAACGAGGAGTAAAAAATCTGCTTCGCTGATTTGTAACTGACCACGACGACTTTATCTATGAAAAAGAACAAAACGAAGAGCGACTCGTTATTCAATAAAGAAAAGCTTAGTTTCTTTTTCTTAGCTTTACAGCATAAACATTTTCAGTTGCTTCATTTCACAGGGCTGTATTCCAGTTAAGTGGACTGCACCTGAGATTCTGCTTGGAAACGTTGAGGCGTTATCAGTTGAAAGTGATGTGTATGTATAATAATTTATATTATACATTATTATTTTGCTCAAAGGTGACTTCACCTCAAATTTCACCAAATACAGGGAACTAAACCCAAAAGCTACCAACGAGCGGTAAAATACACAATTGGATAGAAATAAAGAATAGTAAAATAAGGCAGCATGGCTTACATTTTATAATTTGGTGCAATATAGTCATCGTGATAGGCTCGGTGGCTTTATGGTTACTGCGCTGGACTCCGGATCGAGCGATCCGAGTTCAAGCCTTGGACTGGGCAATGTATTGTGTTCTTGGGCAAGAGACATTTTCCGCCAAGGAGCATTAGGTACCGGCAAATTATATGATTGACAAACTATTGATAGGCTATCATCCCCTCATGGGGAGGGGGGGGGGGGGGGGATAATCCTAGCTGTTCGATGCTATGGAATCTGGGATGAGCTCTGGCCTGATGAACAACTAGCTATAGGCAAACTTACAGTTGTCATCGCATGTAATTTAAATTTATGTTAGCTAACTCAAAATATAAAGGGACTGGGGCCCAGGGAAAGCATTTAAACAAGCTTATTCATCCAGTTCGTTTTTCTGCCCTTGTTTTTTTCGTTTTGGAAACATCGACTCTATGCTATTTGTTGACATTTCTTGTGGGTTTGTTGAATTTTCTGCTTGTAGGATAACTACATGGAATTATCAGGCGAGATGGCATTCAGCTTATTGTCGGAGGATAATAATATACAAGCAACAATTTCTTCATTCTGATTGGCTAAGAGCACGTCAATTTATTCCAAACCAGTGCAAAAAGTGAAATTGGCAGTGCAGAAAGTGAAATTGGCAGCCAGTGCAAAACGTGAAATTAGTGGTGCAAAACGGTGAAATTGAAAATGATTGACATTTACGGTAGCTTCATGCAAAATCGACCTCGCACAAAAAAAAAAAATGGCGGACAAAAGTGAGACAAGATTGTTTGATCTTTATAGCGCAATTTTAATGAAAAGCTTGAAAATAAAGCAAAGTAAAATAGCACAACAAAAATTACCAATTGTCGGGAGGTGTGAAAGACGAGGAATAGTTACAAAAGCAATGAGGACAAAACATAACTTGAAATTAAATTCAGGCCGAAGGCCGCCGCAATTAAGCCAATAGCGGTACAATCCTCGCCGAAACATACCCTGGATACTTCACTTCTCTGAAGAGAAACGCGTAGTATTAACCAGACTGCCTAGAAACAGACTACTTCTTAGTTTTGAAGACGAGAGAAGATGGTATTCTATTTTTTTAAGAGAAAAAGCTCAGAATTAGGTAAGCTTAGCTAAATTTTTGCAGCTGTTGTTAAAGCTCGCTCAATAACAAAAGGTGCCAAAAGCGGTATTAAGACGCAAACCTAACCTGTAAAACGTCCATTGAAATCAGCCAGCAACACGGAGTTGTAGCTGAATACCCACCTGCATTTAGTCTAGTTCAGTATTTCGATATTCTGTCAAAACATCATGTGCTGAAGGTTGTTCTCAGCTCGACCGTGCAGAAACACTGCACGGACGGAGTTTCCTAAACCCACCGAAAAGAACGGCAGCAGAACCTTAGCCGCTTATTAAAAATTCCCCTTGCTTTGCTATTCAAGTTCTTCAAATTTAACTTCGAGGAGACTATTTTGAAGTAAAAACGTTTCATGAAGCACTTGCAGAGAGTGTATGAACTAAATATTTACGCATGAATTTACACGTCAAATTTACAGCCAGGCGCTGACACATGAACTTGTCACGAAAATTACCAAAGAGTGACAGAAATGGTTGTTTGTATATTATCAACAAGTAATCACATGATTTTTCTCGTGCAATTTGGAATAAATAAGCACTCATAAATTTTTCAAAGACTACAAATTGCACTCGCCCTTCGGGCTTGTGCAATTTTGTTAGCCTTTTAAAAATTGACTCGTGCTTATTTATTCCAAATTGCACTCGAAATCATGTGATTACTTGTACTAATTGTTAATTATCATTCTATGCATTTTCCTCTTTCTTTACACTGGCCGAAAACCTGCCACGTGATCTGAAAATGACTTCCTAAAACAATGATCTGATCCTGCAGATTACCGTCCAAAAGTTATTTTTTCTGGAAATGATAATCTACTCATGCGTAATTGCGTCCAATTCTAAGAAAAATGGCAGATTGTTTCCAGAATTGAATTGGATGAAAACCAGCTTGTACAACCAATAACCATCTAAATGGTTTTCTTCTGTATTACCTCTGCAAGAAATGGTCCCGTTCTTGAAGGTAATTGTGTAAAATACTTTCAGTGATCGAATGACAAAACAATATGCCATTTCCAAGTTGCCCTTTGCCTCATTTTCAAAACGAAAACGAGTCCTCGTGCGAAACCATCCAAATGAAAATGAGTTTGATTTCCTTGAAAATGGACGTACAGCCTAACATGAACTCGGTTTTCGTAAAACATAGTGATTTGTCAGTGTCTCGCAGATCAATTATTTGCCTCAGGCTTCGGCTTTGGCCACTGACAAATCACGATATTTTTTTTTTCAACCTCGCACAATAATTATTGAATATTTGCACTCGTGTCGGGCGTTAATTATCCTCCACGATGAGCAGTTGGATAATAAAATAACATCAGCTACACGTGAAAATAGCCACCTGCCCCAGAGATACCATGAAAGAGCCTTATTTTATCCCTGCTAATAACTGTTAGCAACTTATTAGTTATTTATTAGTTATTAGTTAGTTACTTATAAATTACATCAAAACCCCACAGGTGGTCCTATGGAATCGTCCTCTACGAAATTTTTACCATCGGTGAGTAATCCTTTACATATCAAAGATCCCTTTAAGTGTATATGACAGACTTATATAGGGACCCTCCGAGTAGTTACAACTTTTTCCCAGGTAAAAGAAAAAGAACCGGAAAGGTCTGAAATCTTACTGAAAAGTGTACATAGAGCATGCGCGACATAGGGAGGTCCATTTTTTGGCTCAGTCAACACGAACAACTTTTAATTCCACATAATCCGTCGGTTAAGCATTGCTCGGAGTAGAGTAAAACCATCCAGCAGCCGGCCGGCAGTTCTGGAAACATAAATGTTTTATGGAAATCTTTGTGATTGTTCAAACACTCTAAAACTAACACTAAAAGTATTCTCACTGCTAGGTAAAAACAAACAGACAAAAAAACAAACCTTTGGCTATCTGTGGCAGTCCTGTATTTCACCGGTTACTTTCTTAAAAGGACCCTGGTTGATCATTATGTGGCGGGTGTAAGAATTAAGATCACGTGACCATTAGCCAACGCTACTTCGTTATCCCACGAGGGATTACAATGAAGCGTCTGTGATATTTCTGTTTTCACCATTCTTCAATAGCCAAATTAAACTCGTATTGTCACGTTGACAGCCTAAAACAATGTGCTTCCATCCGCGTTGGTTTTTCTACATAATACTTCCCATATATATCCTCGCACGCAAAATGCCAAGTTCGAATGAAATTGAAAAAAAAAAAAATAAATAAATAAATAAAATAACCGTTCTACAGCGGTAAAATCGCGAAACCCTGTGTTCGACCAATCTAATTGGACGAACACTCTCCCAGTAGGGCCATTTTCATTACACTATACTATTCTTATGTATTGCATCTCTCAGGAGGTATTCCATATCCTGGATGGTCGGAAGGCAAGGTCATCGCAGAAGTTGTCAATGGTTATAAGATGCCAAAACCTCCACATGTCGAAGCCGTCTTGTAAGTTTGATCGATTTTATATACAAGCACCGATCAGTTAGCAGCGTGATTACTTTGTGTTAAAATTAAGCGATATGAAAGACTTTTCAGTGTCTTTATATCTGAATGATGTTAACAATCTGTTTAGCTCGTTAAAAGCCGACAGCGTAGAAATGACAGAAGTTGAAAACGTTTCCTCAAGTGTTCTTTCCTCTTCCCTATCACACGCCTCACGATCTGGGTAGGATCGATCCTATAACGCGAAAAATAAAACGGAAGTCGTTTATAATATGAGTAATGACAGTTTCTACGATTTCGAAATATCTTGCGTCGTTTGTCGAGATATACATATAATTATTTTCAAAACGGTTTTATATTTTTCAAATTGTATTTGAAAATAATGGAGTGAAGTGAAGTGAATACTTTATTTACCCTAACAGCTATCTCCGAGCATAGAGAGGAATGCACGAAAAAGAAGAAAAAAAGCGAACAAGATAAAAATTATGTTAACACTGTATTGGTAACAACCTCGACTCCAGTCCCTACACTTTATACCAAAAAGTTGCGTTTCTGACTGTTTAGCCTACAGAACAGTTAGTTTGGGGTGCGCAAGTGTTATTGAGTTAGTTAACTAAATAAACCGCCTGTTCGTCAGTATTTGAACAATATAATTTAGATAATTTTGGTCAAATGAAGGCTAATATCTCAGTTTGAGGCAAAGATAATAGTCGTTAGCTATTTTAGAAATTTGACCTCCTCTCTGTTTATTCTTATTTTGAAAAGGAAAGCTACGCTTCGGTGTTCCAAAACAATACAAACTAAAGTAAGCTAAAATGAAGCAGGATGCATCGGTTAGACCTTGATTAACAAAGGAAGAAGCCAACACGAATGCGGTCTTTAATATTTCATTGGAAACTAGCACGTGCCCGCCAAGCGAGCGAAATCAATTGATGATAATTATTATCAAATCGATAATAATTGTTTTTAACCGTGTATAAAGACATGTTAAATAAATAAGTAAATAAATAAATAAATAAATAATGAATGACTTATACCTGAACGATAACGATTGACAAGAGAAATCAAAGAAATGACAGCCAAAGTGATGAAAAAATGAAAGAAAAATAAGATTTGCAAGCGACATGAACCCTATCAGTAAATTCTCCAGAAAACACAAAAGACGACAAACTGAACAACACGATGGCAAGATGAACATTTAATAAGGAAAACCAAAACCTATTTTCGACCAAATTAGCCATAGTTAACTACTTTAATTGGTGTGGCCGCAACGTCCACCGTAAGCGCTCACTACTGTTCATTCAGATATTATGAAACTGAAACCTAGTCAGAACTAACTGTAGTTGACGGCGTTAGTGTGACCACAACCGCAACTAAGCTGTTAGCCTATAAAGCGTTGTATATCAAATAATATGAATTTCTTTTAGAATAGAGGCAGTATATCAAAGAAGACCATGGAATAACTAGATATTATAATAGTGATATTGTGACATATAAATTAAATGTTTAACGCTACAACATCTTTAATGTGTATATCCACAACTGCGCATAAAGGTACACTTGAAAATCGCAGAATTAAGTACAGGGTTTATTGATTGATTGATTGATTGTTTGATTGTTTGATTGATTGATTGATTGATTGATTGATTGATTGATTGATTGATTGATTGATTTTTTAAATGTAGGTATGAGCATATGGCAAATTGCTGGAACCAAGCCCCAAGCGACCGCCCTCCTTTTGATCTACTCCGCCGAACAATGGATGCATACATTAAACAAGAGGTTTGCCATTGTCATTCTATACAATAAATTTAAAATTATATTGTTTGGGGTTTAACGTAAGTGTGATTGTTTTCCAATGATTCATTCCAAGAAACTTTGATATGTTAATGTTTCAAAACAAGGACGAAAGCTCGGGACCCATTAGATGAGAAACATCGATAGTGATGATACAATAATGGTACATAGTGTTTTGGCAGTCCAACATACCGCGTACGCTGTTTATGCCACTTTATGTGAAACCAGAAAAAAGATAATTCTATCGTCTTCTAGAGCACGCAGCTGATGCTCTTCAACTTCGTTTTTCAGAAATTTTCGTTAAAAGATCCTGCATTTCAAGTTCATTTGCCAATCGCCTACTTTTGTAGTAAAGAAGCTAATCACAAGCTGCGTATCTAAGAATGGCGACTTCTCATATCGTTGGTCACCCGCAATGTATTTTAAGCAACAATTCCAACAAACAGATACAGATTTTCAATTGCGCAATTTTGCCTTGTTATTTGAAGCCGAATAATCAACTAATATATTTTGCTTTCCACCGCTTAATTATTACCGATTTGCTTCCACAAACCTGTAAGAACGATTATATGCTGCCACATGGCCTGCAGTTCCAAGCATTGTGACTAAAATGGCACAGCCTGATATGTGAGCGATCAAGTCTTAAAACCATCGGGGAGATAAGAACATTGCTCTTATGCTGTACTAATTGAAGTATGGCTCCCTTTGTATGCGTAATTAATTTTTCAATAGAATATTAGCTGTAGTTTTACACCCACGCGTAACGGAGATTTATAAGTAGAAAAATTACCCACCAAATTAAGGCATACCTACCTTTTGAATTCAAAAAGGGAAAATTTTCTAAAAAAAAAAAAAATCTACTAATATACTTGCACTGTTAAAGTCGCGGCATAAGTGATGAAACTTTGCTCAGCATTAATTAGGGAACATTTACTACATCCACACTACATCTACACTGCAGCCAAAGAAAGTGAATCCTTTAGCTTACTAGCATTTAAAATCTTGCTAAAGAGCAAATTGTCTACGGAATCGTCCGGTGTTCGAGTAGCCGTGAGCTTTTAGATGATTAGAAATGTCGTTATTAAGCATAACATTTGCATAGTGCTCCTAGTTTCAATTCTTTATTGAGATTTATGTTTTTTGTTAGTGTTTGTTGTTGTTGTTGTTTTTTGTTTTTTTTACTTCGCTGTGAGTTACTATATGCCTACGAAAAAAAGTCTAGAACAATATATTGTAAGTGTGTATGATAATGTAGAACGTAGTTTTTTGAACATTAAAAAAGTTATGTTTGTACCACAAATGTAAGAAGTGAAAGTATTATTTGTAAGTATAACTGACTCAAGTGAGCGTTGTAATGATAAGTAGATGTAACAGTGCGTGTGGCGTTTCCGTATAATTATGCCATCGATGTAACTAATGTAATGTGTTGTGATTAATAAAATATTATTAAAAAAGGGAACATTTTGACTGAATGGTTCGTCCACTTGTACGACGACCTTTTTTTACCTCAGCTTTCGAGTTCACTCTTATTCCATATCGATACACATAACCTAGTTGCATTTCATTCACTTCTTTTTTATGATTTTTGTTAAATGCTTTTTCAGTATCAATACAATTATTATTATTATTATTATTTTTTTTTTTTTTTTTTTTTTTTTTTTATCATTTCAATTTTAACGATCAAGTTTAACAAGCTAATCCATGCATCATAAAATTATGGGGGCGTTCGTTTGGGAATATTCTGGAATAAGAATATATTCTGGAATATATTCCGGCTATTCTGCTTCTGGGAGCAGAATAGCCGGAATGGAAATCCAAGTACTCCGGAATTGGAAGAGCAGCCAAACGAATGCTAACTTGCATTATTCCAATTATTCTTATTCCGGATTGATCCCAAATGAACGCGCCCTATGTTGAATAACAAATGAGTAGAAACAGAAAATAATTCCATTTATTCTAGACACTCTATGTCTAGTGCAAATAATAAAAATATGGGGGAAACGTGCATTAAATTTAAGATAGAGCAAGATTACAACGTCTGGGATGGTAAACGTCACTGAAGGGTAGGAGAGTGGGAAGACCAGTAAACCAGTATAAACAACTTTATTAATGAAAACCATTTTAAGGACTTAAGAAAACATGATGGAACGGAATCTTTTAAACAAAATTCTGAGTTAGCTTGTAAGGTTGTATAAGAATGTTACCCAATCTACATCAGCACCTCACCATGGCAACGCGTCGCACCTACATAAATAAATGCCACGCTGAAATAGCGCCATCTGAAAAAAAAAGAAATATTTTAGCCAATCAAACCTTAGATAGCATAAGAAGTGTAAAAAAAAAAATAATAATGTAAATTGCGGACTGCTTTGTGAATCATTTCAGACCTACCTTGAAGTGCTGAACATGGATAAATACAAGTCTGAAAAATATGCAAAAGTTGAAGATATTGGAGGTGATCAGGCTGAAGAAGAACCGCAGACCGAGGAAGGAGCGGCAGCCGCATGCGCAGGAGCATCGGCGTGTGCATCATTAGATACATGGCTTTAGGCTGCATAACAAGAAAGCCAGTAGAGTAATGGTAAAGGAAATAGAAAGAACACTCTAGGTTAAAGGACCCATTATAAAGCTAGCCTTTCCAGCTCATAAGACAGCCAAAGCTGAATTCTTGAACCTTAGCTGAATTGCTAAAACCAAACTTAAAGTACGGAATGTTCAGTAGAATAACATGTGTTTAGTTTGCTTCGCCTATAACGTGTATCTTTACCCCGGCTGTCATGCAAAATAAGTCTAATATGTGTTTAAACTGTCCTGATACATTCAGAAAGAAAGTAGTAATTACATATTAATTGGGCTACACCACGGAAGCCATGCTAATGAGGTTGCCTTATTGTTTACAGATAAAACTGCAATGCGATATGTTGTTTAACTGCTATTTTGAGCCCTGTAGCTACACTGTTATTTTGTAGAGAGCTTTTGTTTTGTGTTAAGACATAAGTAGTTTGAAGCCTTTGCCATTAACTCAACTGGAAACATCGAAACTCAGTTAGAGGCAAGGAGTTACTGAGCTGTTACATGGTGTCGACGAAACGTCCAGAAGATGTCGAGTCAATGTTACTGTAGTTATTTGATAGTGGAAACCGTAGAAAAGATATATATCTAATATTAGAGTTGTTATTGGAAGTTAAAAAGCTACACGTTTCTGTACGTGTAAGGAGACTTTGAGGTGCTTCGACGTCACTGATAGTGACTATTATACCGCTTACTAGTAACGCATAACTTAAATTTTAATAAAATGGATCTTCGAGTCAGGAAGATGAATTTATAATATAACTAATGCAGTGGCCTGTAGCATTTTACAAATCAAATTTGCTGTTTGATTAATCGTTTTGTAGATGTAAAAGACGCACCATTACGTTTTCCCCAGGAAAACTAAAAGATAAGTTTTAGCTTAGATATTTAATAGCATCTTCGGTTAGATGAAAGTGTTATCCTTAATTACCTTATTTACTCATTATTCATTGAACTGAGTACATAAGTACTCATTTGCCTCACACGTATGTGATTAGTTCCCAATATTTATCATTCTGCTAAAAGAAAAAAAAAAAATCAAATAACTTTAAATTTCCGTAAACTGATCGAGTCAGTATTATTGCAAAAATTTTCACAGAGTGTTGTTTAAGCTAAAGTAACATTTTTTAGACATTTTGTAGATGCATGCTAGGAAAAAAATCACTTACTCATAGCAATTTATTTTCCTTGGCACAAAACAACTTCGCCACTCAAGGACGTATTGTAAGAGTTTAATTTCTCAGCTTGCTATGAAGATTTGGTAGTGATTATTTAAATTTGTAAAACACTCTATAAGAACTTAAATAAAAACTAAATAAAAAAAAAATAAAAAAAAAAAACGATTGTATTACTTCTTTCATGGTTCAATCTCGTTTAAACATTTTTCAAAAATTTTCGATACTTTTTCTTGCGAGCTGTTCTCAGTAAATGTTGACCATGGCCTGGGCCCCACAAACCGAAAATTGATTTGACGATTTTTTTGTGTGTTCTTTACACAACAATAAATCACTGCGTATAATCAAGAAGCTTAAGGCCATTTCTTGCGAAATATTTACAAAGGTTCTGCTTGGTGCAAGAAAAACCTTTGGAAGGGATACCATGTAATCAACTCTGGAAATCTCTATAAACATGAACACGATGCTGGGAAGTCAAAATGACTCTTATCAGTATTTTCCATCCACAAATCGAGTCAAAATACATAAAAACATCACTTATTAGGTAGTCTTGTAAGTTGGCAAAGCTCCAAGGATGTTTACAATTAAGTCATGAGACAATTCCAAGAATGTCAAAACTTATAGAGATGTCATTTATTTGGTAGCCTTTTATTTTAAAAGGAACTAGATGTGTTGGCAAGACGTACCAGGAGACATGTAGCAGAGATATGTAGCTAGGGCATGTAATAGCGACAGAATCAAAATGTATACACACACAAGGAAAAGTACCGTGAACACGTTCTAGCTAGTGAAAGTATGCATCCCCTCGTCTGCTCCTGGAACATGAATTGTTCAGAGTTCAACTCGTTGCTGGGACGAAATTTTGCAGGGATGCGATGCCCCCTTCATGTAGATAGCTGTGTAACATGTCCCTGGAGTATAATTAGGAAGCTTAAGCAATAAAGTCAGTGAAGGTTACAAAATGAAGCTTACTTTATATTTAGGTAAAATACACTGATTCCATTCTTTGGTGCCGGATATTTAAGATAACCGTATACCTTTGGAGGTGTCTCGCGCCTAAACGATATGGCGCAGTCTGAATAAACTGTAGATAGCTAAAACTATATATCAAATTAAAGCTTACTGAGTTGGCTTTCAATCTACAAAAACCTTTTTTGGAGTACAATGAATTGTCAATCTTTTAGGAACCTCGAAGTACGAGCGCCTGAGTCGCGTTTTGAAGGCTACAAGTCAAAGCGAATTTAGTATTTCGCTTATTGGATTTCTTCTTAAAAAAAAAACGTGTCGGCGTTGTGTCATATTTAATTGCAATAAAAAGATACAAGACATTTAGCACATAGGGCTAAAATACAGGGGAGTGATCGTACAAAACAAAAAAAAAAGGACAATTCGGATTAATATTAATCCGTGGATGATGATGATAATTATAAAAACAATATATAATTATAATAAGAACCTTCCCAGAATCCTTTTCAACTGAAAAATCGTAAATGCCAAATAACTTGGTCAGTTTGAAGCCTGCAGTACTACTATGTCGTATACAAATAACTCTTACCATAAACTACTTCTCATATGAGACATAGGGTGATGACGTCATTACTCACGTGACTTTCCTCGGAAGTTCGTTTTTTGCTAACTATGACGAAAATAATTTGCTACTAAAAAAGCAGTCAATGCAGCTCGAAGCACATTGGCGTGAGGTATTTCGGACTGCCCAGGAACCGAACAAAATATAAATTAAATATTAAGGAGCTTTGTGCAATTTTCAAAAAGTGGGAGTCTGGGTATAAGTGCGTATCTGGCGTTGCATTAAATGTAAAGAAACAACAAAGTACAAGTTGGTAGATACTTCCATGCTAAATATATTTTTAACACTTTCATCGCTATGACGTCATCGATCACGTGGCCAGAAAGGGCCACAATTTTAAATTCGCTTGAAAACTTTACTAGAATCTTTCTCTTAGGATATTTTTAAGCGAAGTTGTAGTTTTTTAAATAGTGCTTTGAAAAATGGCCATGATTACTTTTTCCTGAGAATGCACGGCAGTGAAAAGTACAATTGAAAAGTTTGTTGGCTTCCTGCTCAGCGACCATTTGCGGTAGAAACAAAAGAAAATTTTGCCAAAGGCAGGAGTGTATGCTCTTTATGATGGCGTTGTCAGTTTCTTCTCATTTTAATTGGTTTTTGCTAGGATGGATTTTTTTTCTTTCAGACGAAAGGAGTGGAGCCTGGGAAGAAGTTTAGCAGCAGCCCATCCCCCTCTCCGCTGCTAGGGGATTCCCGGTGGTCCGTATTGCGGGCTCACGACAAGAAAATGTTCAAAATGGCGACGAGTTTTATAGTTTGAGTTATATAGGGTAGTTTTGCCGATGTTTTTCCTTCTTGACGCGATCAGAACGAGTTCCCAAACACGGGGAATTATTCTTCTATTCGTATTCCCGATAACGAAGAATATGTAATGAGGAGACACGGCGAGGGAAACGTTTCGCAAACATTTCTTACAGAAACTTACAGGGACCTGAGGTAAGCGTTTCTCACTGCACAACGATTTTATTTTGAACACTGATTTAAGCCTATGTATTCGACGTTTATCATGTGTGAGCATCTATAAAAGTGCTAACGATAAAATCGTGCAAACTGGAATTAAAGCCGAGCTCGAAGGAAAAAAACAAATTTGAGTTTCAGTCATTTCGTCATGGCATGTGATTTGTATTTATGCTTGTCACCTGAATTTTAAGCTACTTCAAATTAATAAGAATCGCATCCTTTCATTATTTAGACGTGAGGAAATGTTTGTCAGAATATTGACCGAGTGGACTGTAACAAGTTCTGGTAGTTGTTGATCTCTTAACTGTTATAATGTACTGTTTGGCAACAGGCAAAGTATTTTCAAGGCTAACTGGTGTGCTATTTAGGCTAACTGGAATCTTATGTAGGTTAACTGGAATGGCTCGCATGTTTCATGACACATAAGTGCCATACAAGCTAGAAATTCCTAACCCAATAAATATATAGCCTAACATCAAGCCACATAAGCAAACTATACTCAGGCTTCCTGGAGTACTGTTTAGGCTAACCAGAGAGCTATTAAGGCTAACCAGTGTGCTATTCAAATTAACTGGAATGTCTCTCATGACTTGTTGGCTTGCACTTTGTCAAGACCCAAGTTTTCTTTTTTTTTACTTTTGGAAATTAGCCATGCAGTAGCTGTACATTTGATTTAAATAAACTCCATATTAGTTTTTGTTAACAACTTGCTCTACGAGAAAACCAAACAAAGATTTCTGTAATGTAATGTTTTGAGATGAACAGATTACAAAAATTCAGCTTTAGGGTCAAAAACATTGAATAATCTGACATTTTTCTGCAAAGAAAATTGATTTCTTCCTTGCCTGACTCAGGTAGACTGGGTAATATCCAAAGACTGATGTTTCTCCTGAAACAACAACAAAGTAAAAAATCAATAAATATCATTTTTGTATCTAGCAAGTGTAAAAAATTATTGGATCCAATAGCCCAACATGAAAGCAGTCAGTTTCTTGTTTCACACACTAAAAAGGCCATTTAATTTTAATATACAGTTTGCATGTTGGAAAGATAGCAATTTTACAAAATAAATAGTTTTTGTTTGTTTTGTTTCTATTTAAAGGTGACTTGAAGACTTTGCAATGACATTCCTCTTAAGTCAACTTGAAAATGAACTCAAAAAAACACATTTTGTTAATGTAATAAAATTTTCACAGTTGATTCCCACATGTTGCCAGTTTAAACCTGAACATACTTTAGTGACCTTCATAGCTATTTATGTAATATGAACCCAGGCTCAAGAATTATCATGGGCCCGATGAGGATAAGTAAGTAATTATGTAATATGGGCATCCCAGAACCCAATTAGGCTACATGTGAATACTGGCACTTTATTACATGCAAGTTTTAAAACCATTCTGGGGTTTGTGACAAAAATATTTTGTTCCAATAAAAATAATGAAATTACAGACAATTTACATAATTATTATCACTGACCATAAAGTTTACTCCAGGTTAAGTAGAGAGGTTAAGTTTTTTTGCAGCACAGGCTAAAGTGTGTTCAATAGTTTAATGGCAGTCTAATTAAAATGTGTGGTTCTAAATAATATCCATACCTCCCCCAAGGATGGTTCTTTACTTTGGACCCGTCTAACCCCTGGAATTTCCAGTATAGCTTCATATTTTCTTTTAAAAACTTGGGTTATTGAGATCACCCCCCTACCCCCCCCCCCCCCTCCCCCTTCGGAATTTCCAATGACCATCTCCTTGGCGTAGATATGGATATTTTCTGGAACTGCACAATGTAGGCATTTGCTTATAAAAGTAAGCTGCAGATTGGTTCACACTAATCTATTTTGTTAACCTCTTCACATTCACCTGTTTTCTGTGGGATACATATTTATATATTGTTTTTTACCGGTTTCACTTGTAATAATAATAATAATAATAATAATAATAATAAAAATAATAATAATAATAATAATAATAATAATTTTTAATAATAATAATAATTTATTAACCAATTTCTAAAGGAATTACAATGATTTTACTATTCGAGTAAGAACTTTGTATATTAGCCAATTTCTAAAGGAATTACAATGATTTGACTATTCGAGTAAGAACTTTGTATATAAACATATTATTTACATAATAATACAGTGTCTTTAAAAAAAAAAAAAAAAAAAAAATGTAGAAAAATAGTAAAAGCGACTTCAAGAGCAACAATAAGAGAAGAACTATATATTAAAAATATTCGATCTAAATTGCAGTACGAGAATTCTCTACTAATAATAATAATAATTAATTCTCTACTAATAATAATAATAATAATAATAATAATAGATTATAATAGGAATATTATAATCCGGTAAAAGATTATTATAATCCAGTAATAGCTTATTATAATCCAATAATAGATTAT
Source organism: Meandrina meandrites (assembly GCA_963693305.1). Classification (NCBI taxonomy): domain Eukaryota; kingdom Metazoa; phylum Cnidaria; class Anthozoa; order Scleractinia; family Meandrinidae; genus Meandrina; species Meandrina meandrites. The sequence goes on from OY855914.1 coordinate 16,673,218, forward strand.
GATAATTCAGTAATAGATTAGGGCACGGCAAAAAAATGGAAGGATTAGATTATTATTAATAATATCATCCGGATTAAACAGTGATTAATATCAATCTCTATTATAATCCGAATAAAATTCCCACGCGTGAATTTTCGGATATGACAGATCTTTTTGACAGACACACACATATAAAGTACTGGTTCTGGCGCAATATGGTATGTGAACAATTTAAAAACAAAAAATTCGGCCATAAAGGGCCTCATTTTTTGTGTTAATTTTTTTTATACCATATTGCGCAATAACGCAGTACTTTATATGTGTGTGGTGGTAATTGAGAGAAAATAACGCTAACATGGAAGTTATTATGAGAGTGTTGTGTTTAAACATCATAAAACAAAAAAAATGCGCTTCTATAACGCAGTACTTTATGTGTGTTGTTTGAGAGAAAAAACGCAAGCATGACCCCGAGCGAGCGGGTATGTCACAAAAAAAATAATTATTTTCTATTGAAGAAATGTATGCACTGTCTATATACAAAAGTGCACTAGAATTATTTTCCATTTGAACAATTATCTGCACTTGTATATACGCCGAGATGGCAGCCGCAAGATTTTCGTCTAATGTTTTAGAAAATTTTTACAGTCCATTATCAAGGGGACAAAACAGAAACCTACCTGAACCATTACAACCTGAACTAGTTCCTGTACGTGACGTGTTTAAAATAAGCCAAAGTAATTTCCAGGAATGGCTTCGTGTTTGGATAATGAATGTATCAAAAACAAATCCAAACAATAAAGATATTTTTATGTTTAAAAGAGAAAATAAAGAAAAGTACACTAATTTGATTGAACAGGAAATCCTTAAGTTGGGCAGCGTAAAGGTGAGCTTCGGGCTAAAAGTAAATTTTGAAATAGAAAGAAACGGCGAAACGCAAGAAATGTCGCACTATTTTAAAGAGGACCAGCCGCACGTTTTTAACAGGGATAACAAAGAACCGATAGAACAAAAATATAAAGAATTCATGGGAAGAATAAAGGGAGAAATAGAAAACTGGTCATTGAAAGGATCAGGATGGGAAGTTGAAAGTATAGAGATAGCATACGTGAATGTCGCAAAATATCAGCCACTGCGCGGAGGAACCTATTTGCCACTTCCAGCCGATCTTGCAAAAAAGAAGGCAATAATAAATGTGAAAAACAAAGACAACAAATGCCTGAAGTGGGCTCTAAGAGCCGCTTTATTCCCTCCAAAAGATGGGAAGGACCCGCAAAGACCAAGCAAATACCCCAAAAATGACCTGATAAATTACGAGGGGATAGATTTTCCGACACCGGTAAAACAAATCGACAAGCTTGAAAAACAAAACCCAAACCTGGCAATAAACGTGTTCGGATGGGAAAAAGACACCGTGATTGTGTACAGAATAAGCAGTAAAGAAAAAAGCGTGGAAAGAATAAACCTTATGTTGATTGAGTCAAGGGATATACAACATTACTGTTGGGTAAACAGAGAAAGCGCTTTGCTGTTCGATAAGGCAATAAACAATAAAACTTTCTACTGCATGAGGTGCTTAACACGTTTCACAAGAGCGCACATGCTTGTGGAACACGAAAAGTACTGCAACGGAGTGAATGGCAGACCAACAAAAATAGATATGCCGGAAGAGGGGGAAAACATACTAGCTTTTCAAAATCATCAGAAACAGATGAAAGCGCCCTACGTGATATATGCGGACTTTGAGTCTCTGGTAAAAAAGATACAAGGCTGTGAGAGAGACCCGGAAAAAAATACAAAAGTTACACAGAAAAGACCGAGTGGCATGAAGCGTGCGGGTATTCATACTTTGTGGTGAGAAGCGACGGAGAAGTAACAGCTAAAAAAGTTGTTAGGGGTGAGGGAGCGGTAAATTCATTTTTGGAAAGCATAATGCAGGAAAAGGAAAAAATAAGAGAAATGCTCGCCAAACCGAAACCTGTAACAATGTCGCAAAAAAATTGGTATGACTTCAAAACCGCAGAGAACTGTTATATATGTGAAAAGAAACTGGTAAAAGAAAACTATTGGGATTCATTGCCGGTTTACACTAAAGGTCTTGTATCACAAGAAGAAAAATACCAGGGTCAATATCACAAGAGATGCTTTTTTCAAGAGCAAAAAGATCAAAGGAAAGCATTAAAAGAAGTGGGATGTGCTGGAACAGAAGAAGGTGAATTTGAAATTATAATACTAAAAAAACCGGTGCAAAAGGACAAGTGGAAAGCAAAAGAAAAAACCAAATGTTATTTATGTCAAAAGCCACTGCTTCAAAGGTACTACAGAGACGCGGTAAAATATCATTGCCACTTAACGGGTAACTACTGAGGAGCGGCGCACAACAACTGTAATCTTAAACTGAGAATAAATCCCAAGACGGACCAGACACCAGTTGTATTTCACAATCTGAGGGGTTACGACGCGCACCATTTAATGCAAGCGATGGCAAATTTGCAAAAAGAGGTGAAATGCGTCGCAAACAACATGGAGAAGTACATAACCTTTTCGGTCGATGGTCTGCGTTTCATAGACAGCTTGAACTTTTTGCAAGGAAGCTTGGACTCGCTGGTAAAAGCAACGCCAAAGGAGGCACTAAAAATCACATCAACAATATCAAATGGCAGTGATCTGCTTTACAAAAAGGGAATTTACCCATACGAGTACATGGATTCATTTGAAAAATTCAGCGAAACAAGTCTGTCCAAAAAAGAAGACTTCTACAGCAAACTAAATGACGGGAGACTACCACGACCTTTATGTGAAAACGGATGTAGCTCTGTTGGCAGATGTATTTGAAAATTTCCGTAAATTGTGTTTGCAGCAGTACGGTCTTGACCCTGCGCACTATTTCACATCACCAGGCCTATCATGGGATGCACTCTTGAAAAAGACGTGTGTAGAGCTTAAGTTGTTTACAGACCTTGAAATGCATATGTCCGTGGAACGAGGAATTCGTGGAGGAATCTCGATGGTAAGCAAAAGATACGCAAAGGCAAACAAACCTTTGGTATCGGATTATAACCCAAGCAAACCGAACAGTTATATAATGTATCTGGACGCAAACAACCTGTACGGCTGGGCAATGAGCAAGCCTCTCCCCAAAAGCGGATTCAAATGGAAACGAGTGATGCCGACTGAGGAGGAAATAATGAACAAAAAAGAAAACGCCAAGAAAGGCTGGATCCTTGAAGTAGACCTGGAGTACCCGGCGGAGCTGCATAAAGAACACAACAGCTACCCGCTGGCGCCTGAGAAAAAGGTCGTGAAAAAAGAAAGCATGTCGGACTACCAAAAAAATCTGATAAAAGAATCGGACCTGAAACTCCAAACAGCAATAAGCTGCTGCTAACACTTGAGGACAAAAAGGACTACGTATTACACTACGAAAACTTGAAGTTTTATCTGAAGCAGGGGATGAAACTAAAGCGCGTAAAAAGGGTGCTAGAGTTCGAACAAGAGTGTTGGATGGAGCCGTACATCCGTATGAATACAGAATTCAGAAAGCAAGCAAAGAATGACTTTGAAAAGAACTTTTACAAGCTGATGAATAACTCAGTTTTTGGCAAAACCATGGAGAACCTGCGCAACCGAGTAGACATAAAAATAGGTCGCAGCAATGAGAAAGACAAAATAAGGAAATTGGTCGCTAGCCCTTTGTACTCAAGGCACTCAAGGCAAATAGTAGAGAACGGGCTGATTCGGTTTGGTAAAAGATCGTTCAATGTTGAAAACTTTCAAAGACCAGATTGGTTCGGTGGCTCTTTTCACACCACCTTCAAACTCGCCAGGTTGGTACAAATACCTAACATTCACAAGAGAGGGGAGCTTTTTTTCCCTTTCTCCAACAGGCCTCAAATAAGGTGTCGATGGCTTTGCATAAACATTTTTTTCTTTGATGGCAACGGCGGGTTTCTTGCCAATCAGCCGCGTGACTTCGTTGTTTAGAGCGGCTACAACTTCAGGAAGCGTTTTTACCCACGCAGTGGACCGCTGTCCCTCAGGCATTTGCATTTCAACGGCATACTGATGCCCGAACAAGCGCTCAGCCAGGGTGCGGTTAAAACGTTCAACAATGGCCTGGTCACGGTGAATGTCAACTCGCCCGCGCCGAATATATGTTTTGTGATTTTCCATTTCTTTTGTAACAGCGCCCATGAATTCACGCCCAGGGTCAACCTGCAACAGTTCAGGCCATTTCAGAGGTGAGCGTTTGTAAATTTTCTTAAAAGCAAGGGCAACTTCATAAGAGTTTTTAGAGGTTAAGGGTTCAGCTTCTTTGTATCTACTGGCCACGTCGACAACGGTGAGTGCGTATTTGAAAACTTTGCGCCCGCGAGGTAGTTTGTCATGTGGCAAAAAAAGAAGATCCGCCTGATGCACTTTGTTTGGTGTAGGAACGTCGAATTTCGGCCGAGGAATGCGCTTCGGTGCTGGGAGGAATATCTGCCACAGTGCTTGCTTGAACAGCTACTTTTTTGCGGTTTCTTCTGGTACATTAGCAGCTTCGGATATTTTTTTTTTATTGCGGCAAAACCTTTCCAGTAGCCCCAAGGACTATAGTATGACTTTGCGAGTTTGGCATCCATCGTGTAATATAAGTAAGGAATTAAAAAAAGTTTAAAGGGAACGGGAGGCAGCGTAGCCCAGAGCAAGAGCTTCGGCGCCCACGAACATAAGTTCACCATTTTCTGCTGTTCGCTTGGTTGATAGAAATCTGAGAACTTGGGCTCTTTGGGGGGTATCATTTGTTTGTCAGGGTGCGCTTTATTATACAGTTTGAAGGCGTAGTCAGTGTTTGTAAAGTTCTGTTTGGCCTGCTCTTTTATTTGCGTGTTAGTCGCAATCCAGTCGAGAAGTTTGGTGCGGTCACGGGAGTATTTGGCGTAAGCCGCTTGATATGCCTCGAGAGCTTTATCATGTCGTACTTTTTCATCAAGTGCAGCGTCACCTCCGCCAAGTGCCTTCGCGAGATAATTGCCACCGATAAAAGCCGCAGCATTCAACACAGTCCCACCAACCATAATCGCTATACTTGCCATGGTTTTATATACCAGAGCAGAGTTTTTTTCAAATCATAAATTTCAGACGCTGGTGGGAAGGATTTTTTGGTCCTCGAGGTACTGTTTGAGCGCAATGCTGCCCGCCATGACGGCTGTGAACTTCACGTAGTTCATCGCACTGCTGCTGGGGTCAGAAGTAAAATTCTCTTTTACAACCTTTTTTGCGACCCATCCGATGCTGGCGGCCAAACCGGTGATAGTAGCAGCATCCATGATGGTTTTAACAAGCTTGTTGTCTGACATTATTTTGCAAGTATAGAAATGGAAACATACAAAGTTTAAATCAAAATTAATTTGTCTCTTCTGCGTCCGGGTTATATAAGGTGGCATTCAAAAGATCGCGGACTGTATTAAAAACCTTCACGTTGAAGTCGTACCATATCAGTCCGATTCCAAAAATGGCACCGGTTGAGATAAGAACTTGGGAAACTTCAACTTTTTTCATTGTATAAGAGGCAGGTATAATATTAATTCGTAAATATTCAATCCAAATGTTTTACACCTCTGGGCTGTTTGGGGCGAACAGGTTGTGGCTCAGGTGTCTTTTTGCGAACAGGTTGTGGCTCAGCACGTGCGGGCTCAGGTGTCTTTTTGCTGAATACGGCTTTGAGCTCTTCGCGTTTGTAATAAATCCCGATCAGTGAAACGACTATGCTGACAACACCAAGCCATTGTGTGATGCTGAGACTGCTATTTTTTTCTCCGGTACTTTTTGGTGTTTCGTCTTCTGTAGGCGGGTCTGGCTCAGGTGCTGGAGCGGCGGCCTTTGCCTTGTTGTTTGCGATTATAATAGCAGCCTCAGGTGCAGCTTTTTTCTGTTGTTCGCGGGCCTGCCGCGTTCTTTCAGCAACCAATTTGCCTGCATCCACACGCTTGGGATTTTTTGCATGCTGCGGGGTTGAAGTTGGCTTTGGAGTTGTTGTTTGCTGTGTGATATCGACCTGCGGGGTCTCGCCTTGTGAATTTCCGCTCTCGGATTGTTCGGTAGACATTTTGAAACGAAGCGTATATGTTAAGCAAATATAATAATGCTTAGAAATGATTCAGAATTTGTCTGCAAGTGTTCAGCAGTTGGTGAGGTATGCTGAGGAATTTCTTCTAATTTTTTTGATTTATCCTTTATCTGCAAATGCGAGTTAAAATCAATGTGCTTCGCCGTTATCAAAGCAGCAGAAATAGGAGCAAGAAATTTTCCATATTTCAAAGATAGACCGCCTACAAAATCTGTCATTTCTTTGTTAATAATGAAGTCTTCTTTTAGTTCTTTTTTCATTGCATCAATGTCATCTATTTCAACAACCATTTGCAGGCCTCTTGTCAGAAGCGTAAGCAGGCTGTCAACCATGCTTTTGGTTGTCTTGCTGCCAACAAAGGTTTCATATCTCTTGTAGTACTTTTCAACTTCTTTATCAGTCAAGCGTTTCAACTGCTCATGTGTTAATTACACTCCGATGGCCTCTTTGGCTTTGCCTGTTGATACAAGCACGGCCAGCTGCTCACGAAGAGCAGGAATGTCAGGTCCGGGGGCAGTTAAACTTGTTAAGTCTGGCACAATACTACCAGCTGGGCTGCTTGACGGCTCGGCTTCCAGTGGGTTTATAACTTCTGCGAACTCTTGTTCAGCCATTGTCACTATATACAACTTTTATTTTTTTAATTCAAAATGAATACCGTAGGGGTAGCGAAGCGAGAACACGAGATAAGAGAACTTCCGCTCTTTCAGCTTTGAAATCAGATTTTTGTACTCATCGTGGGAGAGTTCGCCCGCGTAATCATCAAAGATCGCCTTCGTGGTTTTGGCTGAGGGAGTGTAAAATAGAACGATAGCCGCCACGTTCTCTCGGAAGGAAGGTGTGATGCTGGTTATCTTCTGGGTCTGCACCCAAACGCTGATGCCGATATGTCGGGCGGAAAAGCCAAGATTCACCAGCTGGCCTGTGCGCCCTTTCACATCTTTGGAGGCTGCGCAGTCATCTAGGATTATGAGCGTGTTGGTGCCCTCAAACAGCCAGGTCACGATATTCAAAAAAATTTCAACCTCATGCTGCTTGCATATAATCACAATCATTCTTGGATCATTTTCACCAATTCGATGGTAGGTCTTGTTGTGCGCGAATGTTGGGCAGATAAGCACAATGTAGTCGAACTTGCCTCGGAAAGGGCAGTAGATCTGGTCCACCACAAACCTAGATTTGCCTGAATTCGTCGGGCCGACAATCAGAGCGTTAAAGGGTATCTTGCTTGGATCCATTTCTATTAGTACTGCACAGATTCTAATTGCCTTCCTAAAATATTCATCTGCGCGTCGCCGATTACGTAAATGTGGCAGTTCACATTGCCAGAGCCGCTTGCATTCCTCTCGAGCTCCAGCTGTACCCCATCCTTTGTGTTTACAAGTCGCGTGCCGCTTCCGTGCATAGAGTGGTCAGCCATGGAACGCAGATCGATCATAAGCCCGAACTTGTTTTCTGTATAAAACTTTGTTGCATTCATGTGCTGTGTTTTGTTTTCAGCTTTGAGAAAGAAGCGTTTGACCTCCTCCCAGACATCAATTCCTTCAAGGCCGTTGTTGTACAGCCTGTTGGGTGAGCCGTTTACTGTGACACTGACTTTCGTCAGGTCTGGGTTCAAGTAAGTTTCTACCTGCCTTGCGCCAGCAACATAGGGCTCGACAAACAGTAGCAAGATGCCTTTGAGGGACCTTCTCTGCGGGTTAACTCTGAGATTCAGCCTTGTGTCTGTGCCTTTGGCAAACATAACCACTTTGTCACGCTGAATGTGGTCATATGCAAATTCTTTTCCATTTGTGTACTCGCTGAGGGCTTCATCTGCCAGTGTTTTGCTACTTATCATCTCGTACTCCAGCTGGATGTTTGTCAGCTTATATTTCAGCTTCGAGGGGTCTAAACCTCTGACGACCTGACAGGCTGGCGCAAGTTTCAGTTCGAACACAAGATCGTTGTATAGAGCCTGCGGATAAAAGGTCCCGTGGTCGTTCAAAATCTGGTGGTCAAGGCGGATCCTGTATTTGGATCCGTAAATCCCGTTCAGTTTGATTTCTGCAACGACGCCTGAGGTCTTCTTATCACCCGCGTTTGAGCGAATTTTGTTGAGATCCTCACTATGGATTCCATCTTGCAACATGTTGTCGCGTTCCTCCTGCGATAGGAAGAGATCCTCGAATATCTTGTAAATGTCATAACCAACTGTGTCCTGCAGGATAGTGCCAGAGTACTTCACAACAAGTTTGTCAACTAGCGCCCGGCCAACATTGTCGACTAGAAAGTTGTTGGCATGGCCTCCACTCAAATCGATGTTGAAGCGCAGCGCAAGTGAGCCGGGAACAATGACCTCGTTTTCATTCAGCTTGGGCACCGAAACATAAAGCGTTTCCTGTGGATTGGCTTCTGTGCGCTCAAAAGTGATTCGTTTTACCGCGCGCTCCGCTCTTTGCGCGCCGAGAGTTTTCTCACTACGTGTTGGCCGAAGGTTTTCTTGTACACCGTCCATTATTGTAAGAAATATAAAAATGTTCAATCAAAATTTCAATTGTAAATATAAAATCACGCGATGGCAGAAGGTGGCGAATTTGGTATGGAGCAAACAGATCTTGATAACAGACTTGACCATGATGATAAAGATGATGAACAAAAAGTCGTCAACACAACCCGGCCATTTAAGCCTGGCACAGCGTCCACCCCCTACCATGGTGGTGAAGAAATTGAGATGCAGACAAGGAAGCAAGAACAGAGCGGACTTCCAGAAATAACCTTTGATGAAGATATACCTTTGTTGGGTAGCTTTATTCATCAAGATGACAAACCAGCACTTCTTGAAAGAGCAAAAGATTTTATTAAAAGGAGGTTTCCAAGAGTTGAGTTTGGAAAATTAGACCCAATCGGTTTCAGCAAAAAGCCTGGCAATGAGACTACAATCGTTTCATTAGGAAAAAAGGTGGCGAGACTGACATTTTCAGAAAAGATGGGAAAGGTCTTCTCAAAAAATTTACAGACAAGTTCAAAACATCCCTTGGTCCAGAAGCTGAATCTCTGCTTGCTCAAGACAATGATGAAATAAGAGAAAACCGGCAGAGATTAAGAGAAGCTGAAAAACAACTCAGAGATGCAGAAAAACTCGCCTCTGAAAGAGAAAAAGCCGCCCAAGAAATTCAAGATCTGAGAATCAGAATAGAACGAAATCAAGCTCAGATCGAAAAAATTCAAGAAGAACAAGGTACAAACGTTGAAAGTGAATCAGAACTGCGGAGACTGCAGCAACTGAAAAAAAAAATATCAAAAGGATTTTGAAAACGCAAAAAAAGAGGTGTCGGCTCTCGAGAAACAAGCTAAAACCAAAGCCAAAGAACAAACCAGGGTCAACCAACTTAGAGCAAGCCTGGCGGCCAAAGAGAGCGAAAGAAACACAATTGAAGCAAGGCTCAACGACACAAGAACGTTGGATGAGCTGAAAGAGCAAGAAGCAGAACTACAGCGTCAAAATGAGGAAGATCAGGCGATTATCGACAATGAAGACACATCACCTTCTGATAAACAAGCCGCCGAAGGAAGAGTGGCGGAAAGACAAGAGGAGCTTGCTCGTTTGCAAACGCAGATTGATGAAAGAGAAATAGCGCTTCCACTTCGTGAGAGGGTAAAGGAGATATCCAAAAAATATGGTGTGACCGTTACAGCTATCGTTCTTGCTGCCGGTGTCACAATTGGTGCTGTCATTGGGGCTATTACAAACGCTTTGAGAGCCACCGGTAAAGCGTTGGGAAAAGGTCTAAAAGATATTGGCTCAAAGGTTGCATCAGCTCTGCCAGGTCTTATTGGCTCAATTGTGAGCTTTCTTTTCAAAGCCGCCGGTCAAGCTATCGACTTTCTTGCTGAGCACACATGGCTGCTTATTTTGGCTGTGGTTGCCTTTCTTGTGGAAAAATACATCAAGAAGCGGCGTTAGCCCATAAGAGTGTAAATGAAAGCCGCAGCCCCCACGGCAGCAACAGCAATAGCGGCTTTGTTATTTTCGTGTGTTTCAGTACTGACACCTGTATTTGGTACTGGCTCATCAGGTGTTTGCTCTTCAGCCGCGGGCCCCTTTTCTTGCGTTGCTTCCTTGTGTATCGAGTTTGAGGGGTGGCTGTCTGGTGGGTTTATCTTTGATGGCCCTCCTGCCATTAGCTTTAACGCTGCTTTTTTTGTGCTAGTGTTTACTTCGTTGTTAACCCCGAGCTTCATGCCTGGCAAAGCTTGTTTGAGCTGGTTATTGTAACCAATTGTAGACTGTGTATTTATTACCATCCGTGCAGGCATCAGCCAGGCACCCGGACACACAGCAAGGTTAAGCCTCACCTTTGCCTCGTCGACAGCAAGTTGATACCATTGAACAGACTTTGCCAGATCCGGTTGCCTTATTGAGTCTTCCACTAGAACAAGGAACTCACTTTGCGCTTCCTTTGCTCGCCCTCCTGACCCAAGTATGCTGCTTCTAACGTTCACCTGTGAACCCAAAAGACAGTAAACAAACGCCTCTATGGACTGGTTTATTCGCGCCAAACCCGCCTGGGTTAGACTTTCTGCTACATTGGGACGAAACCAGTCTGCCTGTCCGTAGGCAGCGTCATCCGGCTCGATATAATAAATAAAGTAACCTTTTGAGCCTGAACCGCCTTCGTCAGAAAATTTATTGAAACCAGGGTAACTGACTGACGCTTCCCAGGCCATGGTTTGCGCCTCTTTTAAAACGAAAATCGCTTGACGGGTCGACTCCGAACTCATTGCATATTCTTTTGTATGAAGCAACGTCATACTTGTTGTTAAACTGGTCAAAAGTAGGGTCGCCAGGCAAAGCGCTTATGCTTGTATTCCTCCCATCTGAAACAATATTCGCCTGACAGTAAAATATATATGGAACTTGTAAAAAGCTTGCACATTCGGTGGCAAAGGAATAGCAGAGTTGTAATCGAAAATTTTGCGACTGATACCACACCCAGTTGTCGCGCACCAGACAGCAAAATTCAGCTGCTGTGGCCAATATTTCATATTTGGGCCGGCTAGCCATGTTTTGGACTCTTTCCCTGAATGGTGGGTAAGTTTGGTTTTTTGAAATATCTCTCTGAACTTTGTTGTGAAATACTGGTCCGGTGTTACGTAAATATTCAGTTGGTTATAAAATATTTTTTTCAAACTCGGGGCGGCATCGTGAAAGCCAACAGCAGGAATGGGCAAAGAGTCACCTTTTAAACCACTTGGTGTAAGCTGTTGTGGAAAACCTTCTGATGATTGGCCAACACCCAGCGCACTTTTCATTTCTGGGCTCCAATATTTGCTGTCTTAACCTAACAAGTTTATCAAATGGCCTGGCCCTGCTTTGAAATAAATTTCTGAGGTTGCTGTGTGGTCTTTGGCAAAATCGGTCTGTGGCTCAAACTTCAATTTATCGGCCTTCGGGTATTTTGCAGGAAAAGTTTTCCATGCCTTCTGTTCTGCCACTTTGGCAATTTTGTCAGCTTCTGGCGTTTGAATCCATTGAAGAAGAGAAGCCATGTTTATATTTAAACAAAATATTTTTCTCTAATTATAAAATGGTCATTCTAACTGTTGTTACAAAAGAAAATCCACATACGGTCTATTTTGAACCCTATCCTATTCCAAAACCAAGCTATATACGGCTGCTTTCATGTTCCCTCTACAATTCGTGGTTTAACTTAAAGGAAGGTGGTAAAATATTCTACACTGATGATAAAAAAAAAATCAAAGATCTGAATCCATTTTGCCAGGTAATTACACAATCGAAGAAATGGCAAAAACACTTCAAAATTCTTTTAAAAAATATGGTGACGTATTAACAACACAAATCAATACTCCTGTCGGTCAGATGGTTATACAAAAAGTGGATCCATTTAATGAAAAAATAAAGTTCGATAAGAACTTATCTAAACTGCTTGGCATTGATCAAGATTTACCATTTATGAGATATGTCAAACGTTTAAAGTCACCCACGACCTATTACATTCATTGCGATTTAGTTGACAAAGAACAGAATCTGTTAAATGGAAAACCGTCTACTGTTTTACAAACTTTTGACATAACAGGAAAACCATATCAAAAAGTGTTTTATCAAAGTGGCCCAGAACATGTCTTACGCGAAGTTTCTGCTGATAAACATATCACAAATTTGACAATATCAGTCAGAGAAGAAAATAATGACCTTTTCAACTTCAATCAGGAACCTCTTCAGTTTCTAATTGAACTAAATTAAACAAAAAATAATTTTGTAAATATAACCATGTCATCCAACGTATTACCAACTGCACCAGCTTATGAACAAACAGAAACTCAGACAACACTCTATCCAGTTCTACCAACTCAACCAGATAACAATTTTCGTATGCAGAAAGCAAACGAAGTTTTAAAATATTTAAGTGACGAAGTTTCACATTATAGGCTCGTTGCCAAAAAATACAAACGCACAAAAACCATTATCAACTACGCTAGCTTTTCTGCTGGCGGTATTAGTGGTTTTCTTTCCGCAGGTAGCGTAGCAGCTGCATTTACAGTAATAGGGGCTCCTGCCACGATCCCCATTGGCTGTGTTGCTTCTTTATTTGGGCTAACAGCTGCTGGGCTAACCGGTTTTTACAAAAAGCTAGAGCCCAAACTTATCAAACACTGCAAAATCATGACGCTGGCTTTGTCAAAATGCGATACTGTCAACCGCATACTGTCAAAATCACTCATTGACGGTAAAATAAGCGATTCTGAGTTTCAAAGCATCCTTGATGAAAAAGAGAGCTATCGAATACAGAAGGAAATTATTCGTAAAGGCACGCTTCCAAAGGAAAAAAATAAACAGAGCAGCCCTGACATCGAAAAAATACGACAAGAGGCCATGCACGAAGAAAGAATGCGCATGCAAAAAAAGCTTCTTGGCAGCATCGGCGACGTTTCGAAATAAAAATTCAGTAGAAGCGCACACTCTTTCACTTTATTAAAGAATGATTTCTGTTACAAATATAGCACTCAAAATGATTTTACTATTTCATGCTCTTATGTATGCTATAAACGAACTTTCTACACCCGTTTGGCACAATGAGGTCAGACATATAACATATCAAGTCGTGGAGGCGATGCGAGAGGCAGAAACTGAGAAAAATGTCACGCAACGGCTCCGCACCAACTCGAGTAGAAAGATTTCTTGAAAACTTCATCGTAATCATTTTCATCATAAACTGGATAGCCGAGAAAGTGTTCGACTCCATTTTTGCTGCACATATTACAGAGACCATTTCGCCTGCAATCACGACATTTATGGCAAAATAAGACCTTTACAATTTGTTCATTGTGTTCGCAAAATGGTGCTTTGGTAATGGCATCATTCATTTTGCCCCAGCGGAGATCAGCTCGCTGCCTGAGCTTTATGGTAATATACTCTTTGTAGATTTTTTTACTAAGTTCTGGGGGAAGTTTTTGTATGGCTTCCAACGTTTCCATTGTATACTTATAGAAACAATTATTTAGAATTCGAAAGAAACGTTTAAGCCATTGTGGTGGCTGTTTTATTACCTAGTGGCAACCCTGACATTGATTTATTTCCAAAAGATTATCCATTGATTCTATTTGATTCATTTTTTTCATTTCTCCCCAACCAAAATATTATCTTTGACAATTACAACTTTGGACTGATTCTCTTGTCCCTTCTGGGAATTTATCAGCAATTTCTTGATCATCAAAAAGAATATCCATTAATTTTTGTGGGCTCATTTTTTTTCATTTCTGCAATTAAGCCTTCTGATAAAAATTCTGAATTATCTTTTTCATAATGGTGATGGCGTATGTTATACATTTTCCAATTGCCTCCTCTTTCTTTGTTTTTACCAGTTTTTGGCTTTTTGCTGCTTTGATCGATAGGACCTCTTCTACCTCTACCCATCTCGACGTATATACAAGTGCAGATAATTGTTCAAATGGAAAATAATTCTAGCGCACTTTTGTATATAGACAGTGCATACATTTCTTCAATAGAAAATAATTATTTTTTTTGTGACATACCCGCTCGCTAGAAGTCATGCTTGCGCTTTTTCTCTCAAACAACACACATAAAGTACTGCGTTATAGAAGCGCATTTTTTTATGATGTTTAAACACAACACTCTCATAATAACTTCCATGTTAGCGTTATTTTCTCTCAAATACCACCACACACATATAAAGTACTGCGTTATTGCGCAATATGGTATTAAAAAATTAACACAAAAAATGAGGCCCTTTAGGGCCGAATTTTTTGTTTTTAAATTGTTCACATACCATATTGCGCCAGAACCAGTACTTTATATGTGTGTCAGACACACTGCAGATGGGACTGATGGGGCATAGCGCTGATCACGTCAGTAACATGACGATCACTTGCATAAGCTAGAGCTGGTAGATACCACGATGTTGACCCTAGAAGTAAATGAAAACAAACAAGCGTATCTGGGAAAGCGAATCCGTGCCCAGAAATTTTCGAAACATCAAGTCCACATTTACACCATTCTGAGAGTCATTTTAGCCCTCATTCCCCGACACCCGTGTCCAATACATGATACGAGTCGAAAAATACGTTTTACGAGTCGCACGAGTGGTTAAGTCGACACCAGTTGAAAAAATACACTCTACAAGTCGTACGAGTGGACAGGTTTTGTCGACTGGACAAACAGCTGTCCAGTGGAAAAATGCATCTTATTAGTTCACTCAAAGGGCCGCAGCAAAAAGTTGTCGAGTTGAACGAGTCGTACGAGTGGACAAATTATTGTCTACTAGACAAAATAACTTGGAAACACGCGTTGCAAATGAATATACCTCGTTCTATAATCCATGAACCGAAATAAGCGTATTTTTAATATCATGAATATGAAAACAAGCGTGTTACACATAAATATACCTCGTTCTATAATCCATGCACCGAAATAAGCGTGTTTTTTAATACTCATGAATATGAAAACAAGCGTGTTACACATGAATATACCTCGTTCTATAATCCATGAACCGAAATGAGCGTGTTTTTAATACAAATGAATATGGAAACAAGGGCGTTTAAAATACACGTAAAAATTCTCAACAAGCGAGTTACACATGAATTTACATCGTTTTATAATGCATGAACCGAAATAAGCGCGTTTTTTGATACACATCAATATTCGAAATAAAATTGCTACACGTGAAAATACCTCAGTGTTTTTCCCGAGAAAATATGCTGGGAAGCTGGATAATGATAACACATCATGCGGCATCGGTCGATGTTGTTATTGTTCGAATTGGCATTGAAAACCCGCGATAACATGATACAGGTGTGATGTTTATGATACCGCGCGTAATTTCTTTGGTCTCAGACAGCGTGTGACGCGGAGAAATAATTTATTTGAGGCAATTTTTGATGTGTGAGACCAATCTGATTTTTTTCCTGTTATAGTTTTAAGAAAGAAACCAAAAGAACTGGTTTGGAACTGTCGAACTGGCAAAACTGGTAAACAAGAGAGACTGGATAAGCAGGAAAAGAAACGGCTTCTTGTGTAGCAGCAGCAGGTAAGGTACAACCATAAACTTGAGAAAATAAACCACAAAAGAACTGAAGCACGTGGTGGTTGGGCTTCGGCGACGTAAAGTGAGCGTCTTAGAAAATTCGCCAGAACTTCCCGGCTTGCGTATCTCTTTCAAAATGTCCCGAATCTCAACAAACAGATCTTTAAATAAGGAGATATTGTACGAGGCGATACAACATTATATAACACAACTATCCATAAACAAACTGGGTTATGTAAACCACGCACAACGGAATTCCGCCTCATAATTATGAACGAGAATAGAAGTGCTAAGCTTAACACTAGTTGATGTTTGCAAGGTTGAACAGGTCCATAAAAAAGGTTCGTTTGGGAAGGATTATGTTTTCCTTGGTGTTTTGTAGCCACCAGGAGTAAAATTCATTCCAGAAAACAGTGGCTTTTTCGAGTTTATCTTTAGTATAAATAATGTTATGGTTAATTTTGAATCGAAACATTGCCATTTTTACATTCTTTACGACAGTAAAAGGCCAATTGTAGATGTTTGAAAATTCAGACGGGTCTATTCCATAACTGGCAATTCGAATTTCATTATAAGTGGTCGAATTTTTTTATTTATATTGATCTTATGCAAAACAGCATTGGAAATATTTTCTTCAATATTGAACCAATTTCGCTGTGGCGTTTGTTTTGGGAGTATCCCAATATGACTATATCATGGGGTGTTAATTTTCGTCTGAAAGTGATATCTTTTCCTGTAAAGGATATCATTACGAACAATACAGCAAGGCGGATACTAGATGGAAAAGTAGACTCGTTGACACTAACACGACCAGAACCGATAACTGAGAAGCGCTGCGACCGGGCACAGCTGTCATGTTGGTGTCTCTCAACATCTACTTTTTCATTTGGTACAGTTGCATCAGCCTTCTGTGTTGTTTGTAATGTTATTTCATTTTTTTCAGGTGATTAGATCTCTTGTAGATCCTACGTTAGCAGCATTACTGTTGGCGGGCCCCTGCTGTTTTGTCTTACTTTTTCGTTAAGATGCCAATCTGGACATGGCTAGACTTTTTTTTAACCGACCAATAAGGGCAACTGTGACTTTCAATGGGTAGAAAAGTTAGAAATCTGTCCTAAAATCTAAAGAGGATGTATGTAGGGGAACCGAAATCCGTCATTTACACCCCAAAGGGAGACGACGAGTTTATCTGTTAATATGATAGTCTCGTCTCTAGGGGGTGGTGGTGGTGGTGGTGGGGGGGGGGGGGGGGGTGGGTGGGGTGGGGGCAATTCAAATTTGTAAAGAAATATTTCGCGGAGTACGTAAAATGTCTTTGATTGCCAGACATTTTCCGAATTGCCTGGGTAAACAGCAGCTGAACTCATCAATTAACTCATTTTCTGTCAGTGCGTTGTTTTTATATCTAACTTTTCCGGAATGGGTTTTATCGCCTTTTAACAAGATTTTACTAATTATTTCTTGGTGGCTTTAATAGGAAGGCAGATGATCATTTTTTTCAATCCAAAATTATCGTCGCTGTTGAATTAATTTACGATTGGAGTCGGCGATTCGCAAAGTGGCGGACGACACGTTTTTCAGTGTTTTAGTTTGCCACACGGTCTCGGGACATATATATTTTTGGTTCAAAATGAGTTTTATACGATTAAGCTTAACTTTATAAAACAGTTTTGAATTCGACATCAGTCAGAATGCGTTATTCGTATTAAGCTTGGGAGAAATTCAAGACAATAACGGATAGGGAAAAGCCCGGGAAAAACAAATTGATTTGGTGAACTTGTTTTGTTTTTGAGTCCAGGGTATCCATTCTTCCATTCTGTGTGGCAAAGCATTCCTCTTAGCCGGCTGGGACCTTGGCACGAAAAACGAAGGGTTCTGGGGACATAGGGTTTTTTAATTAATTCGATTTTTTTGTTCGATTGGCTGTTTCAAACAAAGCAATCTTGAGCGGAAGTAAAAACCGCCATGACTGTCCCACACAGTCTTTAGAAACATCACGACTGCATACATGAAGACCGGAAGTCCTAGAATCTAAGAGATGGCGGTCTTGCAGAGCGAAACATTTTAGTAACGCAACATCTAAAGGAAATACAACTGAAAGAGATTCCTAAACGTAGATTTATGAAAAAGGCGAAAACTCCTTACAGTTTTCCCAATGATTAGTAGAATATTCAATTCATGATATTTTTCTCTAGAGAATGCCACTCGTACGTACGAGCTTCCTTTTGATATGTTGAGGGAAGGTTCCTGTAAATAATTGTGTTTATCGCATTTGACAAGGAAAGCATTCAGTGTACATATTTTTTTTTAACCAATTTTATTTACCACTTCTGTGTCCAAGAAGAGTCTAAAAGAAAATTGCAAACGTCATGCACAGCTTTCACCGAGAGCTTCGCAAGCAGGAGTTGAATTGATTAAAATCTGCAATGTCCCCAAAGCTTCCTGACAGATTTGGAGAATTGATTTTGGTTTAACATGGCCTCCATATTCTTCTCATTGTCTGATTGCTTGGATGGATATGGATGTAATTTATAGGGAGAAGTTTCTAGGTGATCATGTAAGAGAGTGAGGTTAGCCATTTCATTCTTAAGCTAAAGTGTATATGACATGAAAAATATTTCCTGCTTTTTTGAGAGGCCTTTCAAAATTCAGTGCCACTAAGGGTGTCACTGTTTCTTTTGTGGTGCACATTTATGGTGCAAAGTTTCAAGAACACTGCTTCAATAATTTTCGAGATACTTTTTGTTCAGCATTTTACCATTATTTTTTGTTGCAAATCTAATGACGTCATCACAAATCTAATTTGCATGATAGAAAAATGTCAATATCTCTTGAAAGAAAGGATATCTCAAATGGAAAAACACCATTCTTTTGTACTTCGTAAGGCCTTTCAAATAAGCATAAAATATTTATCGTCATATACACTTTAAACAGTATCCCAAGCTTCCTTTTTCTTTTTTGCATTTTTATGTTCATCTCATTCACCTTTAAGGGACTCAATGAAACCGGCCAAAAATCCTCAAAATTTAATGAGTTTACCAAACAAAACGAAACAAAATATTTGGAAAGGAAACAAAAATTGTTTAAGCTGGACTTAATTAATAAGTCGCAAACAAATTGTCTCTTTTTCTGGACGTTGTTGTTGCTGGTTTGTTTCGTTGTTTTTTCGATGTATATTACAATTTGAATAGAGCCGTGTAGACGGGCTGGTTCTATTGTGCCCGCGAGGTGAGAAAATATCACAAGTTCAATCCTATTGTTATAATAGCTCACCAGTTAAACAATCAAAACGTCGCATTTTTTTGCCAGCACACACATGCAAATGTAATGGAGAAAAATTTAGAGTAGTCCAACATTTTAGGTTCGTTATAGCCGTTTTCAAGTTGATGAGAGTCTGAGCTAGTTTCTAGTTCAGCTAGCTAATCTTTTTTTTTTTTTTTTTTTTTTTAATGCAGCACACATACCAAAACTTATAAATGTTTGTTCTAATCACATTGTTGGTACCGGTAAAACGAATGAAACAATGGCTGCTATCAGATCAAGGCTACTAACTACAGTAATAACTAATTTCAGCTAGCTATTTCAGTAAAAATGTGACCACTTCTCTGCTCACTCTACTCTGTTCACTCTATCTATTCCCTCAATGATCCAAAACATTGCCAACTAACTCAAGTTATACCGTAAACAAATTGTCGCCTTTTCTGGACGTTGTTGTTGATTTGGTTTGTTGTTTTTCTATTCACCTTACCCACCTTTAATACTCACCTCAATCTATGATCTCGAGAAAGTGGCCATACGGTAGCTATTGGCCGGGGATAGAACTTCAATTAAGCGTTAATTAGCACTCGATCTAAACCCGTACCTTGAAATAATTGAATACTTTTCATTTTATCGACCTTTAATATTCGCCTGTATCTATTAAGCTTGAGAAAGGGTTCATATGGTAGCTACTGGCCGGGAATAGAACTTCAGTTCGTCGACCAAGTCCCGGCCAAACGAGGAAGAGAGTCGCTGAGAGTTGATTCTCATTATAGCTTTCGTTAATTTTCATCGACCGTCAACTTGTTGGTTGGTTTATGTTGGTTTATTGACTTTTTTAAACTGAGTGGCTCCTAAAGGAGCCGTTGGTTGGAAAAACGCTTGTTTCCGACATTCCTGACTGGATGGCGGCTTGCTGTCCTCGCAAGGTTCTTGAAGGAGTCTTCGCTGCTGGTAATATCTCGATGGAGATGCTTAAAGGTTAAAACCTTTAAAACAGAAGTTTCCGTTTCACACGAATAATTCTGCCTTCCAGGGTTTTAAACTTCTTCTGGAACCGATGGGTAAACTCGGGGTAGAGCGGAGTCTCGTCGACGCCCTCTGCAATGGGAGACTTTTCGTCCTCGCATACTTCTGCTGGCTTTCTGCATCGATCGCACAGAAGGTGATCTTGGTTGTAGGAAAGCTTCGCAGACGATACATTGGTCGGCCACCATGCAGTCGTAGCACACTTAACTTGTCGTTTTAGTGTCAGCTTGTGAAGCGAAATGACTAACACAGTTAAAACCAGTTTGCCTTTTATACACACCAGAGGATCCAAAATTAATTAGGAAAGCAGGAAAAAAGCTTTCTTCTTATTGGTTAACTTGTCTACAATTTAAACTTAAAACCGGTCTTTGCTTTATAAATACAAAAGGATCAAAATTGCAACCAGGAAAAATGGGTCGTTTTGATTGGTCCACTGGTTAGTCATTAAAACAATATGCTTTTGCTTGTTCGTTACGTCTCGTGCGTTACTCTGTGACATTTCTCGGTCACATTTCTCACTAGAAAAAGGAATTTTCGAATGTTTTTGGCGAAGCGATTATTGCTGTTATGGCGTAAAAACTGTCACCGCCATTCCGTCGTGTTCATAATGTGGATATATACGACTTATTACATTTCTCACCTCACTATTAAAAAGAAATTGTACTTTACGTTCTCTCTTTACCGTTCTCTCTTTATCTTAAACGTAAACTTATCAAGGATTTTATAGATTCCTAATTCTAGTTAATTAATTTTAAGTCTGAATATTATCTTAGAGTTTTTAAGTAGTTTTAAATTATTATTGTATTGTCTTTGAAAAGCCTCTAAGGGGAAAGTCAATAAAGTAATGTATTTCGCTGAGAAATGTCTGAAAAATCACATTCCGTTCGGTTTCCCACCCATTCCAAACATTCAAACACCAAAAGGTTATCTTTTTAGTGTTCTTTGGGATCCTTTTACTGTAAGTTGCTGGCCAGCAGCTCTTTGTCATCTGAGACGATGATATCCCTTTTCGACGTTTTCTCATTTGTTTCAACGCTGGTTAAAGCTAAACAACCCTTCTGTTACCTCTTCAATGCTGAATTGGGAGTTCTGGTTGTCCTCTAGCAAATTCCCTAAGTCATTGTCAGAATTTATCAATTGAAATCATTAAAACTGCTTTGCGTAAGAAATATATACATTTAGCAGTTCGAAATCGGAGACGTTTATCTGTATCTATATAGGGTCTTAAAATAGAGGGTGTTGTCCTACACAGGGTACGTATTTTAAGTTTTTGCTGTCCTTAACAGGGTCAGGGTTTCACATCCCAGGTGGCATCTCCATACTTTAGCTTACCACAGTGTTTGTTTCTCAGTTAACGATACGAAATCAAATATTTAGCGTTTATAAAAATATAGCTATTTAAAAACTTATAACTACTAAAACATGGATAAAAAAAATGATGCTCATCAATTTTGTCAAGAAACAATCATCGTTGCATTGTAGATGACCTATTCAGCTTAGTTCGCTTCTGGCCTCCAGTCTCCGGGCAGACTCTTTTTGTGGTCGTCACGCGTTCCTTTTGCACGTGAGGCAGGAACGCGTGACGACCGACCAATCACCTGTCGCTAGCTAATAATTATATAGTCCGTAGTATGCAGTTTATTCGCCAGTTAGTTTTCCAGCAGCAATGTTTTACATTTATTAATAAACCTACTTAAGTCCGCATTAATAATCGCTTTGTGATAGGAAATACGTGGAGACAGCTGCCATGGCTACTTTCCAAAAATATCTCAAAACAGCTTATGTTGTAACTTCATGACTATTAAAAGTTGTGAAGCAAACTGCCTCCTCCCCCCACCCCCCCCCCCCCAAAAAAAAAAAAATAATAATAATAATAATAATAATAATAATAATAATAAATAAATAAAAAAATAAATAAACGAATAAAAACCTTATTCGGCGAAAAAAATGCTGCATTTTAAAATGCTGCTAAGAGGAGTGTTTTATTCGCAGCGCTAACTTTGAGAGTTGACAGTTTACGGCAGATGGTTCAACCCCCACAAGGCCTCTTGATAGGTTTAAAAGAAGAAAACACCATTAATTATTGATCACAAAAGGAACAGTTAAGACGTCTTTTTCGCAATATGTTTGACAGGAAAATTAGTTATAAATATACCTATATATAAAACGTTCATCGATCGTCGTTATGCAAATTTTACCAAGTGCTTTTGCCTTCGCGGAACGGGAAAAAAAGTAAAAACGAAGAAGTGTTGCAACGTAACTATTCATTTTCAGAAGAGTTTGAAGATATAGCACAACAGGTAATTGAGCAGAAATCGCTTTTACAATCCTGAAGTGTAACGTAAATGGTTTAATTAGTATAAAATTGTTCTCTTTGCACTGTTCTCATCGAGACGATCAATACGTCAATTGCAAGGTCAATATGTTTTAATTGTTGTTTTGCTTTTTTATTCTTTCAAAATATAATTATATTGCAATTGAATACTATTTTTGATTTCAGAACGAGACGTTTATCGCTGTCGTGATCCTTTTTCTCCACCGTTTCGTTTTCTTTTAAATTATCAATTGTTTAGTAAAGTAAAACATAATGGCTGCAGCAGGCGTCTTGAAAAGCGTTTGAATTAATTTATATTTTCAAACGTTTAAGGTTAAAATTAATATTTACCTTTAACCAGCTCAGCTATAGTTCGAGATTTACCGATTTACCGTCGTAATAAAAAAAACAATGTTACCTTTTTCAGATAATAGCAAGTATTTGTCGGCTGTATTTCCTTTGACCGGAATATAAAAAGGTCTGTAGGTCCTTTGTGGAACCAGTTATTCTCACAGGGTTGATGTCTTGAAAATTCTTCCAAATTCTAAGGTTTGTTTAAACGTTCTTCAAACGGTTTCGTTAATCATCCAGGATGTTTTAAAAATGTCTTAAAATTTCTGGTGATTTTCATTTACCGTTCAAAAATAACTTAGTCACTTATCCGGGTTCTCAAAGCGCACACAGTGCGGCCTTGGTACGCGTGTTTTTTTTGTTTTTTTGTTGTTTTTTTTTTAGTGCGGGCCTCATCACTATAGGAAGGAATTATTCGCAAGCACTGTCACTTATGACCACATTCGCTTATGGGCGCGCGCGAGTACAAAAAACGCGAAACACCAGGAACATGTATTAAAAACGTGCCAACTTACAATTCCGCTTATAATTAAACACACTTGCTTCCCGTTTATGAGTTTGATTACTTCGCGTATATGTGCTAATTTTATTGTTAAACTGGGCAAGGGGATTGGCACAAACCAAGATAGTATCTAAGTATTTTTGTAGTGTTTTTCAAAGTGCATAAACTTAGCATTCAGTTCTCGCGAGACAGTTTCCGGACACCTGCACACCGAGACATTTTACTTACGCGGAATAAAGAGTGTTGGGCGATAGGAGTTGAGTAATAAGCGCCTTATATTTTCCAATTATTTTCTCATGAAATATAACAAAAAAAATGTTGTAACGAGTCTTAATCAACTCTTATAAAACAAAATTCGAAACAAGTTTTCAGAACATATTTTGTCCTCGACAGTTTAAAAATTATAAACAAACAGTAATCATATTAATTATCCCTCGTAAGAGATACGTAGTAGGCCCATACCTGTATATTTTCATAAAAAAATGATGATCGTTGCCAAAAAATCGTAATTGACAAGTCTTTGGACAAAGCTAAGGTTTTCAAGAATTCTTATAGAAAACTTCTAGCATCTTTCGTATATCTTGTGAAATTTGCGTAAAATAATGTGGAATGAATTAGAAAGACATCTTCCAGCTACGCACTACTTAAATAATTAATTAAAATTAGCACTTTTTCCTGTTTTATTGGCGCAAAAATCAACAGCTTAGTTGACATTTTAAGTAAAGATTGACATTTAGAACAAACCATAAGACGACAGCTGACAGACCATTTAATAGATAGTAAGCTAATATTCATATTAAGCACGGGTCATAAAATATAAAATAATAATCTTGTGTGTTTGATTTAGTTATTGCTTTTGACCAAAACTATGCCAAATAATTATTTACATTTGTCATATTTAAATTGTCATATTTGTTTATAATTAAAATTGCGTGAGCTCTGCGCGAGATTAGCGATATATTCGAAGTTACCCAGTTCCCGGCGTGGTTTTTGCACAATGTTTGTTTCTCAATTAACATGTCGCCCTTTTCGAGGAAAAACGTATATATGAAATCAAATTTATTAACTATTCAGTTTAGTTCGTTTCTGTCCCCATTTTAGTCTCCTGCGCAGACTCATTTTGTGGTCGCCAGGCGTTGCTCCTTCTCGTGAGGGAGGAACACGTGACGAGCCCCGTCTTTGTGCCTATCTGGAAAAACTGTTCTCAGTTAGCTCCGTCCTACATAAAGCTGTATTTCTATTACGTAGCAGTTGTATTTCAAAAACTCACTTAAAAACGCCTTCCGGTTATTTACGTGGAACACCGTTGTTTGAAATTTATCCTGAATTACAAACTGGTCTGTGGAAAAAAAAATGCGAACTACAGCTGCGATAGCACTTATGCCTGACAAGACCTTGTTTAGATTCATGTGTAAAGAGAAGACCCCCTTTTTGACATGACACATTATTCTTGGTTTAATGTTCCTTTATGAAGTCTTTTTAATATTCAAACAAATAAAGGAGTCTTGTGTTTAACCTGTTACAAAAACGCAAAAATCAACAGCTTTAATAGCTTTCACTTTAAGAAATGATTGACAGTTACATCAAGTCATAACACGACAGCTGACAGATTATTTGACGTTTAACCAAGGAAAGTCTCTTTTTATGTACGTACAAAGTCCCGTTAGAAAGCACGATTTCTCGTTTGCGGGGTTTTGATTGGCGTCCTCCTTAAGCTTCCTTATCACGCACTTTGCAATAGAAAAAAAAGCTGTTGTGACAATTATGTGATTCACATTTTGGTTATTTTGTTTGTTTTGTTTGTTTATTGGCTGGTTTGTTTTAATTATTTAATTATTTCCAATTACTTTATTTTTCAAACAAAGACCGAGATGCATTCGTTGGTTTTCCTGATGGTTGTACTGTTCTCCATTCCACGTGCAGGTATGTCTAGCAATTTATCTTGTGGTGGTCAAGATAAGATAAGATAAGATAAGATAAAGATAACTTTATTTTACATGAATATAACAGTTAGCTAAGATACTTAGCTAAAATACTCGTAAAAATTCTAAAAATTCAACTATTTTCAACAATTTATTACAATAATATGCTTAGAATACTACATGATGAAAAATCAGTTTTAACTAGATTAAAAAAAAATAATAAATAAATTAATTAATTAATTAAAAATCTAAAATCTAAATTTCGTACTAGCCTAATAAATTCCTTAGTGCCAGCCTTGTCGCGAACCTCGTCTGGAAGCAGATTCCATTGTTGCACCGCATAATATTTAAATCAATTAAGACCATGCTTAGTACTATTGACCTTTGGTAATGAAAGTATGTTTTTCCTCTTAAAGTGTACTTACGGTCTCTAGTCTTAATTAGATTCATTATACTAGAGGGGGCTCTGCCCTGGAAACAGCTATTGATGGTGATTAGCATATCCTGAATGCGGCGACTCTCTTAAGTGCTCCCTATACCAATCCTTTGTAATAGTTCCTTGTATGGTACTGTTTTATCTTAAAAACATATCTGAGGGCGCGCTCGTTCACACTCTCTAATTTCGTAGAGTTGCGAGCTCCACAATGATGCCAAACTTGGCCACAATAGTAAAAATTCGGTAATATAAATGCACGATAACTGGTAAAATGTTCTTTAGTCTATTTAGTGCATTTACTTGCCCGCCAACCTTCCGGCAAACAGAAAGAGTGAAGTTTTCGCCAGTTAAGAGATTGGCGCGCAAAAGGCTATTTACGAAACAGAAACCGAGTTAACAATTAATCTTGACTATAAACTGATAAGCCAACAAGCCTATCTAAATATAGTGACAATAATAATACTAGCGGCTCGGTACAATATTGTGAAAAGTGATCCTGTTATGCTTCAGTCTGATGAATAAAGAAAATATCCTTCGGGTAATGTGCTTCTCTTGTCTAATAAATTTAATTGTAATACTTTAAGGTTAAAAAGTTTATTTTTTTTTTAATTTTTTACATCAAACATGATGACGTTTATGTTTATTTTAGTCTGCGTACCTCTTAGCTGGTAGCTTTATCGCACAATGGCGAACTTTTAGCGGCGATACGCAGGCTGGATTTTTTTCATGAAATGTTTTCATTTATAACCAACATATAGAAACCTGTCGAGCCAATCAGTTTCGCTGTGGGAATGGCAAGTGTATCCCTGTGCATTGGCGCTGTAATGGCTACGATAGCTGTGGTGATAATACAGACGAGCAATGCAGTAAGTAGTTCTGTTTTCTTTTTATCAGTTTGTTCTAGTGTATCATTTTATCCCCGTCAGTGATCAAATTATAATGTCCCACTAAATTACTAATATCCTCAGATCATGGAGGTCATGAGAATATAGGAATTAATCACCGAGATTGTCTAAATTATGTGTTATCGAAAAATCTTTCAAAATTTTTCCAAAACGTCAGAAAACCGTCCAAAACTAATGAAAAATATTCAAAATCTATAACACAGTGTAAAAAAGAAAAACAAACAAACAAACAAACTAAAAGAGGTGAAAATAATTGAATTAAAGTTATTTTTCATTAATGGAAACACCAAAATTACAAATTTGGAAAAACATGTCTGTCAAAATGACGTTTCCATGGTATTTTATTTTATTTTATTTATATGCAATATTTCAACAGGCCACCCAATTCAGCGTAGGCTGGTTTAAATGGGGGCCTGCAAACAATTTACAAGACATACATTTCAAAACATTACATCACATTACATAAACTCATTACAATTACATTCCATGCAGAAAAAAGGCGAAATAGTGCAAAACTATTTACAAAGATACTGTTTCAATTTTTGTTTTAAAATTAGTTAGAGAAGTTATACTTCTCAGATAGGCCGGAAGTGTGTTCCATGCTTTGGCACCGTTATACAAAAAAGAGCTCTGAAATTTAGATGTTTTAGCCAGAGGTAAACGGATTTGGTCTTTATGTCTAGTATTGTAAGTATGGAAGTCACGAGAAAAGGAGAATTGGTTAAGAAGATAAACAGGTGCTAGGCCATGCAGGCACTTAAAAACAAGTAAAGAAATTTGATAATTGCCGCGCGCCTCGAGCGAAGGCCATCTTAGCGTATTACGAACTTCAGACTGCTGAACAATTCTGGACTCAATTATGCTAACAGCACGCCGCTGCAGCCTGTCGAGATAGCTGCCGTTAGTCTGTCCGCATCCACCCCAGACAGCAGAGCAGTAGTCAAACAATGGAAGTACCATCGACTCATACAATGTGGTGCAAGCCTCTCGAGGAACGACCCTACGGGCTTTCCGCAGCATGCCCAACCTGGATGATATTTTGGAGGATATATAGTCAATATAGTCGTTCCAAGAGAGGGTTGGGTCAAGCATGACTCCAAGATACTTAAACTGATAGACTCTGCCGAGAATGTTGTTGCGCGCATGGACAGTAAAGCTATTTACCCTGCTAAGGCGTTGGTGCGTGCCAACTGACATGATCTTTGTCTTACTATAGTTAAGAAACAGAAAATTACTTTCTAACCAACTAACAATGCTGCCAAGGTCTTCGGTCAAGTGATGTTCAATATCAGAGATAGAATTGCTGCTGTAAAATAGCAGTGTGTCATCAGCATAGAGCTGTATTTCACAGATATTAACTACAGATGGAAGATCGTTAATATATGCTATGAAAAGCAGCGGGCCAAGGAGAGAACCTTGGGGAACGCCAAATGCAATCGGTTGAGGGTCCGAGACAACACCATTAACACATACACTCTGTGCCCTATTACTTAAATAGGCTCTAAACCAATTTACAGCTGCATCGGAAAAACCCAGATCTTTCAGTTTATTCAGCATCAGGGCGTGGTCAATAGTATCAAATGCCTTGGAAAGGTCTAAGAAGACCATTCCAGACATCTGACTTCTGTCCACACCCTGCAGCAGTCTGTTGGATACATCAGTTAGGCAGGTGGATGTTGAGTGTAAGGGCCGGAAGCCAGATTGGTAGTCGCTGAGTAAGTGATTTTCCTGAAGATAGCTGTAGACCATAGAGTGGACAGCACGTTCGAGGATTTTTGAAAATACAGGGAGAGTCGAGATGGGCCGATAGTTAGCCGCATCTGAAACAGGACCAGACTTGTAGACAGGTGTAACCACAGCATGTTTCCAATCTGACGGTATGGAACCTTCCGCCAGAGAACGATTGATAAGAGTGGTCAGCGGCTTTGATATTGCAGGAGCACCATCCTTCAATAAGCGAGCAGGGATTTCCTTGAGTCCAGTGGATTTCGATGACTTGATCTTCAAAAGCTCACTATGAACAAAGTCTTCGGCTACACCAGATAACCGAAAAACACTGAGAGCTTTCTGCGATTGTGTTGGTGTGACCACAGAGGGTAGCAAATTTTCTCTGATCTTTGCTATTGCTGTTCCAAAATAATCAGAGAAGCCTTGGGCAATTTCGCGAGGTTCATAAGACAGACCCGCAGATGTTTCTAAGGAACTGATGTTTCGGCTTTTTTTAGAGCGGGAGATTATTGATTTGACTGTTTTCCACAGCTTTACAGAATCCTTTTTATTGGCATTTATTACTTCAGAATAGTAGCTCCGCTTTGATTCGCGAATAAGACGAGTTGTTTTGTTTCGCGATTCTTTATACTTTGTCCAATCGAGAACGCTCTTTGTTTTTTGGGCTCTTTTAGGTTGAAAGTCTCTCGTGCGCATCATTGCTCTGATGTTGCTACTTAGCCACGGAAGAGTGGATGCGCAGACGCGTCTGGTGGCAAGAGGCGTGTGCTGATCAATTACATTCCTGAAGTTCGTAATAAACACCTCCCAAGCATCATCAACAGTTAGCGAGGTGTCGACGCCAACCCAAGAGACTCTATGCAAATCTGCGAGAAAGTTGTCGGATGAGTAATCTTTAAAGTTTCTATAATTTATAGTCTTTGAAGGTCCTCGTTTTTGTTTTGTGCGACCCCGGACGCGATGACTTTGACTACATTTGAAACATAAATATGGTCCAGCAGCGTTTGAGAGATTGCAGTAATACGCGTAGGATCTTTAATAAGTTGCTTGAACTGATAAGATGTAAATAGTTAGCGTAAGTCTCTAGCATCAGACGAGAGTTTTTTAGGAAGTAAATCCTGATTAAAATCTCCTAAAAATACTTGTTCAGTGCCCTCAGCCGCTGCTCGCTCTAGCATTTCTTCAAGAACAGGCTTGTAGGTGCGATAAGATTCTTTATCTGGACAATAAGTGGAACAAACAATCATTTTGCTCCGGTCCGGAAATGTAGTTTCGAGCCAAGTAGCTTCAATGTCCAGGTCTGCACTGAGGTCGAATCTTTGCCTAGTCCACAATTTTGCGTTACAATAAATAGCAGTCCCGCCGCCTCTGTGCTCAGCAGCCCTATCAGAACGAACCAGATTATAACCATCAATCAAAAAGTCGTCGTCCGGGTCACTTGAATTTAGCCAGGTCTCAGTGAGGCAAATTACGTCAAAAGGGTTGTCCTGCAGAAGTATTCGGAATTCATCAAAATGTTGAGATAAACTGCGAACATTGAGGTGGGCGATTTTCATGCCAGGGCTGTTGAGAATAGGTTGATTCCAGCCAGGACTAGGAGAGACATCACCTGAAAGCAGTACGAGTGCGGCCAGAGAGCAACATTCCACAAGTTGACAAACTTTCGCCATTTTGATTCGCATAGGAGTCTCAGCTTGTTTCTGCATTATGCGAACATTAGTTGGTATTTCGGTCTGAGTCAGCGATTTGCCAACTGCAAGCGAACATGATAAGCTTCCAGTTCCTAGGGACAATTCTACAGAAATTGACCCTCGTAGGAGAATGTAGAAAGTATAGTAAAGGTACATTCTATGGAGAGCGCCACGTGCCGCCGCCATGATGGATCTCCCGGTATGGTAACGTCAAGTTCCAGGCACAACAACTTATCCTACCAATTTATTCCCAGATAAATTTTAGGTAAAGGCGCAATGTTTGGCAGCGTTTGGTTGAATCTTGAAAAAGTAATAAACGTCAAGGCAGCGCGGGCACTTTCGCCTCCCCCCCGGTCTGGATAGGGTCAACATTGGACATCCTTCGTATGGCCAATTGACAGCTGTCAAACCAAGGTATCTGCTGATCAGTATCACATGACCATATAGCGGGCTCATGTCTATTACTCATTGAGGTCACGTGTTTTTTGGAAGTTCATTGCTGAAAAGGTAATAATTTTCCATTGGATCGCGGGCTCAAGTCCTATGTTTTTTTTTTCTCTCCAGGATATTTCCATGATTTTGTCAGCGGATTTTTTTTCTTTATTATTAGAGTTGAAATATATATGTGTGGCTCCACTTTTAGGCTTGGCTAAATCTATATATTTCCTTAAACGAATACCTTAGGGGCCTATTTTCAACTCCACCCGTGAGACTCGGCGTTTATTCGGTACCCGGCGTTTAATTGAGAAAATACGGTATCCAAACCAACTTTCCGTCGTTTTAATTTGATAAATTATTAATGCTCTTGAGAGGAGAAGCAACAACAGCAGTAGCCTGTAGAACAGTAGTGTTCAGAACGTCTACGACGGCGGGAAAATCGCCACTGGTTTACAATTGCAATTTTCGTGCGATTTTCATCGCGAGATCGAGCGCGACAAAAGTTGCAAAAAAAAAAAAATTCCCTGTGTAAACAAGTACGCGGTTAGTTCCGAGACCTAGATAACCGCAACGTGCTATATCCTACTTTATAATGCCCCTACAACATAGTTCGTGCACAATATTATGATTGACAGCCGTAAAAGTAGCCTGATTTACTGCGTCGCTGGTGAAAAAATCCATCGGTGACGCCACATTTTAGAATTGGTGCGCTGCAGGTGATACAACTCGCTCGTTCCCCAATCGGCCGCCATTTTGATTCTCAAGTCGTGCTCGTATTCCTATCCAGCGATCTTCTGGAACAAGCCAAGAGACTCATCTTTGATCATAGTGGGCGAGGTTTGAATCAAATGACTTGAAAGGGATAGCTGCTTCAGTTAAGTTTTGCAACTAGTGAAAAAGTTCTGTAATTTTGGTCCTATTAGCAAATTGATCATTAGTCTCCACATATCAGTGAAAGGGATGCCTTGCAAATGACACTGACTTAGTTGTTTGGCATTACTTGAAGAATTGTATTCACTATTCCGAATACGAAAACTAAATATTGAGTTAACACGAATAGTGTAATGGTTCTTGTAATCGCGAGACAGCATGTTGTAGGTAACGTAGGTTTGCACGCAACTAACCAATGCGTATGCATTTCTCTAGCTATGATTTATGTGAGAAAAACTGGGCCCACTTGTTAAAAATAGAAACTGATAGGCCCTGTTGGGGGGGGGGGGGGGGGGGGGGGTCAATGCCATCATCGGGAACCAAGCTTTTTGAAATGGACGATGCCATTTCTGCTCTAGTCTAGGTCGAAACTATGCACTGATTATTAGTTGAAATTAGGCCTAGATAAGGCGATTATTTGATCTTAGTTAGATTCACGCTCAGGGTAGCGATATCTAGGGATAGGGTCATTTGTTATAGATGTAGCAGTTAAGGAAGTTACCTTAAATAATTAAATTTTGGTGGTTTGGATCAACATGGTGGTGTGATTGAACAAGAAAGATAATATTCAAGAGGGCCAGATGCAACTTGATGTAAAGAAAAATTACCTACCTCTAGACGGACCTATGGTGGAAGAGACATTCCACAAAGCTCAAAATCTAATAAATGAGCTACACAGCAATAACCACATTGACGATATGACCAGGAAATGGCTATCCCAAACGCCAAACCCACCGCGCATTCCAGTGTTTTACACGCTTACCAAAATTCAAAAGCCGAACCCCAGTCGGTAGACCGATAATATCGGGCTGTGACGGCCCAACAGAACGAATATCCTCATTTATAGAACATATCCTTCAGCCGATAGCATAATCTCAAGAATCGTGATCTTAAAGATACAAAGGACTTAATCAGGAGGGAATTGAAACCGTATGCAAGGCATACGACAACTTCTGAAAATCAAAGGCCCTATTGGGCCACGACTGTTTTTTTAAGCGATGACGTCATCGTTTAACAGTCCAGTTTATCCCTAGAAAGGGGTATACGCGTGACGTAACGAAACCATTGTTCTCAGAGTTTGATCAAAACATTCGGATCACGTGACAAAGCGCTTCAACTCAAGCAAAATCAAAATGGCGGACGCTGCGGTGGCAATTCGAATCTTAACTTGGCGTCAGTATTCTACAAAAATAGAGTTCTTTACGGCATTTTATGTGAATTTCAACTCTGCTGATGGTTTCAAAGATCAATTTGCAGAGTTCAAACGGATACAATCCGCTGTCGAAGAGTGTGATGTTGTTCATCTTGGTCAGTGCGTGCAGACGATCTCACATGGATGTCGGTCGTTTCGCCTACAAGATGATTCGCCTACAAGTCGATTCGCCTACACTATCATGCTTTTAGAACGAGGAACATACGGTACATTGTGTTTAGCGTGTTTGGGCTTTCACGTTTTTAGAACGAAGAATGTACATTGTTTTAGGGTAGGCGAAACATCTCAGATCGTGCAGTCAACCAAGTTTATAGTGTAAGTGAATCGACTTGTGGGCTAAACGACCGGATTTCTCTCACATAAACCGAGGTTCTGCTAAAATCTATCGCTGAGCAGTGCACTGGTTGTGAGCGAGTTCTACGGCAGAAAGGAAATAAGTGGACACACAGGTTGATTGGTTATTTTCTCCACTGGACTGAAAACTACATTCTTGCATGTGTTTAGTTTAGACTTTTCGCAGCTAGCTTGGTGTCTTTACACTGATGAAAATCTTTATAACGTATACCAGATATATTTTACTACTAGCTCAAATGATGTTGTCGTTTGATCATCCTTTCTGAAGAAAAGCCTTTCTGTTGTGGAATTTTTGAATTGTGGGGTGGACTTCTTCAACTCAAAATGTATCAATTATTTTTGTATAATTCTAAATAAATTCTGTCTTCTTTTGAGTCTGGTCACGGGTTCTATACATATGCCTATGATAAAACATTCAGTTAACATTTCCACTTAGCAGCAATTATTTCAGCCCCTTAAGATTACTGGTTTTGCAGCAGGAGTATGCAAAGTAAAATAAACTTGATCAGCTATAGCTATATGGGGTATGTTTTATTCAGTTTTCTATACATATGAAACAAACAATTTAGAAAAAAAGAAGCTTTTTCGCCTTGCTTTTCTGCCATGCATGTGATCTGCAAATGAAAAAAAAAGCAAAAGTTAAAATCAAACAAAAACATGTCAGTATGTAATCTGTTATGGGTTTATCAGGTCAGCCCTGGTCAAAGAGGCAATAATTTTTATTGTAGAATGACTGAACACATTCACCAGCTCATGACAGAAGCGAAACATTTAATTTTGCAGGCTGAAAT
Organism: Meandrina meandrites; assembly: GCA_963693305.1. Lineage (NCBI taxonomy): Eukaryota > Metazoa > Cnidaria > Anthozoa > Scleractinia > Meandrinidae > Meandrina > Meandrina meandrites. Next base: position 16,706,713 of record OY855914.1, read on the forward strand.
ATGTTTTCACCAGAGACAGTGCATCCCTCACTGAGTAGGGAAGCTATTGATGAGTAAGCAAAGTGATGGGTCCCCTTTCCAGGGGTGGGGGAGGGGGAAAGAGGTGGTACTACCATTTATCGGCTAAATAGGAAGTCCTATTAGGGGTTTTGGGGATACAGGATATTTAAAGAAAAAAATTATAGGGATGCAGGATATTTAGGGAAAATATTAACAGGATATGGGATATTTAAACAAGAGATTCCGGGATATTGAACATAAAAGTTGGAGGTACAAACCACCGGAGTTAATAGGATACTTAGGCCAAAAATTACTGAATGGGATACGGATACTCAGACCCCCCTAATGGCACCTCACATAGGTAATTGTCTCAGGTTATGGTATGATGTTCTTAGTTTTTTTTTTTTTTTTTTTGGGGGGGGGGGGGGCGGGAGGGGGGGGGGGGGGTCCAATCCTTAGATAGGTTAACCCTGATGACATTTTCGCCTTCTTGGTGAGGCACATGCCCCAGTCAATCCGTAAATAGTTTTGTGTTGCTTTAAAAATGGAAGAGGCTAAGGTACAGATATCAGACTGTGCAGGTATCACAGTAAACAGCCCTACTGCACAATTTAACTCCAATATTGTAACCTCTATTGGTTGATATACAGATATACGGCGGATGGACATTTGGGCTGTTTTGAACTATAATTATAATTTCCGAGTACTCTCTTGCTCTTTTTCGTCTTTTATCATTTTTCACGCTTCTGGCGCAAATGCAACACTTCAATATTAATTCAAGGCTAAGAGCCGCCGATGTTTTTCCATCCTAGAGCCTAGGAAATGACACAAAAAAGCTTTATATGAAAATCCCTGCTGTTAGGAACGGTGTGATCCGGTACTGAGTATAGGGAAGCAAGAGTAAAATCCCACTCGCTTGTCGCTTAGACAGACCTGTCCCAAAAACTAGCGTCCTGTCACGTCTGGCATTGCGGGTAAATGTGAATTAGACTCAGAACAATCGGACAAAATTGGTTCCAAAACTGAAAAAATTGGGTGGCTATGAAAAATAAAGCGACGAAAATCAACTCACCTCCCGGAGGGGGGGGGGGGGGGGGGGGGGTACTCCTTTAATTTTACTACGGGGGTGAGCCGCTGACTCCCTGAGACTCTTGACCTGTTCCAGAGTAAAAATGATGAATTTGCGACCCTGTTCCAGAGAAAAATTGCAAAAAAGGTACCCTGTTCCAGACTTGAAGCAAAGCAACTAATGCGTACGTGATCCAGAGTGAAATTGGCATCCAGAGTGAATTCGGAGCGACTTTTAATAGTTAAATGAACATTTGTTTAACTCAACTGTTTAATGAATAACTGGTTAACGCACTGGTTAAATAGGTTACCGAAATGCGAGACACGATCGATAACGTACGTGATGTGACCGATCACGCAATGAAAATGGCCTTTTTTGTGGAATACCACGGGAAACAGCAGATATCACAAAGCAAGCGATGGAGGGGAGCGGAGTTAGCTATACTAGACCGTGCAGTGTGGTTAATCAGGATTCTAGGGGAAATTCGACACTATTCCAGAGTCAAACCTGAAATAAAATATACCCTGTTCCAGAGAGAAAGGGCAATTTTTATACCCTGTTCCAGAATCAGAGAACCAAAAAACATACCCTGTTGAGCGGCACATACCCGTATAGCCCATATATGGGAGTCCCCCCCCCCCCCCCCCCCCCCCGGGACTCACCTCTACAACATCGCTGAGACGGCGGCCATCTTGGATAATACGATCCAAAACTCAGCGCGTTTTTCTTTCTCTAAACCTTCGGAACACGGTTTCCACTCACAGCTCGCCATGTTAGATCATGTTGAATGTGTAAACTCTCAGTCGGGACAATGAAAACCCCCGAATGAAAGCTTGGTAGCCGTTATATTTTGTAGAGTTTTGGTGCATGGGTAACTCGCATCGAATGTTTTTCGAATTTTCAGCGAACAATGGGTAAATCACGTGACACCATATACCCTTTTCTGGGGATAAACTGGACTGTTTAATGTGTTCGTGTGAGTTCTTGTCGCTTTTATTTAACAAGTGACAAATTAAATCGTCGAAGTCGAACGTGCATTTCGTGTAAAGATCTATACGGATTTACGTTGTTTTTCATTTTGTTTTGCATTGGTTGTAAAAGAAGCAAGCGCCATGCAGACAAATTCAAGTTTGCGTGTTTTCGTGCTAGCGTGTGTACACTCTTTTCCCTGTACAGCGTGTACGATTGACGTTCAATTTCCGGAATGTGTCTTGATAGTGCCATGAGCATGATCTTGCATTCTTTGATTGCTGTGAAGATTAACGTCGCATAAAATTTATTTTGAAATCGGCTGCGTAAACCTTTGTCGCGTGACACTGGTAATCTCTCTGTCAGCTAGCGATTACACAAACTTCGCTTTCAAGTCTGATTTTGTGGTGAACCCAGTGGTACGTGGAACGACTTTTTGGTGGAATTCGATTGCGTGTATATCTGGATAACTTTGGGGGCAAGTTGTTTTCTTCTATGTATTTTTCTATTCGTGTTTGAAAACATATGATCACTTTTAACGATCCGCGCATCGTCTTTTATTTTAATATGCTTTTATAATATGACTTTGCCTGCCTTCTGTTACCGCTGTTTTGGTTGCTTGCAGTGTGAGTTCTGTTGTTCCTTCTTTACTTGTGGTAGGGTCCTCTGGCTTTTGGGGTAGGTAGTCTTCTACTAGGAATAAATCTCGCTCCAGATTTTATCTCGTCGTTGAAACTCGAGTGTTCTCCGCTGCGACCTGTGCTGATGATTTTGCTTGCATGCGATGAACATTTATCTGTTGTGGGTTATAAAACTCAGCAAGGGTACTTCTTAACTCTGAGGCCTATAAAAGGTGTTTGAAATGCGTTGATTTAGGTTGTCGCTGTGAAGCACACGATGCAATTGTTCCTTCTTGTAGCTTCTATTTAACAAGTGACGAATTAAATCGTCGAAGTCGAACGTGCATCACTTGTAAAGATCTATAGGGATTTACGCTGTTTTTCATTGCGATTTGCATTGGGAGTAAAAGGAGCAAGCTCAAAGCCGACAAATTCAAGTTTGCGTGTTTTCGTGCTAGCGTGTGTACACTCTTCTCCCTGTACAGCGTGTACGATTGACGTTCAATTTCCGGAATGTGTTTTGATAGTGCCATGAGCATGATATTGCATTCTTTGATTGCTGTGAAGATTAAGCGTGGCTAACAAGTGACGAATTGAATCGTCGAAGTCGAACGTGCATCACTTGTAAAGATCTATAGGGATTTACGCTGTTTTTCATTGTGATTTGCATTGGGAGTAAAAGGAGCAAGCTCAAAGCAGACAAATTCAAGTTTGCGTGTTTTCGTGCTAGCGTGTGTACACTCTTCTCCCTGTACAGCGTGTACGATTGACGTTCAATTTCCGGAATGTGTTTTGATAGTGCCATGAGCATGATCTTGCATTCCTTGATTGCTGTGAAGATTAAGCGTGGCTAACAAGTGACGAATTAAATCGTCGAAGTCGAACGTGCATCACTTGTAAAGATCTATAGGGATTTACGCTGTTTTTCATTGTGATTTGCATTGGGAGTAAAAGGAGCAAGCTCCAAGCAGACAAATTCAAGTTTGCGTGTTTTCGTGCTAGCGTGTGTACACTCTTTTCCCTGTACAGCGTGTACGATTGACGTTCAATTTCCGTAATGTGTTTTGATAGTGCCATGAGCATGATCTTGCATTCCTTGATTGCTGTGAAGATTAAGCGTGGCATTAAATTTATTTTGAAATCGGCTAGGTTGACCTTTGTCGCGTGACACTGATAATCTTCTGTCAGCTAGCGATTACGCAAACTTTGCTTTCAATTTCGCTTTCACCGTCACATGCAAACTTAAGAAAATTCTGTTGATTTTTCTATAGGACAGAAACAACATACACCTGATTTAAGGTAAAATACAAATAAAGTATGTTCACAATCGATATTCAAATTATCATCACATACCCATCAAAACAAAACCATTAGCGCGTAAAGTACAGTGGTCTGTCATTGGTCTTAATAAACCGCAACGTCAAACTGAGGGTGGCGTTACATGTAGGTCTGCCAACCATCTGTCAACGGCCTTTTGTTTACATCTGATCGACTCTCAATCCGTAACTCCCGTTTTGCAAACGCAAAAACAGTCGTAAAAAGATACTCCAATACCCACTCACATAGTCAGAGAAATGATCAGACTTGTACTTCAGGAGAATTCCTTCCAATTTAATGGCAGCGACTACCTACAAACTCATGGAACCGCAATGGGCACTAAAATGGCTTTCGCCTTTGCAAATATTTTCATGTCCGCGGTTGAAAGCAATATCATTAAAATGAACAAAACAAAACCACTTGTGTGGAAAAGATATATTGACGATGTATTTTCTTTGCAGGACGCCAAGAGAGAGGACATTAACCTCTTTATCTTGGAAGCTAACAGGCACCATCCTACAATTAGATTCACGGCTGACATATCACAGAAAGAATTAAACTTTCTAGACACGACAGTCTTTAAAGGCGAAAGATTTAACAAAGAATCCGTCCTGGACGTTTGCACGCATTTCAAAGCCACTGAGACTTTTCAGTACACGCACTTCTCCTCCTGTCACGCCCCTGGCGTGGCAACGGGCTTTATCAAAGGCGAAGCAATAAGACTTCTCAGAACCAACTCTTCGAAAACACTCTTTGGCGTAAATATTAGTACCTTCAAATCGCAGCTACGCTAACGAGGTTACCCAAGCGACCTAGTCGAAAAGATACTCTCTGAAGTCAAATTTACCAAGAGAAGATCAGCACTCCAGGAAAAAAGAAAAAGTGCGAAAGAACATATTGCCTTTTGTCACGCACTACAACCCATCAGTGCCGAACATAAAGAAAATCATAATGAGCAAATGGCATCTCATTCAGCAGCAGCTATTGCTGCGGAAGATTTTTAAGGAACCACCAATTATCGTATATCTCCTATAAAAGAAGCAGATCTCTAAAGGATGTACTAGTCAGAGCTAAACTCTAAAGGTCACTTGAGGTGTAAACAAGGGGAGGAGGGGGGAGTCTGGGGCATGCTTTCCCACAAAATTTTCAAAAATCGAAGATGCTAAGACGGGTTTTCCTTTATTCTGAGCGGGTACAAAGGCAACATGGAATTGGAGTTTCTTAACTTCTCAATAAGAAAATAGTTTAATAGTTTTCAAAATACTTTCAGCGTAAGAGCGTAAGATTTAATTGCATTCGTTTGCGTGAATCTCACGCGCAATGCATGAGAATGGTCATGCAAAGTGCAATACTGGAACATAAAAGGGCAAATCTGCAAAGGCTATTTTTTCTACAAGCCATTGTCGAATTAAAAAAAGCGCCATCGTCACTGTCGAGTTTTGCTTTTCTCTTTGTCGCTGTCGTAATTTCACGGGAGCATCTCGTCGTTCGTCGTCATTCCAGCTCCTCCATGTCACCGTCGCCGTTTGTTAGCCTCCGGTTACGTCTATTTAACACAAGATCCGGTTGTTTAAATGGTGAATAGCGCTATCCACCGATAAACGCTATCCAGTAGACAAGTGTTAACAAAACATACCACGCAACTTACTGGATAGAAATTTATCCGGTGAATAGTGTTATTAATTCATCCTTTGAAAAAGCGGGCCAGGTTGAAATTAAACTGCGGGTTAGTTCTGTTTTTTTCGAAAGTGGGTTACCGCTAACCTCAGGTTAAAATTAACTAATCTCACGACGTGGGTTAACTCACCAACCACGGGTTAAATTACGAAATATTCGCCTGCTTCGAAAGTATGCTTTTACACATGTCCACTTCGACGAAGACATACATGCTTGATACAAGACCGGTATGAGATTTCGAGAAAAGGCGCAACCCGCTTGCTTCAAACGAGATAGACAACACCGCCAAAATAATTCCTTCACAGTTTTCTTATTCAACCGTTCTAGTACACAATACTTCCTCTTTTGTAAGCTAAATATTACAGGAAAGTACTTTAAAAGTAACTTTCATCACAATCAAGGTAGGCAATAAGGCAACATTTGGGGCGCTATATAAACTGGGAAAACACATAAGTCGACATAAGGAATATTGAGAAAGATTCAGTCTAGAAATGTGGCTAAAGAACAAGTTTAAGCAGCCGAGAGTGTTTCCCGCGTAAACTAGGAGAAGAGGAAATAGTAAATTATCACTTACTGGTTCTGCCTAAATAATTCTTAAATAAAACATAGTTCGACCGAAATAGGCGTCGTAGTTGCTTGCTTCAGAGAATATCGAATGTCCCGTCACTTTATTGGTCAATATTGCAATGTACTTATCGCTGTCTTGCGTAGCACATTAAATTCGAAGGAAAGTTATCTCGGTGTTCAAATCAAGCAAAGAGTAATATGGAGTACAAGTGCTAACTGGACATTAAAGTCCCTAAGCCCGAGGTTAACTAACCCGCCCACTAATTCTGCTGAGAGAAACACTATTTTACCCTCGGAATAACAACAAACATATGGTTAACCCTATTCATACCGGGCTTTTTTGGATCTTTTCAGACCGGGGGGGGGGGGGGGATTCCCCCCCCCCCCCCCCTCCATAACTTCCAGAATATTTAAGCAATCGCAATAAAACTTACAGTATATATAGTGTGTCCAAAAATCTATCTTTATGTCACGTGCGGCGATGACGTCACATCTCGTGACAATTACATCATGATGCCAAAACAGCCGCCATCTTGGATCCGCCCTCTTGGATTTCAAAATTTTTCCAAAACATCTGAAAACCGCCCAAAATTACTGAAAAATACTCAAATTATATAAAGCAGACACAACAACCTATCCTACTGTCCTACCAATTTATTCCCAGATAAATTTAAGAAAAACTCATAAAGTTTGGCAGCGTTTGGTTGAATCTTGAAAAAGTTATAAACGTTCAAAGTCAGCGCAGGCACTTTCCGTCCCCCCAACCCCCCGGTCTGAATAGGGTTAAGAAATTTAACCTCGGGTGTAGCTCTAACTCAAGGTAATGTCTCTTCAAAGAGACATTTTAGTTGCCTCATTTTCTATTGTTATGGGTAATTGTTGTTGTCAGTCCAATATTTTCTAATTTATAACCGTTTCTCTTCTTTCCTTGTCTTTTCATGTGTGCAATTGGACAAATCAGCGGGTCGTAAGTATTTTATTTGTTTTCTTTATACGTTTTGTAATAATGTATACAGCTGACCTACTCCCTACTCACCGCTAGAAGTGCTGCCTTGAGGCATTGAACCTGAGTGACTTATACCCCAGTCACACCAAAGGTTAAACACGTTAAAAGGCTGCTTAGTTAAACACGGTTTAAAATTGTTTTCTTCGCAGAAGTTGATAACTGATGATTGCCGACTTCAAATTTGGTACAATGAAATCGCAAGTTTCCGTTTACTGGAACCCTATACAAAATTTAGTTTATTAGTCTTCTGTTGCTGATTTTCATTTTGTTTAACCTGGTTTAACTAAACATGTTTTGTTGGTGTGAAATGGGTATTATTTAGGTTCTTCTGAGCTTAGACAACCTCCACCTCCTAAAAACAACACATTTTCCAGGTAACAAAAAAAAAAAGAAAACAAGCCCCAAGACTGGTCACAATATATTCCTTTTCTTATCATCTCAATACAATGTCAAGCATACCGGTAACGAGTTACCAAACAGGAATTTCTTATCATTTTTACAAATGCACACTTTCAATTATAAATATATCTGTGCTGCCAGCATTTGACTTCACACGGGCTTAAAAAGCGTCAGAGGACTTAAGGTCATGGCTAATGCACAGTCGTGGACCAGGGACTGGGTTGGCTGCAGGTGGCTGGCTTGCGACAAGCTGCCAAAAGTAATAGGGTGGAGAGGGTATGCTTTTGGTACTTTGGAATGTGAGAGTTAAATTTTGAGTGTTGAACTTTGTCTTTGCTGGCTGTAGTTTAGTAAGCTACGTAGCAGAGCTGGCCAGCAGAGAGGGCTGCTGTTGGAAAGAAGGAATCCTTCTGCTGTAGCACAGGGTGCGTCGGCTAGGTTGTGGCCTGGGGTAGGGGAGAAGGGATCGTGGGTTTGCTTCGCTGTTTAGAGCTGTTGGCGAGTATAGGTTCCCAGCTTCGAATTTAGACAGATTTTGAACTCAAGTGGGCCTGCTATGGTTCCTAAACACTCCTTGGTGAGTTTCGCATTGTAAGACTATGTTTAATTTGACTTCATTCCGGGAATTACAAAACTGCGACGCATGTTTCGAATCTATGTACATACCGTAAAATTCTGAACACTTCCTGCCCTTCCCCTAAATAAGCCAACGAACCCCAGACGTAAAAAAAAAACTTTCTAAAAATACTCTCTCCGAATATAAGCCCATTGGCTTAAAATTAATTTAGTTACAGCTTGTTGTGTTTAGAGAGTTTTACTGGCACGTAGAATGCAGAGTATCCTGTCCAACTAGAAACTTTTGAATATTTTTGAATCAGCAATTTCCATCCTAAAATGACCCCTCCACCCCGTATATGCATGTATATGCATATGTATATATGCCTGATTTTATGAAAACGGGGTCAGCGTTATTTTCAGCGCTCTGTGCGAAATTCGCCGTAAACGTTTTTTTCTCGCCAGAAACTATCTCCAAAGTAGACGATATAAAAACTAAAGGAAATGTCATTTTTTTTTTCTACTCTTCTCCTTTGACTTATTAACCCTTTCGCGCTGTTTAACATTTTTTTTTTCGTTTCTCGGCCCTCTTTTAAGCCTACTAAAGCCCCAAATGTACACTGTAAAAACAGACCAGTTAAGGTAACCATTTTAAAAGGTTATAACCAATTGAAATAGATAGTCTTAATCTAAAAATAATCGGTTAAAAGTATAACCCATTTCTTAACGGTGAGATCAACCAATAATTAATTATTATTTTACCCTAAAAATTGGTTGTAACAATGAATGTTCAAAATAACCATTTTTTGTTGTCAAAATAAACTAATTAAGGATTTGGTTTAAAAGAGTGTAACTATTCTAAACCAGTCAATTAGAACATGTCAGAAACTACCATTTCTCATTTAGATACGAGTTCGTATCTTGTTTTTATTTTTCGGATGAAACTTAAGTTGAAATAAATTTAATCAATCATTATATTTACTTCTGTTATTTCTGAGACTGGCTGATATATTAGAATACTCCGTCCAAAAAACAATGCAAAGCATCGAGTCATTGTCATGTCTTAGATCAGAAACGGCGTCTTATCCTATTTTAACACAACCTTTTCCATTTCCGTTCGGTAATGAAAGCATTTTAGGAATTTATCTTATCAGACACTTAAAGTCACGCGGTATTTTCCTTTTGAGGTTGCGGGTTTGTTTGGCTGATGCGTGAGCGTTTTTAATGATACGTATAATGCTAGATTTATCGCTAGTCGGTACTAGCCATGGCACGGGATTCCATTTCTTTTCGATCACCGTAAGCCGGCCGTCTCAAACGGATGAATTGTAAACATTATGTCGAATTTTCAAAGAGCGGCTCTCCTGCCACCCGGCCCAAGGTAATTATCTTTACTGATTGAAGGTCATTTGAGTTATGGTACTTAACACCTCAACGTCAAAATTTTTAGCCAATGAGAAGTAATGGAATTTCGTTCAAATCCAACATATTTTCGTTGATAGTCCTTTTGGTGAACAACCGCGTCCAAAAGGTCACGTAGAAGGCAGGTAAAGAGTAGAAGCTTCAGTGAACACGAGTCACTGCGTTAGCTTTCATCGACGTCGCAGCGATAATTGTGCAAGAATAGTAAAGGTGGTTCTGCAATCTGGAAGAAGGAAAAGATTTTGGAGAAATGAAAGGTAATTGACTATTGTTGGTTTTGCTTTGATTCATCGTGCATGCTTAGGATCGTACTGATCGTAAACACATGAAATTGTTTCTTCTAAGAAAAGATGCTTACGGTTAACTATGTGCCTAATTCCTTGTATTTTCTTACTCCCTTATGTAAGATTCTGATGTGATTGTTAGCGAGAGCTGGCGCATCGGCATGGACGTAATGGATCTGTTGGACATTATTTGCTATTGAATTGCAAAGTGAAACCCTTCGGAACAACTTTCAAAGCGTGTGAACTAAAGTCAGTTCAGAAATGGTAAGTATTTTGGCTGGTTGCTAATTTTAGTTTAAAATATTACAGACGGGAGAAATGATAAATAAAGAAATGAGATTCGGTCCTCTTGCTGTGTATCGGCTAAATAACTGTTCTCTTGCTTCTTGACATGTGCTAGAATTTGTCAATAATCGCTCTCGATGAGAGCGCCTTCATGTGAAAACGGATAGCTACTGATCTTGTCTTGAGAAACCTGTTAGACTTTCTTTACTGTCAGCAATTACTAATATTCATATATTCATTTTATTCATATAGAGTAAAGAAGTGGAAAAAAGGTTTGGTACGCTAGTAAAGACAGCAACATCACTGAGGCTTATGAGAAGCACTGTGTGAGTCAAGACTGTGGATGAACTTTAAATTGCCTGGCTCGAATGCACGATGGTCTGCAGGATTTTATCACCGACGGTATTCTTATGCAGTGGCTCCCGTTTAGGGTACTTTTTATGGCACCAATATGGAGGTTTCAACGGATATATCGGTGGGCATGAACGGAACGTTTTCCTTTTCTTTTTTTTTGTCATGTAAGACTGGATGTAAGAACATTGTATATGCTATTAACACAGTTAAGTGCAACAATCGTGCTGTGAAGCAGTGTCGTCAGCTCTGGTAGGTTGCATGAATGGCGAGAAAAATATTGACTACTGTGTTTATATAATTATAGTAACGTTTGATGTGCAGATATTGTAACCCGTTTTGGGGTGAGGACAAATGTTAAAACAACTATTAAAAATGTTTAAAAGTACTATTATTGTGAATTTATTGTAATCCATTAATTATCGGTTAAAACAGCCCATTTGTTATAACCGATAAGGAATGGTTATACCTACCAACCGTTAACTATTTTAAATCGGTTACCACAGATTCATGGTAGGATCCAAAAAAACAGGGTTAGCATAACCATAAAAAATGGTTATTTTAACCAATACTTATGTGTTGACAAGGTTTGACTGTTTTTAAAAGTTAATATGACCGAAAACTTACAGTCATTTTTAACCAAAATAATAAAGGTCATGACAACCTATTTTTAATGGGTTGAAAAAATCCGTGTGGGTGAGATTAGAAACAAACTTTGTTGATGGTTAATGTAACCTTTTTAAAATGGTTGTTCCAACTGATGGGCAAAATGGTTAAAACGAACCATTATCCAAAAACTCCCAAAAAATATAGTTACCACAGATTCAAACTATAACCATTTTGTTTTGGTTGTTGTAACCGGTCCGTTTTTACAGTGTATGTGATTATATTAATTGTTGTTTATTTGTTTATAATTAAATTTATAGTATTGTACATATATGTTTAGTATATCGATCTGCAAATAACTGATTGCTCACTACTTCACTAGGAACGTGCGAAGAGTATGAATACAAATGTGCAAATGGAAAGTGTATAAGGGGATGGGATCGCTGTTACGGAGGAGACAACTGTGGTGATAATTCCGATGAACAGCAATGCTGTAAGTATTTTGTACAGTTCCATTCAACTTTGTATTGTAGTGTAATGGTGGTTAGCATCCAAAGTCTATGAACTCAGCCTGTGCTGGTAATGATAAGAAACACGTTGATCACCAAACAGAGTTCTCATATATATTGTCATTTTTTTTTAAGTAGTACAGTAGTAACGTTTTACTCAGATTTTAAACATTGGCAATTTGGAGGGATGACTGATGGACTGGTGCTAGAACTTTTCACTGATGATCTCTATCAGTTAGAATGTGAGAGAATTGAAGGAAATGCTTGGTTGGAATGCTAAAGGAGAATCCCTAACTTAACTCCCTTGCTGGGAGTGCTATCTCTAACTTACATCAAGTGAGGTGTAACTGAGCGTCCTCTTTCAACATTCTCTGTTAACAAGCCATGCCTAAGTGACTACCGCAGTAAAGCTCCATAAGACAGTGATGCTCATGGACAGTCATAATGACTTTGGCGAGTTGTACATGAAACTTATCAATAGTGACTGTATCAAGAAACAGGGCGAACTATGTGAATAGTGCTACTCAAGTGTACAGAAGCGTGTGTAAGGCCCTCGGAATGCGAGGACCAATCTCACGCCCAATACCAGACCAAGAGTGTAATCAGCATTCAAGTTCACCTATCCCCTCGTCATGCAAAAGAAACTTTGACCAACCCCTTAGTACCGTTTTTAAAGCCATCACCCAACCGTAAACTATCTGGATGAGTAGTTTTGTGGCTGAATCCGCAACTAAATTGTAACAGATATTTTTATAGAAGTACACTCTAGATCAACATAGTAAAAGACCTGAAGGATCCAAGCATGAGCACATCTCGAAATTGAATGCATGCTTACTCCCACTTCACTGCAATTTTTTTTTAAGGTTACCGTATACCTTCAGATCGACAATTTTTCACAAAGTTGGATTTTTACATCCAAGTAATAGTCCAAGTGTGATCTTTCATTTAAAAAAAAAGTTTTGAAAAAGAGTGAATATCGGCGGAGAAATGAGCATATTTCGTTTTTGACCGGAAGTAAAAATTCTTCTTTAGAGTGACACTCATATGACGTGTATGCACTCAACCGAGACGGTTTTCGCGGGAAGTATCACGAAAGCCGCCATTCTCGCGCACTGATTGGCCTTGTTATTCGAGAAGGTGTTGCAAGCTTCATGTGGGCGGCGTTTGTTTGCATTGCAAGATATTTTTTAAGCGCTGTTTTCTGAAATCAATTTTTCGCTTTGAACGCGACACTTTAAAGAGCTACAACTCCAAAGGAATTTGCCCCTTCTACGTCAAATTTGGCGAGCAGCTAGTTTAACATGTTAATAACAAAAACGTGTCGGCGATTTTTTTATTTTTGTATACTTTTTCTACTGGAGCGATTTTTGTATGATCACTCCTGTTTGTTTTAGCCCTATTTGCGAAATGTCTTGTATCTTTTTATTGCAATTGAATATGACAAAACGCCGACACATTTTCTTAGCGCTTGGGGTCCGGAAACCAAAGAACAAATCAAATTAGCGAAATACAAAATTCGCTTTGACTTGTAGCCTTCAAAAGGCGACTCAGGCGCTCGTGTTTCGAGGTTCCTAAAAGATTGACATTTCATTCTACTAAAAAATGTTTTTATAGATTGAAAGCCAGCTCAATAAGCTTTAATTTGATATAGGGTTTTAGCTGTCTACAATTTATTCCGACCGCGCTATATCGTTTAGACGCGAGACACCCCCAAAGGTATACGGTAACCTTAAGAGAATTAACTGGTGCATGCACACGAAACAGCAGGGTTATGACCTAAAAGGAGACTACAGATGAATCACCCCCCCCCCCCCCACCCAAATAATTTCATGTCTTAATGCAAGAAAGCATTAAAAAAGCTATACTTGTTTTTAATTTTGTTGTATTTTGCACTTTTTTATAAAAGCTTCATTTAGCCTCGTTTTCATGCTTTCCTGAAGCGTGTGCCTCTGAGCTTCTCAATAAAACCCATTTTGCATTAACGTCTTCAGTTTCGATTATCTGGGTCTGGGACTTTTCATAATTTTACTAACGATAAGTTTCTGAGTCTGAAACCGCTGATATTCTTTCTGTTCTTTCTGTCGCAATCAGTTTTACAAGTAACTGAAAGACAGAAAAGCTGACCGTACGGTTGGATTGAACTAATGTATTTCCAATATTTCGTCAGGCACGGCCTGACTTCTTTCCCTGAAGAAGTCAGAAAGAAGAAGTCAGGCCGTGCCTGACGAAATATTGGAAATACATTTAATTCAATCCCCTTTCAGTTACTTGTATCCCTACATTTAGCTGATCAGATCCAACAGGATCCGGTTCCTTTGTTTTTGTCCCTTGCTAAAGCTTAAAGTTAACAAATCAGTTGTAGGCTGATCGATTCTTTCACCACAAAATAACTGGATTACTTCCTCCTAATTAAAGAACGCTACCTTACGTTTGGTAGGCGTTGTATTTTATTAGAAGAATATAGTAAAAATGCAGTATTATTAATTAAGGTACTAATTACTTGCTATTCTTTTTCTTTTTCATTCCATGCCAAATTTTAATGGGAACGTCAGTCTTCCGTAAGTGTTTTGCAGTTATATCAATTAATAATTATTCACGAAACAGTTAATTTAATATATATATATTTAAAACAGTACATTGCATTAGAACATTGCAATGTACTTTTCACATCGTCTCCCCTACTCAGTCCACAAGACAGTGTGCGGAGAAAGTTCTGAATGCCACCTCATTAAATCTTTATTACTCCTTTTCATATAACACAGAATAAGGAAGCTGTTAGCAGGACCTGACACTGGGTGACACTTTTTCTTGAAATGCGTCCATTCTTCCCATTTTTCACTTACATTTAGAAAAAAGGTCTATGGATGCAGAACATGTTTGACAGCATTCAATCGTCTAACACTGATAAAGAAGTTAAAACTGTGGTATTTAATTTTAACTCGTATGACAACAATAATCATATAAAGGCCATATTGCCCGATCGCTCTCCAAGTTTCGTCATATCAGTTAGACTCATGATAACTTTCTTTCCGAATTTATAGGGGGTGGAGGCGTATTTTTTCAGTAGCAGGCAGAATATTGAAATCACCTTCCCCAGCTGATATCACCCAACCCATTGAAACTGTATTATGAAACCAAATCAAACCAAAGCAATTAAGACTTGGTTTCAGTAAATATGAACCAGTGAGGTGCAATAGTGAAAAATCAAAAAAATCCGAAAAAAATTCACAGTATAGCCCTTGGTGAACTATTACTAGAAATATAGTTTTTATTTTGATCTTGATTATTATTTTGGGCGTACGAAGGTCATCTTGATTTCGCCGCTCTCGAGCGGTGTTTCAAGGGCTCTCACACCGCACATCGCGAAGACCTCCTTTTCAATATCAAAACAACTTTCCACAGAACAACAAATAGATAATAAGAAAGAATGGATAATGATAGTCATTTTGAGTGGTCATTTTATTTGTTTGGATTAATAAAGAATTTTTAGAAGATTTTCAATTATTTACATTTAGTTTGAGTGATTTCGCAAAATTCAACGGCTAAAATGGTAAAGAAACTTATACCACGTGAAAGAGCATCCTTTCTTCTTGTAAAATCCGTTTTCAAAACCTTGGGCAACTCAAACGATGATTTTTGAGGTCGCAAAATGTAAATGGCACTTTCGTGAAATTTGAGCTTTGCCGTAACGGCCTCCCGTTGATGAAAACATATCATGTAAACACTTCTGAACAATTAAGTGCGTCTGTCACAGAAAACCGACCACCAATGTATGGAGGCCATGATATTCGAAATCCTTGATTCTCACGATTTTTTGTGGAATGATAGCACTTCATGTACTGATTACAGGCTAGTTGCTCTTAATAGGCCAAGAAATTGGGCAGCCTTTTTTCCGTAATCCGAGGGCTAAATTTTATTATAAAAAATAACAAAAACATGGCACATTTTATTATTTTTTCCTACGTAGTTAAGAGAAGATGGCATCCTTCCTTGGCCATTTATGGAAAGTGGGTGCTATATGCTCCAAAGCAATATCATTAAAATCACCTTCCATATAAAGGTAAAAATTTCAGAGGTGATCAAAAGTAAAGGCTGGTTCACACTACGGACGGAATCGGAAGCGGAGTCGGAATCGGAAGCGCAAGGAGCGTTCCGATCCAGTGTAAATAAAAAAAAACGGAATCGGAAGCGGAGTCGGAAGCTCGACGGAATCGGAGTCAGAAGGATCAGAAGAGTTTCTTTTACTTCCGCTTCCGCTTCCGTCGCATCTGATCCAGTGAGAACATGGTGAACGGAATCGGAAGCGGAAGCGGAATTATCAGCCAATCAAAAAACTATGTAGAGGTGTGTGTTATATTTTATTTCATGCATCTGGGATGTGGAACAAGTTTGTAAAACACTCGCAATCACTTTGAGAACCAAAATACAAAACTGACAACATATCAAATGTAGAGCTCTCTGTCTGACGTACGAAGTTTTCTCACAAGGTTTCCAAATTCGCCTTGACTTTTCCTTTTTAAAAATACTCCACGTACCCACAACCTTCTCCTTCTCTGGTTCCGTTGCAGACGTGTTCTTCGTCGTATGAGAAGAAAAAGCAAAAGCAAATTAAAAACAGCAGTCTTCTTCATCTCCCGGGTCCGCCATCTTGAATGTTTGCAAATGAAAGCGAGGCTTACGCTGAAAGCGAGGCTTACGATTCCGCTTCCGTCGCGCCGATTCACACTAGATCAAAACTTTCTTCCGATTCCTACTCCGCTTACGACTCCGCTTTCGTCGCTTCCGTGGCTAGTATAAACCAGGCTTAATAGCGGTGTTCAATTTCAGATACCAGCAATTTTTACTTTTTTTTTTTTCAAAATGCCACCTCAGTGTGTTCCAGTAATTCAGAGGTTTTATTTATATATACACCGAATGCAAATATGGCGGACCGCTCGGTTGCTGCCTGGAACGAGCTGCATGAAAGCGAGGCTAGTGAGGCTTCGGTGTTTTGTTTTGACAATGCTTTCATAGTAAAGTCTTGGTTATTCGTCGATCTGGTGTGTTTCTTTTCGCTGCTCCTACGAGTTGCTGTGTTTCTGAATGCCACGAGAAGTGATAGAACTGTTCACAGTTTGTCTCTTAGGGAAAAGTGGATCAATGCAATTAGTTGTGACGAAAGAGAGGAGTTCGCGATCGCCGCAGGAACTATTGAGGTTTGTTCGCTACATTTCAAGTTAGAAGATCTTAGAAAATTCGTTTAAATGACGAGCTTATGTGGTGTCTGGTGGTGTTCTAGCACGAGTTTCATGGCCAGTACCTTCCTCAAGGTAAAGAAAAGCTCCACTTCCAAGACATCCTCCGTATCAAAAGAAGTTTTTCATGTTCGACATGTTCGGCTTTGTCCGCGTCCGATCCACTCGCACGGCATCGCACGATCAAATACTAACCAAGTGAATGAAATTCAACTGTAAAAGCTAGTAATAGTAAAAGCTAGTGAAAGCATTGAGCCAAATAAGAACAACTTGGCGCTAAATGTGATCGCTTACACATTTTCTAAGACCCTCTAACCTGAAATGTAGCGAACAAACTTTATAGAAAGTTCTCACGGCGATCGTGAACTCCTTTCTTTCGTCTCAACAAATTGCATTGATCCACTTTTTCCCTTAGAGACAAACTGTGAACAGTTCTATCACTTCTCGTGGCATTCAAAACACAGCAACTCGTAGGAGCAGCGAAAAGAAACACACCAGATCGACGAATAACCAAGACTTTACTATGAAAGCATTGTCAAAACAAAACACCGAAGCCTTACTAGCCTCGCTTTCATGCAGCTCGTTCCAGGCAGCAACCGAGCGGTCCGCCATATTTGCATTCGGTGTATAGGTTTAAAGTAGATGGCCCCAGCTTTAAAAAGCTACCAAGAGCTTAATGGGCAATTGCATATTTTGTACCACATGAGCTGCGTATTCTACCACCATTTTGTATAAAAGAAGTCTTGAGAAGTTTTAACAAATTTAAAAACATGTTAAACGGTTGAGAAGACGTTTCCTATCACAGACACACGTGTTCGTTGTTTCTGTGCAATTTTGATGTCGCTATCGTACGTGTCTTAAATGATACTTAAGAGCACATGTTCACAAGAATCAAACAATATCGAAAATTCTTGGCTAGTGCCGAAAAATGGATTTCTCTTATATTCTTACCACAGGTAGGTCTTTGTGAGAAACAAATACCAGTATACTTAGTTTGGCTGAATATCGATTTGTTTTCGAGAAAATCAATAATCCTTGAAAACCGCCATATTGCCACTTTCGGAGCTCAAAATTTATGCCGAGTTTCGTAGCTTCGCGTGAAAAAAT
The DNA here is from genome assembly GCA_963693305.1 of Meandrina meandrites. Taxonomy (NCBI): domain Eukaryota; kingdom Metazoa; phylum Cnidaria; class Anthozoa; order Scleractinia; family Meandrinidae; genus Meandrina; species Meandrina meandrites. The sequence goes on from OY855914.1 coordinate 16,724,690, forward strand.
AAAGCACTCTGGAAAGAAAATACCGGCCAAATGTTGTAGAATAACATCAAATAAGTACGTGGAAAGCAATTTTAGTCCTTCGTGTCCTTTTATTTACAAAATATAATTAAATTTATTTGACAACCTTTAAAGGGGTCAAAATTGGTCAAACTTATCGTCTAATTTTAGTATGTGCGAAGCGAAATAATTGGTCAAAAATTCGGTATTTGCAAGTCAAAGGACTGTCCTTTACGACTTTAGAACGATTAGCTGGGGAAATGATTTCGTGCGTTGCTTTCGAATTTTGAAGTTGCCTAAAATTCGTGAATTAAAGTAATCGTGGAGATCCGCCGTTTATTTAAATATTTCACGCAAAGGTTGAATTCTTCCCGACGCGAACTTAACTGTGTCTAATAAAAACGTAGACATGCTTACCTTGATGTTGCTGACGTTCTATTCTTCACGATAAAACCCAAGCCCGCGGTGAAGTTAGTTAACCGATTTTCTCGACGCCATGTGTCATTAATTTCCTTGTCTTGAAGTGACATCGCTTTTTCATTCGTTCTTGAAAATTAAACACTCCAGTCTCAAGTGATCAACGTAACAGCCATGCATAGTATTTTTGCTTTAAATCAGCTTCGAACTGAGAAGCAGAGGCAGATAAACCGATTCAGTGGCAAACCGTCATTTCAAAAACCGCCATTTGTCCCGAGGTAGCTAATTTATTCACAAGGACAATTTCACCTGAAATTGACAACCACTGCGGCGACAAAGTAAGAAGCAAGCACCGTACCTTTTTGGTATCTGGTTAAGGTATTTTGTTGTTGTTATTTAAATTTGAGCTTAAAATTACACACAGTTGGACTGAGCAGATAAAGAAATTTCAATCAGTTCAAATAAACCACCAAAAGTTGCTAAATGTTTGCGTGCAAACGCCTTTTACTTCCGGGCCGGAAGTTCTTCTGTTGAGTTGCTTCGCTTTTCCTCACTTTTAAAATTCATATCATGGCACTTCCTTTTTAAGTTGAAACAAAAAAAGATATAAAATAAAAGTCTTATTGTTGCCGTTAGATCGGCCGTCCGTCAATACTCAAGGATCATCCTGTAGAATCCAGACTGAGTAAGATCGAATCTTGGGGGAGGGGGGGGGGGGGGGGGGGGGCTGAAAAGATAAAAAATTTACACGAAACAATCAAAAGACTGTGACCGGCCGATTACACGGACGACTACCTTCCTTGCCAGGATTATAGGGGAAAGTCGCAACAGTTTGGCACTATAGTGAGAAGTTCTAATCTTTATTGGTTAATCGTTTTCAAATAATTCATCATAATTCATCATTCTTTCGATTTCTTGCCCACTCATCCACCCTGCATGTTATTTTAATATTTGTGTTTTTACAATTGTCTGAACGCACACACTCATTTCTGAACATTTCAGAATTTTTTTAGAATGAAAATTACTTTCCAAAGAGCTAATATTGAAGGCAAATATCAATAATGAATAGTTATTATTTAATTATCCTGCTATTTTGACATATCACTTTTATGTAATTTATGCATATGTACATATTTTGTGTTTATTTTGGCTTTTATTTATAGTTGATGTGATGTCTTACAAGATTTTATCAACTTAATAAATGTAGAGGAAAATGCATCCCACCTCAGAAATGATGTCAAAATGCAGGAAATGGCACTTGAGAGAACCCAAATTTGCAAAATTTTCTGGGAGGGCAAGCACGAAGACCCCCCAGAGGCTTGTTCATTCGGAACTCGTCCAAGCGCCTCCGGCGCTAAAATACCTCCCAAAACATAAAAGAACCTCCCTCAACAGAATCCACCCTAAGGGCCTGAATTTACCTCATTTATTTCCTTTGCACTGACTACATCTGACTACAAAATTCTCTTGTCAGTGTCTTGTAGCTGAATTAATGGTTGCTTTCGCTTCCCTGAAAGAGTGAACACATTCATTTCCAGTGAGTTGCAAAAGTCTCGCATATCAGGCAGGATCTTAAATATTTTACTGGAAACGTTCCCAGCGACTTCCCGAGCAACGCCAGCACCATGCTCTAACCTTGTTGCACACAAGGTCATCGTCTTGTCGTTTTGCACTTATGTTTGCCACAGTTGTTGTTGAAGTGAAAAATATCGCTGTTAAGACTTAACACATTGCCCTTCTCAGGACTTGAACGAATTTCGTATCCCCATTAGCGCTTATGGTCACCCGCGCAACCCTCGCGATACATTCAAATAGCGTGTAACAACGAACTCGCATTTATTAGGCTTAAGTATTTATAGCCGAAACGTCTACGAAACAATGTAAAAAGAGTCAGTGACAATCCGTCTAACGTGAAATATGTCAACTCCCGACTCACAGACTACAAGTATCCGTTATTTAAAGTGTTTCGCATCTATGATGCATCACTGAATTGCAAGGCTAATGACCAGGGTGTTGATGTTGGGTACCCTCCCACTGCATCCCCCTATTTAAACTTATTCAGGCTGGACTCCAAGGGATGATACTTGAATATTGACTGTAGAGTGATCAAACGGCAGCAATAAAGTTTTTTATCTCTTTGTTGCTTTAATCTAAAAAGGAAGATCTTGGAAAGTAACGATATGAATTGAATAAGGAAAAGCGAAGCACTTCCGGCACGGAAGTAAAAGGCGTCTACACGCAACCATTTTGCAAACGGTGGTCTATTTGAACTGACTTAAATTTATTTTTCTGGTCAGTCCAACTGTGTGTAATTTTAAGCTCAAATTTAAATAACAACAACAAAACAAAACAAAACACCTTAACAAAACACCTTAACCAGATACCAAAAAGGTACGGTGCTTGCTTCTTATTTTGTCACGGCAGTGGTTGTCAATTTCAGGTGAAATGTTTTTGAAATGACGGTTTGTCTCCTGATTCGGTTTATCTTCCTCTGCTACTCAGTTCGAAGCTGACTTAAAGCAAAAATACCATGCATGGCTTTTACGTTGATCACTTGAGACTGGAGTGTTTTCAAGAACGAATGAAAAAGAGATGACACTTCAAGACGAGGAAATTAATGACACATGGCGTCAGGAAAATCGTTTAGCTAACTTCACCGCGGGCTTGGGTTTTATCGTGAATAAAGAATACAACGCTTAAAATGCTTCAGCAACATCAAGGTAAGCATGTCTACGTTTTTATTAGACACGGTTAAGTTCGCGTCGGGAAGAATTCAACCTTTGCGTGAAATGTTTAAATAAACGGCGGATCTCCACGATTACTTTAATTCACGAATTTTAGGCAACTTCAAAATTCGAAAGCATCGCACGAAATCATTTCCCCATTTGCTTTCCACGTACTTATTTCATGTCATTCTACAACATTTGGCCAGTATTTTCCTTCTAGAGTACTTTATTTTTTCACGCGAAGCTACGAAACTCGGCATAAATTTTGAGCTCCGAAAGTGGCAATATGGCGGTTTTCAAGGATTATCGATTTTCTCGAAAACAAATCGATATTCAGCCAAACTAAGTATGCTGGTATTTGTTTCTCACAAAGACCTACCTATGGTAAGAATATAAGCGAAATCCATTTTTCGACACTTGCCGTCTTTTGTCTGACCGTTGGTAACATTGGCTCTTAACTAGCGGAGCTTAACTTTAAGCTGTTTAAACAGAATGTGGCGAAAATAGTCCTGATCAGTATCATGCTACATAATTCAGTGTCATATCGGCTACTTCTTATTGCAAGTACAACTGCTTAACACATTTGTTAAAGCATCTTTGTACGGGGCTTTACGGCGCTTAAAGTCCTCAGTTTCAATGTCAAGTGAGTCGCAGATGTCATTTAGATCAGCAATGCTAAATGTCTTTGTTAATTTCCCGTCTGCAGCTGACTTACAAAGGTTGTAGGACTTGTAGGTGATGGGATGCTGTAACTGCAGATTACCGAATACCACCTTCTTTCTACGTGAAATGTCTTCTTCGTGTTCCTGCATTTGCTGTTCAGCCAAAAATTCTTCTACCTCGTCCGAACTGGCAGCTGCGTTTAAAGAACCGTGTTTCTTTTTTGTTGCTGCGAGACGAGAAAAGTATGTTGCAATCTGTTGAGAACTGAGACAGTCTCCTCCAACAAATAGACGATTACCCTCATCATCTCGTTCTCTGCGCATTTCCCGAGCAACTTGAGTTGGCGATGCCTTATTTCCCGTTTCCTCGCTAATAAGGAATTTGTCATTTAGATAGGCTTTAACAGCTGTAGAAAAACGTGTAGACTTGTGCTTTTTTAATGCCCATCCCATGGTGATACTGCTAACCTCCTTTCCACTGTGCTGAGACTCACTTGGATAATTAGCCCCGAAAAGTGGCTTTGATAGTTCTTCATTTACCATATCAGCGTAGCGAAGCCTTATGTAGTCAAACTGAGACTCCCTGTGTAAACGACGGACGTCATTTCCGACATCTAGGTGCCTCTGAAGCTCAGTTTCAGAACCAAAAGAGCAAGTACACCCGTCAGAAGGGCACTCAAATAGCGCATTCCTTTCAACGTTTTCAGTGTCTGTAGGCGAAGCCTTTTCCTCTTCGGTGTGTTTGGAACTCCTTGCCATTGTTCCGCTGGAAAAGCATGCTTCCGGAAATGCCTGTACTACCTTAACCTTTGGAATTTCAATTGACGGCATATTGTCTTGTACCATGCGTTCTCCTTTCCAGTGTCAAATGCTTTCCAAAAGCGCATGCTACCTTCTAGTAACGAATGTTGTGAATCTGACTAATTCCTTTTATTTTCACGTTTGTGTCAATTTGGCTGGATCTGCGTGGCATTTCTACAACGCTCATTCGGCATCCCTTTACTGGTGGATTTGCATTTTGGTTTTGGTATTATAATTTCCGACATCGCTCGTAGTTTTTTTTGTTCACCGTTAGCTTTCAACGAGCGCAGATTTCTGCAGTCAAGCCTGTTGTGTGACAGTTACATAGTTTAAAATTGTTGAGTTTGCGTGGAATGGATACAATGGACGCGAACGAAGATGTGCCTGGAGATTCCGGCGATCGTGTAAGCTCTCGCTCTAGGATGCCGAGTAAACGTCTCGATCAAGAAGGTGTTCTCTTCGAAAAACTTCGCCGACTCAAGAATGAGAGAATCTGGGTATCTTTCTGCGGTTAGTGCGAGGAGGAACGAAATCGACGCGCTGTTACCAAACGAGGAAAATATTCAGCTTGTAAAGGAAAAGTTGCCCAGTTTTCTGGCTGCTGTTGAATCATTTAAGGAGGCTCATCTTGTTTATTCGTCGAATCTTCAAGACGAGACTAGCGTGGTTAGATGTCATGAACAATTTAATTTCGAGTCTTTGCAATTAGACGACTTCTGTCAAAGAGTTCAAGAGTGGATCAGAAAAGCAGAAGAAACGCTATGTTTAAACTCTCAGATCAGCCCTGAAGATTAAGCGAGTCAGGTCGCTTCTCGGACGAATTCTAAGTCTTCAACAAGACAATCACGGCGCTCGAGTCGTAGTGGTTCGCATAGAAGCAGTACTTCGTCATTAACGGTTGCAAGAGCAAAGAAAATAGCTCGCATTGCGGAGCTGAAAGCAGAGGCAGCTGCGTTTAAGAAACGCCAAGCATTAGAAGAACAAAAGTTGCGACTACAACAGGAGCAAGATGGCTTAACACTGGAAGTCGAAATGCAGCGCGCCCACTGGCTGAAAAGGAAGCTTCAACGTAGCAAGGACTTGTTTAACGACTACAAAGGTTTCATGGCGGACATCATTGCCAAGGGATACGCCTGCAAGGTTCCAGCGGATCTCCAGAAATCCAGTAACGTGAAATGGTACATACCACACCACGGAATTTATCACCCGCACAAGCCCGGGAAGATACGCGTGGTATTTGACTGTTCTGCCAAATATCAAGGCAAGTCGCTCAATGACCTGCTGCTGAGTGGCCCGGATTTAACGAACACTCTGTTTGGAGTCCTGATGAGATTTCGACAAGAGGGAATAGCACTCATGGCGGACATTGAATCAATGTTTTATCAAGTAAGAATTGCTGATGCGGACTCTACTTATCTTCGCTTCCTGTGGTGGCCCGATGGCAACCTGGAAAGTGAGCTTGAAGAATATCAGATGATGGTTCACTTATTTGGAGCTGCCTCCTCTCCCACGTGCTCCAATTTTGCCTTGCGCAAAACTGCGGAAGACAACACTGAACACTTCCCAGAAGCGGTTGTGAACATAGTTAAGAACAATTTTTACGTTGACGATTGTCTCAAATCTTTAGCGTCAGTTGACGAGGCTGCGCAACATGCAGGCGACCTGCGGTCTTTGCTTTCAAGAGGTGGTTTTAGGCTCACAAAGAATAAGCAATAGTCGCAAGGTCCTGGAGACTATTCCTGAGGCTGAACGCACCAAGGAAGTAAAAACACTCGACCTAAGTAAGGATGACCTACCTGTTGAGAGGGCCCTCGGTGTCAAATGGTGTGTGAAAACAGACACCTTTGGAATCAAAGTGGACGTTAAGCTCAAATCACCCACACGACGTGGCATTCTTTCAGTCGTCAGTTCTCTCTACGATCCCTTGGGTCTCGCCGCACCCTTCGTATTACCGGCTAAGTGTTTGCTTCAGGACCTATGTCGAGTCAAGCTAGGATGGGGCGACCCTATTCCCACAGAGCCCAAGGTTCGCTGGGAGCGATGGATGGCAGATCTTCCTAAACTATCACAGTTTTCCGTCGAGCGCTGTGTTAAGCCCGCTGGGTTTCGACGTTATCTCGTTGAGTCAGCCAGTTGCATCATTTTTCCGATGCTTCTGAGGCCGGATTTGGATCAGTTTCTTATCTTCGTCTCACCAATGATCAGGGCGATGTTCATTGCTCATTCCTTTGTGCGAAGTCACGCGTGGCGCCTCTTAAGACAATCACGATTCCTCGCCTTGAGTTATCAGCCGCAACAGCCTCCGTCAAGCAAGACAAGGTCATAAGAAGAGAATTAGAGATAGCAGTCGACGCCCAGTCCGTTTTCCGGACAGATAGCACCGCAGTGCTGCACTATGTAAAGAACGAGACGCGACGGTACCACTCCTTCGTAGCCAATCGGGTCGCAGTTATTCGCGATGGCTCTGAGCCCCATCAGTGGAAACATATTAGTGGTGACATAAACCCTGCTGACGACATTTCCCGTGGTTTGTCAGCCGATATCTTCCTTCGTCGAGAGCGATGGTTGACGGGGCCGGAATTCCTTTGGAAACCTGAACGCATGTGGCCAATGCAGACAGAGGCGTTAAATGAAATCTCCGACGAAGATCCTGAGGTGAAAACGGAAGTTAAAGTGTGCGCTTCCTCATTAAAGAAACTGAGCAGCCCACTTTCGGATTATTTCCAGAAATTCTCTTCCTGGACCCGCCTTAAGAAGGTTGTCGCCTGGCTCATGCGCTACAGAGAAAAGCTTCTAAATGCGAGTAAGAACAGCAAGTTGAAGCACGATGTTCCCAAATACATCACCGTTGAAGAGATGGAGAGAGCGGAGAGAGAAATTCTAAAGCATGTTCAGAGAAGAGCCTTCCCAGAGGAGCTTAACCATGCGGAGAAACCTGTTAAGAAGAGAAGCCGCCTGAACAAGCTTGATCCAATCATTATCGATGAGCTTTTATGCGTTGGTGGTCACTTGCATAAAGCGTCTTTACCCTTGGAGTCGAAGAATCAGATTATTCTCCCAAAGGAAGATCACATTACCAGATTAATAATCGACGACTATCACAGAATTTGCGGTCATTCCGGCAGAGAACACGTCCTGGCCTTAATTAGAGAGAAGTTCTGGATCACTCAAGGAAGTTCAACTGTGAAAAGTGTCCTTGCAGAGTGCGTCAGTTGCCGTCCTCGACAGGCACCTCTTTGTAAGCAGAAAATGGCCGAAAGCCGCGTTTTGCTAGACAAGCCGCCCTTTGCTGCAGTTGGCGTCGATTATTTTGGTCCCTTCCAAGTCCGTCGTGGGCGTTGCCTCGTGAAGAGATACGGCGTAATATTTACATGTTTAGCGATTCGAGCTGTACACATCGAGATAGCCCATAGCCTAGATACCGACTCGTTCCTGTTGGCCCTGCGACGATTTATTGCCAGGAGAGGCCAAGTGAGGGAAATTTACTCGGACAACGGGTAAAACTTCACCAGTGGTGAGAGGGAGTTGCGTGACGCTATTTCAGACTGGAATCAAGCAAAAATCCACAACTCTCTGTTGCAGAAGAAGATCAAGTGGTCCTTTAACCCTCCGTACGGCTCCCACTTTGGAGGCATTTGGGAGAGATGCATTCGAACATTACGGAAGATACTTCAAGCTTTGCTACGAGAGCAACTCACCGATGATGAGAGTTTAACTACCCTGATGTGCGAGGTCGAAAGTATCATGAATAGTCGACCCATCACGACCGTGTCCAGTGATCCTACTGACGTAGAGCCCCTAACACCAAACCACCTTTTGTTGCTCAAATCAGAAATAATTCCACCCCCTGGTCTATTCAAGAAGGAAGAGTTGCTTTCGCGCCGTCGGTGGAAGCAAGTACAATATCTCGCGGATATTTTCTGGAGAAGATGGAGCAAAGAATACCTTCCCCTCCTACAACTCAGACAAAAGTGGGTACACCCCAAAAGGAATTTGGCAGTTGGTGATGTCGTTATGGTCGCGGGTGAAACTTCGCATCGCAATTCCTGGCCGCTAGGAAGAGTCGTTGAAACCTTTCCTGACAAAAGAGGTTTCGTTCGCCGAGTGAAAGTGCTACCAAGTCAGCTGTGTATGAAAGGCCTGTTGACAAGCTCTGCCTTCTGGTTGAATATTCAAGCAAAGAGGACATGGACACTAAGACCTAAGAGACATTAAGTTAACATTTAGATAGTTTTGCTTTGGATGCGCATTTGCATTGCGTGTTTATTTCTGTGTCGTTATTTTGTTTTCATTCGCGTAGGTCTGTTTACTTTTCGCGATTGTACTTAGGTTTTTCAATAGTTATCAGCTGGTGTTAAGATCCAAGCGTCTATTGTAAGTGATTCGCTTAGTAATCTCACACTTAGGGGCCGGGATGTTGGATCTAATACCCGGTGCACGGTAATTGGGTCCCATAGGATACTCCCACAGGAATCTCGTGTTAGTAATCATTTGCATTTTGGTTTTGGTATTATAATTTCCGACATCGCTCGTAGTTTTTTGTTCACCGTTAGCTTTCAACGAGCGCATATTTCTGTAGTCAAGCCTGTTGTTACAGAGTTACTCTTTTGCGGCCACAGCGCCAGAACAATGCAAGTTTTAAGGTTTCGCTTGTTTTCACCACTGTATGTCAATTTTGTATATTTCATAGGTTTTTTTTATTTTATTTTCAGTTTAAACCTCATTGCATCGGCTCATTTCATTACATCTACCTCGTCAATCTACTTCATCTATGTCATCCATCGTAATGTATCCTGAAGTTCAGTAATTAAATGGTTAATGAGCGTTTATAATGTTGACTGCTGTATCGGCTGCGAAAGGATTCGTTTTGTGACAGTTACATTTACTCCACCATTACTTTCCAGGGCCTTTTTAAGATCAGACGCTGTCAGAATGTCGGTCTTCGTCTCTGCCACAAAGCACCTTGCATGTTGCTTCATTGTTGCCGTCTTCCGATCGCATTTGCCTTTGCCATGTTGAGCTTCGCTGAAGTCATAGCCAATGACTCTGATCCCAGTTTCATGACTAATACTGGGGAGGCTAGTCAAAAGATATCCCCCATGATAACATACGGCATTGTCTGATCTAATATAAACTCCTGTGAGCTCTGGGTACAGTTTCTTAAGTGTGGGCAGCGTGTTCTGGGTAATTGAAGCCACTGCAATCTGGTCCTGATCGCAGCTGTCGACATGGACAAAAACTTCCACTGATAAAGAGCATTCTGGCGTTTTTCTAATCACCGCTTTGACGTGCCAGTTTATACCACGCTTTCCACAAAACTCGGCTGATTTTTCCCTGAAGTGCAGTGGCAGAAATTTAATCGCCCAATCGTCCACCAAAAGCCGGCTTCTGTAGGTGCTAGCTTATCAAGGACTTCCTTCTTTCCCTCTTCTTGATTCACACTTCTCAAAATGTGAGCTTTCCATTGTTCTATCTTGTCTTTACTGTCACCCAACAGCAAACGAAGATCACATATGTCGTCACCTGCCATGGTGCATCGCTCAGAAATCTTTCCAATTTCCTCCTCTAAAGAGGGAAATAGATTACGTAGTTCCTGGCATCTATCACACTCGAGTAAGTGGCTATGTAAACAGCTCTGCATAAGTTGTTTTTCCTTGGGGTCACTTAATGCAAAGAATCGACAATGGTCAGGAGACGCAGAGGAAATGTCGCTCGTTGAATCATTCACGCATGTGTGCTGTAGTCCTGCTTTAGGTAACGTTTGCAGGACAAGGTCATTGAACGCAGCCTGTCACCCTTACTATCGGGCATCCCTCCGTCATAGAGCTTGCTGATAACGTCTCGTAAATTTTCGAATGCCTCTGATCCGTCCGCCGTGTAGTTGTCTAGACCTTGAAGTGATTTTCTTGTCGAAGCTGGGCAGACTTCAAGAATTCTGAACAAAGTTCTTGTACTGGCCGGTTTAAAACCACTTTCTTCACAAATCTTCAAATACTGGGCGATGACTCGAGCTGGGATCAACTTTCGAATTGTTTTGGAATAACTAGTTCCACTCCACTTTCGAGTTTCATTTTGGAGGTACCGTATGCTGTGTCTAGTGAAACCATGTCGCTTGTTATGAACCTCAAAAAGTGGTCAACTTTGTCTTCACTGAGGAAAAACCCGTGAACTGGAGCTGTAGGCACTGCAGTACCTGGTCCATGTTCTTTACAGTGCTTCCTCGCCTCCTTAATACGAAAATCTGTTAGACCAGGAATTAGTTCTTTCAATTGCTTTCTTTTAACATTTTGGGCAAATATTGACAAAATTTCTTTTCTCGATTTTGAAGACTGTGCATTGTTATAGGCATCAATAAGATTTCGTAAAGTGTTGTCCGAGAAGGTGTTAGGGGAAATTTCGTCATCTTCATTACAGTCGTTATCACTGTTGCTAAGACCCATTATTGAACTGTTTTTAAAGTAATTCCAAAGCTCTTCACCTTGGCCAGGGGCAACTGATTCCAACACTGGTCTAACTCCTTGTTTAGCGAACGATGCATAATGATGTTTAGTACGAGAATGCAAGTCTTTCCACTCTTTCATCAGAACAGAATCTAGATGTCTAAAAGTCGCTTCATGTAATTTGTACACATACTGGTTGTATGCAGTTTTTGCACTCGCTGGTGTGAGTGGTTGTTTGTAATCTTCATCACTAATTAAGGAATTGTCCATACCAGAAGGGCTGCTAAACATCTCAGGTGGAATTGGGACCCTTTTACGGGGTGGGTTGTTCTTACGTGCAATATTCTCTGAAGTTGGCTGCTGTAAAGACTGAAATTGCTTCAGATGGCAAGCGTGCTTTTCCCTACACTGACGGCACACACCTAATATGCATACAAAGTACGTGTAAAAGATCCATACTTCATATTAGCGGACCAAAAACCCATAAGGGAAGTGGTACATGCGTTGTTGACGCTACCTTTTATTCAGTGAATAATAACACACGTTCATGACAAACCTTATTTTTATGTTATCTCCTAGCGCGACAGGACGAGCTTTGCCCTCAAAAAAAATTCTGCCCAGGAGGTCGTTTAATCGTGTACAAGACTTGTCATCGCATGCTAGGAAATGTGACATGAAACTGGACCGCAGACATTTTCTTTTGTCACGCAGTCTCTGCATTCGTGGTCTCATGTGGTCGTAATGTATTCAGTGACTATTCAGTAAATCCTCTTCCCGGGGGGGGGGGCCTCCCATATAAAATGGACGGGGATGCCCGTCGGAAATTTTGAATTTAACCCCTAAAAGAGACCAATCTGGGTGTGGCCGAACGTTATGCAGACCCCTAAAAGAGTAAATATAACGAATCAAAATTCTTTCTTTTTTGTTATTTCTTCGCGTGCAACCCTAAACGAGACCTTGATGGCTAAAAATAATGACATTTTATCCAGAGCACCCTAAGCGAGACCAAAATCCGAAATTTACACCCCTAAGCGAGACGACGAGCATCCCCGTCCATTTCATATGGGAGTCCCCCCCCCCCCCCCCCCGGGATCCTCTTATGGAGTTTTCCTCGTTTAAGTGCTATTATACAGGCGTTTGCGAGACTTCAAAGCTATTGTGCCCAAAAATTTTCCTGGCAACACTATCAAATCTAAGCTGGCATTTTTACATCGGTACTACACGAGATTGACCGAGACTGGAAACACATCATTGATTATCCACAACAAAGCCGCGCGTATAAATCGTCTTTGGTAAGTTGCATCTGTACATGTATATGCAAGCTGAGGAAAATTGATATCAGTAATAGCTGGATCAAAAGTATTTTCGACAAGCGGTAATAAGAAGAATGCACGAATAGCACGAGAAGTGGCCGTGGCGCTTTTAAGGACTCCATTCTAATTTATTTCTTGACTAATCTGCTTGAATTGAGGATCATCTTAACGCATCTTCGTTGCATTTTCTTTGTAATATAGTTCTCGCTATGTTGCAAGTGTAGACGATTGCGAACCCAGAAGTCGACGGCCAGGAATATGCAAGCGTTTTGTCCAATGAATATAAAAGATTCGGCATTTTCATCTTTCGATCATTGTTACCGCGAATAAATTAATTCTGGCGGGAAATACAAGGTTGCAAACCATGTTATGGAAGCTAGATAAAAACCACACCGGTAAGTTGTATTAACAATATTTAGAAGTTATGCACTTAAATTTTGCTTTTCTTGGATTGAACTGTTGTTATCTGTGGGCAAAGTATTAACCTCGCGCTTAACTATTGTGTCCTATTTGGGTAGTCATGCAGTTCTTTATTGAGCTGTTGTTATCTGTAGGCAGAACAGTAACCCCACACTAAATTATTCTGTCCTACTTGGGTAGTCAGTTCTTTATTGAACTGTTGTTATCTGTAGGCAGAATATTAACCTCGCGCTAAATTATTCTGTCTTACTTATACACTTAAATTTTGCTTTTCTTGGATTGAACTGTTGTTATCTGTGGACAGAGTATTAACCTCGCGCTTAACTATTCTGTCCTACTTGGGTAGTCAGTTCTTTATTGAGCTGTTGTTATCTGTAGGCAGAACATTAACCCCGCACTAAATTATTCTGTCCTACTTGGGTAGTCAGTTCTATATTGAACTGTTGTTATCTGTAGGCAGAATATTAACCCCGCGCTAAATTATTCTGTCTTACGTGTGTAGTCAGTTCTTTATTGAATTGTTGTTATCTGTAAGCAGGAATATTAACCCCGCGCTAATGTTTTTAACGTAAGACCTTTTTATGAGCTGCCAGCTAAACTGTTGTAAAACATGAATCTCACGCTTCGATGTTTGTTGTTAATTTTTCTTAGCTAGTTAGTCACCAAAATCTCGTGCTACAGCTAATATCTGCTTTTGTTTTTCTTTCTCTCCAGGGAACCCATTAATATTATAAACTGCCAGAAAGCGTCTGGAAAATATTTTTGATCAAGTTCGAAAAGGTGTTACCGCCAACACGTAGATGGTGCTAATCTTCTGAAATACGTTCTTCTATTACAGTTAATAATAAGCCATGGGTAGATTCAATCTACCCTAGCCTTAGCCTAATTTGCATATTTTTTTTTTTCGAGGGCAGAGCTCGTCATGTGTACTGTTTGCATGACCGGACCAACAAACGAACAAATAAACAGCTTAGTAATGAGTTTAGATGACTTTTTCCCACTCATTTTGGTGAACATAACCGAACGCATGAAAAAAAAAACAATTGCTCAAAATTGCCAAGAAAGTGGGGGAGCTAAAATTGTGACAAATAAGAACCATGCCTATTCATACTGAATATTCAACAGCCTCTTATAAGCGGTACTCACGTATGTAAAACCCATGGACGAATTGTGAAAGGTTTGGGTTGGGATGCTCTGCTGGGGTCTAGTAACCAGGAATGCAATACCAAATGAGATACGACTTGTTAGATTTCTAGCACATGTCGTTTCATGTTCAGACCCAGTTCCCTAGCAGATAACACTACTTCCCACTCCCCCAACTGGAGATCAGAAACTGCATAACATCTCCTTGCTTCCATAGGAGATAAGAGGCAAAATGCCAACCAAACATTCAAAAGGCAGACTGTCAGAATGTGACAGTATTTATCTTCTCTGCTGCGCCAGGTTAGATGGCTAGACCATGTGGTCTCATGTTTGACCCCAGTCCCCCCAAAAAGATAACCCAACATGACTTGAAATTGATAAGAGCAGAAATGTTTATACCCAGCAACGGACCCTGTTCCCCTTACAGACCTCTACAACATCCAGCGAGAAACACCCTTATAGCATAAAATTTATAAAAAGTAGTGCCCCCCCGCCCCAACCCCTTACGTGTGTAAAGAATGCAGGTGAAGAATGTAAGTATGTTAGGGAGAGAGATCATGTTGTGAGTGTACTGATAGTAAATCAGTGTGAGGGCAAAGGGAAGGATTTGATCTGTTTTTTTCCCTGCGTTTCCGGTTTATACCGTGTGCAACTTTCAGTGACTATGGCACGAGAACATTTTTCTTGCAAGTTGTCTCGCATGCGATACAAATTGCATGAAAATTTAGCTCATGTGACATTCAATGAAGTGAACATGACAAACATGTCTCGGTTTTCCACATAGCAAGCCTTGCGCGGAGCAGAATCCATCCCTCTTTTTTGCAACAAATTGCAAAACTGTAACAATATTTTACGTGTTTTCTAGGAGTGTTAAGACTAAGTAGTGTCGCAGACAGTCGTTGCACGAAACATTGGCAAGTGTATCAGCGCCGAACAAATATAAACAGATTAATGACAAGATATTACTTGAAACACTTACGGGATCCAATAATACGGTGTAAGCCATACATTAACATGATTTCTTTTGCCATCTCTGGTGTGATGTATCTATCAGGAATTGAAACCTTTCGCTTCTGAGTACTTTGAGTGTGTTCGGGATGACAGCAAGCGGTGGAAGGTCTCTAGCGTTGGGCAAGCTCAAAGCGGTGTGCCGGACATATTGTCATGACATTTTTTTTGTTCATCATTTACATCTTGAACGCCTAAAATTATAACAAGTATGTCTAATATGTTACTTTCATTGTTCACAGTTCAATTCGACAAATAAAATGTAGTCTCGAACCTTATTAGCTAATGTCATTGTGTCAATAGTCATGCTGAACTTACGACAACGTTTCGCATATGATGCAATATAAGGCATGTAATGTTTAAACAGTTACCTGCTCTGTTTAGAAGTAAATCTTTTTCTTGAATTTTCCATGTTTCATGTTGAGCGGTTAAGGTCTCCAGCGAAGTCAACAGAAGTATGTTGTTTTCTTCTCTCACTTGTCGATTGCCACAAGGAATTGAGCTTGCCGCTCGCGCAAATGAACAAAACATATTTTCCTGTATTCACCGAGCCATCGTTGAAAAATAGATAGATCTAAGTAATTTCTTTTCCGTATGCTACCGCTCCGTTAGAAAATATCTCACAAATTGTTTCAAGTTACATCTCCCTTTTATCAAACGTGGCATTCAGCCGTGGAACACTTTATCGAGATCAGCCAATACGAGATCTCTGTTCCCACGCTTTATAACCGAGGCTCACGCGCGGTAAGTATGTAATGTTAGCCGGTTGCAAGGAAGATTCATACCATTCCTGGATCCATCCTTAGTAAATATGCACAAAATATCGAGAAAGAACTGAAAATTTGAAAGGATTAATTACAAGCCCGAGCCAGAAGTGTCGTGGAGATGCGGTGTCTATTGAATCGAGCAATATCGACTTTCTGAATTTTGTTTTCTATACTGAACCTTTGAAAGACGTCCTTAAATGTTCGCCGGACCTTTTTGGCACGCTTATTAACGAAAGGATCATTAAGTACCTAAGATGAATAATAGTGTTACTTACCTTTAGGTCTACCTACCCATCACAGCGAAATAAAAATACTCTACATCAATGTAATAAACATCGTTTGATTTTGTATCACGCAACTTGAAGCTGGCGAAATAGACTAAAAGTACTCACAAAAAGATCCTAGAAAACAAAATTGCCCAAACATTTTCCTTTCCTATTTCAAAAGATAGCTCATTACCTTTGTCTCAGAGCATGAGTTTTTTCAATAGAACGCTGGAATGCATAAATCAATGATTTTTGAAAACACCACTTTTTACGCAAAACAATCCTGCGAACGTGGATAGGTTATTCAAGAAGGCTATTAAAATGAAATTCAACAGATATAGAAATAATTTTTATATGACCTTAAACAGCTTGTATAGTTCTTCACTGGTGTTAACTTTATTTTGATTCGCCATGTCTTGGAGTTGTGATATACCTGTTTCAAAAATGTCAATATTTGCTTTTCTAAAGCGATAAATTACCTGCCATTTAGGCTTGACCTTTGACCTTACGTTGTTCTGACATACAAAGGTCTGATGAATCTAAAACTGTGCCAAGTTAATGACCATATGAAGTAGTTTAACCACACCAATTTTCGTGTAGCTCAATAATGAATATTCTTTTCAAAATGAAACTCACAGTTAACTCCACTAACTAAAAAACACAATATTTGAAACGAAACATTTAATAGGCAAAAGTTCTCAAAAGTGATTAAAGCTAAGAGGTTTGAAAGCAGCCGTTTTAACGAAATTTAAGATTATAATTGACGGGAAGATCTGAAAACCGACAGCATCGAATTCGCTCATAAATGAAGTATAAACAGATTCTCATAACAAAATGTGTACATTTACGCTTGTTACCTCATATTTTGAGAAGGCTTGTAATTTCTGCAGGGCAAAGCTTTCAAACCAACCTAATAACATCGGAGACGAAGCAACGAAAACGGTAGTTTCGTCCAATGTTCGTAATAATCTCACACCACGGACATATACAAAATTTGAATTATCAGCGAAGAGCAATATCTTTCTTCCTTTCGGTGAAGCTTTTAACAGTCTTTTATCCGTCACTTCAGTCAAACTGACCGGCTCTGAGCACACTTGTAAAATTAGCTCAGTTAATTTTCCAATCTTGGTCAGCCGCAGGAACCGAAGACAGTGCTTCAACTCTCGCTGTTTTTGACTAGTACGATATATCATGTTCAAGTCAAAAAATATTTCGGATCTTCCCGTTAAGAGGTTATCCTAAATCACTTGGCATAAGTTTCCATGCTGTGGATAGGTAAATAAGGCGAGAAATATTCACGAAGATCTATGTCCTCTAGCACGCTTTCTTCCCGTCTTTCAATTCAGCAGTGAACAACGTGCAAGAGTTTGCCGCCTTTTTATACAATTGCTTCGTTTAAGATGAAATGAAATGTCCAGATCATTTTTTTTAACATGAGAAAAAAAACTTTTTAAAATAGATTTAGCCGAGCATAAAAGCTGAGCTCCTCGGGTATTAACTTCGCCCTTTATTTAAATCTGAATTAACGCGATGATCAAAAAAATTGTTAAAAACTACGACTTGAGCCCGCGATCAACTAGAAAACCATCATCTGGCCAGCGGTCAACTTCACGAAAACACGTGATCTCGATAAGCTCCAGATGTGAGCCCGCGATATGGCCACGTGATACTGGTAAGCGGATACCTTTCTTGACAGCTGCCAATACGCCATATTCGTATTCTTGGTATTGGACTGGAACTAGCTTGCGATGGAGGCTAATGCGGGGGAATATAATTAAAAAGAGCTTCATGTGATTTGCATTTGAAAAGATTCCCCGCATTAGCCTCAATTGGAAGCTAGTTCCAGTCCAATACCGAGAATACGAATATGGCCTATTGATCATAATATGTGTCAGGCTCTGTTTACGTACGCAAGTACAGTATGTGCCGTAGAGCTCCCCATCTCCCACAGCCTCTTCTCCTCCCCCACCCCAGGTTGGGCTGCTTTAGGACTCCACTCCCCCTCCCCGAGAGTCTGTACGGGCGGGCGGGCGGGCGGGCGTACGCTGACGTCATAACCAAAAATTTCTTGCATCGACAGGTTACCAAAATTCCTTACCCATGGTGCTCCGCTAGCGCGCTTCGCGCGCCGGAGTTCAGCTATAAATCATAACAAGAAAAAGAAAAAAAAAAAAGAAACTAGATGATAATAAGTTATTTCAAACGCTTGTTGACCCTTGATTATTTTTTTAGAATATTAGCGTCGTTTTGTGAATGCTATTTGGCATATTCTCTACCGCATACAGAATAAGTTCTTGTAAGTAATTTTTCTTCGCAAAAAACTTGTTCATTGGAGTTGCCCGAATATACTCAGAAAATGAATCAGGGACTTAAGTCCGTTAGACGATAAGAAATAAACCTTTTTATAAGAATGGCCTTATTTGGCTGTGATATACGAATTTGTTCTCTTGAGCAAATATTGCAAAAGAACTTTGGCCCATTTGTTTACACTATCAATTATTTCCTTGCTCACTGTATTTGCACTCAGTGATTTCTACATACCGTCGACAAGACGATTTAAGCTAGCTCAGCGTCAATTTTTTTTTTTTTAGATTTGAACACAACGTTGAGAAATTTTTAGTTAAATGACGTTCAGTGAATATGTGCTGAAAATCCAGCGAGCTCTCGATGCGTTACAGTATCAAAATGCATCAACTGCATGACGAGCTTTGCCCTCGAAAAAAATTTATGCAAATTAGGCTAAGGGGAGATTGAACCTACCCATGGCTTATTATTAACTGTAATAGAAGAACGTATTTCGCAAGATTAGTACCATCTACGTGTTGGCGGTAACACCTTTTCGAACTTGATCAAAAATATTTTCCAGACGCTTTCTGGCAGTTTATAATATTAACGGCTTCCCTGGAGAGAAAGAAAAACAAAAACAGACATTAGCTGGAGCACGAGATTGATTTTGGTGACTAACTAGCTAAGAAAAATTAACAACAAACATCGAAGCGTGAGATTCATGTTTTACAACAGTTTAGCTGGCAGCTCATAAAAAGGTCTTACGTTAAAAAAATTAGCGCGAGGTTATTATTCTGCTCACAGAAAACAACAGTTCAATAAAGAACTGACTACCCAAGTAAGACAGAATAATTTAGCGTGGGGTTAATATTCCTGCTTACAGATAACAACAGTTCAATAAAGAACTGACTACCCAAGTAAGACAGAATAATTTAGTGCGGGGTTAATGTTCTGCCTACAGATAACAACAGCTCAATAAAGAACTGACTACCCAAGTAGGACAGAATAATTTAGTGCGGGGTTAATGTTCTGCCTACAGATAACAACAGCTCAATAAAGAACTGACTACCCAAGTAGGACAGAATAATTTAGCGTGGGGTTAATATTCCTGCTTACAGATAACAACAGTTCAATAAAGAACTGACTACCCAAGTAAGACAGAATAATTTAGTGCGGGGTTAATGTTCTGCCTACAGATAACAACAGCTCAATAAAGAACTGACTACCCAAGTAGGACAGAATAGTTAAGCGCGAGGTTAAAGGGACAGTTTCACGGTTCGGCGCATGTCCATAAATCAAAATACTTTTTTCGCTTTTTATCAATGTTATCGCTTAGTAAACCCCACTCACATGTAGTTCAGTAATCACATACTATGATTAGACGTACCAAAATGACGGATGACCAAAATTGTGAGAAGATTTTAGTGGATTTTACAAGCTTAGTGGACCGTTGAATTTAGTTTTGGCCCGTAGGATTTATTCCACGGTTGATGATTTCATGGCTATTTGCATGCGAAATTAGGCAACTCGCTTCCGACTGGTTCATAAACAATGAAAAAGCGGGCCTTGCAATAAAGCGTGCACAGGCGAATATATAATATGGACATGCGCCGAACCGTGAAACTGTCCCTTTAATACTCTGCCCACAGATAACAACAGTTCAATCAAAGAAAAGCAAAATTTAAGTGTATAAGTAAGACAGAATAATTTAGCGCGAGGTTAATATTCTGCCTACAGATAACAACAGTTCAATAAAGAACTGACTACCCAAGTAGGACAGAATAATTTAGTGCGGGGTTAATGTTCTGCCTACAGATAACAACAGCTCAATAAAGAACTGACTACCCAAGTAGCACAGAATAGTTAAGCGCGAGGTTAATACTCTGCCCACGGATAACAACAGTTCAATCCAAGAAAAGCAAAATTTAAGTGTATAACTTCTAAATATTGTTAATACAACTTATTATATGACTAGCTCCGTGAGCGGTCAAGATGAAGCGAATCTCGTGCTCTGATTGGCTACCCGAGCGGTCAAGATGGAGCCATCTTGACCGCTCGGGATCGCCCGCTGTGTCCCTGCAAGCGAAAAAACTTTTACCGACGCTACTTGAAAAAGCTTTTCGTCGTAAATTTTCGCTATGAAAGTATTTTCCGAAATAACACAAAGATTTCCTGTCTATTTCTAGCAAAAGGAGGTCCGACAACAACGAAATAGGTCTTGAAGCGAATGAGACAGATGAGAGCAAACAAATTAAACTACAAATGTTAATTAACGAGTTTCGTGAATTTTATTTGCCGCAAAAACCGGCTGATACAAAAAATAAAACGCAAAGCGACTTGAAGACATGATATCGGCTTTGTTTGGCGGAAAAGGGAGAGACTGAAGTCAGTGACATACCTGAAGAATAAAGTGCTCTGCAAACTTGTCGTTTGTGTAACATCTTCAAAAATAATGGAAGAAAGCGGACGGCACGGCGAACCTAACATCTTTTCACCGAAGCCTCTAATGCTCACGTCGACTAACAGTGAGTCGAGCATTTAAATTAATGATGTAGAAAAGTTCAAGCTTTTCCTGTGAAGTGGTATTAAAATCCCAAACGCTTTCAACAATCACAATTTCAATATTCAGCTCGTGTATATATGTCACCGCAGGTTTGCACCACTAAAGCGCCAGAATACTCTGCAAAACGTCCAATAATTAAAAGCTGGCGGTCAGATGGAATGGACAATCTTCTTTTAAGGCTTCAAACTCAACGTTGTTTCGCAAATTTAAGCCATTCCAATATCCTTTTGAGGGTTAAAATGATGTGAATTTCGCTGTTGTCGCATCGTTTTACTTCGTCTCGATTCATTCAAGAATTTGACAGTCACTCATTAAACTTTTAAACCAATGAAATGATTTAGCGTGCGCCATTGATTGTGCATGCAACTGGCTTTCTTTTCAGTGCTCAAAAAAAGTCATATAATAAATCCTTTATTGACCAAGCTTGTTCGGTCAAGATGGCAAGATATTGGCCTCGTTCTTTTTTTGCGTGTTTATGGACCTCGACTTCGTCTCGGTCCATAAACACGCAAAAAAAGAACTCGGCCAATATCCCGCCATCTAGACCTCACGCTTGGTCAATAACCCATATTTACCGATGTGGTTTTTGTCTAGCTTCCATAACATGGTTTGCAACCTTGTATTTCCCGCCAGAATTAATTTATTCGCGGTAACAATGATCGAAAGACGAAAATGCCGAATCTTCTGTATTCATTAGACAAAACGCTTGCATATTCCTGGCCGTCGACTTCTGGGTTCGCAATCGTCTACACTTGCAACATAGCGAGAACTATATTACAAAGAAAATGTAACGAAGATGCGTTAAGATGCTCCTCAATTCAAGCAGATTAGTCAAGAAATAAATTAGAATGGAGTCCTTAAAAGCGCCACGGCCACTTCTCGTGCTATTCGTGCATTCTTCTTATTACCGCTTGTCGAAAATACTTTTGATCCAGCTATTAGTGATGTCAGTTTTCCTCGGCTTGCATATACATGTACAGACGCAACTTACCAAAGACGATTTATGCGGGCGGCTTTGTTGTGGATAATCAATGATGTGTTTCCAGTCTCGGTCAATCTCGTGTAGTACCGATATAAAAATGCCAGCTTAGATTTGATAGTGTTGCCAGGAAAATTTTTGGGCACAATAGCTTTGAAGTCTCGCAAACGCCTGTATAATAGCACTTAAACGAGGAAAACTCCATAAGAGGATTTACTGAATAGTCACTGAATACATTACTACCACATGAGACCACGAATGCAGAGACTGCGTGACAAAAGAAAAGATCTGCGGTCAAGTTTCATGTCACATTTCCTGGCATGCGATGACAAGTCTTGTACAAGACTAAACGACCTCCTGGACAGAATTTTTTTTGAGGGCAAAGCTCGTCATGATCAGGGCCATCTCCCGACTTTCATGTCTGGCTCTGCCGACTCAAACATAACAACTGAGACAGAACTTCTTTTAGCCAGATCTATCGCTTGTTTTAATTCTAATTGTTGTAATTATCATTAACATTATCACTGATTGAAGGTGATATGTGATCTTCGCAGTGAATTTCCAATTTAAGCAATTGGAATAAAGAAGCCTGAAAAAAATCAGGGCTTCAACGGGATTCGAACCCGTGACCTCCGCGATACCGGTGCGATGCTCTACCAACTATCGCACCGGTATCGCGGAGGTCACGGGTTCGAATCCCGTTGAAGCCCTGATTTTTTTCAGGCTTCTTTATTCCAATTGCTTAAATTGGAAATTCACTGCGAAGATCACATATCACCTTCATATATATCCGCAGTTCTCATATGAATCATTTCATATACATTACATCATTATCACTGATTATAACCAATATTATTATCGTTATTATTATCATCACTCATTTGTATAATTGCTCAGGTGATTTTAGAGATACAGGATCTTGCAGTCTTGCTATAATCACCTAGTCCTGTCCCTGAACTCTCTCTTCCACTCTCAAAATGAACCAATCAAAAAACTGAATACGCGCGCTTGTGTTAGCATTACTGAAAATGGCGTAGTTCAAGATTTCGTCATTTTCGTGAAAGTAGAATAGAAATTATCTGAGTAGCAACTATCGTTTATCGGTTTAACCGTTCGCTTTTAGTGAAAAGTCCCTAGTTTAAGTTCGACGTTATTAGAAGAACGTTCTTCACGCTCGCGCGTTGATGTACTATTGTTTGCGGGAAACTTGGTGAGTTGTTTTAGATGGTTTCCGGCTTTTAAATGCCTTTTCCAGTTGTTTTTGTTAGTTAACTCGAACGCACTCAATTTTCTATGATTACTTCTAGTATAAATGTATTATTGTGCTCCTATTTTACCAATGGCCGCGAAGTGAAATTCGTCCTTCGTACGCGTCCGTGCCGGCCTTACGTAAATTTTATTTCAGACTTTGTCGGCTCTAGCTATTGTTCGAAAGTGCAAAAAAATGCTATGAAATTAAAAACCTAGTAAGATGGTTTTAAATAAATTGAGCGTTTTTGTATGCCTTGACTTTGGCAAGTTCCCTCTTGCATTGCAATCTGGAACCCTTGTTTAGCTGTTATTTTAGGGTAAAACACAAGGCTTTATTGAAATGAATTAGATACACAGGTATTGAAATAGAAAGGTGGGAAAACATACAAAAAAAAGTAGACCCAAGTAGGACCAGCTCACCTGTTAGTTTACACGAAAAATAAAGCAGAAAAGGGATCGCTTACAACAAACATGACTGAAAGACTGAATCGATTTCTGCAGTGGTTTTCTGATTTTTCAATTCAAGAAATTGGGCCAGAATCAAGTATAAAGGATTCAACAAGATTGGAACCTGTGAAATCGACGTTACCAGTCATGCTATAGAAAAGTTTATGTATCAAAAAGAAAATCATTTCACTTGCATTTTCATCCGCAGTTTGAATAGAATTTGTAGGCCAGTGTTCCTGCCCAATGTAACGAAACATTTCTCAAAGATAAGACTGCGATTGAGATTACTTGTCAGCGGTATACCCAGAAAAGTGTAACGCAATGTTGCCGTTCTCTGACTCGAAATGGTCGGGAAGATTTTGCTCTCCTTTGATCTCTTGGATTTTTCTCAACAAACAGAAAGCTCAGTGAAAGGTACGAGCGTATTTTTAACCTATTTTACGAGTGTTAAATTAAGAAAGCAAATTCTGGTTGATTTGAAACCGATTTGATCTGATGAAGACCGCTTTTGACCTTGACAAATGGCACGTGAGCCGTGTAAACTTTGGAACGCGAGGTCAAATAAAAGACCCAAATCTGCTAAATTATTTTACATTTTATTTAAGAACGATAATTAAACACTCATAATAGTCTTGTAAATGTGTGATGGTGCTTGAGAAGAAATGTATTTGAAGCTTTATTGTTCAGAAGTGTTTACATGATATGTTTTCATCGACTGGAGGCCGTTACGGCAAAGCTCAAATTTCACGAAAGTGCCATTTACATTAATAAATCATCTTTTGAGTTGCCCAAGGTTTTGAAAACGGATTTTACAAGAAGAAATAATGCTCTTTCACTTGGTATAAGTTTCTTTACCTTAGCTCATGTCCTAGTCAACGATTTTAGCCGTTAAATTTTGTCAATTTTAACTTGTGAGAAATCGCTCAAACTAAATGTAAATAATTGAAAATCTTCTAACAAAATTTAAAGTATATTGTTGTAGGGTATTTAGAAATGACCACTTGAATCCTGACCTTTCAAAATTAAGGGGCCATACACATGGCCGAAAAATTGGGAGACTAGGTCTGAGCAGATATCTTCCCTTAGGTGAAGCGTAGAGTATCAAAAAATTGCATGTCGCCACATATTCTTATGAAGATAAACACTGTGTAAACCTTGCAGTTGTGACGTCATCTGTCACGTGATCGAAACACGAGGAAGTTGTCAAGTTGCTTTAAAACTACATTTTACTCCGTGGAGCTGGAATTTTTTTATCCAAAATGTACATTTTTTGATGGAATTTTTAGAAAGTAATATTATTATCTTCCCTGAAAAATATATTCCGGTGAAAATTGCAGTTG
Organism: Meandrina meandrites; assembly: GCA_963693305.1. NCBI lineage: Eukaryota > Metazoa > Cnidaria > Anthozoa > Scleractinia > Meandrinidae > Meandrina > Meandrina meandrites. The sequence continues at coordinate 16,749,516 of OY855914.1, forward strand.
AAAAGTTTGATTGGTTCCTGTTCAACAAGTTTTAAACTAAGAATAAAGGGAAAAATTCCCATGAGGTTTGAATGTACCCTGGTGAAAATCGTTTTAAGATCCTTGAGGATCTTTAAAGATCTGTGCAAGGATCTTTCTGGATCTTGATGAGGATCTTCAAGGATCTTCATCCACATCCTCAAGGATCTTAAAGGATCTTGAAAAATTCTTGCAGGACCCTGCAAGGTCCCTGCAAAGATCCTTCGGGATCCTGAAGGATCTTAAAAGATCCTGAAGGATCTTTGCAGGGACCTTGCAGGGTCCTGCAAGAATTTTAAAAGATCCTTAAAGATCTGAGCAGGAACCTGGAGGATCTTAAAAAGGAACATGAAGGATCTTAACAGGAACCTGAAGGATCTTTACAGGAACTTGAAGGATCTTAACAGGAACCTGGGGGATCTTAACAGGAATATGAGGGATCCTCCAGTATCGTGCTTTAGAAGTCCTGCAAATATTGTTGTGCTTCATTATGGGATAATTTTAAAAGATCCTCTTAGATTTCTTAAGGATCATTAATTTTACAGTGAGTGAGATTAAAATGACTGCTCAGAGATTCAAAAATGATATCTCGTAAACTCTTTATTTGCATCTAGACAAAATAAGTATAATAATAACAAAAATAAAAAGTAGTGATTATATAATCACTGCTATACCTTTGCTTAATATATAATTTCAAGAGTATTTTTGAATTATGGATATGTGATGTAGTATAAATGAATTTCAGGTTAAAATGATTTACTGCAGATTTATTACCATAATCCTCAAATAAAAATACCGTTTAAGATCATTTTGACCTGAAATTCGTTTTCAAAACATGAGTGTCTCAAGGTCAAAATCAATGTGTTAAAAACGGTTTGCAACAGTAACTGTAAAAAGTAAAAATCGTTAAGGCAACCTCTGCTCTTGAGACAAGTTGACATTGAGTTGTTTGTAACAGTGCCAAAATTAAAAAATTTACCAGACAAGGGAGAAATATAACATTTAATTATAATTCATAATAAACAGAAAAGATTATCATTTTTGCATTTCCCCTACGCTGCCATTTTCAATTTTATGCTGTCATTGCATTGCCGCTATATTGTTAGTAAGCAGAGCTTCTTTAGTAGTATAATCGGAGTCCGACTAAAACCATCTCGGGCGCACCAAAATTTCTAACCTCTTCAGGAGACTAGAGTCAGGGACCCAAATCAAACCACGCTCACAAAAGCTCGCGTGCCTTGATTTAAGTCCCTGACTATAGTCTCCTAAAGAGGAAAGAAATTTAGGAGCTGCTCGATAGTTTTAGTCGGACTCCGATTATACTACTTAGGAAAAAGCCACAAAACAGAGAAACGTCTTTACAACAAAGGGCGGCGGGGACAAGCATTTAGAGAATTGACACCGTGCTGTATAAAAGTTTTCTAAATTAGAGAAACACATCATTAAGTTAACAACAATTAATTAATTTAAAAAAATATTTTTTCTACATAATATACGATGGACGAAATAGACTTCAGTTCTTTTGAAAATGTAGACCTCGAATCTCTCGAACAAGAACTTGCAAAAATAGACCCCGCAGAACTGCGGCATTTATCGCAACTTCTTTCAGAAAACGTACCCGCAGTAAAAAAGATAGTAAGGAATGTGCTAGTCGAGCCACTCGCAGGAAACCCTAGAAAAAGGAACAGAAGGCAACAGATTCTTCTGGAACAAATTTCAGAAACCCCTTTACAACCAAAACCATACAAACCAATTGCCCCCGCAAGAAACAGGAAAAGAAGACAAAAAGCAAAAAGAAAGTACGATCTTCTGAGGGAATTTGATCCCAGCCACCCCCAAAACATAAGAAATGAGGCAGACAACCAGAATGGGGTTGAGGATGAAACATTTGAGGGGGAGAAGAGAAACGGAAGGCGATTTATACGGTGGCGCATCAAAAAGGACCTGGAAAGGGACCAAACACCAAAATTTATGGAAAAAATAAGACAGGAAGTAAGAACATCATTTTTCTTAAGGTATGTTTTCGCATTCAATTTGCGCAACATTGAAGACGATACCTTTTTAACCTACTACCAATCTGAAAAAGGTTCCCGATGGATACAAAAGCTAGAAGACGCGGAAAAATGGTTGAAAGAAAGGGAGTCTGAACGTCTGGAAGTAGATGCAATCGAAAGACCAGACACAAAATGGATCTTCGACCACTACTTCGCATTTGATGTACAAGTTGTGCTTGACCGTCAACCGCTAATGGGAACAGGCCCATTGCCAGACTGGCTGCGAAACCAAGCAAACGCGGGGAGAAAACAAGCAATGGTTGCACTGGACACGTATAGGGATAACCTGTGTTTATGGCGCTGTATCGCGGTGCATAAAGGTGCAAGGCCCGATCGAAGCACAGAAGCAGCCCGCAGTCTGGCCAAGAGTTTCTACAAGCTCCGCGAAACACCAACCGATTGCGCAAAAACATCTCTAGATGAAATAGAAAAGGTAGAAATGCACCTGAACAAGGGCGCCACTTTCGCAGATTGGCTCGGAATAAGAGTTTATATACCAGAGCTTCTAGAAGATAAAGAAGTGGCATGGCATCTGATAAAAAATCCGTCACCAAAGTTGAAAAACATCATGACAATAGGAATTTACGGGGATCACGCATTTTTGATAAAAGACATGACAAAGTTAGCGAAAACGTACGAATGCAACCATTGCCACGCAAGATTTACGAAAGCATGTAATCTTCAAAGGCATGCAGAAAGATGCGCCCAAGGAAAAACAGTAGTAGATTGCCCAGGAGAAAAGGTAGAAGCGCCGCAGTCAGCTTACCAGAAAGCCTTTTACCCGAAGCAAAAAGCCTCGAAAGAATCAATACAGTGGTTGGAGTACGTGGCAAAGCACTGGAAAATTCCAATAGCCCACGCAATGTCAGGGCACGGAGGAGAGCGATGGGTAGAGAACAGGTCAGTTGACGGGTATAACCATGAGAGAAAGTTAGTTCTGCAGTATCACGGATGCTACTGGCACGGGTGTCCAAAATGTCACCCCGATCGAAACACAATAGTAGAACATTTCGGAAGAACAAGAGAAGAACTCTTCCAAGCAACACTGAAAAGAACGGCTTATCTCCGAAAGAAAGGATACAAAGTAATAGAGTGTTGGGCGTGCGAAGTCGGAGACAAATACGTAGAAGAACTCCCAGAAGCAAAGACAAAAAGTTACCCACACGCAATTTTGTATGATTTTGAGGCATACGGAGACAAAAACCAGCGGAAGGAGCTGACAGACAGACTCACGATCGAGAACGTACAAGTCCCAGTCTCGGTTAGCATCGGCGACACGCATGAAAGAAAGCCAACCCATATCTGCGAAAAAGATCCCACAGAGCTGATCCGCAAGTTCGCAGAAGAGTTAGAAAGACGCGGAAAAAACATCAGGAAACGTGTAAGAGAGGAGTTTATGCCAGCAGACATCACCCTGCTGCCAAAAGACCAAAAGAAAAAAATAGAGGAATGGTGCGACCAGGTCCCAGTACTCGGCTTCAACTCGGGGACATACGATCTCAATTTGATAAAGGCGCACTTCGTGAAAAAGCTGGTAGACACAGCCAGCAAAGTCCGAGTGGCAAAGAACAGCAACAAAATAATGTTTTTACTGACAAGCGGCTTCCGCTTTCTAGACATAATGAACTACCTCGGTCCACGAACCTCATACGAGGCATGGGTAAAAGCCTACAACTGCAAGACAACGAAATCCTGGCTGCCATACGAGTGGTTCGACGACATAAAAAAGCTGGATTACCCGGGATTGCCGGATTACCCAGCATGGTACTCAAAACTGAAAGGGGGCTACAAATTGAAACTGGCAGAATGGAAAGCCTGCAAACGGACATTTAGGGAAAAAGGGATGAAAACCTTTAAAGACTGGGTGCGGTACTACAACAACCGGGATGTTGTGCCAGGCTTAGAGGCGCTGGAAAAGATGAGAAACTTTTACACAGAAAAGGGGATCGACATCATGAAAGACGCAGTCAGCATCCCAGGGGTAAGCCTGCACTACCTGCTAAAGGGGGCAATAGAGCGGAAAGCAGAACTGTTCGCCCCAAGCAAAGAAGCGTATGAGATGTTAAAAGAAGCGGTAGTGGGAGGGCCGAGCCTGGTTTTCACAAGGTACCATGAAGTGGGAAAAACGAGAATAAGGCCACATCAATACCCAGACGCCAAACTCTGCCAAAACATCCTCGGCTACGACGCCAACGCGCTGTATCTCTCAACCATGCTGCGGGAAATGCCCTGTGGAAAAGAAAGAGTGGAGCACTACGATGACGATTTGGCAATGCCCACGGTACTAACACAAAATCTCAAAGAAGGAAGCTGGTTCGGGTTTGCGGAAGTGGACATAGAGATTCCGAAGCGCTTACACCCAAAGTTCGAAGAAATGTGCCCATTCTTTTACAACAAAGTGGTGCCAGCGGAAGCCGTACCCGAGCATATGATCAAATACTTGACGAACACAGGCAGAAACCGCGGAAACGGGAGAAAACTCGTGGGAGCATTGTCGGGGCAGAGGATACTGCTATACGCCCCACTGCTGAAATGGTACATAGAACACGGGGCGGAAATAACAAAGGTGTATCGGACAATTGACTACAAACCGAAAAAGATCTTCCCCTGGTTTGTGGAACAGGTGACGGAGGCACGCCGGACAGGAGATAAAGAAAAGGACAAAGCGCTGCTGGGAGATATATTCAAACTGCTAGGAAACAGCGGCTACGGAAAGCTGATCGAAGCCTTAGAACGGCAAACCAACGTAATCTACACAGAAGATGAGAAAGTGGTAGACAGAGCGCTGAGAAGCGCGTATTTCACCAATCTAGATGAGATAGGCGCGGCGTATGAGTTAGAAAGCCGGAAACCGCGGATAACAATCAGACGCCAATTTCAGATAGGGATCGCGGTATATCAGCTGGCCAAGCTGCGGATGTTAGAATTTTATTATGATTTCTTGGACAGGTACTTTGACAGAAAAGATTTTGAGCTGATCCAAATGGACACGGACAGCAACTATATGGCAATAGCGGGAAAAAAGCTCGAAGACATCGTAAAGCCGGAGCTGAGAGAAGAATTCGAGAAAGAAAAAAAGAATTGGTTGGCATGGGACAAGTGGAGTGGTAGAACACCCGGTCTGTTTAAGCAGGAGTTTGAGGGGGAGCGGATGATAGCGCTCTGCGCCAAATGTTATTATGCGGACGATCGAGGGGAAAAAAAGAAGCTAAGTACAAAAGGTATGTCAAAGAACCAAAACGAAATAAACTGGCAACGTTTCAAGGCAGCGCTGGACGGAAGCAAAGACATGGCAACAAACAGGGGCTTCAGAATGCGAGACGGGAACATGGTAACTTACGAGCAGGAGAAGCTGGGGTTGAGTGCATATTATGACAAACGATGGGTCCTGCCAGACGGAATTCACACAGAACCTATTGAATACCATATTAAACAAAAAAATGGGGGACTGAATATAATATGGCAGGACTGAGTATAGCGGGAGAGAATATGGTGGAAAAAATTCAAAACCTTCCCGAAAAGCACAGAGAGCGGGTTATGGGAGAATACATCAAAATGAAACTAAAACACCGGGAGCGGCGGGGGTGGGAGGCGGTAAACATACAAATCCGAAAAAAAGTGTGGTATTTCAGCAAGCTAAAGGTGCAGAGCCTGAGACAATACATCCCATACCCGCAGACGGCAACTTTGTTGCCAACTCCGGAACAGCAACTGAGTTGCTAACCCACAGCTGGAGGTAATTCTGTATCCAGTGGCACAACAAGCAGTTCTTCACGTACAAAACCACGCTTAGGGCCGTCGCGCAAATAGTAGAGAACAGGTTGATTCGGTTTGGTAAAAGATCGTTCAAGGTTGTAAACTTTCAAAGACCAGATTGGATCAGTGGCTCTTTTCGCCCCGCCTTCAAGCTCACCAGGTTCGTACAAATACCGAACCATAGCGATGGATGGGAGCTCTTTTTCGTTCAAACCAGCGGGTCTCAAATATTTAGTTGACGGCTCCGCATAAACATTTTTTTTCTTGATTGCAGCAACAGGTTTCATACCAATCAATCGAGTGACTTGGTTGTTCAGAGCAGAAACAACTGAGGGAAGCCTTTTTACCCACACAGTAGATCGCAGACCCTCAGGGGAACGCATTTCAACTGCGTACTGGTGGCCAAACAAACGCTCAGCCAGGGTACGATTGAAACGTTCAACAATAGCTTGGTCTCTATGAATTTCAGGGTGGCCACGTCTGATAGAAGTTTTGTGATTTTCCATTTCTTTTGTAACAGCGCCCATAAATTCACGCCCAGGATCAACCTGCAACAGTTGAGGCCATTTCAAAGGTCCACGTGTATAAATTGTCTTAAAAGCTTTGGCAACCTCATCAGAGTTTTTAGAAGTTAAAGGCTGAGCTTCTTTGAATCTGCTGGCAACATCAACAACGGTAAGCGCGTATTTGTAAGTGCTACGGCCCACTTTGTCATGTGGCAGAAAAAGAAGATCTGCCTGATGCACTTTGTTGGGTGTAGGCACGTCGAATTTTAGGCGAGGAATGTAGCGCGGTGCGGGGAGGTAAATCTGCCAGAGCGCTTGTTTGAACAACCATTCTTTGGCAACAACTTCAGGTACCTTTGCAGCGGCCGCTAATTTTTTAATGGCAGAAATGCCTTTCCAGTAACCCTGCGGACTGTAGTAACGCCGCGCCAATTTTCTGTCCATTTAAATAATTATGCGCGGACATATATACATGACAACAAAAATGAGTTTGGGTTTACCCAAGGGGTGTGGAAAAAAAGAGCTTAACGAAATGTTGCTGAAAAAGCAGGAAGCGAAAATAAAAGAAATCAAGCCGGAAAAAGATCTTGACGACCGTTACGAGTGGGAATTCTACCCTGAGCCCGAAGAGATGAGCCTCCCTCCCAAACCAAAATTATGGTATTTATTTGCGGTACTAAAAAAAGTCGGTATTTCTATAGATCAGGTCGGTGACGAAATGGGGCTGACCTTTTTGGGTAATGTCATTCACCAGTTCAAGCAGGTAAATCTCGGATCATGTAACTACGTTTGTTTTTTATACAACTATTTTCAAAAGGTTTCACCTATCGATTGGCCGGCGAAAAAGGCAATACTGGGAAAGCTCACGAAAAGATTGCCGAAGATGGTACAAACCAGAAATAAAGCCGAAAAAAGTTTCAACGAATGGTGGTTGGAGGCAAACAGAAGTTGTCTTTGATGTTCTGTTAACCCTTTACCTTAGAGGTGTCTCCACTGTCAGTGTGGTTTGAAAACTGCAGTTTTGTTTTTTTAGTAGTAAAGGTGTTGTACTTTTTCTCAATATCTTGATACTCGCCGTCAGAGATTTCACCATCGTCAAGAGCGGTTGATATGAGAGTGTTGATTGAGCTCAGCGTAGCTTCAGCCAAAGTCTGCATTTTTTTTGTGTTTTTTCGCTTTACGCCGGAAAAATTTGATGGGGCCCATGCAGGAGGTTGACATCAATGAAAACAAGAGGCCAGTTGCGATTAAAGGCCCACCAACAACAATGCCAACCGCAGAAAGTGAAGCGCCCAGCCCAGAGCCTGTAAGAAGGGCAGCAACTCCGCCTGTTAACCCGCTTACTGTTTGACAACGCGTGTGCCACCGTCTAAACTTGGCTGAGGTTTGGTAGTAATGCGCCAACTGGTTTTCAAGATTTTTCTTCATCTTTTCTATTTCAGCCAGCCGGTATTTTGATGTAGAATCCATTTCCTATATATGTGTTTAAAAAATGTGTAATCTAATCACAATATTGGTTATGCCATTTTCCATTTTTATATACAATCCGATTACATGGCCCAGTTGTATTTTTAGGGTGTGTCCAGAACTTTTTGCTGAACAGACCGGTTTTCGTGTTAAAGGCACCTTTTGCGATGTCACCACTCCAATACTTTTTAAACAAATCCTTATCACCACCTGTGACAGCCATGATTGCAGCAGCCACATCTTGAGCCGGTTGAAAGCCTGGAATTTTTTCGCCGATATTTTTATTGATCGTTTCACCGACACCCAATCCCACTTTTTGCTTCGAGCTGATTGCGTTGCGCGCCGCAGCGTGACCCCATTGCCGTTTGTTTTTGGGAATAGCGTCAAGCGCCTTTACCATTTTTTTGTCTGCATCATGTTTGCAGCCTTTCTCATTTTTCTTGCCTGCGCAGACGGCATAATCAACGTCATGCTGCATTGCAACTGCGTCCGTGGCGCCTGTGGGTTGCTGGTAAATCTTTAATATCTTCCCCGTCTTGGGGTCGTAAGAAAGCTGTTTTTCAAGAGGATTGTATGGCCCTGTATAGTTGTGGCCCGGAAGTGTCCACCCCTTTTTTGGTTTAGGCAGCTTGCCAATGGCTTTATGCAAATCAAAAGCCCCACCACGTTGGTAAAGAGGGTTTGTTGGGTCATCTACTCTATTACCCGCATAAATTCTCATATCATAGTCACCACCACTTTGAGCCCCACTAATAAACCGTGTCTTGGTAATGCCACAACTTGCGCATTTTACTTTTAACATTCTTCTACCATTTTTTGTGGTAGTGTTTTTTTTGCTTCCCGGTACGTTGGGTGTGAAACGCTTTTCCTTCACGCAGTATACCTCCATCTTATATAATTAAAGAAAATTCTCAGGCCGCTGTGTGACACCCGCCTTTCATCATATCTTTTGGTCTTAATCTGTTTGAGGCTTTAGTCAACAAATCCCCAGACAAAGCATCAATTGTGTAATTAACAGCTTTTCTCGCGATTGGTTTGGCTTTATTGGCTAACTTCTTCTGATACTCTGGTTGTCTCAGAAACTCGCTTGCAAAGTATCTTCCTTGTTTCACACCTTGCTTTGCTAAATAAGGAACTCCATACTCAAAGAAAGCTTCAGCTGCTGTATTTCCAACTGTATCAAGAACCCCACCTCCGAACATTCTTTTTTCAGCGCGTGCAAGTTCTTCTCTCTTCTTTTTGGGTAAACCCCTTCTGGTCCACTTAAATATTGGTTCCAAAATATTACCTCCTTCTTGAGCACTGACAAATCTTGTCTTGGTAATGCCGCAGCTGGCACATTTTACTTTAAGCAGTCTTCTGCCGTTTTTTGCGGTTGCAAATGTTTCACTTCCCACCACATTAGGTGTGAAGCGCTTTTCTTTCACACAGTAAACATCCATCCTTATACATTATGTGTAAAATAATCCTTCACCACAGCCTCGTTGGTGTGCGTATTTTCGGAAAACATGCTCAAAATTTCTCGAAATGTCCGCCCTTTGTTACGTTCGTTCAGAAAAAGCAGACAGTAGTAGCCACAGCGCACGCTGAATTCCCACTGAAGCTGGTTGTCATTTCGTAGAAAGGTCTGTTTGCCCTCGAGAATCAACTCAATTTCCCATTCCGCGGGCGGAGGTAAACCGAAAGAGTCAAAGTATTCGCGCCCGCCCCAGCAGCATACCCAATGGGTGCCTGGCCCTCCAAGATCATCCATGTTGATTACACAAGGGGAGTTGTTTTTCACGTGGATCTCGTCTCTCGCAAATATACCTTTGATGGGGATTTTCAAGTATTGGCACCATCGCTGCAAGTCATAATCAGTTAAGGGGACATCAACGAAGGCGGGCTTTTTTTTGGTCACCCCAAGAACCTATAAATGGTGGAGGGCGCATATATGGTGGAGGGTTGATGCGCATTCCCTTTCCTCCTGTTGGGGGTTTTACCCGCATGCCTGCCCCCTGCGCGGCTATTTTGCGCACATGTCTGATTTGTGTCTTGCTCATGTCTATGTCCACGCCCGTTTTGTTTTTGATAGCGCGCTCTATTTTTTTGATCTGTCTGGCGGTCAAGTGCAAAGTGTCGCTACCGCCGGTTATAGCCTCGTTTTTAAATCTGAGTGTAACTGCTTCTCCTGGCCCAAAGGCCCGCGCGAGGCTTACCTTCTGCCCGTCTGAAAGTGAAATCTTGTGCGGATAGTAAGTCGTCATCTCTTATATTTCATACAAAAAATATTTTAAACCATAACCAGCTCATTGCCCACCTGCCTGAGAACAAGTTCGGACTCGTACAAAATTCCTGCATAAATGGTGTAGTCTTGCGCGTTGGCCGCCTCGTTGAGCTTGTAGTGGAAAACCATCTGCTTCGGGTCGTTGGTCTTGTTATCCTTGTTTTCACGTAGGTCGAAATAGAGTACTGGGTACAGCGTCCCGAAGTTGTTGGTCTGAAGCTGAACACCGGTGTTGTAGTCGTTTTTGCGGTACCGGTAGTTCTTTAAGTCATTAAGAATGCGCAGTTTGAAGTTTTCGTCGTAGTCCAGCTCCGGATAGTACTGTGAAGAGCCGTACTGTAGCCGGCAGGTCGCTAGCTTGGCTGAATTGTCTCCGTCAATGTTAAAGGTGTCAAAGAAGTAGGGGTTTTGAGTCAAGGCGTCCTTCTTCCTTGACTGTTGAATGAAAATGAAAACATGCTTTGCGTCTTTTACGCCGGGATTTATCTGCCAGGCACCGAAAGCATCACGCCGGCTGCTGCTGGGCTGGATCATTTCATTTAGGTACGTCCATTTCTGAGGTTTCAAAAAGTTTTCGTTTGCGAGCTTCTGTCCTTCGCTGGTGAAACGCAGCATTGGAACCCACAGCTCGAAGTTTCTCACCACTACCCTACGATTGGTGCCATCGTTTTGCCAAATCAGCTCTGCATCCGATTGTAGCTCAATTTCGAACTCCATCTGCATGGGGGGAAGAAGCTTGTCACTCAGCTCTTCGAAGAATGAGTACCTGTTAAGCGGTATGAGGGTTTCAACCGTGAGGCCGGCGTGGGCAAGCAGGCCCCTTTCTCTGATTCCAAGGTTAGTGGCAGCGGCGGCTGTCACATTGCTATCCGTTGTATCCAAATACCAAAACTAATCTTTCGCTGCGCTCCTCGCAAAGTCATCAGAAAAATCCAACAAGTTCTTTATGAATATTAACTTGTGAATGTTGTCTACGTTGTAAATGTTTTTGCCCGATGATTTTACCACAAGTTTGTTTATCAGTGAAAATGAGCCGTTAATGGGTGCTGACCTAGCGTCCGCCGCAACTTGCGCGCCATCCGCGGTTACCTCGAAAGTGAAATCAGCCCGGAAGTAGGCGTTATACCAGTCAAACCAGTTGTCTCGGTCGGTGAGTGTGAATTTATAGTTTGTTTTTACCTGGTGCTGATTGTTTCCCGGGATACTAATCGGTTTGTCTAACATGATACGAACATACTCTGTTTTTTCCAAATGCCTGTGGCTTCTGAACATCTTGCGTCCTATATATCTTTTTAAAAAATTATTTTAATTTTCTGCTATCAATTGGTTTACTTTCAACTTTGCAGCCCGACCGAGATTTAAGATCTGTTGCAACTTTTTCCGTGAATCCCCGCTCAACTGAGTTGCTACCCCAGGGTTTAGCATCTTCTTCAGTTTTTGTTTCGACTCTGTACTAAGTTTCTGTGGTGGGGTCTTTTTACCCTTAGGTTTTACACTTGGAGTGCGGGGTTCACCCCGCCGCAAAACAGCTTGTATCTTTTCTGCCGCTTTTTCTTCTGCTTTTTCTGCGGCTTTTTTTAGCATTTGCTTCGAGGCTTCATTTACAGCCTTCTCCAACGTCTGACGGGTGACTTGCTTTTTGAACCGCTTTCCTATATTCATCAGGGTGTCTCTTACAACCCCCGTACCTTTGTGTCTGTATCTATATGTTCCGTTTGGCGCGTCATAATATCTCGCCCACTCGCTCGGATGATTCATATTATACTTATGTGTGAATTATTTTTCTTTTTCTTCTTCAATGATGATGCTTAAAGCCACGTCTTGGTCATTCAGATCTATAATGTTGTTGCGTCCGTCTGTGATTTTGATATTTATCGCATTGATTCTGTTTTTGTTCACCGGGTGCCACAGGAGGCGGCGGGGCTCTTTTGAAAAGGGGTAGCTGACTGTGAGTTCAGCGGTTGAAAAAGAGAACATAACGTCACCCCCGATGTTGTCCACGGCCCTTGTAATGAGGTCACAATGGATGTAGATCCAGTCGACACCTCTTGTTATATTTGGCACGCGGTCGCTCCTGTTGTTCGCTCCGTCTATTGTTTTCTTGTCAAAACCCAGCAACGCAGCAAATTCACCTCCACTTAGATCAAGCTCGTAGCCGTCCTGCAACAGAATGACCGCCCGATATGTTGTGCTGTGAAAATACAGCTGGACAATAAACTCGGATTTTTCATCCTTGGGATCCACTCTTCCGATTAGTGACTGAATGGTGGTGTTGAGACCTTTGTAATCATACATTCCATCCGGAATTGTCGCGGTTTTCCAGTTCTCTGTTTTTTTCCGCCATTTGAATTCGTTGTTGTTGTACCGTTTCGCGATGTTGTACCACGAATAAGACATGGATACCAGCTCATTTAACGCCGCCCTGTATGTTTTGTAGGGATCTAAAGCGATTGGTGGGTCAAAGTTAATTGTAAAGTCATGTGACTTGCTGTTGGCGTTGTTTTGTTTGGCCAGCTGCGAGTCGAGCAACAGGTTGAAATGAAAATGGGTTGACATGTTGCTTATATAATATTACTCAAAATTTTGTGGGCTTCTTTTTGTGTTATTTCCTTTAGCTTTACCAGCAACCCTAACATCTGCTGGACCTGTTTTTTCAGCTTCAGTGAAGTGTTGCCCGCCTGTATAGACGCCAAGCTTAAGTGTAGCCTTTCAACCAAAGCGTTTGGATCAACACTTCCGCTTCCTTCCATTTCTCTTTCTCTTTCGGGTTCCTGTTCCCAGTCGGGTTCATCATCCTGGGGTATCGGCAACTGAGTGTGGGGTAACCTTACTGAAGGTTGTTTATTCCCTTTTCTCCTGTCAAGAATTTCATCTCTTGCCCTTCTTATGTCTGCCAATGTGTAGCCGCGAAATTTTGATTTTGGGCTTTTTACAACATAGTCAGGATTGTCTTTATTTTTTGTTAACATGCTGCTCAGTGTCTGCAGGTCAACCGACTCTGATCCCTTGATACCCGGTTCTTGTGGTGGCCCCCATTTACTCGGTTTTTTCGCTGGGCTTTCCGTTAATTCCATTTCTTCCTCTTCAGCCAAAGGTGGTAACGGTGTTGATGTAGGAGATGGTGGTGGTGATGATGTTGGTGTTGGTGTTGGTGTTGGTGTTGGTGTTGGTGATGGTGATGGTGTTGGTGATGGTGTTGGTGTTGGTAGTGGTGTTTCCGCATCCGGGTTAAAATCTTCGTCAAAGGGGTTGTTTAAATCAAACTCATCCATACCATAGTCTGGGATCTGCTCCTCCTCTTCTTTTGGTGCCGTCCCTACTTGGAGTTTGTCAAGCCGCGATGTGATAGGTTTGAACAACTCCTCACCTGAAACCAGGCTAAACTCTTTATCTATTTTGTTATTTTTAATTGCGGTGAGGATTTTGTCGTTCTGCTGCTCAACTTCAGCCTTTTCACCGACAAGTTTTCGCCACTTCTTCATGGACATATTTTTGCCTTATATATAACAGAAAAAAATGAAAATTCCCAATTACGACCCCAGTTTGACTACAAAAAGTAATTACAAGCAAGGCCACCCTTGTATGCCAGCAAATACCTTTCGGATGCTTATTTGCGGGCCGAGCAACTCTGGTAAGACAAATATTCTCATGCATATGCTTTACAGGCTGTTGGTCTACGACAAAATTTACCTTTGCACAAAAAACCTGCATCAGGATAAGTACCAATATATGATTGATGATTTCGATAAAAGAGTCAATCCTGCGGCTGGGTATAATGTTATTGAAGGCGCCAACGATGTTATTCCTCTTGAGATGCTGCCCACTGACAACCAAAAAATTGTAATCTTCGATGATATGGTTTGTGAAAAAAAACAAAACGACATTATCGATTATTTTATGAATGGGCGGCAGCGCAATTGCAGCGTCATTTATCTTTCTCAAAGCTACTTCAAGACCCCCAAAAACATCCGAGATAATTGCACCCACTTTTGCACTTTCAACTTTCTTCCCAGAGAAAATAACCGCATTGCTGATGAATTGGGGATTGACAGGGGGCTGCTTGAAAGGGCTACCGATGCTAAATATTCTTTTTTATACTACGACAAACCAAAAAAAACCACACTCAAGAATTTTGACGAAAATATATAGAGATGGGGTATCTTAACGGTGCGACGGGTGCAACTCAAACACATGAAGAGTCTACTTCAATCCGAGGGCAAACCGGCCCTGCCGGCCCTGCTGGTCCAACTGGCGCAACTGGACCCGCTGGCCCTAAAGGTGAAAAAGGTGATAAGGGCAATACTGGCCCACAAGGTCCTAAAGGAGATAAAGGCGATGCTGGGGAAAAAGGATTAAAGGGTGAAACGGGCTCACAAGGACCGACCGGACCTGCTGGCCCTGCGGGAGCAACGGGACCTACAGGACCAACCGGAGCTACAGGACCTGCAGGACCCACTGGAGCAACTGGACCTGCGGGCGCAAAAGGAGCTATGGGGGACAAAGGTGAAAAAGGTGAAAAGGGTGTTAGTGGGGATGTATCAACCGCTAGCATTACTGGTGACATTGTCATGAACGACCATGCAATCAAACAGCTCGCAAATCCTGTCGGCGATCAAGATGCTGTCAATCTCACTTCAATGAAAAAATATGTGGGCTCCTCTGCAATTACAACTGGGCACGCCCATAAAAAGAATGACTTAGGTTTTTTAACCCAAAGGGTTGGTGTTTCAGCTGTAAACAATATTTCTTCTGTTACCGTTGAAGACTTTACATCCAACCTTCACAGTGTCAATAAAAAGGTTTACACTTTTAACATTATAAAAACAAGTGACAATTCTTTCAACTCGCGTTTGGCGTTGAATAAAACATCTCTAAAGGAAGGCGAGTACACTATATGTGTTGAGTTCTTTTACCCTAAAAACAAAAACGACCAAAACTGGTTTCTTAACCCTTTAAACAAGTTGGCCTCCAGTACTATTACCTACCACACCAAACGCTTTGCCACCCATAACCCTCCGTATATAAGGATCATTTTTAATACTTACAAATTAAAAGATAAGAATGACGACACTATCTATTTTGACATTTTAAATCCGGGTTATGATGGTTCAGCACCTAGTGAAAAGGCCGCTTTAATCATTTACGGTGTAAAGGGGTATCAATCAGATATAGACGGAATTATTTACGATGATGTTTTCTTTCTCGCTTCCGACGGCGATTTTACTCTACAAACAAATTTAGATATGAACTTTTTTCAAATAAAAAATTATGATCCAGGCTTCGTAACAGACAACGATACAATCAAGTTAGAAAAAGATTTAGATCTTAACGGTAATGCGTTAAAGAATTTCCGACTTCCAGGCTTCGCAACAGACAGCGATACAATCAAATTACAAAAAGATTTAGATCTAAACGGTTATGCGTTAAAGAATTTCCAACCTAGAATAGTAATAACTGGAGAATGGAGCTACGATGAAAATCAATTTGGTGATAGAACTTTTGTTAAATTCGGTAATAACATTCGTGTAATGGCGCCATTTCCTTGCATAATTGAGGGTGTCGCGGCTTTAATTATAGAACTAAAGGGGGCCTCTCGAACTTATGAAAGAATAGGTTTTGCTTTTAGATTACCTGGCAGTTTAACAACTGACGTTCCACTTAAAAGCACGCGTAATGCTGATGGTTTAAAATATCAATATGTGGAGCTTGGTGGAAACTATAGAATAGATCCGGGAAACTATTTTGCGGTTTATTTAACTAATCCCGACCGCCCAAAATCACCCCCAGTTAATATAAAACGTGTATTAGTAAGTTTAATTTTAAAAGACGATTTTTCTTTTAAGAAGTAAGTTTGCCGACGTGTAAAGTTCAAAAACTTTCTAAAATTTACATAATTACATATACACTTAAAGTCACGTTAAATGCTTGTCCTTTTCCATGCGATTTGCTTTATTTTATCCGAACTTTCTTCTCCCGTTTGGCAGAATGAGGTTAGTCAGATTACTTATCAAGTCGTGCAAGCGATGGAAGAAGCAGAAAAAAATTAAACAGGCTCACTTGGTAAGTTAACTTCACTCGATATAGGAACTGTGTAATATAAATATTGTTCCAGACTTTCTGAAAAATGTTACCCTACGGTTCCGCACCAACTTGAGTAAAAAGATGTTTTAAAGACTTCATCGTAAATAGGGTAGCTGAGAAAGTGTTCGACTCTATTTATGCGGCACAGATAACAGAGACCATTTCGCGGGCAATCACTATATTTATAACAAAATAAGACCTTTACAATTTGTTGATTGTGTTCACAAAATGGGGCTTCTTTGATTGCAGCATTCACATCGGCCCAGCCAAGCATTTTACGCTGCCAGAGTTTTATTTTAATGTACTCCTTTAAGATTTTTTCGCGAAGTTCTAGTGGAAGCGATTTTATTAATTCTAATGTGTCTGCCATGTTTATACCCTTGTGGTGTATTTCTCTAATTGAAAGACCGATCAGTAAAATATCCTTATGAATTCTCGAGTTGGGTCTAAACCCTTTACCTTACATTGGATCCATTTATGTTCTAGTTCATCATCGCATATCTCAATACAACGTCTGGGGCTGTTGTATTCGTCTACGTCTGGGGTTACGTAATGATTTATATTTTCTTTTCGCATACACGGTTCACAGATACCATCAACTCCACAATCTAAATGCTCTACACAAAACATCGCTTTTACAAAACTTTCCCTCCTTTTACAAAATGGGGTTTTTTCTAACTCTTTGTGTACTTCGCCCCAGCCAAGATTTTTTCGCTGCCAGAGCCTTATTATAATGTACTCGGTACAGATTTTTTCACGAAGTTCAGCCGGAAGTGCTTGTATTAGTTCAAGCGTGCCCATGTTTATACACTTGTTGGTGTGTTTCTCTAATTGCTTGGTAAAAGAAGATTCATTACATCTTGTGGGCTCATTTTTTGCATTTGTGCCACTATGCCATTATCAACCAATATTATTGGCTGGCTATTTGCTTGGTATTTGTTGGTGGTTGACCGATATACTTCAAAATTTGCCTTTCTTCTTCTGTGTTTAGTCCTGGTTTGATCTATGATATGATTTCTGCCTCTTCCCATTTCCGCGTTTTATACAGCACGGTGTCAATTCTCTAATTGCTTGTCCCTGCCGCCCTTTGTTGTAAAGACGTTTCTCTGTTTTGTGGCTTTTCCTAAGTAGTATAATCGGAGTCCGACTAAAACTATCGAGCAGCTCCTAAATTTCTTTCCTCTTTAGGAGACTATAGTCAGGGACTTAAATCAAGGCACGCGAGCTTTTGTGAGCGTGGTTTGATTTGGGTCCCTGACTCTAGTCTCCTGAAGAGGTTAGAAATTTTGGTGCGCCCGAGATGGTTTTAGTCGGACTCCGATTATACTACTTCTTTTGTGTGGGCAATGTGTTGCTGTAAAAAAATCCAAAATGGAGGCGTGCGGGAAATTTAAAAGCGATAATCTTGTCCGTTTATTGTTTTAATTAAATGCCACTTCTCCGTTGTCCAGTAAAATTTGTAATTTAGGCATTATTTCAAACAAATCAATGTCAACTTGCCTAAAGAGCAGACATTCCCTTTAAGTTAACACTGTACACCTCACAAAGCTAACTTGCCCTTCATTTCTTGCTTTGGCAATGATGCCCTTTGTTTTCATTGCAATATAAACAAGAAACGAAGAAACAAGGGCAAGAAAAGTATACAATACTGCACTTAAATGCATTTACTGAGACACAAACAATGGTTAAAAGTAAATATGGATTTGTGTCTGGTACCAAAAGAAGCTAAGAGCCCACTCTTGATTCAATGTAAATCAGCAATTTTTTCATGATTTTACTGTACTCACTCTATTTACAGGCTTTCTCATGTGAAAAAGCATGTATTAGTGGCTGCCTTTGAAGTTATTTAAAATTCAAAGCTGTGAGTTTCGAAGACTACAATTTCTAGTCACATCCAAAATGTACTTGTGATTAAAATGATGGAAATATATCACCTCATACATTTATGAATTATCTTTCACTTAGCTTATTGTTTAAAAATAATTGCTCTGTTGATGAATGCCTCTTCAAGCCCTTCTGCTTCAAGACCTACAACAAAATCGCAAAATTATTTGATTGAAAGCAAGCATAAAAAGTCTTAATTATTTCCTTCCCCTTCCCTGCTAGAAGAGGTTCTTTTCTTTTAGCGATCACCCAGGAAAACAGCCTCTGCTAGCAGGGAATCCTTCCTCTGGAAGAAATTATTCATTACAGAAACATTTTCAGATCGACTCCTATCACAAGTTTAAATGCTAAAATATTTCATATAAGCCATTATTAAGAGAATAATCAATACTTGTGGACAAGAACGAAGCATATGCATTACAGAAATTCAAAATATCAACATCAAACTGACTGCATGTACTGCAGCTCAGATCACCGAGCAGAATGCAGATGATTACAAGAACGTTTATCAATACTATTACTTACAGAAGCCTTACAATGCTTTCTTCTTAACTTACATTCTTTCTCAGAGCTGAAAGATGGTTATTTTGTTGCTTTATAAACATCATTTCTCCGTAAACTGTTCTTCTCTTCTGACCGTTGAAATCACGCGCGCATGTGAAGAGCGTTGCATCATGGGATAGAGAAACTCATTCCCAGGTTCTTCTCAGCATCCAAAACCAATATGGCGGCTCGTGAGCATTTCCACAGAAGAAACTCGGCTTTTTTACTCCATTCAGAGGCTTTTCATTTGCTGGAAAGTATTCAGGAATCATTTAAATAAGTGCATGGAGGTTTCAGGCTTTTTAAATCTCACAGAAATGATATGTGAGAAAGATAGTCATGTGGGAACTTTATGAAGACATCACTGTTCTCGGATGCGATTGTAATCTCTTTTTCATTCAACCTTGACCATTCCAAAAGGTAAAGTGACTGCTTTGGAAAGTGTGTTGTTTCCACAAGAAAAACTGAGCCTATATCAGCAATAACAGTCCATGTAAGCTACTAGAAGATCAAGCTAAATGAGCTTAGAAAATTGTTACTTTTTGTACTTTGTTTATGGAAATGTGAAGTGATTATGGCATCAGAATGTTAAAGTGCAAAATTTTAACTGCCTGAATAGATAGGTAAACTATGTATATTTTTTTTATTTTTCGTGGAACAGTAGTGAAATTTGAATTGCTGAATAAAATTGGAAATTATGAAATACAATATTACTGTTGATCTTCATTAGAGGTTCATCTAGAGATTCTTGGAAGATCATCATAATTAAGGACCCTAACAAAGATCTTTGAAAGGATCTTTAAAATCTTAGTAAAGTCTTCATCATACCATTGAAAAGATCCTTGAAATGACCCTCTTCAAATTCTTCTTTAAGATCCTTGTGAAATCCTTAATGATCCTTAAGGATTTTGAGAAAGATCTTTGAAAGATCCTTGATAAGATCCTCTTATGATC
Source organism: Meandrina meandrites (assembly GCA_963693305.1). Classification (NCBI taxonomy): domain Eukaryota; kingdom Metazoa; phylum Cnidaria; class Anthozoa; order Scleractinia; family Meandrinidae; genus Meandrina; species Meandrina meandrites. The sequence continues at coordinate 16,769,045 of OY855914.1, forward strand.
CTTGTAAGGTCCTCTGCAAATTCTTCAGGATTCTCAAGGATCCTGAGAAAGATCTTTGAAGGATCCTTTATATGATCCAAATAAGATCCTTGCAAGTTCCTCATGAAATCCTTGAGGATCTTTAAGGAACCTGAGAAAGATCTTTGAGGGATCCTTGACAGGATCTTGTCAAAGATCCTATCAAAGATCTTTTCAAGGATCCTTCAGGATCCTCCAATTTTTTTTTTTTTAGGATCCTACAGGATCTTAAAAGAATCCTGTCAAAGATCCTTTCAAGGATCTTTATAAGAATCCTTAAGGATCCTCAAGGATACGATGAAGATCTTACAAGGTTCTTATGAAGATCTTTTCAAGGATCTTCTAAAGATCTTTGTCTGGATCTTCTAGGATCCTCATGGATCTTGCGAGGATCTTAAAAAGATCTTAAAAGGATCTTTTCCCGGATCTTTTAAATGAACTTTCCCAGGATCCTTAAAGATCCTCAAGGAATTGATGGGGATCTTACAAGGATCTTTGTCAGGAACTTCATAAGATCTTTCAAAGATCCTTCTTAAATCCTTTAGGATCCTTGAAGATCCTAAAAAGATCCTTGTTTTCAAGGATCTTTACAAGAACTTTGCAGATCTTGAAAGATCTTTAAAGATCTTTGACGATCTTTGAAGATCCTGCAAAGATTTTCACCAGGGTATGCTCTTTTTAATGGCGTTGACAGTTTCTCAGCATTTTGAGTCCTAATGGTTTATAGAATAGATGGAATTCCTTACATTCCGATGACGAATAAAGCAATGGCGCAATTAACAACGAAAAGACTGGTGCGAGTTGCTTTCCTTTTACGGGGTTACACAGCCGGAATCACGATGAAGTTGTTTGTGAATTGTTTTGGTTTGTATTCGCCTTTATACTGAATATAGCGATATATGTTTTCTGGACATTCAGCAGGAGTATATTCGTGGCTGCGAATGCCCGGTAGTCGAGTCATCTTTCGAGAGAATGGCACAACTGAGTGGATTTACATTTGTTTTCAAGCTGGTAGTCAAAAAGTTTCAGCATTGTCATCGTGATGGTAAGTTGATATCGTCAAATAAATTAATTGTTTACATAATTCGTTTACGAGTACGTGTTTACCGTTTTGGTTTTGTAGAACTTTCTTTTAGATTGCATTTTGTTTGCGTTAAGAAACGGTTTGTTCTATAGCGATGTTGTTTACGGTTAGCTCTAAATAATGGTCATTGTAATTCGGGTTGGATAACTTTCTTTCTCATTCAATATAGCACTTATAATTCGAGGTTGGATCGTTATTCTTTAAACAGATATGTTCACCGACAAGCCATGGAGCCACGGAGCCAGAAAAAAATAATCTTTAAGATCCCTTAAGAGCCCTCGAGCTGCCGAGCCGAAAAAAAAATATAACTTCTAAACCACACAACAATGGACGCCAGTTTGGGACTAAGACAGCCTTTATTACAATACAATGAAAAATATATAACTGCGAATAATTGATTACAAACTGAATAAATTATCAACAAAATATTACAAAATAAAAATATTTAATTACACTCCAACAACGTACAGAACAAGGAGCCTTATCAATAAATTACACAAATGAACTAGGAAAACTAATGACTGTCGAACAAATACAGACTTAGGAGGGCAGGGAGGGAATCCTGCGAAACACTAGCAAGTTCTTTCATGTTACAGACAGACATTTGATCTGAACTATGTTATCTTCAGGCCTGTTATTTTGTGCTGGGAAATGCGACTCTATTTGTTTGTTCCAAATGGAGACTGCAACTACAGTGTAATTTTCACTGCTGAGTTTATTGCTTCTCTTCAATTGCAAAGTACTAGGCAACTTTCTTTTCTTTGACTACAGTGACTCATTTTAAGTACAGGTGTGATGTCCTGTAGGAACATTTATTAAGCATACAAATATGTAAGCAAACCATAGGAAATTTGATTTGATCATGATAATCTCTTATTTGAGCAAGAATGCCATACTCTAATGTTAGAAAATCTCTGAAGGCCCCGCAGTCTGCAGTGCTCAACAATTTTACCTTGGTCACTCAAACAATAGATAACTCCAAGAGGCTTGAGTTCTTGAAAGTCGACTGTAAAAGTTTAATTTTGCTTGCTTGCAGTTACTTTTGATTAATCATGAGAGTGGCAGGAAGCTTAGCAGCTATCATTAATGCCTTTTGTGATAATAATTATTTTTAGTAAGACTACCTCTCTGGAACCTCTATTTTCATTTGTTCGCTGTAAATACTGCCTCTATATCTATTCAGGGCTAGGGGCATTGTTATGACCTGTTATCTATTGTTTTAAGAACCAATGAAGTAACTCATTCCAAGGGTTAGTACCCCATATTTTAGAGTTGTAGCATTATGAGTCAACCTTGAGTCAAGCCAAAATGTTTTTTTGTTTTTTTTTTTTTGAAAAGAAAATAAAGAAAAAATTTCCATGTTCAACAGACATTGACCTTCTCTCTAAAAATTGCGTAAAAAGATTTGTTTTTAGTTCTTTGTTAAAAAATAAAAAAATAAATAAATAAATAAATAACATGTGCGTGGTTAAGAATTCAGACACCAAGATAAGCTTTACATCATGTAAAGTTCATTAAGTAATAACATTGTTTACTTTATTACAGACTGTACTTAACAGTGATGTTTAAGAAAATGATTACAAACATTTCCTGGCAGTGTCAGATTATGGACAGAACAGAACAGAAATGTGAATTCAAAGTAAGCACTGCTTGGTATTAAGGTGTTATTTTAGGCATATTGAGTTCTGTTTAATTTCTCAGGTATAGATATGGTAAACAGTATATTTAATACAATTACTACCCAATGCCATAGTTATTTGAAGAGGTCTATGTATTATGCTATAAAAAGGGCATTTAGCAATCAGATGCTTTAAAAAGATAGTTATTGCGTTCGACGAAGGAGAGCGCACCCTAATCGAGAAATACTCTAGCTTTTTTGGACCGTACAACGTTGTCAATTTGGCCCCCCCCCCCCCCCCCAGAAAATTTTTCAGGGGCGAATGACGTCATATCCATGCCATGTGTTTCTGTTTTGCTGTTTGGAGTGATTTCTCTCGACAAAATTGTCCTGTGTTTTGGTCTGTTATCGCTGCTGTTTGGAGGGTTTTCATCCAAGGTAGAAGAGTTTTAATCAGCCACTGAACGTCGTAAAAGGAGTGGAAATCGAGTAACTCGATTCGTTGTTTTATAGGCAAGGTAAACCAGCGTGTTTGCATGCAAAACGATTCACAAAACTAGCTAAAATTGCAAATCGTTAGCATTTCATGTAAAACGAGTGAGTAGAATAAGGATCAAAATTGTTTTATCGCTTCTTTGAATTTGTATTCTATAGTTATTCTTAGAATGTTTAGGCATTTTGATGAGGAAATCATGATTGAAGATTATGTGTATTGACTATGAACGAAAAGTTGATGTGCTGTGCCTCGATCTATTTTCAAATTGAAGTGAAAGTATTTGTAGAAGTCTGTGGAGTTTTAGAAGTTGTGTAGTGCCAAAATATATTAAACAACCAAAGTGAAATAAATAATTATTTGTCGTGTAGATGATAATTCATTTCTATTCCATATGAATTTTAGTGTAAAAGAAATGAATGCAAATTGCCCATTCATTTATGACTTTGTACGTTTCTCCTTTGTGAATGTCACATGAAGTGCTAGGAGCGACTTCTATTCACGTTGTTTTACAATATTCTGACATCAATGAGAATTTGCCGTTCCATTCATTATTTGAGGTTCTTTTTGACCTTTGGCAAACAATGACTGCTATGATGACAGATCATGTTTCCGTCCGGTTGAATGGCTTCTTCTGTAACACCCAATTTACGATAACATAGCTTGCAAGCAAAGAAAAATTCTGCTTTAACATAACAAGGACTGCTACAGTGTCACATTTTTCCACAGTTTATTGAACCCCTTCGAAAACAACACAACCCATTTCTTGATGCGACAAATTCCAGTTTATTTTGCAGAGAGATGTTCTTTTGGCTCGTCACGCAATCTTTCCTCAAAAATGTTGTGTGATGAGATTCCTCTCTCACTCATCCTCATCGCTCCAACATCCTTGCTCCTTTGCTACCACGTGACTCTCCATCTTAGGTCGAACGCACTCCCCTAATCGTTGATTACTACTAGTATTAGGCTTGTTTTCATGGAGGTGGGGTCACCCTTGGTAGGTAAGGTAACCTGTCCAGCTGGGGTCGAAAAATAGCTTCCATTTACATGCAATCTTACCCCACCCACGATCCAGGGGTGACCTATTATGAGGCTATTGGGTGGTCACTAAGCATGTAAACAGATAAAATGGCTTTGTATTCTTTCTTTCATTTCTTTCAGTGGTTTTACAGGCTCACTTGCAACTTTGAAGCCAAATTCGTTACTGAAAAAACCGAGGGCAATAAAATGACCGTGACATATTTTTGTAAACATAGAAGCCGGATTGGCCTTAAGATCAATTCCATTGAAGTCACACTTTGCATTGTAATCTTTTTCTTTTTTCGTTTTGTTTTCGACTTGTTGGTGGCTTCTGTAGTCTGATTTTCGCTCTCCGGAGAGAGAACAGGGGTTTCTCTTGCTTCGTGCTATCGACTGTTTGATGATTAGGCAAAGTAGTCGAAGTAGTTGCCGGAGAAGTGTTGTTTATAGTCCAAGCATGACACTTGCTCAGGCCCACACTTGATGTTCCACTTTCACTTTCAATGTTTTGAGCATCTTTTCGATTGTCTCCATGGCGCCGTGCCACATTGGGCAGATGAATCTGCAGGAAAAGCTCACCGGTTTTGTAACTGTAGGCAGTCATATCTTGTGTGGGTCCCATGTAGCACGCTTTCAGGATTAACCGACCGTGGGAAGGCGGGTTACCCCACCTTGAAATGTTTACGTGTCAAAACGCAACCCTGGCTGGGAGGGTTATGCTACCCAGTGGACCCGGCATCACACCTAGGCGGGTTACCCCACCTACAGTGTACACCTATCATGTAAACACGATCAAGATAAAATGAGAGATTATATGGACAGGGGGGTTGTTCCATCTATGTGGGTTACCTCACCTACCTGGGGTCCCCCACCTCCACATAAACAGGCCCTTGACTAGCAACACATTGTACAATTGACAACTGTGTACATGTAATTTAAGTATTATTAGATAAATATAATATACTTTGCTTTGATTGCTTCCACAGACAACTTGATGCATTGCCACATTACTTCAAAAAATGGACTTGAAAGTGAAGCTCTGAAACATATGCTACTAAAAACATATAACTTTATTCAAACTGAATTTTAACTGTCAATCATTAATAGAGGAAGGAAGTATTAAAAGAAATGTGGTCATCAATGATCATGGATGTTGCAGTTGTGTGGTGGTGAATTCAGTTTTTTTTTTCATACATTTCTTATGGATACATTTTTTATATTCCATTGTAACACCAACAAACATGCATATATGGTTTGTGAGACATGGTTAGCAGTGCTATATACTGCATCAGTTAACATACGGATTTATTGTCAAGGGTTTGTTTTTGGGGAAGTGGATTTTGAGTAAAAAAGAAATACATCTTTGTCTTCCACTGTCATCTCAGCTTATGCATTGGGTCTCTAATGAGCATAAAACAACTAAAACAGGTCTAATTTTTACTTTTTGATAGTTTATAAACTCATTACAATAGCACATCTGCGTAATGTTGTCATTTGACTACAACTACCAGACTAAATTACAAGGCCTCAATAAAATAAAATAACAGTGCAATCAGTGATATAGATAATGCCTTGCCTTTTGTTTTTGTTTAGTACTGTACAGTGGTTTGAATACATTGTATAATTAATACCAGAGCTGGGGGGGGGGGGGGTAGTCTTTTATATAAAGTACATAGGTATGTGCTGCTGTGAAGGGTATGGTTTTCAAGCAGTTTATTCTGGGATAGGGCAAAGAAATCAGAGAGTACTGGTCTAGAATAGGGTATTATATGGTATAAAGAATTCAGTCCACAATAGGAATAGAAACTCGAAAGAGAAAGAGCATTTCCTAAACATAAATAAAATTCCTGCGGCAAGGTTGCTGAGAGATGGTTGTCCAGTTTTTGGTGTCTGGCCTAGTATGGAGTTGCAAAATCAGCCGAACATGGTCTCGTATAAAGTAAGGGTTTCAGAGTCCCAGCAGCACACCCCACCCAAAAATTTCCCGAGTACACCCTCCCCCACCCCTGTGGAACTGATATTCTGCAGAGTACAAGCTTCAGTGTCACCTGGAAATGCATCAGAGATTTATTAGAATAAATGCACAAGATACCACAAGATATATTAATTTATAATATTATTTTACCGGTACCACTTGTAATAATAATAATAATAATAATAATAATAATAATAATAATAATAATAATAATGATGATGATGATGATAATGATAATGATAATAAAATGCTTTCTCCGTGTAAATTGTAAAAAAGCGAGTACGTTTAAATTTGGTTTCCCCATACTTTTATTTCACAACCATGAAAAGTAATACAGTTTCTCTTTCTTTTTTTTCTTGCATTTTCGTGTGGATTACTTGGAAACAATCAGCAAGTAAGTGCTTCAGTTTTAAACTTTTACTTTTATTCAAATGCTTCCTTGAGCGACCGCAGAGGCAATGAACGCACTGCTTAGTTTTCCGTTTGTTTTGTTAATAATGATGATGCCTGGCTTTCATGATCGCTTGGATTTAAACAGATTACCTTCTTTGTGAGGAATGACTTCACAATAATAAACCATTTTATCACGCCAGTTTAACTTTGTACACAAAAACTTACTAATCTTACCCAACCACAATTACAGCTCCACACATCATAATTTAAACCATATCAGCACTCAGTTTTTATTGATGACAATTTCTTTTCTCTTTTCTATGCCTCTGGCGTCCTAACAAAATAGACTGTAAGTAATGACTTATCAGCTGCTTAAATTACTTTACTTTTCTCGAGTGAAGTCACTGTCAGTTAACTTTGCCCGGCACACAAGACCAATTAAAGTTTTTAAATGACAGATCAAAACTTTAATTAATTTATATTAATTCTGGCTGGTAACGTAAGATTAAATAAATTCAGTGAATATTGCAAAGGCATAAAAATTAAGTTGTGATACATATCTGCACTGATTTGACAAAAGATGGACTCTGGGATCGGCGCTTGAAGGCTGACGTCAGTCGGGCTTCAAGGTCAAGGTCTTTCCCAATTGGGTTTTATCATTAGCTCTGTAATTACGTTTTTATTTACGGTTTTTTACGTCATTTACGTTTTTCCCGTCGATTTATGTTTTTCTTTACGTTTTTCTTTACGTTTTATTTACGTTATTTACGTTTTTTCTCGTCGATTTATGTTTTTATTTACGTTTTATTTACGTTATTTACGTTTTTCCCGTCGATTCATGGCCCGCGCCCTTCGCGCTTGGGCCATGAATCAACGGGAAAAAAAAAAACTCGGTCCGTATTTTACAGTGCGGACCTCGAACACGATTAGTAAGAGGTATATAAAATAGAGCAATTTAAGTTATTGTTTTTTTGCTTTGTAGCTCTATTCAGGCAGGTATCCCCTACTAGAGGGTCCCCACTTGGCTAAAATAATGGATACGTTAATAATAAAAACTTATTATTATTGTTTGTTTTGAAATGCACTAAATTTGTATGTGTTTTATTCAAACATTTATTGTCACTTTTCTTTTTCTTTATTCCTCGCGTGGTTCATGGATCTAATATATCATATCCAGGCAGTAAGAAGACATTGTAAATTCACTGATTTAGTTCAACGGTATTTTTATACTACTGTTATCGCTTGGTATTTTCAACTCTTGATTGTGATTTTAGTATTTTTTTTATTAGTTAACCATGTCAATACTAACTGGAAAACAAGAAATTGCAATGTTACGGTTACAGCTCATGTAGTATAGTAAATGTAGTGCATGTTCGCAAGTTTGGGAAACAATAAGAGGGGATAATTACCATGAACAGGTTTAGCAAATATTTGTCCCTCTCAAAAGGGTCACTCTTAACCAGGCACGGCACAATGGGCAGCTATCGGCGGTCAGTTTCCTGCAGCTGCGAAAATTACGTCCATCGAAAGTGCCATGTAAACTTTGGGATTTTTTTTTTTTTCTACACTATCAAAGGTCGTCCATACTCACTACCCAAGCGTAATGTCTGATCAAGATCGATCATGCGTAATTTCTGCTGGCATTTTTGTCCAAAAGAAATTTGGCGCACTTTGAATTTAAGGTGGCCCGCGGCTATTTTTTGGTAACGGAGGTGCTCTTTTCTAAATCGAGTTTTGGGCATGTAAACCTCAATCGATTTTTTCTGATTTTTGGTAGTCGAAATAACAAATGTTCAAATTTTATAAAGCTTTAAATTATAGGGCAAACACGGCAAACGATCACGAGATATTAGCGCTTTTAAAAATATATATTTATAAAAAAAAAAAACCCGAATATTTTCCAAACGCGACGATAGATTTTTTTTCTAATTAATTTCAACTAGTTCAAATTATCCAAGTTTTAATGTGAGCAAGTTTCAACAAAATCGGCTGGGTAGAAATTGCTGCACAGTTGACTGTTGAATTTTTGCTTCAAAATAGTATGCTTGTGTGTAATTGGGAGCTGTTACAACAAAGTTTAGGTAATGCTCAGATCCAATTGATTATTTGAAAGTTTAATGCCAGCTCAAACGTTGCTGAAAAGTATGGAAAGATCGGAAACTCCTAGAAAAAGTTGTAAACGAATGAAGAGGAAGAGGTTTACGATGCGTAAATCGTGAATTTTAAAATATTCATTTTTTTTTTCGAATTAAAAAAAATCTACCGATTTTTTTATTTTTTATTTTATTTTTAAGTATGAGAAAATACAGCATGTATGCAAACGGCTTTATCTAGTTTCGTGTGTCTAATCTCGATGAAACGCGTCGAATTTTGCTCGCCAAGATGGCTAGTTCGCGTCTTCCATTTTGAAGCGCTTTGGAAACCCTCGCGTAACAGTAAATTATTCAAACTTGCGGCATTCTCAAGATTATTTAGCACCTGGAATTGAACATACCACGCCACATGCCCCATTCATTGCTAAATAAAATGCATGAATACAAAGCTCAGCCGCAATTTTATCCGTGGCATGTTTATTTCCAGGTGCTAAATAATCTTGAGAATGCGGCAAGTTTGAGTAATGCTCCTTCGGTGGCCTCTACAAAAGTCTCCCCAGGGGACGCTGGAGCAAAGCAGGTTGCGTGTTGACAATTGTGCGGTCCCCTCCCCCAGTTGGGGTTATTTTATTGGCCCGGCATGCTATGCGGGCTTCCGATGTGTCCATGGCTGCTCCTGGGAGGATTATTCGAAGATGGAGAAGGTTCGTTGAGTGGGATTCAGCGCTTCGCAACGTGCGTTGTGAGGATGGATTTGAGTTGGAAATCGGCGAGAAGAAGCGCTTAAGCCTCTTCTATAATTCTGCGTAGGAATTGGGTCGGTTAGCGTGATTTCAATGACTTTTTTTCGCTTCGAGCGGCGGTCGGTCGGAAATCGAGTGTGCAGCCTTTACTTCTTCTTAGCGGTGGAAAACCAAAAAAGCTAAAACTCGCCAAAAAGGCGTCAGATCGGTTTGAGAAGCGAGATGACAACAAGAAAGACAACAAGGCATTGAGGTAAGTCAATTTTATTTTCAAAATGTACATATATTTGCGAATAATTCCGAAACCGTTTTCTCCCATACAAACCTTTATAAATTCAAACTGTTGTAACGCTCGATCGAGTCACGTTCTCGAGTAATCTTATCAGGAGCCTGGGCCGCCTGTGCTGTAACAAGAGCATTTTCAAAGCGCTCCAAAAATGGAAGACGAGAAGTAGCTATCTTGGCGAGCCACATTCGACGAGTTTCATCGAGACTAGACAGACGGAACTAGATAAAGTCGTTTGCACATATGCTGTATTTTCTCATACTTGAAAATAAAAGAAAAAAAATAGGTAGATTTTTTTTAATTCTAAAAAAAAATGGATATTTTTAAATTCACAATTTACGCACCGTAAACCTCTTCTGCTTCATTTGTCTACAACTTTTGCTGGGAGTTTCCGATCTTTCCAAATGTTCAAGCCCGATCGCGTCATGGCAGGCCAATTAGGCCTCCCAAGAGACTTTAAAAAGTACTCGGGTGCTAGAACATTTGTGATTAATATTCTGTTCTTTTGTTTGTTATGTTTGTGCATGTACTTTTCGTTTTTTCCTGCGTTGTTTAGTCGGTTGTTTTTTGATGTTACCTCGGATCGAAAAATAGGAGTTTTCGAAGATTAAAGGTTGAATGTATCTCGAGTCATCGGTCGAGTTTTTCTGTTCGATGGAATATCTGGGCCCGTACATTTTGGTAGCAGAGCGAGGTTCTTATTAGTAAAGTTATGACCGAATCGAGCATGAAAAACGTAGAAGAAGAGTTGCTAATTCCGAAGGATTTAAACGAGGCGAAGGAATTGGTTAACAAGTTGAGCATCGAGGATTTGAAGACGTTTTGCTTCACGTTTGGATTATCACAATATGGAACGAAAGCAAGTCTCAAAGAGCGATTACTCGAGTACTACAAAGGAAAATTAGCATTGAAAAACGGAACTCCTAAGCCTGTGCCGACGCCAAGGAAAAGATCCACAGTCGAGAGCGAGAAAGAAGCGCCTGTTGTGGAAATCATGACTGATGTCGAACTGAAGTTAGGCGAGTCAATTTCATTTATCACCGATCAACTTCGTAAGTCAGATCAAAGGATTGATCAAGTTGAATTTTCTGTTAACAAAATGGGTGCGTATGTGGAAGAATCGCTTTCAAAGTTTCGGGAGTCGTTAACGGAAGCTATCAAGGATTCTACTGAGAAGATGATGCGGTCCTTCGATAAGCCATCCGACGACACAAGAATAGAAACGGATCAGGATCGACTTGCCCATGGCTCGAAAATTACTGCGGTCAAAAGAAGATTAAACTTCCTGGAAAAAAATGCGGAATGTGTATGCAATGAGTTGGAGAAATTAATGAATGCAGAAGCTGCACCCGCGAGAATTGAGCGTCAATTGAAGAAGTTGAACGAGTACGAATCGGACTGCATACACTCAGTGGAGGAAGTTTTAGCAAGTGTTGAAGAAGAGAAATTGATGGAAGAAGTTCTTAACGAGTGGGATGTCTTTCATTCGCAAATATTACGGATCTCTGGAAGGGCAGAAGATTTTATTGCGAAAAATGGAGTCAATACACAATTTACTGCGCCGAGTGAATTTACTGAGCACGTTACGGGAGTCAAGTTACCACTGTTACAACTGCCAAAGTTTTCAGGGAATGTGTTGGAATGTCCAGCGTTTCATGATGCGTTCATTGCTTCAGTTGATTCACACAGGAAATTAAGCAATGTGCAGAAGTTTACTCATCTGCGGTCATGTCTTTCTGGCAGAGCGTTCAAGTGTATTGAAGGATATTCAGTTACGAATGACAACTACTCTAAAGCCTTTCAAGACCTAAAAAATCGTTTTGGGCGGAAACGTTTACTTGCAAACGAACTCGTCAAGTCTATTTTGGTCCTGGATGTCCCTGAGAATGCTGATGGGAAATCGTTACGAGATCTGTACGACACATTGCGAAACAGGATGAGAAGTTTGGAGTCACTTGGTCTTAAGCCTGATGATAACCCTAGTTTGTCTATGGTGTTGCTGCCAATCTTCGATACTAAGTTGCCACGTGAGCTTAAGGAGAAATGGGAGTTGGAGCTTACCAAATACGAAACTGAGGAGGAGGACAAGGAGATTAACATAAAGAAATTCTTTCAATTTTTGGAGGGCCACGTCCTTAGTAAAGAAGCTCCCGATGACACGAAAGGTTCACTACCAAAACACAAGCGGAGGCATGACAGAGTCAGAAGAGGCAAAGACGAAGAGAATATGTCAGCACAGTCCCTGATGGGTGCATCTGAGAGCAAGAGAATGAAATGTGGGTTCTGTGGAAAAAATCACGAGACATCGAAGTGCCCAGTAGCCCTTACCAAGACATCTGATGAGAGATGGGAAATGCTAATGAAAAGAAAGGGAGCGCCAACTTGTTTCAACTGCTTACAGCCTGGAAGCATTTCACACAATTCACGAACATGTAAGGCCCCACGATGTTCTGTTGATGGGTGTGGCAAAAAGCATCATCAGCTGCTACACAGTGCAGACCAGACGAAACCGAATGACGAGGAGACTCAAACTTTGTCTGGATTTGTTTCCACGTGCAAACAGAATTTACTGCCAACTGCTTGTGCAAGAATGTTTTATGAAGGAAAGGAATGTTCCGTGCGTATTTTACTGGATAGTGGTTCGCAAGAGACCTTTGTAAGAACAGCTGTTGCGGACAATTTGAACATGAGAAGACATGGATCTCCAGCGCACATGAAGATTAAAGTCCTGGGAGGTCAAGAGCAACACTAACGGATGAATCGTGTGACGTTTGAGCTGTCACCCCTTGATTCGAATGATGGTCAAATGATTTCTATTGATGCCTGGACTATAAACAATGTATGTGGTCCTCTCGCAGCTGTAGACGTTGATGTAACAAGATGCAATCATCTGCGGAATCTTAAGCTCGCTGACAATTTCCCAAGGAAGGCTGCTACGGTGGACCTCCTGGTCGGTGCTGACCAGTATTACAAATTAGTGCAAGGGAGCATTAAAAGAGGACGACCAGGAACTACAGTCGCAACAAAATCAAGACTGGGTTGGCTTCTGAGTGGTCCTGTCCCAGGATCCAAGAAAAGTGAAGACACGACAGCCATGCTAACCGTGACGAAGATGTACAATGCACATGATCAACTTAAACGTTTCTGGGAGCTGGAAGCCATCGGAATTGTACACCAGCAGAGAGGTGAAACAACGGCCGAGGAGAAGCATGCAGTTGATCAGTTCAACGATTCCTGTCGTTTCGATGGCGAGCGATATGAAGTTGGTCTTCCATGGAAGAGAGATCATCCACACCTCGTTGACAATTACGACCAAGCTTATCAAAGGCTTGTCTCCACCGAAAGAAGTCTAGTAAAGAATCCAGAGAAGGCGAGAATGTATTGTGAGGCAGTGAAACAATACATTGATGTTGAGCATGCCCGAGCAGTAGACGAAGAAGATAACAAAGCAGACAAGATACGATACATCCCTCATCATGGAGTATTCCGAGAAGACAGAGACACTACGAAGTGTCGTGCTGTATTTGACAGCAGTGCCAAAACTCCTGATGGAGTTTCTCTAAACTCTTGTCTTCTAAAAGGTCCAAAGCTGCAGCCAGATCTCGGACATGTTCTAATCAGATTCAGATGCCACAAGGTCGGTCTAATGGCAGACATTAAGAAAATGTTTCTTCAAATCAAGCTCAGACGTCAGGATCAGAACAGTCATAGGTTCTTGTGGAGAGATCTTCAATCTGGTCGAGCACCCGACGTTTACTGTATGACCCGAGTGACATTTGGAGATACACCTTCTCCATTTCTTTCCATTGCTACAGTACAAAAGCACGCGAAAGAACACGGAAAAGAGTACCCAATGGCAGCTAAGGAAGTGAATGAGAATATGTACGTGGACGACGTGCTTTCTGGTGCCCCGGACGATGACAGTGCACTACAACTGAAGGATGAACTTTGTGATCTTCTATCGAAAGGGGGATTTCAATTGATGAAATGGGCTTCAAATTCCCAGAAGGTTATGGAAACCACACCACTTCATGAAAGAGCGCCAACACTTGTGCCGACCACTGAGCCCGAGAAGATGTCAGATTCATTAAAGGCGCTGGGAACTTCATGGAATACACAAGATGACGTGTTAATGTTTACAAATGGTTCCAGCATCTTGACAGAAGAAGATCCTCAGACAAAGAGAAGCTTGATTAGCCTGTACGCGAGAGTCTTCGATCCAATGGGTTTGCTGACCCCATTTTTGATGATACCGAAGTTGTTGTTTCAAGAACTTTGGGCTCGAGGTCTAGATTGGGATCAGTCACTAGACCCAGACATCGCTGAGTCTTGGGAGATGTGGAAACATGAATTGGCGAATGTGGATCAAATCAAAATTACGAGGTGGCTGATACAAAACTTGTCTTCAGTTGACAAAGTTGAACTCCATGGATTTGGTGACGCCAGCGAAAGGGCTTATGGGTCAGCGGTCTACATTTGTGCTGAGGACGGAGATGGCAACAGAGTATCCAACTTAGTTATGGCCGAGTCCAGGGTAGCACCGATGAAACGGGTCACTCTGCCAAGACTCGAGCTTCTTGCGGCGTTCATCACTGCAAAATTACTAAGTTACGTCATACAAGCACTCCAAATCACGATAGACGCAGTGTATGCTTGGTCGGATAGCCGGATTGCACTTGCGTGGATCGGGAAGCCAAGTTCTAGTTGGAAGGTTCCCGTTGCAAACAGAGTTCAAGAGATTCAGCAAGGAGTCGCACCAAGTCAATGGAGATTCTGTCCAGGAAACCAAAATCCAGCGGATTTAGTCACGAGAGGAATTTCTGCAGTTCAGTTAAGGGAGAGTAGTCTATGGTGGAATGGCCCACATTGGCTTCAACAACCCAGTTCCCATTGGCCTAAGTGCAAAGTTCAAAGTTCCTGTCCTGAAGAATGTCTAGTTGAAGAAAGGAAGGAATCAGTTGAATCGCATTGCTTCATTTGCCAACCAAAAGCTCAAGCGGTCCGCCTTGATCTACCCGAGTTAGCGCTGCGATATGAAACCTGGCAGCGCACCAGATAATAATTCCATAGAACGATCCGGTTGTAGAGAAACTGATCTTGAACGTGCATGAGAAAGCAAGCCATGCTGGTCCTGAAACGACTCTAGCGATCCTTCGTCAAAGATTCTGGCTTCCACGAGGAAGACGTGAGGTGAAACGAGTTCTTAAGAAATGTTTGACGTGCAAACGCTGGAATACTCAGCCGTGTCAACAGAAAATGGCGCCTCTACCAGCTGAGAGGGTGATGATAGCACCACCGTTTACCAACATCGGGTTGGATTTTACGGGCCCTCTGCACCTCAGAGTTGAAAAAATGCCAAAGTCAGTTACGACTAAAGCCTATGTCTGCATCTTCATTTGTGAAGATACCCGTGCGGTCCACTTGGAGCTGTTAAACAGCATGACCACTGAAGATTTTCTGCAAGCTTTTCGCCGCATGGCTAATAGACGGGGTATGGCAAAAGTGATTCACTCCGACAACCAGACCACTTTCCACAAAGCTGCAAAGGTATTCAAAACATCAAGTCAACGAATGAACAAGCTGACGAAGATAGACCCGAATGTAGTGGAAGATAAATTGGCTAATCAAGGAGTGAGTTGGAAGTTTATAACGGCGAGAGCTAGTCATCGCGGTGGTCATTGGGAACGAATGTGCAGGCAGCTTAAAGAACCCCTGAGGAAAGTGTTGGGTAAAGCCTTACTCAGTTACACAGAGATGATGACGGTCTTAACGGACATAGAAGCTACGATCAATTCACGCCCCCTGACGTACATTGGAGACGACATCAGAGATGGAAGAGTAATCACCCCTGCACTTTTAGCTATTGGAAGAGATTTAGGGAACACACCAGATGATATCCCGAAACCAGTGAAGTTAAGGTTGTCCGATCGCTATCGGTATCAGCAACGTCTTCAAAACCACTTTTGGTCTCGTTGGTTACAAGAGTATTTACCAAGCCTCACGATCCGACAAAGGTGGACAAAGGAAGAAATCCCTCTCAAGGAAAAGGATGTTGTGTTGGTCTCAGAAGATAACATTTCCAGAGGAAAGTGGAGACTCGGAAAAGTTGCTGAAACCTTTCCTGGGAAAGATGGACGGATTCGCACTGTCAAAGTCTTGACGAAAAAAGGAATGATCAACAGACCTGTGCAAAGATTGCATCTGTTAGAGGCGCACAGAGACAGTGACTTAAATGAAAGAAATTCTTCAGAGAGTACTTCCGTTGAAAGAAATGAACGCGGTGCTGATGTTCAGGACGACGTACGAACCCCAGCTGATGTTCAAAGAGAAATGAATGACTGTCCGTCATTGGCGGCGGAGGATGTTCAAGCCCGATCGCGTCATGGCAGGCCAATTAGGCCTCCCAAGAGACTTTAGTACTCGGGTGCTAGAACATTTGTGATTAATATTCTGTTCTTTTGTTTGTTATGTTTGTGCATGTACTTTTCGTTTTTTCCCGCGTTGTTTAGTCGGTTGTTTTTTGATGTTACCTCGGATCGAAAAATAGGAGTTTTCGAAGATTAAAGGTTGAATGTATCTCGAGTCATCGGTCGAGTTTTTCTGTTCGATGGAATATCTGGGCCCGTACACCAAACTTTTCAGCAACGTTTTAGCTGGCATTAAGCTTTCAAATAATCCATGGGATCTTAGCATTACTTAAACTTTGTTGTAACAGCTCCCAATTATACACAAGAATAATATTTTGAAGCAAAAATTCAACAGTCAAATGTGCAGCAATTTCTACCCAGCCGATTTTGTTGAAACTTGCTCACATTAAAACTTGGATAAGTTGAACTAGTTGACATTAATTAGAAAAAAATCTATCGTCGCGTTTGGAAAATATTCGCGTTTTTTCATAAATTGATTTTTTTTTAAAAACGCTAATACCTCGTGTTCGTTTATGTTGTTCGCCCTAAAGTTCAAAGCTTTATAAAATTTGAACATTTGTTATTTCGATTGCCAAAAATGAGAGAAATCGGTTAACGTTTACATGCCGAAAACTCGATTTAGAAAAGAGCACCTCCGTTCCCAGAAATAGCCGTGGGCCACCTTAAAGTCGTTAAAAGACGTTATAGATCCCATGTCCTCAGTGAACCCGTTCCGCATAGTTGCCGATGCATATTTAAAGGGAATGTAATCCATGAGTTGCTATGTTTCCGTGTGGAACAACAAGTTTGCTTGATCCCGTAAGCTATGTGTAGTATTTCTGATTTGAAACAGACCACGCAGGTATGTCGGCATCGTGTCAGAATGCATGGCCTTAAAAACTGTGATCATCATGTCTTGGCTCCTGATACTGACCAGATCAATAGAGTTAATACATACATCAATAGAATTAATATATACAGCTATTTAAATTGACGTTGTCGGGTTAAAGCTTTAAGCTTACAAGCCAAAACCGTACTACAACCATACTACCTTTCGGTCCTGTCTTAAAGATTTAAGCCTCAATCCGACAATGTTAATCGTAAAAGCTGTATACACGAGTTGCGTTCTCCCTTAATGAAAAACAACATTTAACAAAATTAATGAAACTACAATGCAACTGATTGTACATTTAATTTTTTTTTTCTTTTTTTATGACCTGGTCACCTTCCATTACAGAATGTAAGTTTGGATATTTTCCATGTTTTTGTAAATAACGAGCTGTAAAATATTGCGCGTCTTAAACGTACTGAAATCACTATCACTACTTAAAGATTATACAACATGTTCTTGTTAACGCTCGGCCTAACTGACCAACTCAAAGGGTTCTGATCGACTGAGACTCTGACCCAACACATCAGCAACACCATTGCGGTCCTCTACCAACTGAACTGTAAAGCCTTGATACGTTGAGCAGGTCTGAAGTCAATTGTAAACAGTGAAATAATCCGAATCCCGTTTAAACCTTGAATTTTTTCCAGGCTAAAAAGAACTCAATTGCTTTTAAGTCATTGTATTTTTAAATTTAAAAATCGCTTACACATTGCGAGGATCATTTCATTAATTTTCATCATTAACCCGCATTACTAGCTAACCAGAGAGGGAGGGTGGTGTTTGTCGGTGGGGGAATGGAGTGAGCTAGCCTCTTTGGGGTGGCCTGGGGCGGACATGATCACAGAGCGTGGGTAACGGCGCGGAAGCGGTTGCTATGATAAACGTTACTTACGCACGCCGACTAACTAACCATCCAACCAACCAAACAACCATCCAACCAACCAACCAGCCAACCAACCAACCAACCAACATCCAACCAACCAACCAACCAACCAACCAACCTACCTACCTACCTACCTACCTACCTACCTACCTACCTACCTACCTACCTACCTACCTACCTACCTACCTACCTACCTACCTACCTACCTACCTACCTGCCTGCCTGCCTGCCTGCCTGCCTGCCTACCTACCTACCTACCTACCTATCTAACCAACCAACCAAACAACTAAAGCAAGGGAGTAAGAAAGGCTTCCAGGGACTCAGGTAAACGAAGAAGGCAGCTATCTGGTTTAATTTGTGGCTCGACTCCCCCTACGTGACGCAAGATTTGACGTCGGAATTGACAAATCCAATAACGAAAAGCATTGTACGCGAATTGTTCACAGAAAATGTATATTAAAACTCAAAAATTCGCTTTTTTGAGGAAACCGCTTTGTACTAATTTCAACATTAAGAGAGCTATTATTTTCCTTTTGTCTTGCCGATTTCTTTTTCTTTTTTTTTTCTTTTTGGATATGGCTTTTGTACCGGACAATCAGGCGGTAAGTGACTGTTTTCATATGTTAATTATGCTTCATAAAGAACTTCTGGTGGGATTGTGATGACAGAGTTTAGTGGGAATTTCTACCGGAAATTAGAGAAAATAAACAATTTCTTTCTTTTTTTTAATGTATTATTGTACAAGGCACAGTTACCTGATAGTTAGTGTTGTTAGGAAGACTCTATACTCTCACACCGGCAAATGGTTAAAGCGACGCACGTTTGCCTTTCGTAAACATTCGATTACTTTACAAACTTTTTCAATATCATCGAATTTTAATAATCGCCCCTTCTGATCTAATTTACTCTAATAGTCAAAGCATAGTTTTAATGTATAACTTTGCCAAAAGTTGCAAAATTTCATAATAAAAAAGGGGGTCACCGGGGTCATTTTTGAGTTATTAGCGGTTAAATCTAAAATTAAGGTAATTATGGTAACATATTGTGTAATGAAAATGACAACAACGTGTTCACCAATCACTAATCATTTGCTTGACACCATGGTTGTAGCATCAACTGATTAAGAGTGGTTATAATGACCCATCGGAATCTAAGTCTTGGAAAGTGTTGGAAACGGTAGCCAGCCACCTTTTAAAAATCCTGAAAAGCCTTAGTAAAACTAAATTCCTAATTACACACCTTAGCGAGACAACGAGCATCCCTGTTCTTTCATATGGTAGTCCCCCTTTCCTCCCAGATAAAAGTGTGTACAAATGAGTAAGAATAGTAAGTATTATTGAACTCGTAACTTCACGGTCTTCATGATGATTCTGGACAGAAGATACTCACAGCTTAGTGGTGTTCAATGTACTAGTAGTACAATATTACTACAGCATTACTCATTTGAGATGAAGACGGTTTCGGACACGCGTACAGAAATTTAAGTGTTAGAAGAAAGAAAGTTCTGACCGACGTTGGCTTGTTAGTATCAATCGATGATTTTAATCCATATTCAATGTTAAGTAAAAAACTCTTCTGCTGCCACACAGCATTCATATCTGCATCGAGGAATATCGTCAAGAAAACTCCATTCGAGTAAAAAGTTAGAAAACTTGTGGGAACTAGTCGTTACCCTTACATCCGTGTCTGGAGGTGACATCTGCTTCTGGCTCGCCAATTATGACAGAAAAAAAATAGCCACACAGATTTAGGAAAGAATCATATAAACAGAACGCAAAGCATGCAGAGGCGATGAAGGATAACAACCCGATGCTCTTCGATTTAATTCATCGAGTAATCACGTAACACCTAGAACCAAATCTCCACGATCAGCTGAAAGTATAATGCGATGAATGATGTCTTCGCCTAAAAAGGGCAAGGACAAAAATTGTAAAACAAGAAGAAAAATAGTCAAAATCATTAATGAAGGTCTAGAGAAAAAGCAAGCTTTCAATATGGAATCAACATATGCTGCGTACATGCACTCTACCTTAGGGAGCAACGACATCACGGGCGACGCCTCGGGAAATAGCACTAACAGCACTAACAGCAGCGGCGATAACCTCAGTATTTTTAAATACTGAGGTTACTGACTGAATAATCCGGGCAGGGGTCGGAAGAAGGGGGTCGGCCGATCTCCACCATATTTGTGTTGCATACAGGTCTTACCCAACTAGTAACCATGGCAACATTTTTTTGTTGATTGACTTCATTGTCTCGGAGATCAGACCACCCCCCAAAAAATTACCTCAATGGCGTGACAAAAGTTGTGATTTTGGGCCAACTTTAGCAGTATGTATCTCGGAACTTTTTCAAGCAACAGATATAATTTTACATCAACATAACACTTATCCTTTGGTGGTTTAAATGCATACAAGAACAAATGTTTACTATACATCATTCAAGTTCTGCATGCAATCATAGAAGGCATACTTCGCAACATTTTCAAAAATCGCAAAACTAGGCATTTTAAAATTCATGTTTCTCGAGGGTCCAGGAAGATACAACAAGAAGTTGCTAGCAACTTAAAACCGCGCTTTTATTTTTTGCTAATTAACAGCTTTCTTTCTCAATAGTCAAGGTAAAATTTAATCTGTTTGCATTGTGATTAAAGGACTAGCGAAGTAGTCACGTGAGTATCACAATCCGAGGCTTACGTTATCCCCGGCTATCTTTAGCTTGGGGTTTTCCATTGTAATGCCGTAGCCCCTGGACGTTTGGGCACGCTCAATTGTTTACTTAAGCAAATATTTTATTTCCCTTTAAATCTTTGAACTTGCTTCCATGAAACAGCTAAAGAATTTCTTTTCAATTGCCTAAACCCACAAGAAATACTCGCAGAAGTGCAAATGAATTAATGACTGTCGCTTCTGCCGATATAAACTTGCAAAAAAAAAAAACACACAATGCGAACAAAATGATGAATAAACAGTGTGCGTGACAATTGACGGTTGACTTGTTGCAGTCGAAATTATGCAAATTTTGGCCAAATTCCCACGTGCCCGTCGCGTGAAGCAAGATAGCAAACTATTTAACATTCGTGATTTGAATTGAGCCGCCTTTTGAACATTGAAATATTTTTTTCATGAATGGAATATTGGAGCGAAGAATGAAATCAAATTTCCATAAATAAATTCATTATTCATCCTCGATAGAAACGCTTGAGCTGTTTTGACTGCATCGACCGTCGCTTCTGGCGAAATAAACATGCTAAGTAAACACAATCTTATTTGTCACGTAGCGAAAGTGAAAGCTGCAACGTCAGCGCATTCCATATCTGGTGTCGTACCTTTTTTAACCGCGCGGCCCTGGGCCGAGCGCGGTTCTTGCTCTGAACGGAGTTTTTTTTTTTTTTTTTTGTCGGTGAGTAGACTGATGCCCCCACTCGGCCAGACCTCGAGTCACGCAATATTATTGACAACACTCGGCCAGCGTTTGAAAGGTATCAACCTGAGGAAACTTTACGAATATTTTGGCTGTTATTTTGCTGTTTTATGTGAAATACCTGTTTCTTAAGCGTTTGACGTCTTTGGATATGAAGGAAAGTATATTTTAGCGGGCTTGAATTTATTGGTAAAAAGCATTACGTTCTTGTCAAAGAATGCGCTGACGTTGCAACTTTCACTTTCACAAGGCATTGAGTAACATCCGCCAGACTTCGAGTCACGCCATTTTTAAAAGCTATTAATAAGTTACTTATGGAATTCTGCGAATGCTTTGGTCTTAACTTAGCACCAGCATTTTGAAATGTTCATCTTTAAATATTTGACTCAAAGAAAATACTAAATTTTCAAGCTATGAAAGAAACATATGTTTGTTTCCCTTTTTGTTTAATTCATGCCCATGCATGCCTTAATCGAAGTTCCAGGTTAAGACCATTACGTCATCTTAAATTTCACAACGGCTATGAGCGATTGTGCAATATTGGATTGTGTGACTCACGTGACTACTTTGCTAGTCCTTTACTCACAGTGCAAACGGATTTATGATTACAGATTAATGTTACGGATAGTCTTTTCTTTATTGCATATAAAGTATATTTTCTTTGGCAGTCGAAGCGTTGGACTGGAAGGTTATATTGAATACACTAAAAAAGGTATTAGGTCAGCTATGGAATGCGCTGATATTGCAGGTTCCCTTTCGCTACCTAAAGAAATAAGATTGCGTTTTCTTTGCAAGTTTGTATCGGCAGCAGCGACGGTCATTAATTTATTTGCACTTCTTTGAGTATGGCTTGTTGGTTTAGGCAATTGAAGTGGATTCTTTGGCTGTTTATCGAAGGAAGTTGAGGGATTTGACGGGAAATGAAATATTTGCTAAAGTAAACAATTGAGCGTGCCAGAACGTTCAAGGGTTACGTCATTACAAGGGAAAAACCCCCAAGCTGAAGATAGCCTCGGACTGTGTGACTCGCGTGACTACTTTGCTAGTCCTTTACTCAGAGTGCAAACAGATTTTGTTAAACCGTGACTTGTGAGAAAGAAAGCTGTTAATTAGCAAAAAAATATAAGCGCGGTTTTAAGTTGCTAGCAACTTCTTGTTTTAGTGAATTCAATATTTCCTTTGAATCCAACGCTTCGAAAAAACCCAAAGAAAAATATATATTATTCACAACAAAGAAAACATTATCCGTAACATTTCCCGTACATCATTGTTCCAACAGCTTTTGGCCAATAAGCATCCCAGGTTGCGCGATTCAGTCCGGATCGTGATTTGGCCGATGGGAGGTTTGGGTCTGGTCACCGACAAAAAACGAAAAACAAGAAGTTGGTATAGCAACTTAAAACCGCGCTTATATTTTTGGCTAATTAACAGCTTTCTTTCTCAAAAGTCACGGTTAAATTTAATCTGTTTGCATTATGAGTAAAGGACTAGCAAAGTAGTCACGTTAGTCGCACAATCCGAGGTTTACGTTGTCCCCGGCTATCTTTAGCTTGGGGTTTTTTGCCTTCTAATGACGTAACCCCTGCACGTTCGGGCACGCTCAATTGTTTACTTAAGCAAATATTTTATTTCCTTTCAAATATTTGAACTCACTTCAACGAAATAGCCAAAGAATTCACTTCGATTGCCTAAACCGACAAGAAATACCCGCAGAAGAGGAAACAATTTTTAATGACCGTCGCTTCTGCCGACATAAACATGCAAATGAAACACAATGTTATTTGTCACGTAACGAAAGTGAAACCTGCAACATCAGCGCATTCCATGGCTGACGTAATACCTTTTTCACTGTATTCAACATTCGCTTTGAATCGAACGCTTCGATAAAACCAAAAGAAAAGATAATAATAATAATAATAATAATAATAATAATAATATTAATAATAATAATAATAATGATAATAAATCTCGTGCAAAGCAAAAACCGCGCTCGGCCCATGGCCGCGCGGTTAAAAAAATAAATCCCGTGCAAAGCAAGAACCGCGCTCGGCCCATGGCCGCGCGGTTAAATATCAAACTAATTGCAAGTTACTCACCACATATAGGAGAAAGTTTTAAGCCAGTGCTAAAATTGGGCCAGCGAATTTCTATTTTTTTTTTTTTTTAACGGTTCACTGTTTTACCACTTCGACGACTTTCATTTACCCAAGCAAATTCTGTACATTTACGGCTTCCATGCTGCTGTCGATCGTATTATCCGAATTTCGCCTTGAAAGCGTCCCTGACGGGTATGAACAACCAACAGGTATGGCTTCTTGTCATATTATTTATGATTTCGCTGAAGAACGCATTTATTTCAAACGAGAGACAAGTAAATGTATACTGGGGATTGCGTGACAGCAGATCAACACGTTTCTTTCAGCGTGGCCACCAAAGCCAAAGCGTCCACGTTTATGAACAGAATGCTATCTTTTCTTCTTGAATACGTGATCCAAACTCATAAATAGCTTTAAGATATGCTATAAGCGAGTTCCAAATCCAGTAGACAGCAGATAAAATAATGTTGATCTCCGTGTAAGACTGTCGTTGGTATATAAAATGTACGAAAATTTCCACTGACCTCCGTCACCTTTTGAGGCTTGGTTTTAGTCCGTTTATTCGTCGTACAATTTCTGTCTACGGAACGAATAATAAGTTGCATAAGAGGTGGATGACATTTGCACAACCATTGGCAAAATGACTGCAAAATGAACTTCGTCGTTCACAACATGAAACCTTGCGAGTGGACTGGGTATCAGAAAAATGGGGGGTGGGGAGGGGGTCGTTTGGTGCTACTGCGACTGTTTACTGGGCGAGGGAGGCTTGTTAGGAAAATTCTGATACCAATAACAATTTATAACGTTTTCGAAAATTCGAGTTCTGTTATTTATCTTGTTTTTTCTTCTGCACACGTTGTCTTTGATTCGCTTGCCATACATCGTAGTCAGATCCCAGTCCGTTTCATTGTTACGAAGAACCCCAGGAAGAGTTTTCTATAAAGTCCCGACTTTACACACGGCGATGCCTAGCTTTTTATAAGAGATTTTTAGTACGTGTGCGGCTACCCTAATATTTGTGAGTGATGGTAAAGCTTCTTTTGTTTTTGCCATCATCTAACTGCTTCGCAACATTCGTAATGGAGTGATAATTCAATTACTTAAATTCAGAAAAGCATGTATACTTCATCGTGGGAAGAAGACATTTTGTCTGGCTTCAAGAAGATAATAAGGCAAGGTACAGGTGTTAACAAGGGGTCTGTCGATTTCATGAGTTCGAGTTAGAAATTTCGAGTTCGAGTTAGAATTTCGAGTTCGAGTTAAAATATCGAGTTGGTTAGCTTGCGGTTAATTACACTCATATTTGCTTGCGGTTAGCTTTCATTTGTTGATAAGTTCGACACTATGCGTGACCAACTGCGAAAATGTCACGCCATGTTGTGGGCTTTTCGTTTTCGTTTTCTTTCTTTTTTGTTTCTTTTTTTTTAGTCTTCCATCACGAAATCAGTAATTTTTCACCCCTTCCTTTTAACTAGAACTCGAAATTTTAACTCAAAATCGAAATTCTAAGTCTAACTCGAGCTCGAAATTTCTAACTCGAACTCATAAATTTAATACACTCGTTAACAAGTTGGAAAAGTGCATTTTTAATTTGTTTCCCTAGAAATGGCTTCACTGACAAATGTATCCTTGTTGTTTGTAGAATATTTTTGGTTTCTTGGCGTTTAGTAGAAACATGAATGCCGCTTTGACGTCTGACAATCGTCTGGCGACCTCCATTGACAAAAAACTAATTTCCTTCATGGAATTGACAAATGAGCAACAAGTCGGGTAAGCACCGTGTTTACAACAGCTGTAGCTCACAACGCGAACGCAAGTAATTTACAGTATTTACTTTACCTAAAAAATGGAATATATCAAAGTTCACATTCGTCCCTGATCGGGTTCCATACCTTGATGTAAAAGCCTGTGACATTTTTGTTTGTTTTAGAGTTCTTGTTTTCCTATTCTGTATTGTTTCGAAGTTTTTTGTCCTTTGCTTTGCGTCACTAATGAGTTTCCCAGGTTTTTAGACAGTTTTTTTTGCAATTCCAAAGCGGAATGTCCACACTGCAAATTTCGCCGCTCTGTTTTGTTACTTTAATTGGTTACGTTTTCCATCTAACGGAAGACAGTGGGTAGTCAGTAACGTAGAGAAGGCTTGCTGATTTTCGACTTTGGTTCACTCTGAGCTGACTCTTGATCCGTGCAGGTGTCAAAACAGATAACAGGAATGCGGTGTCAATTCCTCTCTTTAGCTGCTAGGAAAACGTTAGTGGGTACACTGTATTTGCGTTCATTTGGGCTCAGTGGAGCGCGCAGGCGACACGCACGAGGCTTTTAACAGAAGTACAATTATTATTAACATAGATGCGAGTGTTTTACTAGAAAATAGAACACTGATAAAATATATACGAAATTACATCCGGAACCGTAGTGGCGTATTTTCCATATCCTAACTGGTGAGGATATCAATGACGTCATTTCGCGCCATTGCACTGCTGCCAAACGGTGTCAAACGCCGTGGGGCAAAGATATGAATTTTATGTTCTAGTGGGAAAAACAACATCTCACGAGTGAGATATTGTTTTGCCATGAGAACGTAAAATTCATATCTTAGCCAAAGTGTAATGTTCTTTTTTATTATTATTTAGACAAACACTAGAGAAGCGAGTCGAAAGCACAAACCTTTAATAAGTAAACTCTTGCAACTCCGTGGCTGGAATTTCTTAAATATCTCGCCCTTGGTCTACTTTGCAAGAAACAGTCCTTGAATTGTTTTAAGTCGTGAAGTTTCCTTCTCCATGTTTGTACCTTAGTGAACAATTTTATGTCAGCTTCAGTGAACCTAATTTTTCTATCGATCGCCATCTTTCAACCGTTAACATCTTCTGTCTATTAATTGGTTGGTCTGTTTGCATGCCGACGACTAAGAAATAACAAAAAGGACTATTTCCATGAAATTCCATTAACCTTGCTATCATGGCTGATGTCTGCATTTCCCTACATAAATTTCTTATCTACAAAATCTATTCATTCCACCACCTTGTAAATACAACCAACGGTTTTTGTAGTCCCCAACTGTTGTTTTTTTGTTTTTGTGTTTTTTTTTTTCTTCTGCGTTTTTCTGTTTTTTTTTTCCTATTGGGCTAAAGAAAGTGATGTATCAGAAAAACAGAGGGTGGAAGTAGAAGAGATAGATATCGCTTAGATATCGCTTCTCCTTGATTTTAAAATTGACAAATGAATCCGGGGCGTGGGATCGAAGGAAAAGAGCGTGCCGTTACTAGTCGCTACCCTATGGGGTTTATGACATATTATTATATTGTTACCGGTGTAAAAAAAATATTATTCCGCCGGAACCTGCTGTCCTTGCTAGCCAAGTGGGAAGGCATAGTCGCTAAATCACACCGATTAAAACATCATTGCATTGGTTGCAAGTTACAATGGAAAATATTTTTGTTGCGCGCTTAAATGAGCTTCAACTAATAGAGGATACTACATGGTTGAACGGAGATATGAAATTTATCTTCGAGTGTTCAACTGTGAAATATCAAGTTGAACACGAGAAGAGAAATTTCATATCTCCAAGCAACCATGTATTATTTTGTTTATTTTATTAACCTACTAATAACACTAATAACGAGTTTTTTTTTTACGATTTTCCGAAGATTTCCGACCATTTTCCGAAGATTTCCAATGATTTTCAAAACGTTGCCCAGTGGTCATACGAATGTTTCCTAACATTTTCCGAACTTTTCCGAAGATTCCCGAAGATTGCCGAGGACGGTCCGAAGATGTTTCGACTTGATATCGATTTATTTTGTGTCATTCACCATTGAAACATGGCAAATTTTCGTCATCAAACGGGACGAAATCGATATCTTCGCACGTGAAATCACTGGTGATCCTTGCAATCTGATTGACTCTCAGTAGTGCGATTTATTCACGAATCGCTCTAATTTTTTGTTCGAGCATGAACTGAGGTATAAAACGTGGACATCGGACTGCGGATCGGACTATGTATCTGACTATGTATGTAATACGGTCTGGGGTATAAAATAGGGATATGATATTAAAATGTGTACTGACTGCGAATTAACGCGAACTGAGTATAAAAGGATAACCAAGGCTGTTAAAATTCCGAGGTAACTCGGCAAAATAAGCTTGTCTTTCAGTCAAAACAGCCGAAAGCTTCTTCCCAAGGGTGAGGAACAGGTAAATTGATTTTTTTTCCTCACTTCAAATTTCCATTTCTGAAGCGAATATTTCAACTAGCGTGAAGACAGTTGTCTATAAAGTGCTCGCTGGTAATGACAATCAGAGTGGGCTCAAATTCGAAAGCCCGCCCATTGACAACAGCTGCGTGACTATTACTCAATAGGTCAAGAATTCGAAATATCATGTCGTTGTCTCGATAAGGAAAGTGACGATAGCCAGAAGTATCCGTACACTGAAAACATGGACAAAACCATGTGAAAACAGTGAAAATGTACAGCATATCGGAACTGAAAAGATCTACGGTCCAAATAAAACTGAAAATGACAAATGAAAGCAAGGGACCGCGGACGAAAATGCTGCTGGTGTACGCAGGAGCTACTGACCGCTCTGATCAGCCAAAAATAAAATACAAAGACAGGTCGAAACAGCTGTCCAGAGTTTGCATTTTTGACTTTCAGTTTGGACTCTATCATGTCGTTATCCCGTTAAGGCTTTTCATTTCTACGTATTGTCAGCCTTGCAGTTTACTGTCTTTGTATTTTATTTTTGGCTGATCAGAGCTGTCAGTAGCTCCTACGTACACCAGCAGCATTTTCGTCCGCGGTCCCTTGCTTTCATTTGTCTTTTTCCACAGTCTGTGTTTTGTACTGACCAATCCAATTGACAATGTACTGTCAACCCAATCCAACTTATTTAACTTGATCGTTCGTAACCCTAGGCTTGATTTCTAGCGTTTTGTAAGCCTGCGTTCCTTGGGAGGAGAATGGGACACCGGACTCCAAGAGTGGATGGAGATCGAGCCAATCGTTACCCGGATTCCAGGTGTTTTCCGCAAGTCCATTCCATGCCAGGTTACTAAGCACTATGAATTTATGTCAGATTTTACCATGCAAATATCATTCGCCTCTGCAACTTAGTTCCATGGCCTTGTCTGACGAATAAACGAACCATAACTAAGCCTCGAGACGACAGAAGTCAGTGGGAATAGCCGAACATTTAACAAACTTATGAACATGACATCAGCGGTGCCAGTTTATTCCGTACCTACCGTACCGACTTTCTAGCGAGCTTATACAAGACCCATACAGCCCATTTATGGATGTTTGAAAGCTTTTTAGGAATCAAGATCAAGTATTCAGGGATAAAAGAAAGCATTCTTCTAATCAACGGGAAACATTTTGCTTTGGCTTGATGTCCTTTGATGGCCACGTTGAAAGCTTCGTGTTCAACTGTTGTCACGCAATCTCCAGCATAATCGTAATAGCCGTACTTTTTCAGCATTTCTGTCTCTCGCTCAAAATGAATATGTTTTACGGGGTAAACAAAAATAGCAAGACAGGAAAAACGTTATTGATAGTTTACAGCTGTTAGGGGACGTTTACACAGCCAAATCCGGATCAACCGATCGAGAGTAGCAGGATTTGCTTGGGTAAATGAAAGTCATCGAAGGGGTAAAACAGTGAACCGTTAAAAGAATTCAAATTCGCTGGCCCGATTTTAACACTGGCTTAAAACATTCTCCTATATGTGGTGAGTAACTTGCAATTAGTTTGATATTTGAAGGTGATATGTGATCTTCGCAGTGAATTTCCAATTTAAGCAATTGGAATGAAGAAGCCTGAAAAAAATCAGGGCTTCAACGGGATTCGAACCCGTGACCTCCGCGAGACCGGTGCGATGCTCTACCAACTGAGCTATGAAGCCACACATTGGGAGCGAGGTCAATTGTGAGTTCTTATTTTCCCGTGAAAGGCGTTAAATGACGGGAAAATAAGAACTCACAATTGACCTCGCTCCCAATGTGTGGCTTCATAGCTCAGTTGGTGGAGCATCGCACCGGTATCGCGGAGGTCACGGGTTCGAATCCCGTTGAAGCCCTGATTATTTTTTTCAGGCTTCTTCATTCCAATTGCTTAAATTGGAAATTCACTGCGAAGATCACATATCACCTTCATATATATCCGCAGTTCATATATGAATCATTTCATATACTACACGTCATTTCACTCCTTTCACGGGAAAATAAGAACTCACAATTGACCTCGCTCCCAATGTGTGGCTTCATAGCTCAGTTGGTAGAGCATCGCACCGGTATCGCGGAGGTCACGGGTTCGAATCCCGTTGAAGCCCTGATTTTTTTCAGGCTTCTTCATTCCAATTGCTTAAATTGGAAATTCACTGCGAAGATCACACATCACCTTCATATATATCCGCAGTTCATATATGAATCATTTCATATACTACACGTCAGTTTGATATTTGTATCTTCCCGGACCCTCGAGAAACAGGAATTTTAAAATCCCTAGTTTTGCGAAATTTCAAAACGTCGCGAAGTATGCCTTCCAAGATTGCATGCAGAATGTGAATGATGTATAGTAAACATTTGTTCTTGTATGCATTTAAACCACCAAAGGATAAGTGTTATGTTGATGTAAAATTAAATCTGTTGCTTGAAAAAGTTCAGAGATACACACTGCTAAAGTTGGCCCAAAATCACAACTTTTCTCACGCCACTGGAGCAATTTTGGGGGGGTGGTCTGATCTCCGAAACAATGAAGTCAATCAACAAAAAAATGTTGCCATGGTTACTAGTTGGGTAAGACCTGTATGCAACATAAATATGGTGGAGATCGGCCGAGCCCCTTCTTCTGACATTTTTTTTTTTATTTTGCCCGGATTACTCAGTCAGAGACTCTTAATGTGATGAAACAAATAAAACATTAATCCATTGAAGTTGCCAAAATGTTGTAAACCCCGAAAATTAGCAAACAGGCCTTACGTACATGCCAAATAAAAAGCTTAGCAAGTCTAAAAAATATTGAGTGCCCGAACGATTTATGCTTCTGTATTAAGCAGATGAAATATCGAGAGGGGGATCGAGAAATGACGTCACTTTTACGGTTTGCAGTCTTCTACGTGACGGAAATATGTATTGTGTCTTCCGGTTATCAATATCGTCAATCATTTTTGGCACGCTATATGCTTTTTTTTTTACAGGATGAAGTTGTCCTTGATTGTAGATTTGCCACTGAAGAAAGCACAAAAGACTACTTCTTTGAAAAAAAAAAAAGCGGGCATTGTTGCTTTGGATAGCTCGATGGAAACTGAGCGGAAATTTCTTAAATTTCCTATTCGGCTGGCTTATAGCAAGGCCTGAAATTATGTCATAAAAAATCCAGTATGAATAAACGGGACCTATAAGCTCACATATACAGTGCGACCCTCTGACCTGTGTTACTTTATTACATAGTACCACCTAGAGGTAGCAATGTTGACAACCGCACAATCTTTACCAGTGTAAAACATTAGAAACCCTTTCATATTTTTATTCTAGTGAGCATATCTTGTAGGATTTTCCTTTCTTAAAAGACATTATTGCTGGATATTTTTAGATCTGTTTTAGTAGTAGTTGGTTGAGTATGGTATGCCATTTTCTCATAAAAGTTAATTGGTTGACCAGGCGTCACTTTACAAAAGAATATTTAAAATTTGTAAGAAGCGCTTGCTGGATAGAGTGGGTGGCGCCGTGACCTTATGTTTAGCGCGCTGGACTCCTGATCGAACGGACCAATTCCGCCCCTGGCCGGAGTCATTATCGGTATTGTGATCTTGGGCAAGACACTTTACTCTCATAGTGCCCCTCTCCAGTACCCAGGTGGATAAATGGGTACCGGCGAAATAATGCTGGAAAGTAACCCTGCGATGAACTAGTATTCCATCCAGAGGGGAGTAGAAATACTCCTAGTCGCTTAATGCTAAATAAACCAGGATAAGCCCCGGAATTATGGGTCACTTGGCTTGAGGCTTTACCGTGTTTGCTGGTTAGCGTGGGAGGTACGATCGCCTAAAATGCCCTGCAGGATTTCAGCCCAAAGGGTATGGGCTTTACCTTGGTATAAAAATCTCGATTTGATCGAAATGGGCGCGCGCGAGGTATTCTGCCCAACGGTTGGTTAATAATAAACGTATTATTATATGACTAGCTCCGTGAGCGGTCAAGATGAAGCGAATCTCGTGCTCTGATTGGCTACCCGAGCGGTCAAGATGGAGTCATCTTGACCGCTCGGGATCGCCCGCTGTGTTCCTGCAAGCGAAACAACTTTTTAAACCGTCGCTAGTTGATCATGCAAAAAGCTTTTCGTCGTAAGCAAAAAGCTTTTCGTCGTAAATTTTCGCTATGAAACTATTTTCCGAAATGTCACAAAGATTTCCTGTCTATTTCTAGCGAAAGGAAGCCCGACAACAAGGAAATAGGCCTTGAGGCGAATGAGGGCAAACAAATTAAATTACAAATGTTAAATAACGAGTTTCGTGAATTTTATTCGCCGCAAAAACCGGCTAATACAAAAATTAAAACGCAAAGCGACTTGCAGACATGGTATTAGCTTTGTTTGGCGGAAAAGGGAGAGACTGAAGGCAGTGACATACCGGAAGAATAAAGTACTCTGCAAACTTGTCGTTTGTGTAACATCTCAAAAAAATGACAAAAATGGAAGAAAGCGGACGGCACGGGGAACCTAACATCTTTTCACCGAAGCCTCTAACGTTCACGTCGAGTAAGGGTGGGTCAAGCATGTTGAATGGTGTAGAAAAGTTCAAGCTTTCCCCGTGAAGTGGTAAGTCCCAAACGCTTTCAACAGTCACAATTTCAATATTCAGCTCGTATGTCACGGCAGGTTTGCACCACTAAAGCGCCAGAAGCGAGCAAATACTCTGCAAAACGTCCAATAATCAAAAGCTGGCGGCCGGATAGAATGGACAGTCTTCTTTTAAGGCTTCAAACTCAACATTGATTCGCAAATTTAAGCCATTTCAATATGCTTTTTAGGGCTAAAGTGAGGTGAATTTCGCTGTTGTCGCATCGTTTTACTTCGTCTCGATTCATTCAAGAATTTGACAGTCACTCATTAAACTTTGAAACCAATGAAATTATTTAGCACGTGCCATTGATTGTGCATGCAATTGCAACTGGCTTTCTTTTCAGTGCTCGAAAAAAGTCATATAATAAATCCTTTATTGACCAAGCTTGTTCGGTCATGAGCTGGCAGGATATTGGCCTCGCTCTTTTTTTGCGCGTTTATGGACCTCGACTTCGTCTCGGTCCATAAACACGCAAAAAAAAAAAAAGAAAAAGAGCTCGGCCAATATCCCGCCATCTTGACCTCACGCTTGGTCAATAACCCATATATATCAAGGAACGTCGTATTCTGATTGGGTGATTCTCATTGCAACTCAAGTGCGCAACACGTGTGTATTAGTTGTAAAGATAGATACAAGATACAAACTACTTGACCGGTTAAAAGACTCTACCAGTGCATCACCGGCCGAGATTTGCTCAACGACATACGGCATTTGAAATACATAAAATGAAATTTGTAACTGAGACTTGTCAAGGACAAAACGAGAATTCAAAAGAGTTCTCGATTAAAACTCAAGCAAGACGTTTTCATTGACAGAGGTCCGAAAATCTTCCGGCATCCTTTTCAGCTGTCAAGTTGGTCATTCTTCCTTTGGCTCCGAGGCCAAATGTCTTGAAAACAGTTCGGGATATGTTTTTTTCAAACCTTTGGACATTGCTAATTTTTATCCTCACTGAGATCACTCTTTACAGCAAAAGAATGCAAAATGACGTCAATGTTGAGGTCGCATTCTTACTTAAATTTATGCGATCATTAATCTCTTTTAGAATTTCTCGCATAATTACGCTTTGTTTGTTTAGTCACTTGGCTTCAACAGTTCAGCCTGAAAAGTTTTTTTTTTTTTTTTAAATCGCACGCCCTCGTCCCATCTTGAAGAAGATTAACCAGATGCCATGCCATGTAATATCCTGTCAGCACAACAAGAGAATAATTAATTTTAGAAAACACGAGCCGCCAGCGAGTGTTTTCTTAATCTCTGAATTATCGCATGAACGTCCCAAACAGAAAAATGATCTACACCCATTGAGCAGTAGAAAAGTCAAAATATCGAGCGAAGGAATTGACTGTATTAACAGTTGCGCTGAAAAGAAAACGATCAATTTACAGCAGGGGCAGCTGTAGTGTCAACTATTCCCAGTGTGCTGGCCTCTGGATGGAGCGGTCCGGATAGGTCAACTTTTGGAAATGCTTCCGCCGATCAAAAGAAGCAATTACCCGATCACTGTGCAAATTTGGAGTCACATGCTATGAGGCCTGTTGTCGTGGAATTCTCTTGACTACCCATAGGCTGCCTCGTCCCCCTACAAAGGTCCTTGGTCGCGCGCGGTGCGTTTTGCGTTATGGGATTGATAGTGCAAAATTCGCTTCGCGTTATAGGACTGTTGCGAACGGGAAGGCGGATGCGCTCCGCGGCTCGCAACCAAACCATCTTCAACAGTGCCCGCTGTTTTTCCGCCTTGCCGCTTCAACTGATCGGCGCCTGGTGTCGAGGCAGCCTATTCCATTTCATTTACTGGCGCAAAATTGCCCGCAGAAGAGAAAGATGGTTTGATATTTGCAAAATCGTCAACTTTATGTAAACAAAAGTTAAGCAAGCACATTAAAAACTCAAAGCATTTGGTTGATATACGTAAACTCTTCGGTTATTCAAAAAGAAATATCATAATTGGATAATAAATGTTCTTTATCGTCGCTTAGCTTTTCGTCTAGTAAAGTATTTTAGTTGTTAACGAGAAGACAGAATTTATTTGCCTCCAAGTATTGAAGATTTTTGCCGCTGACCAGTCCTATCTCAGACTCCTTCCTTCCCGGATCGTCACCCATGATGTAGTAGCTGTTCCTTAACAGAAAAAAAAAAAAAACAAAAAAAAAAAAAACAAAAACAAAAAACACTTTATATAAGTTTACATGGTTTTTGCACTGTTGGTCACCAGTTGGCTTTTTTTACAATGCGCGCAGGAGTTGAATTCGGGACCTAACCACTGGGTCACGCTTCCTTCAAAGGGTAATAAAAAAGAATTGTCATTATCTCTCTAGAAGTGCAACATGAAAACATGCTTATATATACATCAGGTCCCGGCTGTTCGAAAAACGATTACAGCTCCGGATCACCCTAATCCAGGAATTAAATTTATCTTTTGATTAAATTCTGTTCCAGTTCGCTTTGAGCTAATTTTAACACTGTGCATGTTAACGTTAATGTTAACACTTAATGTTAACACTTGTGTTTTCTCTTTTGGCATATGGCGTTTTTACCGGAAAATCAGGCTGTAAGTGACTGTTTTTATTTCGTATGATTACTATGCTTCACAAGAAACCTCTAGTAGGATTGTAATGATTAATTAGTGTGAATTTTCACCTTGGACCCTTATGGGAAAATCCGAGGATGTAAGCAATTTTTTTTTTTTTTTTTAATGTATAATTGTACGAGGCAAAATAATTTGATCGCTAGTGTAATTAGGTAAGAAACCTAACTCTCACACCGGCAAATGGTTAGGGCGAGTTACCTAAAGTGTATACAGAAATTTAAGTGTTCGAGTATATAATAAATAAATGTTGTTTATAGTGGTCATGCACTTAGCTTCGAGATAGCTAGTTTGCAGGCATGCCACTGAAACATAGGAAATAAATAATATTAAATGAACATAACATGATTAAAAATCCCAACTGGCAGGAGGCAGACCAGTTGGCTATATACAAAGTTAGAAAACTTGTGGGAACTAGTCGTTACCCTTACATCAGTGTTTGGAAGTGTCATCTGCTTCTGGCTCGCCGATTATGACAAAAAAAAAATAGCCACACAGACTTAGGAAAGGAACATATAAATAGAACGCAAAGCATGCAGAGGCGATGAAGGATAACAACCCATGCTCTTCGATTTAATTCATAGAGTAATCACGTAAAAACTAGAACCAAATCTCCAAGATCGGCTGCCTGTGCAATGCGATGAATGATGTCGTCGCCTAAAAAGGGCAAGGACCAAAATTAACGAATAGTGTATTGTATCTTTGTTTACCCTCGGATTTGAAGAGTAGCTTTATCATAGCAAGAGAGGATGAAGGGTAAGAGAGCTAATACTCCATATATTGCTTATTTCAATGAGAAACCCTCTCGACTTATTTTTGACTCATCACCTCGTATCAAGTCAAAACTGGCTTGGCTATCAAACCTTCATAGTTGGACGTTCAGTGTTGGCTTTTGGGCTGTGAAAAATTGTTTATCCTCAAATAAACACAGGTCCCATTATCATGGGAAGAGGATAACCCTAGCACTAGGATCATCCTAACGCGATATGTTTTCAGTTTACATGCGAAATGTTGCATTTGACCCCATCGCTAGGATCATCCTACCTCTCAGATTGGTTGAACGTAACTCTTTCTTCCGCTAGGGGCAAATTCAACATTTCGCATGTAAACTAAAAGCTGAAAATATATCGCGATCGGATGATCCTAGCAGCGGTGATAGGGTGATCCTAACACTAGGATCATTCTATTTTAGACGGAAGGAGGATGAAACGCTCGCTGAATTCTATTTTTCCCGAACGGCAAATCAGAACGACCGTCACCTCATGCACTCCTATTAGAGTCTAAAACGTTAAATCTTCGGTTCAAAGGCTAGTTTTAAGGTGGCCCGCGGCTATTTTTTGGGAACGGAGGTGCTCTTTTCTAAATCGAGTTTTGGGCATGTAAACCTCAACCGATTTTTCTGATTTTTGGCCGTCGAAATAACAAATGTTCAAATTTTATAAAGCTTTAAATTATAGGGCAAACAAAGCAAACGATCACGAGATATTAGCGCTTTTGAAATAAAATATATTTATGAAAAAAACGCGAATATTTTCCAAACGCGACGTTAGATTTTTTTCTAATTAATGTCAACAAGGTCAAATTATCCAAGTTTTAATGTGAGCAAGTTTCAACGAAATCGGCTGGGTAGAAAATGCTGCACAGTTGACTGTTGAATTTTTGCTTCAAAATATTATGCTTGTGTATAATTGGTAGCTGTTACAACAACGTTTAAGTAATGCTCAGATCCAATGGATTATTTGAAAGCTTAATGCCAGTTAAAACGTTGCTGGAAAGTATGGAAAGATCGGAAAGTTGTAAACGGATGAAGAGGAAGAGGTTTACGATGCGTAAATTGTGAATTTTAAAATATTCATTTTTTTTTTTTCGAATTAAAAAAAAATCTACTGATTTTTTTCTTTTATTTTTAAGTATGAGAAAATACAGCATATATGCAAACGGCTTTATCTAGTTTCGTGTGTCTAACCTCGATGAAACGCGTCGAATTTTGCTCGCCAATATGGCTAGTTCGCGTCTTCCATTTTGAAGCGCTTTGGAAACCCTCGCGTAACAGTGGCCGTGTTTTCACGACACCGATTGTCTCGCTCAACATTCCTGAATGTGCATTTTTTAGGGACATCGTTAAGCGACTTAAAAATGATAGGTGTTTTCATGAGTTAGATTTAGTAACTTGAGGAGAGCACACGCGCGACTAAATCAATTTGAATAATGGCGGGAGATGCAGACAAAGCTCGCATGTGCGTCTTGACTTCTTCTTTTCAATCGTGTGTTTATGGGCTCTATTTGGCGAGAACATTTCCGTATCTCGAGGAATATGTTCCAGTTTGCTTGCAATTTGGTTAGACTATATCTACTATGATAAGGCATGAACATGCGACGAGCGATTCCAGTGGAAAAGCGAGTATCTCTTGCTTTGTGGCGGCTTGCAACAGAAAATTCATACACGACTTGTTTTTGGAGTTGGAAGATGCCCTGAGCTAAAATTAAAAGACGAGTTTTGCTCAGTACTAAGCTCCCAAGAGGCATAAAAAAGAATGCGTGTCCTATTTCCGATTTGACAGCCTTGTCAGATGAATGACCGCAAGTTGCTTTTCATTGGCAGAAATTAATTGCCGACTCGCTTAAGCTACCTGGTTTGGTGGCTTAAATTTAATGAGAATTGCATTAAAGTTTGCCGACTCGCTTAACTTTAAGCGAGTCAGAAATGTAACTGTTTTCACGAGATTTCCGGTTGTCACTCGCTAAGCGACCTGAAAAATCTCCCGTGAAAACACGGCCAGTAAATTATTCAAACTTGCGGCATTCTCAAGATTATTTAGCACCTGGAATTGAACATACCACGCCACATGCCACATTCATTGCTAAATAAAATGCATGATCTACAAAGCTCAGCCGCAATTTTATCCGTGGCATGTTTATTTCCAGGTGCCAAATAATCTTGTGAATGCGGCAACTTTGAATAATTTACTGTAACAAGAGCATTTTCAAAACGCTCCAAAATGGAAGACGAGAAGTAGCTATCTTGGCGAGCCACATTCGACGAGTTTCATCGAGAGTAGACACACGGAACTAGATAAAGCCGTTTGCACATATGCTGTATTTTCTCATACTTGAAAATAAAAGAAAAAATCGGTAGATTTTTTTTAATTCCAAAAAAAATGAATATTTTAAAATTCACAATTTACGCATCGTAAACCTCTTCTGCTTCATTTGTCTACAGCTTTTGCTGGGAGTTTCCGATCTTTCCATACTTTTCAGCAACGTTATAGCTGGTGTTAAGCTTTCAAATAATCCATGGGATCTTAGCATTACTTAAGCGTTGTTGTAACAGCTCCCAAGTATACATAAGCATAATATTTTGAAGCGAAAATTCAACAGTCAACTGTGCAGCAATTTCTACCCAGCCGATTTCGTTGAAACTTACTCACATTAAAACTTGGATAATTATAACTTGTTGACATTAATTAGAACAAAAATCTTTCGTCGCGTTTGGAAAATATTCGCGTTTTTTTCGTAAATTGATTTTTTTAAAAAAACGCTAATATTTTGTGTTCGTTTATTTTGTTCGCCCTAAAGTTCAAAGCTTTATAAAATCTGAACATTTGTTATTTCGATTGCCGAAAATCAGAGAAATCGGTTAACGTTTACATGCCGAAAACTCGATTTCGAAAAGAACACCTCCGTTCCCAGAAATAGCCGCGGGCCACCTTAAATTTCACTTAACTACTGTCATTCATAGCTGACAGGTCAATCGCCTACGATCACAAAAAATACTTTGAAGTGGTTTGGAAAGGGTTGTTTATGAAAAAAGTATCCTCGGGAGCAATCTTCTTTCCAAAAACTCGAAAATACGCGTGGGTTCCCAATAAGAAAATTATAATATGACCACCATCAAACTGACCTTTTTACCTCATGGTATCATGAATACCATGAGGTATAGTGAGGGTTCGATGTCACTCCATTCCCGTTAAACAATTAATGTATGCATTAAATCCCCATTAAAAGTGAATTAAACACGTTTACCCCTGTCTCCCCCGCTAGGTTTTGATTTTTCCACAAAGTCGAGCCATTGTTTTATGTTCATATATGTGGGGGGAGGTGGTGGAACAAAGGCGGCAGTACATGTTTACAACATGAGCTGAAATGGCGTCTGTCTTGTCGAGTGCGACGCTAAAATTGTAAAGGCGTATTTTTGTTCCTTTCGCTACACCTTTGATTAAAATACACTTTTGAAGACCTCACAAACGATCAGAAAATGTGATCAAGAATGCTCGAGTGAACAGTTGGGTTTTAAAGTCTTAAAAGTTGCGATGTATCCATCAAGGCCATTACGATGTAGGCAGAAATTTTCCCAATTTACCCAAGCACATGGAGAGATCCAATATGGCGGCTGTTGGCTCGAAAAAACAGATGGGTTTTCGTTGCATTCATGTCATGATCATATCAAAATACACGTTTGTGGAGTTCTTAAACGAAATGGAATCATGATTAAGAATACTCGACTGCAGAGAAATGAGCACCAAAGTCTTAAAGCGATGATAATCGAGCGTTGGGAAATGTTTATACATGCATTTGGAGGGCGAATAAATGACTACAATGCAGCCGCAGCAAGAAATTATGCTGCAAGCTCAAATGAAATGAATGCTTTACTATCTGGAAGCAAAGGTAAGATTCCCTCGGTTACCATCGTATTTCACTTTGTATAAAGCTTGTAGCAAATGAACTGTTATATTTTAACATTTGTTCGAAAACTTGCTTCATAATTTCCTACAAACGATGAATACCGTTTCTATTTGTGGCATTAGAGGTTCTTTCATTAGTCCAAAATGTGAATTTTAGGTTAATTTCAAAATTAAATATATAACCAGATAATAAAATGAAAAATAAACATATTCACGTTTTTGGATAATGTTATTTACAGCAGTTTTATT
Organism: Meandrina meandrites; assembly: GCA_963693305.1. Taxonomy (NCBI): domain Eukaryota; kingdom Metazoa; phylum Cnidaria; class Anthozoa; order Scleractinia; family Meandrinidae; genus Meandrina; species Meandrina meandrites. Next base: position 16,808,825 of record OY855914.1, read on the forward strand.
CTCAAAGTGTTGACCATAGCTCATTGCGATATATGAATTTGGCCTTCATAACACAAGCTAGATTTCAACTATTATTTAGTTTTAAATCGCATTGGATAATGTGAATTAAATTAAGTTTTCATCTGACGATCGAAAGTTTCTGTAGTCACGAAAAGACTATCATTGTCACACTGTTTGCTACAAAGGACAACAACAAGGCAACAGATTTCAGAATTTTATTCTGTGCAAAAATTTTGCACTAATTCAGAAGAAGGCAACATCAAACTTGTCATGGTCATAAATTGTACTGATGGATTTATGAAAGACTGATATAAAAATATCTACAATGGCAACTGCCAAGCTCAAAGCTGATAAAACACAACTGATGTGTCTATTGGTAAGAGTAATCACAGTATGTAACTATCAAACACATAAAAATTCCCACTCTACTTGAGACTTGCTGTTCTTCAGAAACTCTATTACAACTGCAGACAGTTGCTTTTAAGATTCCTGTAATGATGTGTATTTATATTTACATAAGGTTCTTTCAATGCAAAGTTTCAATCACAATGTACTAGCCTAGTCTTATTGAGCAAAAATTGCTTGAAACCCCACCCTGCACAGCGGCATATAGCATGTATATGGAAGTACCCCTCCCCCACCCAACCTTCGGGTAGTAACAACCAACTACAAATATCTATTTTACCTACATGAAGGTCAAGACTAAAAAAAAGTATAAAATAAATAATGGCTCCAGGTATTCTACAGGCCAACATCAGATGGAAGCGGATTTCTTATCACTTTCATAGATAATACTGTACATCTTTGTTGCATCATACTCCTCAAACTGTGGTATTGGTCTGTTTAATAATAAAGAATCTAACAATAACTAAATTTTAGCAGTCTCAATCACGTTTATATTTATAACTTCGATTCACTTGACCATTTTTTTTTTTTTCTGGACCAAATACTTCTATGAATAACAAAGTGACACAAGGCACTGACCCAACACAGCTTTTCGTTGATAATTTCAAATCATCATGCTGAAAAAAGTACTCTGTTCCAGATTTTCCAATAGTTTATCCTACTACAAAGAATAACCAGGGGTAAAAAGAAATCTATCTTCACCACTATTCTGCACGCTGCAACCCACACTATATGAACGCCAACAGGCTATGGTACACTTGGGACAGACTTTCGCTGTTTTCGTATACCCCGACTTATTACTACGAAAAATAACTTTTTCCACGATCCAAAAGCTTGACTATGATTAATCCCCCATTTCTCTCCGCAACATGATTTTCTTCGCATAATGGCTCCACTATAGCCTGTGTACAGCCGTCCCGCTTCACTACAACCTCGTTCCCAAGATATCTCTTTCCCCGCCCCGCCCCCCAGAGCGAGATGAGGGGTGAGACCCTGGGAACGACGAGGGCTCTACTAATCAGTAACAAATTTAGCACGCTCCCCAAATATTTCCGGAATGACTTTCATTCCGCAACAAGTTCATTCCATCCTCATATAGTTCTATCGCGCTTTTCAACTAAAACAGTTGGAAAAGAGGCAAAGGTTCATAGAACAATAACCAGATACCATGAGGTGGCTCGAGGGAGACTTTGATTTGCGACTGTTTTTACGTATGCAATACGGGAGTTATGGAATGAGTGGCGATTTGAAGCCATCCTTCCTTCATTCCTTCAGTCGATAAGATGTAAACAAAAGGCCGTTGACTGATGGTTGGCAGACCTACATGTAACGCTACTCTCAGTTTGACGTTGCGGTTTATTAAGACCGATGACAGACCATTGTACTGATGGTTTTGTTTTGATGGGTGTGTGATGATAATTTCAAAATCGATTGTGAACATATTTTATTTTTATTTTACCTTAAATCAGGTGTATGTTGTTTCTTCCCTATAGAAAAATACACAGAATTTTCTTAAGTTTGCATGTGATGGTGAAAGCGAAATTGAAAGCGAAGTTTGTGTAATCGCCAGCTGACAGAAGATTATCAGTGTCACGCGACAAAGGTCAACGCAGCCGATTTAAAAAAAAAATTATGCGACGTTAATCTTCACAGCAATCAAAGAATGCAAGATCAAACTTATCATGCTCATGGCACTATCAAAACACATTCCGGAAATTGAACGTCAATCGTACACGCTGTACAGGGAAAAGAGTGTACACACGCTAGCACGAAAACACGCAAACTTGAATTTGTCTGCTTGGAGCTTGCTTCTTTTACAACCAATGCAAAAGAAAATGAAAAACAACGTAAGTCCGTATAGATCTTTACAAGTGATGCACGTTCGACTTCGACGATTTAATTCGTCACTAAATGTTAAATAAAAGCGACAAGAACTCGAACGAACACATTAAACGAAGACATCATCGCTTAAAAAAAAACATTCGTGGTCTCAAAGGGCTCTTTGATTTAATGTTTTTTCGCGCGCATTTTGAAAAGCCAATGGGTTTTGGGAAGCCAGTGAAGTGCATTTAAACTGCGAAGTGCGTACAAAGTATTCCAAGTTCTGTTAAAATTGTCAAAATTACAACCACATCTTCGAGTTTAAGCTTCATTCCATTGCCAAGGAGATTTCAGTCAGGCCAAATTCTTCGTACATGACTGCTGTTGGTAGAAATTTCAAAGGCAACTTTTTGTTTAGAACTATGAATGACTACGACAAAGAGTTTGCACGACGTTTCGGCTAGTCGCGCTCGTCTCAACGAAGACTGAATTGAATAACATAATGACGCAGTCGTTTCTTCTGAGCTGAAATTCATAGTTGGTTTGAACGAGAGGATTGATAAATTTTCAACCAAGAAAAATTGGATATAAAAACACCGATGTTAGATCTTGATATACCAAATTATAGCATGACTTGGAACAGAATTGTACAGGCAGTCGATGATTTTACTTCGCTTCGTTTCCCGTCGGCTTCAAGTTGCTTTCTTTGTCACTGAGTTTCAATTTGAACTCTAGTTACGGTTGTCTTCCAGTTAGTTGTTAAGACGCTTCGTGTGAACTAGTGGGACACTGTGTCAGGAGTTAGTCGTAAACGTAAGCTTACACGTACTCGCATTTTTTTGGTTGTGACTTAAGAACGGCTGACTGTTAGGACCGAGAACTCTCCGTCACCGACCTATTTGGCTAATCGCTCATATTTTGCTCAAAGATACCCTTTGGTGATATATATTTAAAAATCATATTTAAAAGTTCTAGCGATTTTTTATTTTTCAGAAATTCACGAAAAATTGAAAACGCGGTCAAAGTGCGGCTTTCCTTCTGATCAAATGCCCGAAATTTGGTGCGAGGACGAAGCTACGGCAAACTCATGAAATAGTTTCAATTACCGCCAAACTTTACACAAAGACGGAAAAACTACTAATAAGCATCCCTAGCTTGTAAAAAAAATCCGAAATTGGTTGAAATTGTGATTTTGCGAGCCATTTCATCAACCTCCTTGACGAGCGATTAAAATGGCGGCAAAATATAGGTCATGTTCAACAGCATAAAAGTACCCCTGGTACCTCAGTTTTCGATAATTTTACTTTACAGCCCTAAAATATCATTATTAACCATTCACCATGCCAAGTTTCAGGGTCGAACTCGAAAAGCTTCCCGCTGAAAAAATAAAAAATATCTGCGATACGATCACCTCAAATGACAGAAGATTTATTGGCGAATTTGAGGCTACGCACCTTCAACTTGCCGATAAAATTCGAAAATTAATTTTATTTTCGTCGATTTATGTTTTAGACCTCAAGAAATATCCACTGGTATGTAAAAAAACACATTCAGAAGTTTTAGAAGCCATTAAAAGTCAAATTTGAGCTGAAACTGTCCTGCCATGTCTGATCTTATCGTCGCATTTTATTCACCTAATGTAAACAAACGCTTTGACATGTCAAACGTGAGAGATTATTCCCCAAAACCCTTTTAAACATTTCATAACAACATTAAAGTCATTTTAAGATCGTTAGAAAAATAGTGGTATGGTGTTCTAGATTAGCAATTCAAAGGACTGTTTTATCCAGAAAGTATTTGAGATTTCAGTACGCCGTCACCATCTTCATGCATTATCGTTGCTCGAGGGGTCAAGATGTCGAGAGGTCAATTTGGTGATGTAAACTGTCATACACTGGAAGAAAGCAACATTGAACTTTGGTGATAACAAGTGTTAGTGTTTATACAGTGTAATAGCAAGTTCAAAACAAATTTCGCCTAAATAATTTGCGAACAAGAAGCGAAACTGTCCGACTCCAAGCACAAAATGCATTGCAAAATAGTCTTAAGAATACTCAAGAAATAGTCTTAAGAAACATACCATAACTGGGCGCACATCCATCTCAGTACCACATCATTATTGTTTGCACCATTTCAAGCTTTCTGTTATTGGAATTTAGGGCCATTTAGTCGATTTTCCATAAATTTTGCATAGCCATACTCAATACTTCAGCTTCGCGGGTTGACATTCCAAACTCGAATGAAATGTCACGCAACCAGATGAGCAGTCATGTCACGAACACGCTGCCCTTGCGAAATTCGCAAGTCTTGAAGACAGAGGGCTTTTAGATCATTCTTAGTCCTCAGCAACTGCATGTTTCTTGCTTTAAGTGACTTTTTCCGTGGCTACAGTGCGCTATTCAAAACAAGCCTTGTCTTTGCCCTGATCAGCTGGAAAGCCGGCTGCGCACAGGCCGCACAAGGGCTGTACAAACTGAAGCTGGGGTACTTTATAAGTTAAATAAGAAATGATGAGGGTTAAGGAACTAAAATTAAGCTGCTTTTAGTCAGTAAATACCTTTCCAGAAGCAAAACTATGCCTTTGCGAAGATGATTTCTGCTAAATTATAAGAAATTATTTTTAGGGATTTTGTTAGTGGAAGAAAGATATCATGGCAGCTAACCAAAAGAAGGATGGGCTCTCAGAGCAGTCAAGGCATTTTATGTGATATTAAAGTAAAAATTGATTTACGCATTGATCACGCATTGGCTTAACGCGGTAGCGAAGTCCCGTCGAATGGGATCCCGTTAGACTACGAGCAGCCCCTATGTGATGCGGTTCCAATGTTGGTCTTTAAGTCTAACCTGGGGTCGTTGAATGTCAAAATTATATTTTGTTGAACATCAAAATCAGATTGTTTTGAAATGTGTGTACACAAATAGCCATATTGTAATATTGTGGTAAAAAAAAAAAAACAAGACACCCTCGTCACTTCCGGTCTGAGATTGGGTTTACAATTTAACTTAGCCTGAGATAGGGTAGCAAATTTGAGCTTTTCAGACGAGGAAGCGAAGCGTTCAGCCTCCTGTGCGGACGTTCCTTCCGCTTGTCACGGGTTTTGAAAAGAGTGTCTGCGTAAAAGAACAGGTATGGGTTTTTAGACACCAGCGCAGCGCGGGAAATGTAATGGTCCCGAGGGCTGATGGTGTACGTCTTTTCCAGACAACTGAATCTCAGGTCTTCTTCCCTCGCCCAGATCAGGGATTGGAGAGGGGGAAAGGACTCCCATACGAAACAGACTGATCGACATACAGCAGGATCAATGGTGTTAACATATCAGACACTTTTCATAATTTGGGTCGGACAGTTTCGCTTCTTTAATGTAATATGAAAGCACACTATAACGCTGCTACCGTAAAATTCCGGTTATAAGCCCTGGGCTTACACAACTTCGTAAGGAGTTTTGAGTGGGCTTATAACCGGAGCGGCTTATATCCGGGGGGGGGGGGAGGGGGGCTTACAAGCGGAATAAAAAAGCGTTTCGAAACGAGCCACGGCAGTGTTGATCGAAATAAGCTTTTAAGTTGACAAGTCATAATAAAGCAACAATTAGCCCTGTTCATTACTGGCACCCAGGAGAGGGGGGCTTATGTGAGGGGGAGGGGAGGGGGGCGTATAACCGGATGTATTTTTTCTGTTTCCAGGTACATGGGCCTATAATCGGGGGGAGGCTTGTAACCGGAATTTTACGGCATTTTGATCACCTGCTAGATATGTCTGTAGTAAAACGGGCTAAAACATTTCCAAGAACCCTGACATGGGATCAAAATAATCGTTCCATACAAAGGCTGTGTCAACAAGTACCGCCATTGTATAACTGAGTTCGCTGACTAGCTTTACATATACCCCGTCTCAGACCTCAAAAAGTTCAAATTTGCTACCTCATCTCTCCACAATGCTAACATATCGCTGCGTATTTATTTACGCACATTTCGAAACAATTTGATGTTGATGCGCAACAGAATATAAATATGACGGCATAATTTTCCTCCATTCATTAACCCCAAATTAGAGTAAAAGGCCAAAATTGGAACCCCATCACATACCTAGAAGGTGAAAAATTGGAACACATCCAGCGGGACATATGAAGGTAGCAACCCCTCCCCCCGCCCCCGCCTCTTCGCTGCGCCGTTTAGCCAATGCGAAATTGACCATTTTTGGTTATTACATATAAAGACGTCGTGGCTGCTCTGAGAGCCCATACTTCTTTTGGCATAGCTGTCATGATGCATTTCTTCAACTAACAAAACCCCTGAAAATAATTTCTTATAATTTAGTACAAATCACCTACACATGCAAATAGATTACGACGAGGATAATCAAAAGATGGAGGTCAGGAAAAGGCAGTTCCTTTTAAATAGTGCACTATAGCCTGCGGTGCAGCCGGATTTGACACAAAACCCTTGGTATAGTCCCGCGGAGGCTTCCACATGAAGAGAGCAGGGTTGGTCGTCGGATATTTTAAAAAGAACACCTAAAGGAGAATAATCTGAGCGTGGCTTAAGCTTTTTTGACCCCCCCCCCCCCCCCCCAAAAAAAAAAAAAAAAAAAAAAAAGATACCAAACCCTACGTAATACCAAAAATTCGAAATTTACACCCCCGAAGCGAGGCGACGAACATCCCCACCCTTTTCATATGGGAGTCCCCCAAGGGATATAGTCTATACCGGCTGTCTAGACTGTCTGCGATGAAGGCTATATACAACAAGCCATTCAGGAACGAGAAACAATCGCTTAGGAATACAAGTAATGAAAAAGCTCTCTATTATATTTCATTTCTTCAAGACTTGCGAAATATAAAAAAAGATTCGTGAGGGAAGTGTCCACGTGACATGACTGTTTATCTGGTTGCGTGACATTTCATTCGAGTTTGGAATGTCAACCCGCGAAGCTGAAGTATTGAGTATGGCTATGCAAAATTTATGGAAAATCGACTAAATGGCCCTAAATTCCAATAACAGAAAGCTTGAAATGGTGCAAACAATAATGATGTGGTACTGAGATGGATGTGCGCCCAGTTATGGTATGTTTCTTCAGACTATTTCTTGAGTATTCTTGAGACTATTTTGCAATGCATTTTGTGCTTGGGGTCGGACAGTTTCGCTTCTTGTTCGCAAATTATTTAGGCGAAATTTGTTTTGAACTTGCTATTACACTGTATAAACACTAACACTTGTTATCACCAAAGTTCAATGTTGCTTTCTTCCAGTATATGACAGTTTACATCACCAAATTGACCTCTCGACATCTTGACCCCTCGAGCAACGATAATGCATGAAGATGGTGACGGCGTACTGAAATCTCAAATACTTTCAGCTGGATAAAACAGTCCTTTGAATTGCTAATCTAGAACACCATACCACTATTTTTCTAACGATCTTAAAATGACTTTAATGTTGTTATGAAATGTTTAAAAGGGTTTTGGGGAATAATCTCTCACGTTTGACATGTCAAAGCGTTTGTTTACATTAGGTGAATAAAATGCGACGATAAGATCAGACACGGCAGGACAGTTTCAGCTCAAATTTGACTTTTAATGGCTTCTAAAACTTCTGAACGTGTTTTTTGACATACCAGTGGATATTTCTTGAGGTCTAAAACATAAATCGACGGAAATAAAATTAATTTTCGAATTTTATCGGCAAGTTGAAGGTGCGTAGCCTCAAATTCGCCAATAAATCTTCTGTCATTTGAGCTGATCGTATCGCAGATATTTTTCATTTTTTCAGCGGGAGGCTTTTCGAGTTTGACCCTGAAACTTGGCATGGTGAATGGTTAATAACGATATTTTAGGGCTGTAAAGTAAAATTATCGAAAATTGAGGTACCAGGGGTATTTTTATGCTGTTGAACATGACCTATATTTTGCCGCCATTTTAATCGCTCGTCAAGGAGGTTGATGAAATGGCTCGCAAAATCACAATTTCAACCAATTTACGGATTTTTTTACAAGCTAGGGATGCTTATTAGTAGTTTTTCCGTCTTTGTGTAAAGTTTGGCGGTTATTGAAGCTATTTCACGAGTTTGCCGTAGCTTCGTCCTCGCACCAAATTTCGGGCATTTGATCAGAAGGAAAGCCGCACTTTGACCGCGTTTTCAATTTTTCGTGAATTTCTGAAAAATAAAAAATCGCTAGAACTTTTAAATATGATTTTTAAATATATATCACCAAAGGGTATCTTTGAGCAAAATATGAGCGATTAGCCAAATAGGTCGGTGACGGAGAGTTCTCGGTCCTAACAGTCAGCCGTTCTTAAGAATTACAAAGCTGTAGATTTTCAAACTTACTTTTGGCATTCGCATTTTTTTCTTCAACGTTTATCAATAACTGCGGTTCTATTTAGAAACCGCAGAATTTGTTTATGTCCGGGTATGTAGTTTTTTTGACGGCTTTTATTTCGACTTTGTTTATTGTTGTCAGGAGTTGTTGTGTTCGAATACGTTTATGCATTTCTACATCATTTGCCGAGCTCAAACATTTTCGTTTTAAATTCAGTGCATTCTAAGTAGAAGAATCCGATCCAAACAACGCATTGGTAGCATGTCGGCCGACACACCACCGACTCGTCTGCCGACAAACTACGGAAGCGTGGGCCAACGCGTCACTCACGATTTGGTGAAGAAGTTAAAGTCCATGTCTGGTACCCTGTACGATTACTTACCAAGACAGAGAATTTGCCCAGCTGCTGGATGAGGTCGTCGAGCAGTTTCCTCTGCAACAAAAGATTATCTATTGCGAAAACCAACGGCTCCTTTAGGAGCCCCCACAAATACAAAAGAAAATGACCAATTAATAGTAAATGCAATCCCAAATAATACCTAAGTATAAAGTCGACGTACCTGGCTATTGCCCAAGCTCAACAATAAAGTTGCGTGGGGAATATATCAATATAGCACAAAAACAAAATGGCGTCGATAAAAACATTGGTTATTTCCAGACTTAATGCAGCTAATGGTTATGGAATTAAAAAAAAAAAAGAAGTGAGACACCAGTATATACAAAGAGAACTTTGGGTTGTCTAGACTCATTACCTACTTATCGTTTCAAACGTTGGGAATCAGGGGGCTCCATGTTTTGATCTCCTCGCATTTTTATCGAGTATGTTTTTCATGTCACATTTTGAAATGAAAATGTCCATCTATGTAAATTTAATCAGTTTACTAGTATTGGCAGGAATGTATATTTTTTCCGGTAACCTCGTGTAGCAGCTGCATAAAATTATGTATTTCTGTTATGAACGAGAGATTAGGTTAAGAAAGTAAGATAAATTTGAAAACATGAATAACCCTGCCATAAAATTGCTACTGAACTTGAGAAAGGAACATTTTTAATTGGAAAACGGGAACTAATTTTCACAGTAATGCTATTATTGCTAACTCAGTATATATTTATTAATAAGCGTTTTATTTTTCTCTCTCTTATATTTCATTTGACGACAACAAATCAACAAACAAGGGCGTAAGTAAAAAGCCATATAAAAAAAGTAAAAAGTCATATAATAAATCCTTTATTGACCAAGCTTGTTCGGTCATGAGATGGCAGGATATTGGCCTCGCTCTTTTTTTGCGGCCAATATCCCGCCATCTTGACCGAACAAGCTTGGTCAATAACCCATATATATCAAGGAACGTCGTATTCTGATTGGGTGATTCTCATTGCAACTCAAGTGCGCAACACGTGTGTATTAGTTGTAAAGATAGATACAAGATACAAACTACTTGACCGGTTAAAAGACTCTACCAGTCCATCACCGGCCGAGATTTGCTCAACGACATACGGCATTTGAAATACATCAAATGAAATTTGTAACTGAGACTTGTCAAGGACAAAACGAGAATTCAAAAGAGTTCTCGCTTAAAACTCAAGCAAGACGTTTTCATTGACAGAGGTCCGAAAATCTTCCGGGAAACTTTTCAGCTGTCAAGTTGGTCATTCTTCCTTTGGCTCCGAGGCCAAATGTCTTGAAAACAGTTCGGGATATGGTTTTTTCAAACCTTTGGACATTGCTAATTTTTATCCTCACTGAGATCACACTTTACAGCAAAAGAATGCAAAATGACGCCAATGTTGCGGTCGCATTCTTACTTAAATTTATGCGATCATTAATCTCTTTTAGAATTTCTCGCATAATTACGCTTTGTTTGTTTAGTCACTTGGCTTCAACAGTTCATCCTGAAAAGTTTTTTTTTTTTTTTTTTTTTTTTTTAATCGCACGCCCTCGTCCCATCTTGAAGAAGATTAACCAGATGCCATGCCATGTAATATCCTGTCAGCACAACAAGAGAATAACTAATTTTAGAAAACACGAGCCGCCAGCGAGTGTTTTCTTAATCTCTGAATTATCGCATGAACGTCCCAAACAGAAAAATGATCTACACCCATTGAGCAGTAGAAAAGTCAAAATATCGAGCGAAGGAATTGACTGTATTAACAGTTGCGCTGAAAAGAAAAAGATCAATTTACAGCAGGGGCAGCTGTAGTGTCAACTATTCCCAGTGTGCTGGCCTCTGGATGGAGCGGTCCGGATAGGTCAACTTTTGGAAATGCTTCCGCCGATCAAAAGAAGCAATTACCCGATCACTGTGCAAATTTGGAGTCACATGCTATTAGGCCTGTTGTCGTGGAATTCTCTTGACTACCCATAGGCTGCCTCATCCCCCTACAAAGGTCCTTGGTCGCGCGCGGTGCGTTTTGCGTTATGGGATTGATAGTGCAAAATTCGCTTCGCGTTATAGGACTGTTGCGAACGGGAAGGCGGATGCGCTCCGCGGCTCGCAACCTAACCATCTTCAACAGTGCTCGCTGTTTTCCCGCCTTGCCGCTTCAACTGACCGGCCCCTGGTGTCAAGGCAGCCTATTCCATTTCATTTACTGGCGCAAAATTGCCCGCAGAAGAGAAAGATGGTTTGATATTTGCAAAATCGTCAACTTTATGTAAACAAAAGTTAAGCAAGCACATAAAAAAACTCAAAGCATTTGGTTGATATACGTAAACTCTTCGGTTATTCAAAAAGAAATATCATAATTGGATAATAAATGTTCTTTATCGTCGCTTAGCTTTTCGTCTAGTAAAGTATTTTAGTTGTTAACGAGAAGACAGAATTTATTTGCCTCCAAGTATTGAAGGTTTTTGCCGCTGACCAGTCTTATCTCGGACTCTATCTTCCTTCCCGGATCGGCACACATTATATAAGTTTACATGTTTTTTGCACTGTTGTGCTCATTGAAGATAATAAAAAAGAATTGTCATTATCTCTCTAGAAGTGCAACATGAAAACATGCTTATATATACATCAGGTCCCGGCTGTTCGAAAGCCGATTAGAGCTCCATCGGATCACCCTAATCCAGGAATTAAATTTATCTTTTGATTAAATTCTGTTGCTGTTCGCTTTGAGCTAATTTTAACACTGTGTATGTTAACGTTAATGTTAACACTTAATGTTAACACTTGTGTTTTCTCTTTTGGCATATGGCTTTTTTTTACCGGAAAATCAGCCTGTAAGTGACTGTTTTTATTTCGTACAATTACTATGCTTCACAAGAAACCTCTAGTAGGATTGTGATGATTAATTAGTGTGAATTTTCACCTTGGACCCTTATGGGAAAATCCGAGGATGTAAGCATTTTTTTTTTTAAATGTATAATTGTACGAGGCAAAATAATTTGATAGCTAGTGTTATTAGGTACGAAACTTAACTCTCACACCGGCAGATGGTTAGGGCGAGTTACCTAAAGTGTATACAGAAATTTAAGTGTTCGAGTATATAATAAATAAATGTTGTTTTTAGTGGTCATGCACTTAGCTTCGAGATAGCTAGTTTGCAGGCATGCCACTGAAACATAGGAAATAAATAATATTAAATGAACATAACATGATTAAAAATCCCAACTGGCAGGAGGCAGACCAGTTGGCTATATACAAAGTTAGAAAACTTGTGGGAACTAGTCGTTACCCTTACATCAGTGTTTTGAAGTGACATCTGCTTCTGGCTCGCCAATTATGACAAAAAAAAAAAATAGCCACACAGACTTAGGAAAGGAACATATAAATAGAACGCAAAGCATGCAGAGGCGATGAAGGATAACAACCCATGCTCTTCGATTGAATTCATAGAGTAATCACGTAACACCTAGAACCAAATCTCCAAGATCGACTGCCTGTGCAATGTGATGAATGATGTCGTCGCCTAAAAAGGGCAAGGACCAAAATTAACGAATAGTGTATTGTATCTTTGTTTACCCTCGGATTTGAAGAGTAGCTTTATCATAGCAAGAGAGGATGAAGGGTAAAAGAGCTAATACTCCATATATTGCTTATTTCAATGAGAAACCCTCTCGACTTATTTTTGACTCATCACCTCGTATCAAGTCAAAACTGGCTTGGCTATCATACATTCATACTTGGACGTTCAGTGTTGGCTTTTGGGCTGTGAAAAATTGTTTATCCTCAAATAAACACAGGTCCCATTATCATGGGAAGAGGATAATCCTAACACTAGGATCATCCTAACGCGATATGTTTTCAGTTTACATGCGAAATGTTGCATTTGACCCCATCGCTAGGATCATCCTACCTCTCAGATTGGTTGATCGTAACTCTTTGTTGCGCTAGGGGCAAATTCAACATTTCGCATGTAAACTTAAAAGCTGAAAATATATCGCGATCGAATGATCCTAGCAGCGGTGATAGGGTGATCCTAGCACTAGGATCATTCTATTTTAGACGGAAGGAGGATGAAACGCTCGCTGAATTCTATTTTTTCCCGAACGGCAAATCAGAACGACCGTCAGCTCATGCACTCCTATTAGAGTCCAAAACGTGAAATCTTCGGTTCAAAGGCTAGTTTTTAGGTGGCCCGCGGCTATTTTTTGGGAACGGAGGTGCTCTTTTCTAAATCGAGTTTTGGGCATGTAAACCTCAACCGATTTTTCTGATTTTTGGCAGTCAAAATAACAAATGTTCAAATTTTAGAAAGCTTTAAATTATAGGGCAAACAAAGCAAACGATTGCGAGATATTAGCGCTTTTGAAAAAAATATATTTATGAAAAAAACGCGAATATTTTCCAAACGCGACGATAGATTTTTTTCTAATTAATGTCAACAAGGTCAAATTATCCAAGTTTTAATGTTAGCAAGTTTCAACGAAATCGGCTGGGTAGAAAATGCTGCACAGTTGACTGTTGAATTTTTGCTTCAAAATATTATGCTTGTGTATAATTGGTAGCTGTTACAACAACGTTTAAGTAATGCTCAGATCCAATGGATTATTTGAAAGCTTAATGCCAGTTAAAACGTTGCTGGAAAGTATGGAAAGATCGGAAAGTTGTAAACGGATGAAGAGGAAGAGGTTTACGATGCGTAAATTGGGAATTTTAAAATATTCATTTTTTTTTCGAATTAAAAAAACATCTACCGATTTTTTTCTTTTATTTTTAAGTATGAGAAAATACAGCATATATGCAAACGGCTTTATCTAGTTTCGTGTGTCTAATCTCGATGAAACGCGTCGAATTTTGCTCGCCAATATGGCTAGTTCGCGTCTTCCATTTTGAAGCGCTTTGGAAACCCTCGCGTAACAGTGGCCGTGTTTTCACGACACCGATTGTCTCGCTCAACATTCCTGAATGTGCATTTTTTAGGGACATCGTTAAGCGACTTCAAAATGATAGGTGTTTTCATGAGTTAGATTTAGTAACTTGAGGAGAGCACACGCGCGACTAAATCAATTTGAATAATGGCGGGAGATGCAGACAAAGCTCGCATGTGCGTCTTGACTTCTTCTTTTCAATCGTGTGTTTATGGGCTCTATTTGGCGAGAACATTTCCCTATCTCGAGGAATATGTTCCAGTTTGTTTGCAATTTGGTTAGACTATATCTACTACGATAAGGCATGAACATGCGACGAGCGATTCCAGTGGAAAAGCGGGTATCTCTTGCTTTGTGGCGGCTTGCAACAGAAAATTCATACACGACTTGTTTTTGGAGTTGGAAGATGCCCTGAGCTAAAATTAAAAGACGAGTTTTGCTCAGTACTAAGCTCCCAAGAGGCATAAAAAAGAATGCGTGTCCTATTTCCGATTTGACAGCCTTTTCAGATGAATGACCGCAAGTTGCTTTTCATTGGAAGAAATTAATTGCCGACTCGCTTAAGCTACCTGGTTTGGTGGCTTAAATTTAATGAGAATTGCATTGAAGTTTGCCGACTCGCTTAACTTTAAGCGAGTCAGAAAAGTAACTGTTTTCACGAGATTTCCGGTTGTCACTCGCTAAGCGACCTGAAAAATCGCTCGTGAAAACACGGCCAGTAAATTATTCAAACTTGCGGCATTCTCAAGATTATTTAGCACCTGGAATTGAACATACCACGCCACATGCCACATTCATTGCTAAATAAAATGCATGATCTACAAAGCTCAGCCGCAATTTTATCCGTGGCATGTTTATTTCCTGGTGCCAAATAATCTTGAGTATGCGGCAAGTTTGAATAATTTAGTGTAACAAGAGCATTTTCAAAACGCTCCAAAATGGAAGACGAGAAGTAGCTATCTTGGCGAGCCACATTCGACGAGTTTCATCGAGAGTAGACACACGGAATTAGATAAAGCCGTTTGCACATATGCTGTATTTTCTCATATTTGAAAATAAAAGAAAAAAAAATTGGTCAGTTTCTAGACTTCTCATTGGTCAGTTTCTTAATTGCGAGTTCTCCTTGGGCTATAAAAAAGAGCGCCTCTGCGAGATTCAGGTCAAAGCCTGCTCACAGCCACTTGAGCACAGTTAAGCAACTGACGAAGGAAACGACTTTTCGTTCCCGAAACCGGTCTTGCACATTTACAAACAAACAGTTCTCTTAAGAACTCCATGGCCAACTTAAACGACGATCAAGTCGCTGCCATACTCGCAGACATGAGAGACAGCCAAACTCCAGCGATCTCTCCAGTAAAGTCTCCAGCCAAGGGAGCCAGTTCCGACTCGGAAGAAGACATTCCATCTTCTCAACCGGCCCCCAAGCGTCCACGGACCGACGAGGGCTTCAAAACACTGCGGAACAGAATCGCCCACTTCGAGACTAGACGCGCCAAGACGAAAAAGTCGCTCTGTGTTCTGAAAGAACACGTCAGCAAAGGTTCCTGCCCCGTTGGTCTTCAATACCGGCCCAGACCGCACCTTAGACCAGACCAGACCTTCAACGCTGCCCTTAAAACGATCTGCCAGCAAGCAGAACAGAACCTTCTCAGACTCATGATCGAACAACAGGAGAGAAATGTTAGCGCAGATAACCAGGCCATCGACGCCATGCAGAAACAGCTAACCACCATGATCCCTGAGCCGTCCAAACGTGAGCAAGCAGAGAAAAGGATCCGTTCAGCCACCAACAGATCCCAGCGCAGAGCCAACAAACCCAAAGCTGCCAGACCCAACCAGAACCAAGCAGCCGAAATCTCTGACTTGAAAGAAAGGATCAGTGAACTTTCAACTCTTGTACTTGCTTTTTCCAAACGTGAAAATAAAACAGAAAGAGTTGCAATTTATCCAAATGTGTGTTTTACTGACTCTTCCCGCGCCAAACCCGCGCGATCCCAGACGATAAGTCAAAAGCGATCCCGAAAACGCAAAGCCAATAAAAATCAGTACAAAAACAAACTTAGGACACATAATGAAAAGTTCATTAAAAACATGTCCAACAAAGACCTTACTGACCAAGAAACAGCTTTGCTCGCAAAAGGCCTTAAATTTATTCCTACTCCTCCACCGGCTTCACATAAAAGCCTCTTAAGAGACTTTAATACTTTTACTCGCTCAATGCGTTTAAAATACATGTTCGCTAAATCAAAAAGCAATCCACATCCGTTCCATGTTAAATCTAGCTGGCAACCGCCACCACAACAATCAGTGGCGCTAGAAAATTACCTTGAACGAACTAAACTAGAGATTGCCAGTTTAGTCTTTTCCGATACAAAAGACAACCTTACAGCGAAACAAAGACAAACGCTCAAAGCTCTTAACGCTAACAGCGACATAAACCTTAAGAAAGCCGACAAAGGGACAACTACAGTTGTTATGGATACCACTTACAAAATTCAGGAAGGTTATGAACAAGTCTCTAACGAGAAATTTTATAAACCTCTTAACGAACCTATAGTATCCCAAACAGCCGTTAAAGTCAAAACAATAGTCAATACACTGTTCTCCAACGGACACATTGACAAAATGACTTATAAATGGCTCAACGCAGGCCTAAATCCACCACGAATACCAGAGTTTTACACGCTGACCAAAATACATAAACCCACTCCGGTCGGCAGACCTATAGTTTCTGGTAGCGGTGGCCCAACAGAACGAATTTCCAGTTTTGTTGATTCGCTTTTACAACCTATCGCCAAAAAACAAGAGTCTTATATCAAAGACACCACTCATTTTATAAACTTCATTGAAAACACTCCACTTCCGGATAACGCGGTTCTTGTTACTCTAGATGTTTGCTCTCTTTACACTAACATTCCTCAAGAGGAAGGAATAAGTGTTGTTTGTCAATACTACGAAGAGCATTATCAGTCAAAACCTCCTATCCCAACATCATTCTTGGGAGACCTCATGAGACTGATCCTCAAAGAAAACTCGTTCAAATTCCACGACAAACATTATTTACAAACGCACGGAATCGCTATGGGCACCAAAATGGCCGTAGCCTTTGCAGTCATTTTCATGGCTCACATCGAAAAACAGCTACTTCTTGCCAGCCCACACAAACCTATTCTCTGGAAAAGATTTATTGATGACATTTTTTCAGTGTGGACTCTACCTGAGCGAGATATTAACGACTTTGTCAATTTCGCTAATTTATTCCACGCCACTATCAAATTCACGCATGAACTGTCATCAGAAAAAATTGTTTTCCTTGACACTGAAGTTTTCAAAGGACCACGGTTCACTGACAGCAAAACTTTAGATGTTCAAACTCATTTTAAGCCTACAGAAACTTTCCAATATACGCATTTCTCTTCATGCCACCCTTTCAGCGTTAAAAAGGGCTTTATCAAAGGAGAAGCTTTGCGTTTACTGAGAACAAACTCGGTTAAAGAAATTTTCGAGTTACGAAAACTTGAATTTCTGACTCGATTAATCGAGCGAGGTTACCCTAAGGAACTCGCCGAGAAAATCTTAGCCGAAGTACACTTCTCATTACGATCTAAGGCTTTACAAAACAAAACTGCAACATCTAACAGTGTTTTGCCTTTTGTCACTACTTTCAACCCGGCTACTCCGAATCTTAAAAAGATTCTCATGAAACACTGGCATCTCATAACTGAGAACAACAAACTCGCTCAAACATTTCCTAGACCTCCAATTGTCGCTTATCGGAAGGAAAAGTCTCTGAAAGATATTTTAGTCAGAGCAAAAATTCCTTCGCGCATTTAACAACAACATTTTGGAGTTATATACGGTAAGGGTCGAGTGACAATATTATAAAACTTTAATTCTAAAAAAAATGAATATTTTAAAATTCACAATTTTCGCATCGTAAACCTCTTCTGCTTCATTTGTCTACAACTTTTGCTGGGAGTTTCCGATCTTTCCATACTTTTCAGCAACGTTATAGCTGGTGTTAAGCTTTCAAATAATCCATGGGATCTTAGCATTACTTAAGCGTTGTTGCAACAGCTCCCAAGTATACATAGGCCTAATATTTTGAAGCGAAAATTCAACAGTCAACTGTGCAGCAATTGCTACCCAGCCGATTTCGTTGAAACTTGCTCACATTAAAACTTGGATAATTTGAACTTGTTGACATAAATTAGAACAAAATCTATCGTCGTGTTTGGAAAATATTCGCGTTTTTTTCATAAACTAATTTTTTTAAAAACGCTAATGTTTCGTGTTCGTTTATTTTGTTCGCCCTAAAGTTCAAAGCTTTATAAAATCTGAACATTTGTTATTTCGATTGCCAAAAATCAGAGAAATCGGTTAACGTTTACATGCCGAAAACTCGATTTCGAAAAGAGCACCTCCGTTCCCAGAAATAGCCGCGGGCCACCTTAAATTTCACTTAACTACTGTCATTCATAGCTGAAAGGTCAATCGCCTACGATCACAAAAAATACTTTGAAGTGGTTTGGAAAGGGTTGTTTTTGGAAAAAGTATCCTCGGGAGCAATCTTCTTTCCAAAAAAATCGAAAATACGCGCGGATTCCCAATAAGAAAATTATAATATGACCACCATCAAACTGACCTTTTTTACGACTGTTTTTACGTATGCAATACGGGAGTTATGGAATGAGTGGAGATTTGAAGCCATCCTTCCTTCATTCCTTTAGTCGATCAGATGTAAACAAAAGGCCGTTGACAGATGGTTGGCAGACCTATATGTAACGCTACTCTCAGTTTGACGTTGCGCTTTATTAAGACCGATGACAGACCATTGTACTTTAGGCGCTGATGGTTTTGTTTTGATGGGTGTGTGATGATAATTTCAAAATCGATTGTGAACATATTTTATTTTTATTTTACCTTAAATCAGGTGTATGTTGTTTCCTCCCTATAGAAAAATCAACAGAATTTTCTTAAGTTTGCATGTGATGGTGAAAGCGAAATTGAAAGCGAAGTTTGTGTAATCGCCAGCTGACAGAAGATTATCAGTGTCACGCGACAAAAGTCAACGCAGCCGATTTCAAAAAAAATTATGCGACGTTAATCTTCACAGCAATCAGAGAATGCAAGATCAAACTTATCATGCTCATGGCACTATCAAAACACATTCCGGAAATTGAACGTCAATCGTACACGCTGTACAGGGAAAAGAGTGTACACACGCTAGCACGAAAACACGCAAACTTGAATTTGTCTGCTTGGAGCTTGCTTCTTTTACAACCAATGCAAAAGAAAATGAAAAACAACGTAAGTCCGTATAGATCTTTACAAGTGATGCACGTTCGACTTCGACGATTTAATTCGTCACTAAATGTTAAATAAAAGCGACAAGAACTCGCACGAACACATTAAACGATGACATCATCGCTTAGAAAAACAGTCGTGGTCTCAAAGGGCCCTTTGATTTAATGTTTTTTCGCGCGCATTTTGAAAAGCCAATGGGTTTTGGGAAGCCAGTGAAGTGCATTTAAACTGCGAAGTGCGTACAAAGTATTCCAAGTTCTGTTAAAATTGTCAAAATTACAACCACATCTTCGAGTTTAAGCTTCATTCCATTGCCAAGGAGATTTCAGTCAGGCCAAATTCTTCGTACATGACTGCTGTTGGTAGAAATTTCAAAGGCAACTTTTTGTTTAGAACTATGAATGACTACGACAAAGAGTTTGCACGACGTTTCGGCTAGTCGCGCTCGTCTCAACGAAGACTGAATTGAATAACATAATGACGCAGTCGTTTCTTCTGAGCTGAAATTCATAGTTGGTTTGAACGAGAGGATTGATTAATTTTCAACCAAGAAAAATTGGATTTAAAAACACCGATGTTAGATCTTGATATACCAAATTATAGCATGACTTGGAACAGAATTGTACGGGCAGTCGATGATTTTACTTCGCTTCGTTTCCCGTCGGCTTCAAGTTGCTTTCTTTGTCACTGAGTTTCAATTGGAATTCGTTAGTTCTTCCATGATGCTGAACTCTAATTACGGTTGTCTTCCAGTTAGTCTGTCTGTCTGGTACCCTGTACGATTACTTACCAAGACATAGCATTTGCCCAGCTGCTGGATGAGGTCGTCGAGCAGTTTCCTCTGCAATAAAAGATTATCTATTGCGAAAACCAGCGGCTCCTTTAGGAGCCCTCACAAATACAAAAGAAAATGACCAATTAATAGTAAATGCAATCCCAAATAATACCTAAGTATAAAGTCGACGTACCTGGCTATTGCCCAAGCTCAACAATAAAGTTGCGTGGGGAATATATCAATATAGCACAAAAACGAAATGGCGTCGATAAAAACATTGGTTATTTCCAGACTTAATGCAGCTAATGGTTATGGAATTAAAAAAAAAAGAAGTGAGACACCAGTATATACAAAGAGAACTTTGGGTTGTCTAGACTCATTACCTACTTATCGTTTCAAACGTTGGGAATCAGGGGGCTCCATGTTTTGATCTCCTCACATTTTTTCGAGTATGTTTTTCATGTCACATTTTGAAATGAAAATGTCCATCTATGTAAATTTAATCAGTTTACTAGTATTGGCAGGAATGTATATTTTTTCCGGTAACCTCGTGTAGCAGCTGCATAAAATTATGTATTTCTGTTATGAACGAGAGATTAGGTTAAGAAAGTAAGATAAATTTGCAAACATTAATAACCGTTCCATAAAATTGCTACTGAACTTGAGAAAGGAACATTTTTAATTGGAAAACGGGAACTAACTTTCACAGTAATGCTATTATTGCTATCTCAGTATATATTTATTAATAAGCGTTTTATTTTTCTCAATAAAAATGAGCGATAGAAATTTTACACAACGTTTCGATGTCTTCATGACATCATTATCAAGTGATAATAAAATAACGGTTCAACAGTGTTATATATGTGGTGAGAGGTGTGATTATTCATTAACATATTTGTTTAAACAAATAGTTTCGCGCGGATGGAATCCGATTGCGTGTTCAGGCTAGGTTTCTTCTTTCTAATAAACAACAAGCTACCATTTATTGGTATGGAAATACTTAGAAAGGTCACAAACTGGAAACCAGTGTTTACCGGAAGCCAACAAATACCGGCCTTCTACTCCATCACCAAAGCCATGTGGACAAAAGATACAAGAAATCGCTCATTAAAACCATGGTCAACCGTGCTTTTCACCTGTCATCCACATGGGAGTGTTTCGTGACTGAATGTGATCGCCTGAAGCTGATATTTACGAACCTCAAGTACCATGAAGCCTAATTAACTCTACCATTTCTCACGTTGTCACCTCAATGATGACCAAAGATCCTCTCATGCCACCTCAGTTACCCGTCAACGAAGATACGGTTCACCGAGTGGTATTGCCATTTAAAGATCAAACGTCGGCCGATGCAGTGAAAAATCAACTATCTAACCTGAGCAAGAAAATCGATCACACTCTTCAACCAGTTTTCAAGAGTCGCAAAATCTGTGAAGATCTCAAGATGCGTGAACCAAAACCACCCCTAATTAATCAACAATGCGTAGTGTACAATTACCAATGTGATCTGTGCGATGCAGAGTATGTCGGGTATACCAGCCGGCATTTACACCAACGTATTGATGAGCACAGGTTCTCTGCAATCGGAAAGCATTTAAAGAACGATCACGGCCTTTATAACTTCGACGACCTTGCCAATAATTTTTCCGTCCTAAAGAAATGCAACGGAAAACTGGATTGTTTGATTTACGAAATGCTGTTTATTACAAAGAAGAAACCTAGCCTGAACACGCAATCGGATTCCATCCGCGCGAAACTATTTGTTTAAACAAATATGTTAATGAATAATCACACCTCTCACCTCATATATAACACTGTTGAACCGTTATTTTATTATCACTTGATAATGATGTCATGAAGACATCGAAACGTTGTGTAAAATTTCTATCGCTCATTTTTATTTTGAAATGTTTATCGAAATTTAATCTCATTTTATTTTTCTCTCTCTCTTATATTTCATTTGACGACAACAAATCAACAAACAAGGGGGTAAGTACTTTACTAGATTACTCAATCCCACACTCATTGCCAAACCCTTGACACGTTATCAATTTGAAGAAGTTGTATAGAAAGCTTTCTGTAAAACAAGACGAAAAATACACAAAATCATTAATGAAGGCCCAGAGAAAAAGCAAGCTCCCAATATGGAATCAACATACTGCGTATATGCACTCTACCTTAGGGAGCAACGACATCACGGGCGACGCTTCGGGAAGGGAAACAGAGTCTGAAATAGCACTAACAGCAGCGGCAATAACCTCAGTATTTAATGTGATGAAACAAATAAAACATTAATCCATTGAAGTTGCCAAAATGTTGTAAACCCCGAAAATTAGCAAACACGCCTTACATAAATGCCAAATAAAAAGGTTCGCAAGTCTAAAGAATCTTGAGTGGCCGAACGATTTATGTTTCTGTAATAAGCAGCTAAAATATCGAGAGGGGGATCGAGAAATGATATTACTTTTACGGTTTTGCAGTCTTCTAGGTGACGGAAATATGTATTGTGTCTTCCGGTTGTCAATAACGTTAATCATTTTTGGCGCGCTTTAGGCTTTTTTTTTTACGCGATGACGTTGTCTTTAATGGTAGATTTGCCACGGAAGAAAGTACAAAGACTGCTTCTTTAATAAATTAATAAAACGAGATCGCCTTTTTGAAAAAATAAATAAATAAAAAGGATGGCTTTTCCTCGAAGTGCATTGTTGCTTTGGATTTAGCTCGATGGAAACAGAGCGGAAATTTCCTAAATTTCCTATTCGGCTGGCTTATAGCAAAGTCTGAAATTATGTCATAAAAAATCCAGTATGAAATAAACGGGGCGTATAAGCTCACATATACAGTGCGACCCTCTGACCTGTGTTACTTTATTACATAGCACCACCTAGAGGTAGCAAGGCTTGACAGCCGCACAATCTTTCCCTGTGCAAAACATAAGAAACTCTTTCATATTTTCATTCAAATGAGCATATCTTGTAGGATTTTCCTTTCTTAAAAGACATTATTGCTGGATATTTGTAGATCTGTTTTAGTAGTAGTTGGTTGAGTATGGTATGCCTTTTTCTCATAAAAACTAATTGGTTGACCAGGCGTCACTTTACAAAAGAACATTTGATAGTTGTAAGAGGCGCTTGCTGGATAGAGTGGGTGGCGCCGTGACCTTATGTTTAGCGCGCTGGACTCCTGATCGAACGGAGCAGTTCCACCCCGTGTCGGGGTCATTGTCGGAATTGTGATCTTAGGCGAGACACACTCTCATAGTGCCCCTCTTCAGTACCCAGGTGGATAAATGGGTACCGGCGAAATAATGCTGGGGAGTAACCCTGTGAGAAACTAGTATCCCATCCAGAGGGGAGTAGAAATACTCCTAGTCGCTTAATGCTACAGAAACCGGGATAAGCCCCGGCATTATGGGTCACTTGGCTCCAGGCTTTACCGTGTTTGCTGGTTAGCGTGGGAGGTTCGGTGGCCTAAATGCCCTGCAGGATTTCAGCTCAGAGGGTATAGGCTTTACCTTGGTATAAAATCTCGATTTGATCGAAACGGGCGTTGGCGGGGTATTCAGCGGTATGGTAATTTTTTTGCCCGACGATTGGTTAATAATAAACGTAATATAAAGGAACCTCGTATTCCGATTGGGTGATTGTCATGGCAACTCAAGTGCATAACACTTGTGTATTAGCTGTAAACAGCCAGTTTACCCCAGTTTAAAATAGAACGTTTGTCTGCGATTAACGATGAGCAATTCACACTCAGTCCAAAACCGCGATTTGAAGGTTACGAACTACTTGACCAGATAAAAGACTCTATCAGTCCATCACCGGCCGAGATTACATACGGCAAACATAAAATGAAATTTGTAACTGAGACTTGTCAAGAACAAAACGAGAATTCAAAAGAGTTCTCGATTAAAACTCAAGGAAGGCGTTTTCATTGACAGAGGTGAGCTCTTCCGGCTTCCTTTTCAGCTGTCAAGTTGGTCATTTTTCCTTGGGCTCCAAGGCCAAATGCCTTGAATACAGTTGGGCACATGGTAGTTTTAAAACGTTTAGCCATTGCTAATTTTTATCCGCACTGAGATCACTCATTACAGGAAGGCAAAGCAAAATGATGTCAAGATGTTGCGTCGCGTTCTTAATTAAATTTACGCGATCATTAATCTCTTTTAGAATTTATCGCATAATTACGCTTTGTTTGTTTAGTCAATAGGCTTAAGCAATTCATCCTGAAAAGATTTTTTTTTTTTCAAATCGCACGCCCTCGTCCCATCTTAAAGAAGAGTAACCAGATGCCATGCCATGTTAGAAAACACGAGCCGCCAGCGAGTGTTTTCTTAACCTCTGAATTATCGCATGAATATCCCAAACAGAAAACTGATCTACACCCATTGAGCAGTAGAAAAGTCAAAATAACGAGCGAAAGAATTGACTGTAATAACAGTTGCGCTGAAAAGAAAAATCCGGATAGGTCAACTTTTGGAAATGCTTCCGCCGATCAAAAAAAAAAACAAACAATTACCCGATTACTGTGCAAATTTGGGGTCACATGCTATAAGGTCTGTTCTCATGGAATTCTCTTGACTACCCGTAGGCTGCCTCGTCCCACTGCAAAGGTCCATTGGTCGCGCGCGGTGCATTTTGAGTTATTGGATTGATAGTGTGAACATGAAGACGGTCGCGCTCCGCGGCTCGCTACCTAACCATCTTCTTCCTAAAGTGGCTCTGTGATTGGCTATTTTTCACTACTTCCGTGCCGCAGTGTACCGAACCAATCACATGTAAGCTTCATTGTGGGCGCGCGTGTTGACGATAAGTGCGTTGAGTGTGGTAGTCGTATTAAAACATCGTCTTCTGCGATAATTCCTTGTTAATCGGTATTACAAGCTTCTTGCTTCATTACTACCTTAGTGTTGTTAACGCTACTTTTTTGGTAATTCGTACCGACTGTACCGACTGTGCCGAGTGTACCAACTGTACCGACTGTACCGAGCGTACCGACCGTACCGAGTGTATCGACTGTACCGACTGTACCGACTGTGCCGAGTGTACCGAGTGTACCGACTGTACCGACTGTGTCGAGTGTACCGACTGTACCGACTGTACCGAGCGTACCGACTGTACCGAGCGTACCGAGTGTACCGAGCGCATCGAGCGTACCTAGTGTACCGACTGAACTCATGCACTTTACTAATCCAACATCACGCGTACGAGATTTGACACACTCAACTAATAAAAATAAAGATTGCAAGAGAGTAAAATAGAGCCTTTGGATAATGTCAAGAATAATGAATCGCTTTAAGACATTTTGGTGTGCAATAGTGTTGAGTACTGTTACTATTTTTGGCATGGACTTGTTTGCGAGATGTTTCTGTAAGCGTAGTTTGCTATTCGTAAAGTTGATCCGTGTAGCAAAAAAAAAAACATACTATTTTCAAAATCCAACAATGAACGTCACAGCTCACTCTACTAACTAAAACACAAAATTCGAAACGACATATTTAATAGACATTAAAATGAACAAAAGTGATCAAAGCTAGTCTAAGATGTTTTAAAATATAGCATTAATTGAATTTTTACAGTTTAAGGTGGCCCGTAGCTATTTTTGGGAACGGAGGCGCTCTTTTATGAATCGAAGTTTGGGCAAGTAAACCTCAACCGATTTTTCTGATTTTCGGCAATTGAAATAACAAATTCTATAACGCTTAAAACTTTAGGGCGAACAAAATAAACGATCACGATATATTAGCGCTTTTGAAAAAATCAATTTATGCCAAAAAAAAAAACGCGAATATTTTCCAAACGCAACGATAGAGTTTTTTCTATTTAATGTCAACAAGTTCAAGTTATCCAAGTTGTAACGTAGGCAAGTTTCAAAGAAATCGGCTGGGTAGAAATTGCTGCACAGTTGACTGTTGAATTTTTGCTTCAAAATGTTATGCTTGTGTATTTTTGAGGGCTGTTACAACAACGCTTTTAAAAAGTAATGCTATGATCCCATAGATTATGCTGGCTGGAAAGATCGAAAACTGCTAGCAAAAGTTGTAAACAAATGAAGCAGAAGAGGTTTACAGTGCGTAAATTGTAAATTTCGAAATCCTATTTTTTTTTCTCGAATTATTTTAAAATAAGAGAAAATACAGCATATATAAAAACGGCTTTATATCGTTTCGTGTGGCTGGTCTCGATGAAACTCGCGAATTTGGCTACTTCTCAAGATAGCTACTTCTCGTCTTTCATTTTGAAACGCGTTGGAACCATCGTGTTACAGAATTCCCGAGCATGGGGCAAGTTTGAATTATTTACTGTAACAAGAGCGCTTTCCCCAATTTACAACAAGCCCGCTGAAAATTATAAAATTATACGCGAGATATGTTATAAGCAGCAACTTGTCTCGCAACGTTGCGAAAAGTAGAGGATAATTCTGCTTCTCCTGCAACTTGCAACGCAACATTTCGTTGCATTGCAGGGTGCGACCTACAATCCAATGTTTGTTGCGCTGGAAGTTGCAGATAAAATTGCATCGTGTAATATGGCCTTTATCTAGAGGCTACGCATGAAAAGCGACACAAGTCATCAACAGGATCACGAAATGTCCACGACTGGATAAAAATCGGTACAGTCGGTATGCTCGGTACAGTCGGTACAGTCTGTTTGCTCGGTACAGTCGGTACAGTCGGTACACTCCGTACGCTCGGTACAGTCGTTATAGTCGATACAGTCCGTACGCTCGGTTACAGTCGGTACAGTCGGTACAGTCGATACACTCGATACGCTCGGTACAGTCGGTACAGTCGGTACGCTCGGCACAGTCGGTACGTTCGTTACAGTCGGTACAGCCGGTACAGCCGGTACAGCCGGTACAGCCGGTACAGCCGGTACAGCCGCTACAGCCGGTACGGTCGGTACATTCGGTGCAGTCGGTATAGTCGTACGCATAAATAGGAATGGCAATTTTGATTTCAAAAACATTCCATTGAGAAAGCCAATCACAGAGCTGCTTTCGATCGGTGCAGTTTTCCCGCCTTGCCGCTTCAACTGACCAGTTCCTGGTGACGAGGCAGACCGGCAAGCATTTGTCGATTGAGAACAATCAAGCAACCTATTCCATTTTATTTACTGGCGCAAAATTTCCCGCAGAGGAGAAAAATGCCTTTGATATTTGCATATTTGCATTTTTAGCAGGATTTCTCACTGCATCACGTAACTGAGAAATATCTCGGCGGCCCGAGCCATCAAGCGAAAAATTTGTCAGTTTTTACATTAAACAACGGAAAAATAGTGAATCATACGGGTTCTTTTAATAAATACAATTCGCAAAACCTCACTTTTGCCACACCGGTAGCTGTTATTACTGCTTTTCCCTTTCTCTTTATCATGGTTAATCTCTTGTTCTGCGCTAAAATCACTGTGCATGAATTACGTAACAGAGACGTTTCCATTGGTTAGTTGCCCCGTAAACAACTGTTGTGTTTAACAAGGCCAAAAAATGCGAATAAGTAAAGAACTTAGTCAAGCCATTCTTTCAATGCAGTCGCGCTTAGCAACCATTCGATTGTTACTGCGCACGCTCGGTTTCCTGGCACCGCTATGTCGCACTTTCAATTACTTTCACAAAATAAGTTTCTTCTCCTCTCCGTTGACTACAACAGATCTTCAAAGATATACCCAATAATATATTTTTGCAAAGGAAAATCCTTACAAAATATGCTCGTTAGAGAAAAAATGTATATAGAAGACTTTATAATTTTTCACATCAGTAGAGATTGTGCGGCCTGTCACGCCTTGCTACCGCCTTCTTTCGCGGAGATCAACATTTCACTTGCATTGAAAACGATTTCCTCCCCGTTCGGGGGGTGTTACTTTTTCTTTTCAAACCTGAAAAAACTATCTAGCCAGTGAATAGATTTAATATCATATTAAAAAAAAAGACCTCAAAGACAATAAGGACGTAGCGGATGACGATACAAAATCGTCAACTTTATGTAAACAAAAGTTGGGCAAAGCAAATGAAAAACTCAAAGCTTCTGGTTTACATATGTAAACTCTTCGGTTATTAAAATAATAATAATAATAATAATAATAATAATAATAATAATAATAATAATAATAATAATACTTTATTGAAAACTTTTCATGCAAACTTGAATCCTAGGTGTATGTGGCTTAAAATAAAATATACAAATTTTGTTTTTCCCTAAGTTTGTTCCATGAGATAATTTCAGTAAAAATTTCAATAGCCTTCCTATATAATAACACTCTGAAAGCTTTTACATGCTCTATTCATACAAACTTGAATCTTAGGTGTATCTGTTAAAAAAATATATATACAAATTTTGTTTTTCCTGACGTTCTTCCCATGAGATAATGTCATAAAATAAATAAAAGAAATAAACTATTAAAACCTATTTGAAAAGTGTTTACATGATGGCTCCCTCCTGGGTTTCAACGTCAATATCAATGTTCTTAAAGTCACAAAAGGCTTTCCTTCTAGCTCTTGAACCTCTTAGGCAGATTAGTGCGGATCTTAGTAAAGCGAAGGAT
Organism: Meandrina meandrites; assembly: GCA_963693305.1. Lineage (NCBI taxonomy): Eukaryota > Metazoa > Cnidaria > Anthozoa > Scleractinia > Meandrinidae > Meandrina > Meandrina meandrites. Next base: position 16,837,303 of record OY855914.1, read on the forward strand.
GTCCTTGCTCTTATCCAGGAGATTGTTTTAGCATAATGTTCTCCTTTCTTGATGGAGATCAGCTGCGCCAGTCTGGAATGGTATTGCAAGCACTCGTTTCCCATGCCGCCTGTTGACGTGAAAATAAGGGGTGTAAAAGTTCCTTGTTCGATATCCAAAACCCTCCTCGCGTAAAGGCGCTTCTTCTCGTTCTCATGATTGCGGTATATCTGTTGGAGCTCTAGGTCACTATACGAATCAGCATTAGGGTAACAAACCCTCACGTCAAAGAATGCTGATCGTTGGTTCTCCCAGAACCCGCGCGCATGAATATCCAATCTTGCATCTGGAGCTCGATTAGAACCTCTTCCCAGCTGTTCACCCGAGATATCTTGCAGGACAGGCTCAATCTCAACATCGGTACAAACCATATTCAGGAGTTCGGCTTCTAAGTCCCTCAGCTCATTGTGACGTTGGGTAACGAACCCACCTCTCTTGCATATCATTGCGTGGTCCACTGTAAAAGCATCACCGCATACACAGGTGGAAGGGATTTCATCAACCGGCCAATCGTAGCGCAGTTTGATTGCATCGCGGAACTCTCTCTTATTTAGATTGAAACCCATTTCACGAAGGGGGAGTACCGTCAGCCAAACAGATGACCCTTTTTCCGCAGCAAGGTCAAGTGCCCGTTGGACTTTCTGTGGGGCTACTCCTCTGATATGCTCTGCCCTGTCTTGGAGCACCGTTGCTCTCTCACTCCTCATTGCCTGTTGTAGTGGCTTGACCAAAGAATCATCCGGCATCTGATGGGATTGAGCCACGATCTGTTGGACCAGCGGGATGGTAACTTTGACGGAGGAGGATTGCTCAAGATTTGCGTCGAGACACGGGTTTGTCATCCCAAGCCCCCCTAGACGGACTGGCAGTGCTAGGATGTCTCTGTCCAGCCGAGTGCACCTATGCTCCGTAATTGCAGGGATGAGCACCTTAGATATGGCATTCTCCAAAGGCTCCAATAATTCTTGAATATCAGGCAAAGTTCTCAAAAAATAGGTCCATCGATGCTTGAGGCCAAAGGTGTAAGCAGCATAACACGCTTGAGGCTGAGAAAGAGCAAACTCTGCCAGCTTAGTAATCTCGCTGACCCAGTTGGTCACCTTCTCGCTAACGTATTCCTCTAGATATTCCCGTGAACCTATCACCGCACCCAGATGTTTTTGTCCCTCTACCGTCACATTGACAGCCGTGTCCTTGAACACTTCTTTCACGCTTGCCTCTTTATCTGGCTTTGAGATAATCCAACATTTCTTGGGGTTGGGAAAATAGCCAAAGGCTGGGCCAAGGCTGTTGAGGACATCCCACCATTTCTTGATTTCCAGTACCGAGCCAGCTCCACAGGCATCGTCAGCAAACCAGCACTGTTTAGTACTGGACGCCGCCTGCAGGCTTGTGATCAGCGGCTGCACACTTAAGGCAGAGAACCCGGATATTATGCAGTGAAGTTGCTCTGTTAAGTGCATTGAATGCGTTAGAAGCATCGATGAGCAGTACCGCGTCTGTGTCATCTGCTTCAAATATGGCATGCATAGCATGTATAGTAGCCTCGCTGCCGGACTTTTGACCTGCGCATAGCTGGAGTGAACCACTCGCCTCAACCACGTCTCCCTTAGAAACGTTCATTACACACTTTCCAATAATCCTTCGTATCACCTCGCCGACCCCTATAGGCCTCACTGCACCTTCACCTTTGTCCAGGGGAATCAATCGGCTTGCCACCAGAGGCTCTATGGTTGCAGGGTCGATATAAGTTGTACATAGAGTCCTTGTCATTGTGGCTATCGCCTCGCATAGTTTTGTAGACGACTGTTTAAAGGATTTGCAAGCCATCATTCTTCTAAAACCATTAGCGTCAACCCCGCATGGTCCCCCTGATCCCTTTGTTCTTAACGCAGCCTCCCTTATCATCTCACCATTTATCTCTGAGTACACCGATTCGGGGATATCATCGTTAATCGGCCCGAAGAGAAGTGAGCCCAACGTTGTTGGTTGTGGGTTTGGATGTTTCTCTTTCAACTGGGCCATGACGTCATCCGTTAGCTCCAGTACGCCCCCTGTTGATGTTTCGCTAAGGAAACGCAGCGCTGAATTGATTTGTCCTTCGAGCACAAGCTTGGCAAATATCTTGGATTTTTCCGGTTGATCAAATGTCTTAAGCTTTCCAATACGCCCCTGGAGCATTCTACCTTCGCGTAGCAACTTGCTGATTTCCCCTTCCTTCCAGAGCGCAAGGCGCTTAGATAAGAAATCCTGATGGTCTTTTGTCTTAGATTTCGGGCTTGGCTTTTGAAGTGCAACAGCCAAAAGGACAAAGGCTGCTTTCAAGGATATGTGCTGTTGATCAGAGTTGCTATTCCAGTCATTAATGTGCGATGTAACCTGATCAATAAATTCCTTTCCGGTTTTACCATATGGCACCAGAAAAACATTCTTTCTCCATGTAACAATCTCATTGTAAGCATCTGTTATGATGGAGGTTGGTATGACAATGAGACTGCCATCACTCCGCGTGCCCCAAGTGATCATTGATGGCTTATCAACAACATTGTGCTCTGGCAGACACCCCAGTACACTCACATTGTCTAGATCGTTCTGCTCTATCTGCTTCATTAACTCTGCGCCTCCTGGGATTTCCGTACTGGTACTGGTCATATTCAAATTGCTCGCCATTTCTTGTGAATTAGCATATCGTGATTCATCACTTCCAGCATCTTGAAAATCCAAGGTAAATAAATCTGCGCTGTCTGAATGATCAATATTAGAAGCAGACTGAGTTCCGACGCCAAACATAGATTCATCAATTCCTGACATCGCCCTCGAGTCACCCGAGGTGTTGTCCACTGACCTTTCTTGAATTTTTTCAAGTCTTGATGCTTGATCCCGCAAATTTTGAGGTTTTAGTCCAAGGTCTCCATATCCTTTAGCGTCCCATAGGTTTTTCATAATCTCTATGTATCCCTTTTTCCTTCCATTCCCATTAACTGGGGCTCCGCTGGATGTTGTTAGCTCCTGTGCCTTTCTTTTGCATTCAAGCAGGTCCTCATTCATTTGGTCCGTCCACTTCACCTTCGGTTTTCTGGACATCTTGTGATGGCTGTATGCTTCGCGGTATTTTCGCCTAGGCTCAAGTCTTATTCTGTGTATTCTGGACCAAAGCCCCCAATAAAATCTAATAAGTTCTCCGGTAGGTACATATTGAGGGTTAAACGTTTAAAAAGGATAAAAGGAATAAAAACGATGTTAAGAAGTAGCGGAGCAAGACGTGACACGTCCGTCCGTATTATTCAATAATCATAATAATAATAATAATAATAATAATAATAATAATAATAATAATGGTTAAAAGAAGGAAAGCTTAAGAGAGAAACAGAAGCTCTTATCATTGCCGCACAAGATCAAGCAAAACGAACAAACTATATTAAAACGATGGTTGACAAGTCACAAAATGACCCAAAATGTAGGATCTGTAAACAGAGTAATGAGACCATTAGCCATATTGTAAGTTCGTGTTCGAAACTGGCACAAAAAGAATACAAAAGGAGACATGATAACGTGGCTACAGCAATCCATTGGGACCTGTCAGGAAAATGCGGGTTTGAACGAAAGGAGAGATGGTATGAACATGTTCCAGAGAGTGTGGTTGAAAATGAGGATTACAAACTTCTATGGGACTTCAGTGTGCGAACAGACCATGAAATTGGGGCTAGGAGACCGGATTTGGTGATCATTGACAAGAGAGACAAGAGCTGTCAGATTATAGATGTGGCAATTCCAGAGGATAATGGGGTGAGAGAGAAGGAAGATGAAAAAGTTGAGAAGTATCAAGATCTAGCAAGAGAAGTTCGAAAAATGTGGGGTGTAAGGACAAAGGTTATTCCAGTGGTAGTGGGAGCATTGGGATCAATACCACTGAGATTGAATGACAATCTGAGAGCCATTGAGGTGGGCATTCCTGTTGGACTGATCCAGAGATGTGCATTGTTGGGGTCGGCAAGAATTCTTAGAAAGGTGCTGGAGAGGTAGAAAGAAGAGAAACAGCAAACAAGGGATGTTTCTTGGTTTCCCTAGGCAACTTGTTGTTGCCCGGAGCCAATGATGAAACCAGCTTCAATAGCTGTGCGAATCTTTGATAATAATAATAATAATAATAATAATAATAATAATAATAATAATAATAATAATAATAATAATAATAATAATAATAATAAACAATCTCCTGGATAAGAGCAAGGACATCCTTCGCTTTACTAAGATCCGCACTAATCTGTCTAAGAGGTTCAAGAGCTAGAAGGAAAGCCTTTTGTGACTTTAAGAACATTGATATTGACGTTGAAACCCAGGAGGGAGCCATCGTGCAAACACTGTTCAAATAGGTTTTAATAGTTTATTTCTTTTATTTATTTTATGACATTATCTCATGGGAAGAACGTCAGGAAAAACAGAATTTGTATATATATTTTTTTGACAGATACACCTAAGATTCAAGTTTGTATGAATAGAGCATGTAAAAGCTTTCAGACTGTTATTATGTAGGAAGGCTATTGAAATTTTTACTGAAATTATCTCATGGAACAAACTTAGGGAAAAACAAAATTTGTATATTTTATTTTAAGCCACATACACCTAGGATTCAAGTTTTGCATGAAAAGTTTTCAATAAAGTATTATTATTATTAAAAAAAAAATAATAATAATAATAATAATAATAATCAGGCAGTATTTTGGTTGTTAATTTTTCTGTCTCCTAGTAATATTGAAGCGTGGATAAGTTGATTTCTTGGACCACCAATCACATGTACAAATCACAAATCCATGTAGTGGCAGGAAGGAGGATTTATTGCAATTTCAGCACCCTAGGCACTGGGTCACGCTTCCTTTAACGAGAAATAATAATAAAAAAAGAACTATCTTTATCTCTCCAGTAGTGCAATATGAAAACATTATTATATATATTCATCAGGTCCCGGCTGTTCGAAAGCCGATTAGAGCTCCATTGGATCACCCTAATCCAGGAATTAAATTTATCTTTTGATTAAATTCTGTTCCTGTTCGTTTTGAGCAAATTTTAACACTGTGCATGTTAACGTTAATGTTAACACTTAATATTAACACTTTTTTTTTCTCTTTTGGCATATGGCTTTTTTACCGGACAATCAGGCTGTAAGTGACTGTTTTATTTCGTATGATTACTATGCTTCACAAGAAACCTCTAGTAGGATTGTGATGATTAATTAGTGTGAATTTTCACCTTGGACCCTTATGGGAAAATCCGAGGATATAAGCAATTTTTTTTTAATGTATAATTGTACGAGGCAGAGTAACCTTTTTTTTTTTTTTTTTTTTTTTTTTTTTTTTTTTCATAAAGATAAACTTTATTACCAGCAAACAAACAATTACAATTACGCGTACAGTACAACTACTAATGCACAATACTAAAAGTGACGAGGAAATGGACTACAAAAAAAGAATTACAGAAAGGGTGGAGGCAGAGTAACCTGATAGCTAGTGTCATTAGATAAGACACTTGACTCTCACACAGGCAAATTGTTAGGGCGAGTTACCTAAAGTGTATAACATCCCATCTGGGGGGGGGGGGGGGGGGGGGGACCAACCATACTCTAATCTACGCCTTAATCATAGATAACTATGGTGAAATCTTGAACAATAGTTTGAAGCCGACGGAATCTTTTACTTAGCAAAACAATGAACATGCGGCAGTAGTACTTTTCGTGACGTTAATATCCGTACTGTACTGTTAAAAGGCACTTCTTTTCCACGGTGTATAAACTCGCAATCGTGCTAGAGGAGTAAGCCATACGATATCATACTCACCAATGGTAAGATGTCTTTTTTCTATACTTGATAATGATGTCATAAGGCGGACAGTAGTCCAGTTCCACAGCTCTCTCTTCCGCGCCCTATATAAGGGTTAAAGCCAGGCGCAAGTGCAGGGTAACTTGCATGCGCATGCTCAAAACGAACCAATGAAAAACGACAGAGAAGAATGGCGTTTCTTACATGTAACCCGCGCGCTAGGGTTAAAATTGCTAGCTAACTACGCGACCAAGCCTACGACTTTAATACAAGAAAAGTTGTTGTGAACTCTGTGTAAACCATAAATGAACATGTACTAATTCCAGGATTACCAGAACAGCCGGAGACACTAATCAAATGTCACCAACCGCTTATTACGGCTTGCGTAGCTCACGCGCGATAAATTCGTCATTTAAGCAAGTGATTTGAACTCCAGCAGAATAGTAAGTACTGAGTTTTTTTAACGTGTATTAAGCGGCTAGAGATCACTGTTTTCGTCATTTGTTTTTATCGGATAGTGCCCAGGTTAAACTCTTCAGAAGTTGTTCTGGTGTTCTTGCTGTACTACATAGTCCTGTAGTTGAATTGTCATTTGTGTTCGCGGGTTTCCAAATGTGTTGTCATATATGGTCTTGTCTCTTCCCTGGTTTTGTCTTTTCTCGCATGGTTTCATCCCCTATATAGGACGCGGAAGTGAGAGTTCATGGACTGGACTAAACCGAGAGTTGCAAAAGGTCAACCGAATTACAAAAGACGTTCTGGATTTCCAAAATTCCAAAATCAACATCCATTCGTGTAGTGTGATCGTCCGTATTAGAGTAGCTCTGAAGGAAACTGTTGTTGGTGGCTAACATTAACACAACAGAAACGTTTGCGCTGATTGGATAGTTTATCCGTGATGTCATTGGCAGAACGAGGCGTCTAAAGTTTGGCAGTAATTGGTCACTTTCGATCTGTCTTTTGTTAGTCAAATTGAGTAGTTCAACTTCAGGTCCGTTCGCTTGTCTTGTTTACCAAAATGGTGTTCAGAACTAATTTACCATTGATATAGATTTTTGACATCACCATTTCCCGTTGCTCGTTTGTGTTGAGTCAATGTCGTGTTGAGGTTTCTAACAGTCTCTCCTGGCAGCAAGAGCATTTGATCTTATAAACCGCCCCCAGTCTGTCGTTCGGTTTGTTCTTTTTTTTTTAACGTTGGTCAGTAAATGTCTCAAAATCCACACAATCCTTATTCCTTCATGTCTACAATTCCCGCCACAATATTGTTTGCAAGAGGCTACTCTGCGGCGCACGCGCACGATGAAACCGGAAGCAGGATTCCCCGGTTCCGGTTGTGGATTTCCCCAGAGCCGTTGAATTTTCTGAACGCTGGTCAAGGGAAACCCAGGCGCTGTGAACGAGATTGGAGTAGATCCTGGGAGCGAGGTTGGCACGAATGTAAGTTGTTTATCTGCTGTTCGCACTTTTGCGGCAGTAAGGAGTTTGAACATCACCATGGCCACTTTCTTCATCGCCCGGCTGTGTTTCAGGTGAAGAACGTGACCGTTAATGTTATCAAAAACAGCGGTACGTCGCGGTGTCAGCACCCTCTTGACCTGGGAATTGTTATTCAATCAGAGTTCTAGCCTTTGTTTTCATTTTCTGACACAGTGGTGACCAATGGAATAAAGGGTCACCTTTGCAAATAGGATCAAGTTGCTTTGAAAAAAGAAGCCGTTTTGAGCTTTTTACAACATTGCTTAGCGCCATTATTTTTCTTCCTGTTTTGCTAATTTCATTTTTATTTTCTCTTTTTGTATGGTTTCTGTTACCGGACAATCAGACGGTAAGTGACTGTTTTATTTCTCATGCTAATTATACTTCGCATAAAACTTCCGGAGAGATGATTGATTAGTGCAAATTTCCACTTTTGACCCGCATGCGGAGATCAGAGGAAATTAGCAATTTTTTTACTCTACTATCGCGGTCACGCCAAGAAGCTGACCATAGATGACTTAGATTACTCAATGCCATACCGTTGACACGATATCAATCCAAAGATGTGTAGTGGAACCTTCATGTGAAGCAAGAATAAACGGAATTGCAAATGAAGGCCTAGATAGTAAGCAAGCTCGCAATATGACAGCATGCTGCGAATGCAGTCTTCCTTGTAAAGGTGCACTCCTCCTTAAAGGTAATAAAAGTAGGATTACCTTAGTCCTTTAGCAGTGCAATGCGAAAATATGCAATTAACACCTCTGGGTTGGCTCATGGGTGAATTGTAACCTATTCCACTGGTTCGGTTAGTTCAGGAGCAACGCGATAAACAGGAATAGCGCAAAAACGGTGAGTGGACTCCTCTTATTTTTCGCGCGCCGTTTTCCGCGCTGCTCACAAACTAACCGAACGCTGAAACAGTTTAGGCCAATTGACTTGGTGAACAGAAAACCAGTGTCGAATAGCATTGGACGCAGAATCGTTCACGAAACAAGAATACTATTAAAACTCAAAAATTTGCTTTGAAAAAAGAAGCCACGCGTTTTGAGATTTTACATTATTTTTGCGTCTTGCTGATTTCGTTTTCTTTTATCTCCCTTTTATATGGTTTCTGTACCGGACAATCAGACGGTAAGTGACTGTTTTATTTCTTATGCTAATTATACTTCACATAAAAGTTCCGGAGAGATGATTGATTAGTGCAAATTTCCACTTTGGACCCGTATGCGGAAATCAGAGGGAATTAGCCAATTTTTAATGTACTATCGCGGTCACGCCAAGACGCAGACCATAGATGACTTAGATTACTCAATGCCATACCGTTAACACGATATCAATTCAAAGGTGTATAGAAAGCTTCATGTAAGGCAAGAATAAACGAAATTGCAAATGAAGGCCTAGATAGTAATCAAGCTTGCAATATGGCAACAACATGCTGCGAATGCAATCTTCCTTATAAAGGTGCACTCCTCCTTAAGGGTAATAAAAGTAGGATTACCCTAGTCTCTTTAGCAGTGCAATACGAAAACATGCAAGTGACACCTCTGAGTTGGCTCATGGGCGAATTATAGCCTATTCCACTAGTTCGGTTAGTTGAGGAGCAATGCGATAAAGAGGAATAGCGCACAAACGGAGAGTCGCTCGCCCTTTTCCGCGCTGCTCCTCAACTAACCGAACGCTGGAACAGTTTAGGCGAATTGACTTCGTGAACAGAAAACCAGTATCGAATAGCACTTTACACAGGATCGTTCACGAGACAAGAGTACTATTAAAACTCAAAAATTTCCTTTTAAAAAAGAAGCCGCGCGCTTTGAGATTTTTTACAATATTAATTCTGTCTTGGTGATTTCGTTTTCTTTTATCTCCCTTTTATATGGTTTCTGTACCGGACAATCAGACGGTAAGTGACTGTTTTATTACTCATGCTAATTATACTTCGCATAAAACTTCCGGAGAGATGATTGATTAGTGCAAATTTCCACTTTGGACCCGTATGCGGAAATCAGAGGGAATTAGCAAATTTTTAATCCACTATCGCGGTCACGCCAAGGCGCAGACCACAGATGACTTGGATTACTCAATGCCATACCGTTGACACGGTAGCAATTCAAAGAAGTGTATAGGAAGCTTCATGTAAAGCAAGATAAAACGAAATTGCAAATGAAGGCCTAGATGGTAAGCAAGCCTGCAATATGGTAACAACATGCTGCGGATGCAATGTTCCCAGGAGGGAGGGGCGTCTCCAGGCAAAACGCTGGGAGACTCATCACTACCAGTGTGACGTCACGTCATACATCAGTGATTTTCAAAATGGCGCGCATTTTTGTTGTTCGTTGTCTTCTCATAAAACTGGAAATTTCAACGGTTTGGCTGATCCAGTTCCTACATTTTATATAAATCCGGTTTCGGAAAAACGTGTAAGACATGTATGCAATGATATTCGGAGGTTAGGTAAATTCAAAAGCTTCAAATCTCGTATGAACACACTATCGAGCGGCTGTTATGTCGGCGCAGTGTGTTCTCCTGTGAACTTTGTTGGATGGTTCGAGCGGTGAAGCGGGGATGTTTTGATCCCAGAATAAGAGGTTTGGCAAATGATATATTGAACCTCCTGTACGCCGAGTTTCAATCCTTCAGTGTCCGTGGTTCCTCTCATCAATCCCTTCAAAGTCAATGAAGCAGTTATGGAGAAGCAACCGCTACAAAGTACTGAAGCTTCCTGAAGCTTTATACTATTGCAAGATAAGCACAAGCGGTAAGTTTTGACATTTTTGTCCGAGATATATAGTATATATAAGATTTGTTTGAGAATTACCGTCATTATACTCTCTCTAAGTCGAAAAATTAATATGACTTCACAAAATTGAATTCAGAAGTACGGTCACTGTTCAGATAAATATGACTGTTGTTTTGGTTCTGGTACATTGTTTTTTTCTTGGGTATATCACAGCTTGTTGTTTAGTTTTGTTGATTTCTAACACAACACAACTTATGCTTTTGGTTGATGTGGTGGGTGGTGAGTGTTTTAAATTCATAGATTTCATCTTTTGATAAATATTTTTTTAGAGCAGATATTTCCAACATATTTAGCTCTGTCTCCTCAGTATATGTAGGTATTGTATGTGAGACAGGTACTTTGGAGCATGCACTTAGTTGCCAGTCGTACCTTTTTTATGGCAAAACTGAGTTATCATTAGATATTCAGTTATTGTACATAGTCACTGGCAACTTAAGACATCATAAATGAGGATGTATTGAGTTATATAAAGTATTAAATACAGAAAAAAATACAGGGGTTTCAAAAATCTTGTTTCGAAGTAGGCATCAGCAACTGGAAGAGAAGCCAGCTGAGTTAGCTTGTTTGTTGCGAGGTGATTGCTATGACCAGCTTGTTTGAAAACCCTGAAATAGCATGCATGCATAAGAAGTTTGTTTATTATGTTTATTCAATTCCATGTGTTATAGGACAGATATGTAAACAAAAGTAAATTTACGAAAAAAGAAATGGAAAAGGGCATATATTCTCAAGTTTGAAGCATTAGACACTGTCAGTGCATTCTTAGATAAGCTTCTTTCTTGTAGTGTATCAACTTCTGTATTGTGTGTTGAAATTACAAAGTGGAATACTTTGCATGAACCATGTCTCTGATTAACATTCAGTGACAGGGTTGTGGAGGTTACACCTCCTTGTTTAGCTCTTGAAGCATTTCTTAGCATATTTGTAGTCATTCTCTAATGTAAAAAAAGAAAGGCTTACATGACATACATATATAGTCTAAACTAGGACCATCATGTGATCTTTACATGATCGTGTACAAGTCAGTGTGTAAATCTGTTTCAACCAAACTGTTGCAAGGCACTGAAAGCAGGTTATTGAAAACACTTATCAATGTTATGTTTCTTTCAGGGGATGTCACTTTTTAAGGTAAAGTCTGCACCCAAGCAAGTGGCAGGCCCATATTCCTGGAGCTTATTCCGGTTTCTGTAGCATTACAATAGGCAACTAGGAGTATTTCTACTCCCCCTGGATGGGATGCTAGTCCATCACAGGGTTACCCCCAGCATAAGTTTGCCCGTACCCATACACCTGGGTGGAGAGAGGCACTACATATGAGAGTAGAGCGACTTTCCCAAGAACACAACACAATGACCCCGGCCAGGACTGGAACCCAGACCATCTTGCTTTTATGTGCAACAAAATGTATTGACAAGAAATAAAAGCATCTCCAACAATATTTGTTTGTTAATAATATTTTGTTGTGGTGGTTTACTTAAACGCTTGCACACTTCTTTGAGACTGTGATAAGAACACATGTAAACAAAAAGGTTTCACAGCTTTGTATTTAAAAAGGGCAGTAAAAAGACACCAACACTTTTAGCGCATCCCATACTTTGACTGTGGATCACATGGCAGTGCAATGTTCCAGAGGAATGAGTTGCATTTATTTTCTCAAAAGATGGTGAAGGGATGTGAAGAGAACATGAAAGTTTTGATAGACATGGGAAAGAAATGACTGCCATTATAACATGGTGTGTATGACAGCCATCACAAGATGTGCAACATAACAACAGTGTGGGCTTAAAAGCCAAGTAATATCAAAAGGTAAAATAATCATAGACCAACAATGCTGCTACCAACAATTTACACTTTTCTACATTTTTATTCATCAGGGGTTTATTTTTCTTCCAATTTTATTAACCAAATTATTCAAAATACATTCAAAATACCACCCTGCTGGTGAGCAAGCTATGCTCTGGGACATACAGCATGATTGGTTAAGGCCCGGGGGTTAAGGTTGATTTGTTTTGTATATCGTATATCCCAGTGCAATTAGCTTGCTTGCCAGCAAGGTGTTAGTTTGTACAATGTGACCATAGACCATAACCTGCAAAAGAGCCGATAAGTATTTTTCAGATATTTATTTACTATAATTTTCTTAAATTTATTAAACTAAATTATTTTTCACAAAGTACAATTATAAAGCAGTTATTTAACCCCCCAAAAAAGCATGAGAAGACAACAAATGTTACACAGGCATAAAACAATCTAACAGATTTTAGCACAACAAAATTTAAACACAGACAGGCAGAAAATACAGACGAGCCAACAAATTATAAACACAAGCAGTCAACAACAAATTGCACACAGGCAGTCAGAACACAGACAAGCCAACAAATTGTAAACACAGGCGGTCAATAAGCCAACTAAATTCAAAGCAGTTTAATAAGTTAATGCAGGCAGGCAGTCAAGCCAGCACATTTCAAACACAGCGTTAGAAAACCAGGAAGACTACAACACAAGAACTCCGACAAACTGAGTAGACTAATCCAGTCAGATTTCCCTTCAAAACCTGGGTAACTACAATTTTCAAGACAGATGTTGGTTAAAAAGGCAACGAAATCGAAAGAAGTTAACAACACCTTCGCGACTTTCGCACTCAAAAGGATTGATGAGCAGAATGGCTGATTCGATTAGCACGAACTAACCACGGGTTAAAACCTTTGCTATTAAAGAATAAAACGTCCTTTTATGAGTTCGATCGGTTGAAAACTTTAAGAGAAAACAGAAGATGTTTTGGGTGGACTTTTAAAGTAGTCCCGATGTCAAGATGGCGGACTCGCCACTTGTCCCGAAGTAAATTGGTCAAAATTACAAACAAACGGAAGTACAAAGCAACAAGAGGTTAAGCACACCGACAATATTTACAACAAAGCTTGTACACTTACGATCAATCAGTGAACAAAAGCTGCCTAAGCTTTGGTTTTTTAGGCTTTTTCATATCACTTCAATGCATGGCGTCCCGACGGAAAACTGAGCGAGCGAAGCTAAGCGTGAACTTGTTGCTATGTGACGTCACACTGGCAGTGATGAGTCGGTCACGGGGTAATAAGAGTCGCCCCCTCCCTCCTGAATGTTCCTTTACTCCTCCTTCAGAGTAATAAAAATAGGATTACCTTAGTCTCTCTAGCAGTGCAATACGAAAACATGCAAGTAACACCTCTGGGTTTGCTCATGGGGAAATTGTAGCCTATTGCACTCGTTCCGGGTTAGTTGTAGAGAAACGTGATAAACAGGAATAGCGCAACGAACCGCGAGTGGACTCCCCTTATTTTTCGCTCCCCGTTTTCCGCGCTGCTCCCCAACTAACCAAACGCTAAAACAGGCTAGGCGAATAGCATTGTGCACTGAATCGTTCACGGTTAAACAATACTCTCTTGGTCAGGTAACTATAAATCTCGTGTTATATCCTTTGTTTGGTAACCTTGAAAATATAATTGTAAAATATCTTAGCCTGAGCAGCTTGGTGACCATTTTTAGCGGCCATCCGTTCAGGGAAGTATTTACTCTTTTAGTGTATATAGATATTTATTTAAGTGCCGATATCGTCATTTTAGCTCTTTTCTCAGCTGATTCTTCTTAACACCAAATTAACTTCGAAAAAAAATCCGATTTGCATAAAACGGATTTTTAAAGACGTTCAAATTACCATTTTGGTCAATGCCATTTTTAACGGTAGATGCCATCATTGGTAACCAAGCTTTTCAGGATGGACGGTGTCATATTTGCTCTAGTTTAGGCCTGGATAATGTCGAAACTATGCTTTGTTTATTAGATGAAATTAGGCTTAGATAAGAAGATCGTTAGCTATTATTATATCTTAGTAAGATTCACGCTTAGTTTAGGGATGGGAATAGGTCATCTATTGTAGATGTAACAGTAAGAATGTCATCTTATATAATTACATTTTTCGGGGTTTGGCGGATCAACGTGGTGATGTAGTGGTGAGAGAGGGCTGCTAACATGCGAGAGGTTCCAGGTTCGATTCTGTTTGATGACGTACAATTTTCATTTTCCTATTTAGTAGAAAAAAAATTCGAGGATTGTGAAAAAACTGAAGTGTCGCTAAAATGGCACCGACTGTTTACAAAACGTAAACGTGCTTCGCCGAAGGCCGAATACATTCAACTCCCTTCCCCCACTCCCCTCCTAGCAGAAACACCGCGATTACGGACAAAACCCAGATTCCCAGCGAAAGCTCCTACCAAATATAACGACACCCTAGATTTTACTAACTTACTCTTTCTACGCATTGTTTAAGTTTGATAATGTTGGGCTAAAGACAACCCATATTCATGCAATATGAAGTAATACTTCTGCTGTCACAAGCCGTTCGTAAAGTAGCTAAACGGATACCGTATTGTAGAGCAAGTGTCTAGGGCGGTCAACATTACGAATATTTTGCGTTTAATGGGATTCCTCAGAAATAAAATTGCCCGACCGTTTTTTTTTTTTTTTTTTTTCGCAGAATGTTCCCTACTAAGCACTGTTTCGAAAAATACAATAAAAAAGATAGGTCACCATGCTCGCAAGAAAGATCTAATGGGACAAACTTACCTTATTTATGCCTGTTCTTGTACTAATCGCGCGCGCTATTCCATCTGTCCACATTACATTTTACGGTAGCTGGAAGCACCGTTTATTAAAGTAATACTAAGAAAAAAACTCGATAGGTAGAAAGTTCCAAGCATAAGGAACAATGCTTTATATATCTTATGGAAAAATTCAAACAAATCCAAATAACATCGAATCAAAACGTTCCTCGGGTCGTTGCTTCGAAGATCATAATTTGCCGTCCTAGAGTAACGATTTTGTGCACGCCTACAGCTATATCGTTTTTTCCCAGATGATTGTTTTTATTTGTACATCTCAAAGGGGACAATTTGCATATCAAAACTTTGCAATAAAAATTATAGGTCACCATGCTTGTTTACGAGAAAACGACGATATATATCGCTCTCGCGAGCCAAGCCGTATAGGAAAAATCCTCCATTTTGTTCTGTAGCCGCTAAAATCTCGAAGCACAAAAATCGGCCACAGGTTAAACCAAACACTCGAAATCAGTCACGAAGTAAAACAAACACAAATCCAGGTTCCAAACGCGTGCCACACTCTGTACTTTAATCTCACAATCCTGAACTCGGTCACTGCACAAGGGCACGTCACACAGTTTGCTCGATGAGCTCGAAGACTCAAAAATACACAATTACACTTTTGTACGTTCGCACGTTTGCACCTTTGCACGGTTTCTATAAAGAAATACAAAGAATACACGCTAAGAAATACTTACCAAAAAACACTGGTGTACAAGACGGGCAAGTAATACTTACGAAACACGCTGAACCTATGTAAACTTCGATACACAAGGAAAAAACTTTCCACTGACATGGTCGCCCCCTGAACATGGCGGCCATATCACTACATGTGTTTTCACCACACTGCGCAGGGCTGAACACTAAACTCGAGCGTGAAACCGCTGTACAATACAACCAAAACTTGAGCTTACAGTTCATGTGCGCGCGCTAATCACGCGTAAAATTCTGCGCTGAAGGGACGCGTAATGCAATACTGAGGAATCACCTCGACCTGGACTCGTATGCCCGGTATGAAGAGAGTTTTATCTTTCTTTTTTTTTTTTTGGTTACGACTGAGGGTCCCCTATCCTTTTACGTGAAGCGTGATTGGAGTTATTTGTATTTTTTTTCGTGATTCGTGATTCCCAATTTCAAAGCCTTGTCACGTGCACGTAACTGCAATTTTTAACTTAAACGTGAGCCGTGAACGACTGTCAGGTGAATAAGACGCGTGTTGTGAATAATCTTGTTTTGCGCGAGGACCCTCACGGCAGGAAACAATATAGACCATGGTAGTAAAACCAGTCCAGTGAGTTCGTTACAATATCTACATTGGAGAATAAGGATTGCACCGATCTAACAATTTTATACTCATTAAGATTCAGCATTGAGTGTGATATTACGAAATGTAAGTATTGTGATGTGAGATGATGAGAGTTCATGACTACCGGGCAACAGTCGGATGTTTATGCGGGCGAGACTACAAGCAATAATAAAGTGTTGGTAGGAGTTCCACAGGCAACAATATAACAATAGAGTTGTTTGCGGGTGTAAAGATCCTAAAACCGAATCAAGGTTTGATGGTAGCAGAGGTTTTACGCGTAATGTGTGATAAAAGCAAACATTGGACCATGGCGCGTGAAATTAGGGAGAAAAGAAATGTGATTCGTAGTCTGCTGTTTCAAATATACGTGGCACGTGAATTTGGTTAAAAGTTATGATTGTCCCCGGAGACACTTTCCTTGCGGTTAGGTCATTTTTTTTTTAATCGGGTGAAGAGGCTGTCGTTTCAGTTCCCCACCTCCCTCCCGTGTCCGAGCTGCTTGTCTTTCTTTGTTAAATCCCTTTTTTGACTTTGTTCTTGTCGCCCTTGCCTTTGCTGGGCGAAATCATTACATTTTATTTTAGTATAATACAGTAAACACCCGCGTATAAGAACCTAGTGATTTAAGAACCTACAGGCTGAAATATATAAGAACCTATTTAGGCTGGCAAAGAACAATAGGTTCTTATACAAAAAAACACTCTTATTTTGTAGCCAAAATACTGGATTTTAATTGATAGAAATTGTGAAATTTCTGAGAAACACCATGAAAATTATTTTGTTTAATTGAAAATCTTTTAAATACAGAGTATAGAATACTGTATAAAATTATACTGGTGTAGCCTTGGGACTTGAATCTGTAGAGTGCCCTGACTTTTGCTCATGTGAAATACACATTCCTGCTTGTCTTTTTCATTCCAAAAAAATAAGGCTTGGCACTTTTGCGGTTTAAAATACAAATGTTAAACCATTATGACATACTAGTACTACAGTAGCTCTCTGAATGGTATCACTATGACAACTCCTACAAATAAGAACCTACTAAGAACCTAATCAGCCTGAGTTCGGAAAAAACTAACCCAAAATATAAGAAACCCATTCAGCCTGAACCCAAAAATTCTAGGTTCTTATACGCGGGTGTTTACTGCAGAAGTTATTTTGGCAGATTGTTTAACGAGGTGGCTATTGGCCTTTGTTCATTGCCATAGAATATTTCATCCCATATTATCAACAAGAGAGCATGCTATCTTGTATCAAGGCTGCGAGCCTTTTGGTCATTAACCTGAAATCATGCCCTCCCTCCCTGCGACTACTAAGGGGGAAGGAGGGCATGATACATTCGCTTGTCGAAAGTCATGTAAAAAAACCAGATTCGGTTTTTTTGTCTGATTGGTCGAGAAACAATACCTATGAATCGACGTGTTCTGATTGGCTGTCATACTTCAATGAGACTTCCGGTCCACTCGTGGTCAGTAAGAAACAAAATGGCGGAGGCGAAGCGTGTGTTCAGCGAAGATGAGTTTTCTTCAGCGTTAGCTAAAGCGCTAACTAATTTCAAGTACAGTTCCCTGAAAGAAGAGCAAATCGAGTGTGTTCGACGCGTAATTTGTTTTCGTGAAGACGTGTTGGCCGTCCTCCCAACTGGTTTTGGGAAAAGTGTGATCTTTCAGATAATTCCGATAATTAAACAGCATTTAAAACTGGCTACCTACCTTCACAAGCGACACCGATTCACCGGGGCCGGCCGTTACCGGAAGACACATCATGTTTGCCACAACATCCTCAAGTCTTTAATGCTCAGTCCAAGCAGCGTTCAACTCAAATAACGATTTCCTCGCTCGACTCTTGGGTCGTTCTTGAGGAATATCCTTTGCTTTCTTGGAATCTGGCGTAGATCCGCTCGGAGAATTTCCATGTAGCCGTTTAACAGATTGATTCGCGGTCTTGTCGTTCAAAATACTTTCCAGTTCGTAAAAAAGTGTTGAACAATTGACAACTTTTCGTGCACACTTTTTGCAAGATGATTGTTTACTCGCATCTGTATCGATGTTCAGCCCAACGCTCCTGAGCAAATCCGACAAGTTGATGCTATCAGCAGTGAAGCAGCTCTTGCCCGTGAATTCTTTGTTTTTTGTTAGCGTAAATAAAGGGATGGCAGCTCCAGCTGGTAAATGAACGTTACAGAAATAACAACACTTGTTCGGTTTTATCGCGAGCGCGTAGTAAGCTTCTTGTTTATTGATCACCACGTGACCGAAATAAATATTTAAAAGTGTGTTTAAATGATATCATGAACTAACAACTATCTTAAATGATTAGTTACATCAACTGTCCTTGGCAATGTCTTGAGAGATGCATACTGGTTAGTTGAGGTTATTTAACAAAGGTAAAAATAAAATGTATTTTGTTTAGCCTAACTAAGTTTGGAAGTAATAACGTAAAGATACTATATTTCAGTAGGTTTTTATTGTAAGTTTTGTTAATTGCTGTTTTCCTTCTATTTATCCATGCTGTCTACGTGAACCAAATCAGCCATATGTAAGTAACCACTTGGTGTCTTCTTTAATCCATTTCGAGTCTATTTTGAAAACTCGCAACTTTGCTTCGTGCTCGTCATAAATCAATGTGTGCAAATGTACCAATGATTAAAATAATCGGGAGGTAACAGAAATGCTTGCTATTCTTGGTTTTCACGTCACCTTTTGCCTATATAAATTATTATTCACAATATTTCACTGTCTTGGAAACAGAATAGTACTACAACGATTACAGTAAAATTATTGGCGTTTCAATGCGAGCTCTATTATTCATTATTTTCCTCCCATTTTTCTTCACCTTTGCCACAACGTTAGAGAACAGGCTAGTCCAGTGGCTACAGTCAAAACTCTTTGCAATTTCCTTCAAGTGGACAAGAGTTCTTATTTCGGCAATTACAGTTGCTGATTTCTTCCGATGGATTTACAGGTTTGCTAATTTGAGCTTTATTGTGGCTGGAGAAATCAGCAACTGTAATTGCCGAAATAAGAACTCTTGTCCACTTGAAGGAGATTGCAAAGAGCGGAACATTGTTTACCAAGCAGAGGTCACCACCCCGCAGTCGAAGGAGACCTACATCGGTCTTTGTGACACGACATTTAAAGAACGGTACCGAAACCATACATGCTCCTTCAGAAACGAACGCTACAAAAATGCAACCGAGCTCAGCAAATATATATGGAGTCTAAAGAACCGGAAAATCAACTACGATATTAGATGGCGGAAAATAAGACAAGCACGATCGTATTATAATATCAACAAAAAATGTAATCTGTGCCTTTGTGAGAAATATTTTATAATTTGCAAACCAGAAATGTCAACACTTAATCATAGAAACGAAATGACTTCGATCTGTAGACACTCTAAGAAATTCTTGTTAAATACCGTGTTAGCTTAATATAGATTTTTTCAGTTTTTCGTCCAGTAACATCTTGACATGTCACGCAAGTACTCATTGTTCTCTATTTTCAAATTTGTATATCTTTACATGTAACCGTTTTTTTCTGGCAGTCGCCTGATGATTGCCTCGCATGAGGCATGAAACTCAGAGTAGCGATTAAATGGTTTTGAACTAGTCCGACTCCATAAATCTATGTTGTAACAGCTCTGGTTTTACCATTGAGCACTTTTATAGCAGATGAAGTCTTCAGTTTATCGACTTGTTGTCTACATATATATGCAGAAAGATGACACCGAAAAAAATGTTTTCACAGACAACGATACGGAAAAAAATTGTTTGTCTTGAAAAAATTTTCATCCCCCTGCTTCCAAAAAAATAATGGTCCGCCCCATAGATAGACAAGATACAGCCGCTTATTTAGTATTCTAAATATCCTAAATCACTTCAAAATAAGCCACAATATATATTTTTTTCAATTCCTTTGCAATTTATGCAATACTGCTCAACAAAGATTTCAATTACCTTTAATGTTTCGACACAGGGGAGCAAAGAAAACATTGCGTGCAGAATGTAATTTAATTAAGCGAAATATTTTGACGTCTATTAAACACTACAAGCAGTTGAATCAAAGAGTTTCGTTTTCATGACTGAGAACAGCTTCCAAATAGTCAATACATGGAAATAACAATCAGATCGGAATTCAATAACTATTAAAGCGAGTTTTCATTCTGTCTTAACTACTTTTTGGCAAGTTGCAATATTTATGCAAATTTCGCGCGAAATGTAATTTGATTACACTGTCTTCAGTGTTTTCAAGCTCTAGATTGAATCTTGAATGGTGAAAAAAAAAACTATTTTAATGAAAGTTGCATCCTTGAGTGAAATCCTGCTTCAGTTGAATTGAACAATCAATTGCTGACGACAATTTTATTTAATTTTCCATTTTTTTTCAAAGTTATTTTTTGTTTATGAACACAAATGTCACTTCCGCATCTTTTTCATCAAGAGATGTCGATTTCACGTTGTGTTTCCCACGGATTATAAAAAAAAAACAAAACATGCAGCTGGAAGGAGAACATTTTCAGTGGCTTCACACTTGAAAACGAGGATTAATATTATTTTGCACTGTAAAACATTTATTCCAATTACATACATGACAATTTCTTTTACAAGTGCATGTCGTGCTCGAGCTCCGTTCGACCGTTGCTTGTTAACAACATCCTTGCTTCCTGATTGGATTACGATCACCGCACCAAGCCCGCAATGAGGCGGGCTATTGTTTAAACACAAATACACCGGACGATTATCGATCCCGAACCATTCCCTTGGGATTGCTAACAGCTTTTTCCCACTACATAGAGTCTAAAGCGCATGCGCATTAGACTCAAAAACCAGTTGGTAATTCCCGATGTTTGTCACGCTGACTATTCAATCAGAATTTCACAATGGTGGTCGAAATTTAAGCTAGTTGCTGTCGAGAGTGTTCGCAAGGAGAGCTTCGACTGTATTTATACAACGAGGCAAAAGCTGGTTATGTATTCCCAGCATGTATGGCTTTCAAATTGACAGTTGACAGAAACGTCTACTTCTAGATTCTATTATTATAGATACGCACGGTGGCGAGGTAATCGATTTCGCTAGGCTGTATCGTTAACTCCTCTCTTCGATTTTCATTTCTCTCATTTCCTTCGCTCGAACTCCTATTTTTTTGAAATAAAAATAAACAGCTATCGTTTTGAGTGTTTCACCTTCTTCAGAGCAATTCCACACACTACGTTCAGTGTCGGCTTTAGTTCTGGAAAAGGCAGCTGCTTAACTTTAAAAGAACAGCTGATTTAATTTATACAGACTTAACTAGGTGAAAAAGATAACAATTTATTACGTAGCCATCAAAAACGCGTACCTACTTTATACTTCCAATAAAAAAAAATACATATATATATGATTTAAGAAAAGAGCTGATTGTTTAGTCTGCAGTCGTTCTATTGCAAATTAGGCATTGACTAATTTGTGTTTATTGTACTTTTTTTTTTTTCTCCTCTGGATATTTGAATCAACCATCCAGGCTGTAAGTAATCTCCTGGTTCACTTCTTTTTCAAGAGATTTAGCTAATTAAATGCACGATAAGCGAAATTTTGAAATGTAAAATGCCTTTTCTGACCTTATATTTACTTTAAATTAATAAATGTGGTCACCCAACTAGTTTAGCTTTTTAGTTATTTTGGGTGACCAGCAACTATATGTATTTTTAATTTATTTTTTGTTTAAGCATTAACTAATAATTTTGCAGTTCAAATTAACCTTGTTGTTGTTGTTGACTTTGCTTACCTTGAGATGGTCCGATCCCGTATATTTATCTCTACAGTTATAGCACGTTGCCTAATGTGAAGCATTACACCCTTCCATCTCTTCCAAAAGGTGTTACTAACTATTATTTATTTTCATTTCATTTTTTTCTTTGCCTGCTGCTTTACTGGATCAATCAGGGAGTAAGTGATTCTATTTAGATTTGATTAAAATACTTATTACAATGTTTTATACATGCACTGGTATGTTTCATCTATAAGTACGGAGAGGCGCCGGACCAGATGGGCAGCGCGCTAAATTTCCGATCTGAATCTCATGTTCGAGCTCTAACCTTGTCTACGACAAGACACTTTTCCGTTTTAGTGACGCTAATTATATGCAGAGTGCTTCTTCAAGCCCAGGTGCAAAAATTGGAACCTGACGAAATTAGCAAACTTGAAAAAACGCTGGAAGGTAGATAGGCAAGACAGACGGTCATTCTCGTACCAGAGAGACTGAAACTTTGTCATGGAAACAATAATCTACAGGGCCCCTTAGTTTTTGATTTACCTTTCAGATCTAGCCAACAGGCCACTTTTTCAGCCTTTTCAGTTTAAAAATCCACGTTGATGTTGAGCGAACATAAGAAGTAATTCCAGTTATTTTCTTGAGCCAATAAGCCATAAAAATAACATATATATTTATATGGGAAAGAGAAAGATGACAAATGCTAAGCTCTGACACACCCCAGTATGTAACTGCTAGTTTGTCGAGCCTGTCCCATGCTCCTAAATGACTGAATACTAAAGATACTTACCACTTTGCATTTGCTTTGCCGGTTTACGGTTAATACCCTGCAATCAGAGCGTGTGCGTTATCTTCGGTGGAGTAGAAATAATTTTCTTGCCGTGAGCGTGTAGCTGCGTAAGTTCGAAGTATGCCGTACATTTGCCGCACTCTCAGTATTCCAGGCTGTCAAAACTATGTTTTAATATGCCATTAGGTTTCCAGTGATGACTTAATACAATAAGCGATTAACCGAGATCGTTCTTTTTGTTTAATATCAATATTAAAAAAAAAAAAAAAAAAATCATGCAATGCACTCTTTCATGCCTTTGAGGCTCCTGGGAAACTTTGCAATTTCAAAGAACAAGTTATAGCGCCCTGTATGAAAAGAAGAAAAAGGAAAAAAACGCTTTACCACATTGTTGCAATAACATGCGTAATGCAAAAAAATATGCTCAGTTTACCTGTTCACTGACAGTTAACAAAAATGAAACTCTTTGCCACTGTGATCAGAATGTGAAAAAAAAAAAAAAAAAGAGAGGAAGTATATAGTTATCAATTTATTGCTTTTGTTACTCCAGCAACAACTTGTCAAATATTTGAAAAATCTCGACTGCGACATAAGACGAGTATTCTCATTCGATATTTATCGGAGCTGCTTTAGAGATAGCATAAGCAATCCGACATATAAATCTATCCATGGGTTTTACTTCGAATTTATCCAAAAATTTCCAATACCTGCTTATTTGTAAATAAAGAACTTTTGTTGTTAGAACTTTAAGTTTACATAAGATCCCTGACTTGTAAAACGTGTTGTAATGCTGCAGTTTTTTGCTGGATTTTCTTGGTCATAAAAAAAAAAATTGTCAAACCAAACACGCGAATTAAAGATGTTGCCTTAGATACCTAAATTGGTCGTCATCATTGTTGTCGTCACATATTTCTTCCGTGCTGTCCTCTGATTGGTAACACTGAGGGGGGTAAACCATGTGACTGGAGTCAATAGTTCTAACTGTCTTAAATCCCTCTTAGCTTTTCACTGCCATAGAACAAGACAATTATGACCGAGTGTTAAAACACAATTTCAAAATGGTGCGTTTTTTTTCTTGACACGTCTACCACCGTTTGCTATATCGTGCATTGATCTTATAAGACAAATTGCTATCAAAGTTACTCGAGTTGCTTTATTGAAATAAGTCGTGTGTAATGTAAGGCCTAGTGACAAACAACGTCGATCACAACTTACCTTTGATCTCCGAATGAAAATAACAGTTTTTCTACGATCTTTATCATTTTGTGTCATTCAAGTTCGGAAAAACATCAAAAATCCGGATGAATAATATCCTTATGATATTTTGGTAAACATCTATGCACTTCAAAGCCAATAAATTACTCGCTTACCGCAAAGTCAAGCGAAATAAAGTTTTCAACATTTTATTAGCCAGCAAAGGGATACGCATGTTTGACGCTTTTTTCTTTGTTTATACGAGAGTTATTGCATTCATCCACTCTTTGTTTTGCTACGATGAGAGTCGAGGAGACAACAGTGAGAGAGAACTAATGCTACGCTTACACAAAACCGGTCCGGATCCGGTCAGAATCGAATCTGACCGGATCAGCTTCTGTTTACATAATAACAATAACAATAATAATAATAATAAGAAATTTCTAAAGCACTGTTTCTCAAGGGTCCAAAGGCGCTATTTGCAGGTTCTGGAACCGGTCCAAAACTCGAACTCAAAAAGCGCAGGTCCTGTTTTGGATCCGTTTGAATCCGTTCAGGACCGGTTCCAGAACGGTCTCGCGTAAACAAAACGCCTATCCGATCTGATTTTCGGACCGGATCCGTTTTGAACCGTTTCCTTGTAAACGTAGCCTAACACAACGATTTAAGGGCCCAGTATCTCGTTGCCAAGTTACACGGTAGCCACGAAAGTGCAATTTTACTTCCGGTTTTCTTGTATTTCGTGATTCTGCTTGGCGTCAAATTTTGACGTTAGAGGAGAGGTTATCTTAGTTGCTAGCTACCTTCCTCCATATAACTGAGCCCACAATATTGAATACAGCGCCGAAATGACCGGGCAAAAACGCACGTTTTTCGGTTTTCTTTTCTCTTTCTTTCTTCCCTTTTATTCCGCAAGACATTTCGTTTACCATCCTACATGCCGTTTCACTAGTCACTGCCCCGTTCACTTCGATTCCACCAAAAATAAAAATGTTTTCTCTCCAGTATTTTGTAGGGTTCTAACACCAAATTCAAATTAAATAATATCAAGAATAAATAAAACTTAAAGAAAGAAATAACCAGTACTTGAAGTACTGAAACTGCTGGAACAAGTATTGCGATCGGTAGTAGATATGTTTTTTTTTTAAACCGATCTGATTGTTCTTTACTAAACTTTCGGTGGCTTATGTCCACCTTCATCAGAGTGAATAAAAGTTCGTTGGTACTCGCGTTACAAAACCGTGCGTTGCTAATCTCTTTGTTTTTCAAATTAAAGGGAACGCTTTGCATTTGTTGCATTTGCTTTGCATTTGTTGCGGGAGTCGCTGTCCAAAGTGGAGTGCCAGGATTCCAAGAAAAGCCTATTGTTGTAACTGCTAACACCGCGCGTAAGGATCTGGGCGTCCCTCGGGTGAATGTTGTGTTCCATTGACTTGGCATGTTGCTTGATTGCTGACAAGCTGTTGCTCGCGAAGCCTGGATCATGTTCGGCTCCGCGCGAGGACCACGCGTGTTTGCTTTCCTCGATGTACTTAAACGAGCAGTAGTGGCACTTCACTTTGTAGACAATTCCATTAACCGCTGGTCGGTCCTTCTATAAATGTTCTTACAGGCGTGAACGCTGTCAGAATAAGGAATTTCTAGAGGACAAGAACCCACTCGATCTGATGCACCTCTTACGTACGGAAGGACTGTGAGCCCCAATGACCTTTCTTGTGTTCGCCTCTTCCTGCTTCAAAGCCGGAGAGTAACGACGTCAGTAATACACGGCTTGGTATCGCAAGCACCAGTGAACTTTTATTTGCTTTTATGAAGATGTACAAATCCGCTGAAAATTTAGTAAAGACCAAACACTTCGACTTTAAGCTTTTCAAAAAACTGCTCGAATTGGAGTATTTCAATTTCCAAGTTACGCTTTTGTTATAACGAATTCATAGTTAATATATTTAGAAATTATGTTTCTAAATTATTGTTACTGATTTTAATATACAACCGACTGTGGAAACAAAGGGCGCTCTCCGTTTGAACACAAATTCCAGAAACTTCGTAACGCGAGCTAATGGTCCAGAAAGTTCCTGGGATAGTTTCCAGATTATTCGAAAACTGCTGAATTTCCAAAATGCGAACCATTGAACCGAAAATTTCAATATAAATGGGAAACGAAAGGGAATTTTCGACAAGAAATTCTTAAAATGTGTGTATACCTCGAGGTGTAGTCCTCTTTTTTCGGAAAATTTTGGAAACATTTTTCATTCCTGTACATTCAGCCAAAAAATGCTTTTGCATTCACCACTAGAAGATTTTGAAGTTCAGATTGGAATTTTTGATGAAATGGAAAGCGCCAAAGAATTCCAAAGAATTCCATGTATATATAAAAAAAAATGAACTTATGTAGCGTGCCTAGTAGGAAAAGCATACAAGTTTTCTGTGGATATGTGTTTTCTGTCAATCTCCCATCCCCCCCCCCCCCCCCTCCTCTCCCATTCGCATCCTCAGGTACAGTTGTGTGGGGTGGGTGGGGGTTTGTCAAGCCCCAGTCTCTGATGCGCTGTGTACACACGTTTGAATTTTATTTTCGGACAGACTAGTATCAGTAAGCTGATCGAGTTAGCTTTCTATAACTTGCTGTCTAAAGGAGGTTTGCCTGAAGGCATCATTAAGTCTAGTGAAGGTGAAAGTCCAACGATTTGCAAGTTTGCGTCGTCTGTTATCCTACTTCCGACTTAAGCGGGTCGACTTAAAGACTCGGAGCGGTTGGAGGTAACGATAACGTGGTGCCTGTTTTAGACAGCAAAAGGCTCTAGGCACATGAATTAGGGCTCGGAAGCAGTAGTTAGGGCACATTTCTAATCGATGGTGGCGATATTTGGCTTGAATTTGAGCGTGCCTAGAGTGTTAGTTTTTTTCTCTGTTGTATGTTGGGGACGGGTATTTCCCGCTTCATTAAATTGAAATACATCCGGGACATTGTTATTTGTGAGAAGAATCATGTCGAACAACAGGGCCAAGAAATCACTTCAAGCGATTATGTGAGTAGACCTTTTTCCTTCTATTTTCAATTTTAGGCGTTCTCCGCTTAGCTAACAGTCAGAGCTCTTTTTGATTCGCTAGTGGAGCGGAATGTTATCGCGTGGTTTTCCGGTCGACAATGAGCCGATAATTGACATAAACAACACATGCAAGCGTTTCGCTTTACTCAGATATATCTGATATATTGCCTGGTTTGCTTGAAATTGAATCAAACGTCGATGTAGGACGCTAAATTTCAGTTTATTTGAGAAGTCAATGCCTTTAGAAAGCTAAAGACAAGCTCTCGGCCGAATGTTTTTACACGTTTATCTTGGTGTCAAATTAGACTGATATGTCATGTTGTTAACACTCTTAATTAAATAGTATAGTTCATGATTCGGGCAAAATACCCTGAAGTTAGTATTTTTGGCCACAAAAGGCAAAAAGAGTGGCTTTTACATTCATCCGAGCTACAATTATGCTTTGTGGAAAGCTCTCTATTCAGGGCTAGTATCAAAACTATCAGTGTCCGTGAAATTTCTGGAGCCTTGTTTTTGCAAATCCAGTTATATATATATATATATATATATATATATATATATATATATATATATATATATATATATATATATATATAAATTTTGTGTTTCGATTTTTCCGAAGTACAGTGCTCGATACGTTAAAGTAGAGCGTAATATATGTTTTGAAAATAGAAAAAAACTACACTTTCATCCCGACAAGCCTGTTTCGTGATTGCTCACTCTTCAGGAATCCCCTGAAGAGTGAGCAATCACGAAACAGGCTTGTCGGGATGAAAGTGTAGTTTTTTTCTATTTTCAAAACATATATATATATATATATATATATATATATATATATATATATATATATATATATATATATATATATATATATATATATATATACACACTGATTTAACAAAAGGTGCCTTATGAAAAAGAAGCAAATGTATGAAATTTCGCTTATTTTATTTTATTCATTTTTTTTTTTTTTTTGGGGGGGGGGGGGGGGAATTGATGATTATTTCGCTAACTTCGCAAGGGATAGTAGCCTAAATGCTGTAGTGATGTCAAAGATGTCAAATTTTACTATTGGTGGTGTTTCTATCACCCCCCCCCCCCCTCCCCCATCTGCCTGTTTACCCCAGTCTCTCTAGCGTTCACCGAACCCGTTTCTTTTTTAAATTCTAGTTGCGCGCTAGGTCGTAGAAGACGGAGTCTAATCTAGCTTTCTATATTGCTGTCTAAAGGAAGTTTGCTGGAGGACATCATTAAGTCCAATGAAGGTGGAAGTATTCCGATTTTCAAGTTATGGGTCGGCTATTATCGTACCTTAAACAAAGCTTTAGCGGGTTGGAATGAACTCGGTACGTTGTGCGAGGTACAGATAATGGATTGCTTGCTTTAGACAGCAAAGATCTTTAGCCACATTAATTAGGACTCGGAGCTAGTTTTTAGGGCTGATTTGAAGACGTTCATAACGATATTTGGCTGGAACTTTACTGTGGCTAGAGACTTAAAAAAATCCTGCGATAATGTTCGGAAGCGGTCTTTCCATTTCAAAATTTTTTTGTTACATCCGGGATATTGCTTAAGACGAGAGCAAGATGGTCGAGGAAGCAGCTTTGAGTGACTTCAAGCCTTTATGTGAGTAGAACTTGCTCGTTTAACGATTTTTTGCCGTTCGGTTTAGCTAGCGATCAGAGCTTGCTGTGATTTGTTAGTGAGAAGCAATTTGATTTGCGTGGTTTTCCGGTCGCGAATTGACACGAACCATATGCTACAAGTGTAACTTATAAGTCATTTATTATTTGTTCCTTTTAGTTTAAAATTCCTTCAAAATGAAGCGATCGTCGATGTAACACGCTTTCTCTCAGTGCATTTGAGCCCATACATAGATTTTGAAGGCCTCGGATCACCGCTCGCGCTGGTTCTTTGTATGTTTAGTTTCGTAGGTCCCATTTCAAGTTGTAAACACTGTTAATTAAATTGGTATAATTCATGATTTTACGAGTATGTTGCAGATACAGTCTTGTTTCTCCAA
The DNA here is from genome assembly GCA_963693305.1 of Meandrina meandrites. Lineage (NCBI taxonomy): Eukaryota > Metazoa > Cnidaria > Anthozoa > Scleractinia > Meandrinidae > Meandrina > Meandrina meandrites. Next base: position 16,866,178 of record OY855914.1, read on the forward strand.
AAAGACATAAATTAGAGTAATTTTCGTTCAATTGAGCTAAGATTCGCCCTCCTTTAAACTTCCCTATCAAAACAATGTATCAGAACTGAAGTGCTATGTCAAATTCCTTTAGCCACCTTCTTATAACTCAATGTATGTATATATATATATATATATATATATATATATATATATATATATATATATATATATATATATATATATATATATATATATATATATATAATTAAGTGTGGGGTGGGGAATCTGGACAACTGACTGCCTCATTTATATAGGATCACCAACCTATTCCCGTTCGGAAGGCGATTCACAGCGATTTCTGATAAATAAATACATACACAGTTAAATAGGAACAGAAATAAACACAACTACATAAATGAGTGAAAATGTGGTCCAGCCGGGAATTGAACCCGGGTCTCCAGATTACTAGTCGGATGCCTTAACCACTCGGCCACTGAACCAACCACGCTGGCAACGCAGCTGGAAATTGACCTTATAGTTGATTAGGTCCGGGGAGACATATCAACACATTTTCTGCAGCCAGGATCACCTCACTACACCCCGGTCGATCGGCGATTCACAGTCCTATTCCCCCGAGGAGAGAAATAAATATTAAATTAAGTGTGGGGTGGGGAATCTGGACAACAGACTGCCTCATTTATATAGGATCACCAACCTATTCCCGTTCGGAAGGCGATTCACAGCGATTTCTGATAAATAAATACATACACAGTTAAATAGGAACAGAAATAAACACAACTACATAAATGAGTGAAAATGTGTTGATATGTCTCCCCGGACATAATCAACTATAAGGTCAATTTCCAGCTGCGTTGCCAGCGTGGTTGGTTCAGTGGCCGAGTGGTTAAGGCATCCGACTAGTAATCTGGAGACCCGGGTTCAATTCCCGGCTGGACCACATTTTCACTCATTTATGTAGTTGTGTTTATTTCTGTTCCTATTTAACTGTGTATATATATATATATATATATATATATATATATATATATATATATATATATATATATATATATATATATATATATAGAAGACAGTCTAATCAACTGAAGATTTGACTCTGCATATTTATTACTAACTAGTTTCATACCGCACAACTTGTACGGCACTCCTCAGATAAATTTGCCAAAAGTAAAGATTACAACGTTACGCTGGTTTATATAGGGACGCTTGATAAATGGAAAGTATAAAATTACAACGGTCGTAACTGAAACAATGCGAGATTTAGAAAAAATTCAAAATAACAAAGTATAAAATTACAACGGTTTCTGTATCCGAACAATTAAATACCTAGAACATGCGTGACAATTGGAGTTATCGAATCTAAAAATAACAGTTGCTATTACGTGACAGCTTTTGAATTTTTAAGTAGGAATTTGTTTGCGTGCCGGCAAGAGGTTATCAGTTCATTTCGTTTATTCAGAGAAGCGAGGTCAGGTCTGCAGATTATGAAATACTTCTCATACAGGCACAAGTTGCAGCGATTCAAAGCTGGGTTGTATGGGGCAGCTTGCTTCAGGATCTTCCAAGTGATTCGAAAATTTATTTTGGCATCCTTTAACTGCCAAATGTGTTTGCTAAGTTCGGTATTGAGTTTCTTACTCGGGTGATTAAAAGAAGCTTTGTGGTTGGTGAATCTGGTCTTAACGGAGTTTTCAGTTAGCCCCACATAGGTTTAAACCAGCGTAACGTTGTAATCTTTACTTTTGGCAAATTTATCTGAGGAGTGCCGTACAAGTTGTGCGGTACGAGACTAGTTAGTAATAAATATGCCAAGTCAAATCTTCAGTTGATTAGACTGTCTTCTAATATTTATGCTCTAGGTTTTTCCTATTGAGCACTCTGACAACAGTTCTGCAAATCAACTAATATTATCTATTATCTATTATCTATTATCTATTGAGCACTTTAATAGCTGATGAAGTCTTCAATTCATTATCTTTTTATACTATATATATATATATATATATATATATATATATATATATATATATATATAACCTTTCTGACTACCTTCATGTTTCTTTTTTCTTCTTTCTTTTTATTTTTCCTAGGCACATCCAGCCGTAAGTAAATGTTTTACTTTTAAACTTATCAGACTTGAACTCAATATTGTTTTTTTTTTTTCATAAATTACACGGTTATATTACTATGACATTTTTTATCAACTTTCGATTAATGAGGCTTGAAGATCTACAAAAGAAAAGGAAGAAAAATTATGATCGTACAGGTTATGCTGGAAATTAAGTATCGATTATTGAGTGGCGTCGATCCATTGTAAGGGAGGTGCAGATTTTAACACGATGGGAACTTATAATTTATCAATTATTCCATGAGCGCGCCTTTGATATAAGATGGTAGATAGCCAACAATACGAGTAACAATGGCTTTCTGACCATATATGGGCATCGCGCGACTTTGTTGAATAATAACAGATGATATTCCCCAGTTTTGGAACTCTGCGATTTACTTTCGCACGTTTAGCTTTTATCCCGAGTAAATCGTATAAGTGAATAAAACTAAACACTTTGAGCAGACTAATAATATTTGAGCGCTGGCAGATTTTCTTTGAAAGGTCTCCCAAAATGCGGCCTTGTAAAAAAAAAAATATATTTGATCCATTTGGCTTCAAAAATATGCACGGATATTTGTCCTTGGACAATATTTGTTCCTCGAAGCTCACAGTTTTCCTTGAGCTTCGCTCTCGGAAAACTGTTCGCTTCTCGGAACCGATAATGTCCAAAGACAAATATCCGTGCATATTTTCGCGCTAAATGGAGGCTATTGTTTATATCAATATCAATAACACTCATATTCCACTCGAATCTAAGACTGAATCTCTTTCGCGGAGTGAAAAGTGCGTTTACTCTGGCTAAGATTGACCGGGCAGGAATGGAGAGTATTTTACTGTGGAATGCACGTGCATGCTAAATATCATGCAAGGAGGTCAATTGCTGTGAGCAGAGCAAGTTGTGCTCGCCACACAATTTATCTTGGAACAAGCCAACGAGTACGTTACAGCCTGGCGACAGAAATAAAGTATTAAATCTCTCCACTTTGGCGTTGTAGTAACAGGCAAATAGTTCGATAAAATTTTATGCCTATCCATAATCCAACGCTAAGATCAGCACTGCTAGGACTCCACTGCGTATAAATCGATTCTGCTTAGGGAATTTCAACCTGAACAATATTTATTGAATTCGCCCACAATTTCGCGTTTACGCGTATGGGTGCCGCGGGGCTAGGAACAGGGCATGTGCTTTTAATAGGCACAGCGAAGGTGGTTTTCAGCGTTTAATTTTTAACGTTGACGTCCACCCGTTTAGAACAAAAGATTTAGCTCAATATTATACACTTAATGTATGGTCCCGAGAGAAACAGTTAGTTTTGTTTTCCCAAGAGTCTCGATGTTTCCCGAGACGAAGTCGATGGCAACATCGAGACTCGACGGAAAACAAAACTAACTAGCTTCCCGAGGGACTAGACATTAAGTGCTTTGTTAAACATCCCAAGGACGCACGAAAAAGATTTGCGTTAACAACAGGACGCCTGAGCACGACTTTGTTTCTTCTATAAAACACTGCAAATGAACAAATACATCGTAAACTACGGACAAAAGAAAGCAAAGAACCAACTTACTTTCTAGGCATTTTCGAAATCCTTCTGCTCTAAAAGTTTTTTGACTTGGTTTTTCGAATAAAAAGTAGGAAGCGCCGGCTTTAGTCACAAAATGGTCAACTGTATTTCACAAACTTTCGAAGAACTAACGACAATTTCAAAAACGTCACGTTTTGATCACGTCCAGGCCAATGAATCACATCGGGATACATTTGATGAAAATGTATCCCGATCGGGATACATTTAAATTTATGCAAGGTCACGTGATCACGAATCAGCCAATGATAATCGCCTTAAGAGCAAGAGAAACTGCAGATGTATAACAATCTGTGTTGTTGTTCATGACTTCGTTGAAACCGGAGCAGAGTAAAAGATTGAAAACATGTTAGAAGGGAAAAGTATACGGCCTGAAGTCCCCGTTATTGTATGCATGGCATACACGAATCTTCATAACGCACAGGAATCGAGCCAATTTCATAAACCGTTTGCATAAGTGATCAAAAAGTACTTAATGATAGGCCCCAAGGGAAACATTCCCGAGGGCCGAAGAGAAACAAAACTTACTGTTTCATGTGGGACAGTCATTAATATTTTGTTATATCTCCCCCTCCACCCAAAATAAAATAAAGGCTTTACTGTCTTTATTATTCACCAGTATATTTTCCTTCGGCTGAAAACGATACGAATTTATTCATTACAATTGTTAACACGGCGCGACGCTTTGAACGTTGGAATTTGCGCTGTGAAACATCCTTTCTTGAGTGAAAGAATTTTTCGCTTGTAGGAATTTCTGTATTTTTACTGTTGGTTCCCAAGTAGGAACAAAACAATTAATAAAAGGTTAGCGTTTGTACGCAACTTCAAATTGCTTCGCGTTATAATAATAAAGATATTTTAACTGGGAGCCCACATCACAAAAAGAGTGGTTTTCAGTGGGGCCCTGCTTAAAATAAATAACAAATACGATAAAATGATTTAAAAGTGAAAGTTAAAAATAGAGGATGTAAAAATTTAAATTTCGGTTTCTAGTCACACGTCCTGATCGCCCTAAGGAGTAGGTCAGTTATGTTCGTTCTAAGGAGTTATGCAGTTTTGGCGAGCGTCACTTGATACGTTCGGTCCAATAACAGAAAACTGCATTTCAGCTTGGGAGGGTAACGAAGCCTTTTTTTTTTACGATATGCTAATTCATTTTTTTCTTTCAAAAAGAAACATGCTTTTGTTAAACCACAAATATGAACAACATTCTGCCCGATATTATTTACCTTCCTATATAAATAGTTCCTCAAATGCAGCAGCTGTCTTCTATAGTCAATATACAAACACATTCTTCATCGCTGCATTGCAAGAATTTACTTTTAAACTATTCTTTTCTATAAGGCTTTACATAGAGTTGTGATTGGATCAGGACAAATTATAATTGCTTTTTAATTACGTAATTTATTGCAACTTATAACAAAAAACTAAGTTAAATCATTGCAACATATTTGTATAACACAATAAGTTATAGACTTAAATATTTTTCTTTTCTTTATTTTTATTTTTTCTCAAAATTTCTGTGTTCTTTGTTTCTGCATCTTCCTTGCTGGACCAAACAGACGGTGAGTAAACAGATCACTCTATATCTTGTCACTAACTCGTCCCTAGTCGTGTCATTTCCTGTAACGCCCCCCGTAGTTATGACTTAGGACAGCTGGCAAAAAAAAAAAAAAAAAAAAAAAAAAAAAAAACACTTTGGAGTTGTAGAAGCAAATAGTTCGATAAAATGTTATGCCCTTCCGTAATCCAACGCTAACAACAGCACAGGAAGGAATCCACTGCGTATCTATCGATTCTGTTAAGGGAATTTCAACCGGAACAATCGTTATTGCATGGGGCCCATAGTTCCCTGTTTACGCGTATGGGTGCCCCAGAAGACGTTGCGGGAACGGTGCATGCGCTTTTTACTAAGGAGTCTCGCTTGTAAGAGGCACAGCGAAAGTGGGGCTCTTACTCCGTGTACTGGACACAGATGACGTAAAATAATGGAAACAAAAGACAACAGACAATACTGAACAAAATACAACGAGCCACAAAGCAATGGCTAAACAATGCCTTCTCATTTGTGTCCGGTACACGGAGTAAGAGCCGAAAGTGGTTTTCCGCGTTTAATTATTAACGTTGACGTCCACCCGTTTAGAACAAAATACTCGCCTGAGTATTCTGTATTTTGCTGTTCTGTGTTGTTGTTCATTACATCGTTCAAACCGCAGCATAGAAAAAGATTGAGATCAAGATACGGCCTGAAGTTCTCGTTATTGTATATGTTGCAGTTGATTTTTTTCTTCAGTTAAATTTTATTCTTCCTTTGTTTTAAATTGATTATCATACAATACCATACCCAAAAACAAAGGAAGAATAAAATTTAACTGAAGAAAAAAATTAACTGCAACATATACATGGTACATACGATTCTTCATAAAGCACAGGAATCGAGACAATTTCATAAACCGTTTACAGAAGTAATCAATAAGCAATTAATGACAGTTGCATTTGTTTCTTCGAGACCGTCAATGTTACCCGAGGCGGACACTGTCGATGGCCGAGGAGAAACAAAACTCACTGTTTCCTGTGGGGGCAGTCATTAATTTTTTGTTATATATAGTTACTGACCCTCCTAAAACCCTATTGTTCTCTCTCTCTCTCTGCATTAAACAAACGAAACGATTTCAGTCTGAGAAGGAAAACATATCCAGTGTAGTAGTCAAAGTTTCTGAGGAAAACGGAGGCGGTCCTTTTTGTTAGCAGGGAAATTATCAGGGGTAATCCTAAACGAGCTAAAACGCGCAAAATTGCAGCGGACTGACTGCACTGCAATATTTTTAATATTCCAGCCTCCTTACAGCAATATTATAGTTAGCTAGTTCATACAACTGTTACTTTCACCACATTAATTTTTAGAAGTTCTTGAATGCCATCGTAGTAAATTGTAATCAACACTTAAACGTTTCATTAAATGAATAGACCGCAACAAAATTGCCATTCCAAGGGCGTTTTAATTATTGCACGCCTCATAATGAAAACTTTCTTACTTATAGGAAATAACAATGTTATGTTAATATTAATTACAATTGACTGATCAAAATCTATATTCTGCCTTTCCTTAAATACCTTTTATACGCGTTTCTGCATTTCATTTTGGTCCAACATCATTGTTCTTTGCCAGCCATTTCAACTTTTGTTTTGGAATCCCTCAATCCCTGCAAGATTTCACTCGCTTTTTGTTTAAGCGTTGATGAAGTACATTTGTACTCTCTAACCCATGATTGGTGACCAGTTGTTTTTACAATAACTTGTTCTGGAACACCACCTTCATACAATCGTGTGGCACAACTTCGCCGAATTGAATGATTTTTAAAATGCCCATCAAATCCTGCTTTTCGGTGTATGATGTTCTTTACTACATTTCCTAAACTTTCTCTTCCCATTGCTTTATTGTAATACAATACGTTATACGTCCCCTTTGACTTGGGTAAAGCCCGCAAATAAAATGCGTTGTCAATGTTTACTTTTGGCATGCGAGACAAGTATATTTTATTCAACTGAACTGGGCAATGTCCGACCACTTTTGCCAATCGAAGTTACATTTCGCTTACATTTCACTCGTAAGAAAGCTTGTGTGCTACCTAACATTTCATACAAAGTCTTTCCTGGATACTCTTCTCCGTCTTCTCTTCTGGTAAATCGGGTCAAGGCGTAATCCAGCTGCTCGCCAGACATTTCATCTAGGTTCTCCTTTATCAGTGGCTCCCCACAGGAACTCACTAAAACTGAATTGCCTCATTTCTCTTATACTTCCACTGATCAAAGATTTTCAGCACTCAAGCCCATTTTCTCTCACGCAAAGGGCGTAATTGGGTTTCTGAATCTTTTCTCCTGTGAAGAATAAAAATACAAGGAAACCGTCTGTACGTCGTTTTAAAATAACTGTAATCAAGCAAAGTTAAATTTCGTGCATGTATGTATTGAATTACCTTCAACAACACCAGCATTTTCTGACCTCTGGATCTGCGTTATGAAAAAAGCAGATTCGTTTTCCGAAGAATCCTCCATGAAGCTCAGTACGTGTTGCTTCTGTATTTTTCTGTTGGTTCCCAAGTAGGAACAAAGCAATTAATAAAAGGTTAGTGTTTGTACGCAACCTCAAATTGCTTCGCGTTCATACTGTGGTTTCGAGCTGCATGTCCTGATCGCCCTAAAGGGTAGGTCAGTTATATTTGCTCTAAGGAGTTATAGCGGAGCATCCATAGCTATATAATTTCGTTAATCCATCAAGCCGAGAAAATTTGGTTATGACGTCATGTCCGTCCGTACGTCCGTACGTACGCCCGTACGCACGGATTAGGCCTGGGGACGAGTTTGCCTGTTTGCATTTGTCCTTGATTTGGAGAGTGATTTGGAGTCCTTCTTACGCAAAACGTGACACAAAGACATATTCGGTTCATTTAGAGTTGAGTTACCTGTCGTAAAAATCTGTGAGAACACTGCATTACTTCAGAGATTTTTTTCTCATGTTATAAAATGATCTGGACATTTCATTTTAACTTAAACGACGCGATTGTATGAAGAGGCGGCAAAAAATCTGTGGCACAGGTGGCACCTTGTTCGCTTTTTAAGCTGAATGAAAGAGGCGAACAAAGCTGCTGGAAAACATAGATCTTCGTGAATATTTCTTGCTTTATTTACTTATCTACATCATGGAAACGTATGCCAAATGATTTAGGGATAGCCTCTTAGCGTGAACATCCGAAATGTTTGCCAACCTGAATATGATATATCGGACAAGAAATCAAAAACAGCGAGAGTTGAAGAACTGTCTACGGTTCCTGCGGCTGCTTAATTAAGCTGACTTTAAGCCGAACTAAAAGGGAGCTCAGAGCCGGTCAAGTTCAAGAAGTGATGGATAAAAGACTGTCAACAGCTACACCGTAAGAAAGGAAGAGATTGATCTTCGCTGATAATTCATATAATGTATATCTCGATGGAGTTGGAGTTGGAGTAAGCTCACATGGAAAATGGCGTGTTCGTTTCCGATATTTAATATGGTGCTGGTTTGAAAGCTTTGCCCTGCAGAATTTACAAGCCTTTTCCAAATGTAAGGTAACAAACATAATTTATACCCTAAGCTGAAGTCTGTTTTTATTGTGAGAATATGTTTATACTTCAGTCATTTATAAACGAATTCGAAGTTGTATCGTTTTTCAGACCTTTCCGTAGGCTTACATATTTATAAATTCCATTATTTCTTAATGCTGCTTTCAAACCTCTTAGCTTTAATCACCTTTGTACATTTTATACAGACGTTGTCTATTAAATGTTTGGTTTCAAATGCTGTGTTTTAGTTTATAGTGGAGTAAACTGTAAAATTCATTTTTGGATTTTCATTTGAAAAGAAAATTAAATTATTGAACTACATGTACTCGGACCAAAAACACGTTTCGCCTTTGCAAAATATTACAAACTACACTTATACTGAGGAAAATCCCGCAAGTCCAAACCAAAACTAGTAAAACTACTCAATGATACTGCACACTAAAATGAATTTAAGCGATTTATTATCCAACTGAGTAGTAATATCGGAGTCTGACTAAAACCACCTCGGGCGCACCCACATAATTTTACCTCTTTCCGTGTGTACTACTAAGGGACTTTATCAAACCACGCTCACAAAAGCTCGCGTGCCTTGATAAAGTCCCTTAGTAGTACACACGGAAAGAGGTAAATTATGTGGGTGCTGCTCGGTAGTTTTAGTCAGACTCCGATATTACTACTTGGAAGAAAAGAACAAAACCGAATAAACAAACGAGCCGCGGAACGTCTATTTAGAGGAACACAACAGTGAAGTAAACAACAATGGGACGTGGAAGAAAAGGACTCCTTAACCAAAGTCGAAAAAAAGCCAAAACCCCCAAAAACAGACTGACAACCCAACATACATTATTTATCGGAGAACCAGAAAAAGGACAAATTATAGATCCACCAATACACATTTCAGACGAGCTGCTCACAGCAATGAAAACAATGAGCCCGCAAGATTTAAAAAACACGCTTATACAACCGGAAGAAGAACAAGAAGAAGTCGACTTAACAGACATGGAAGAGTACGATTTGACGGGATCAGGAGAGCCGGTTTACGAAACACCAATCATGACGCCGCAGCTGACCCGCAGAATAATGGCGAATGAGTTTAGCCCGGACCAGGTGGAGTACATACTAAAGAAAGCTTTGCAGAATTAGGGAGGATACAAGCAAACAGACGCATCAACAGCATCAAGAATAGCTTCAGCAGCTTGAACGGCAATAATGCCCTCATTCACCCCAAAGGAAGAAGAAATGTCTTTAAAAGCGAACACGAGCATGTGGAACCACACAATCATTCCACCAGAGTATATGTAAATTGATATTTTTTTGCCCCATTTGGAGAAAAGCGGCAGCGAGTTATCAAACATGGACATAGCTGAATCAATACAAAAACTCACACTGGAGCAAAAAAAGCTTTTTAATAAAAAACTGGCAGAGGCAATAGCAGCAGCAGTGAAAAAGTGGGAAGAAGAAATCAAAAAATATCAGGAAGACCCCTATGTGCATTTCAATGGTATGAAAATAAAGAAGACCCTAAACCAATGTATCCCATACACGGAGGAAGCATGGGCGAAAGAAATGGAAAAACAAAAGTTCTACAAAAACAAACAGCTAATAAGCTTTATAGATAAAGTTTTTTTCGAAGACGGCGCGCTGCAATTTAAAGAAACACGTCATAAGAGTATAAACAAGGATTAATCACAATTAATAACAGGTATAACAAGAGATGGATACATTAGAACTAATTCAAGCACTTCCGGCAGAACTTCGAGAACAAATCCACAAGGAGTATGTAAAAATCAAACTCTGGCAACGTAAAATGCAGGGCTGGGATGAAGTGAATGAAGCGATTTTGTTGGCCCCCTACTGTCTGAAAAACGAGCAGATCACGTGGATTCTGCACTGTTACAAATGCGAGCTAGAATGCGGGCGGAACTACCTCTGCAGCCTCTGTTACACAAGAAAAAGGCAGAGGGAGTATTTAGGGCCGGACATATTTGATCCAGCAGAGTATGACCCATGCTTCGAAAAGGGGATAACAATCAACAGCAGAGTGTTAGCGTTCTTTACTCAAAATAAGTCCCAGCTGCTTTTTCAAGAAAACTGATTTTGTGGAATTCTTTTTCATAAAGATCATAAAAGTTATTAGAATATCCTATTCTTTGCACTTTATATGGTAAATTGATGACAATACGATTTGTTTGAAATCTTTCAGGTACAATTGTTTCGTTTATATGACCACCTTGGCATATGATGGCTTTATAAAATTTACCCCGCATACAAAACCACAAGAAAAGATGTTTATTTCGATAAGCCGAAAGGATGGATTCTTCATAACTCAAACCACGTGTTGGTGTTCTTATCATGAATTTGTCATTTCTCATTATGACATACGGTTTGAAATGTATAGTATTGTTTGGATTGCTGTTGTTTCCTAGACCTATAAAGTAGTCTTGTCCAGTCAAACTATCATCATGTAAAAAACTCACGAATAATGTAAATTCATCATTTTGTTCTATTATTTCATCAAGTTGAATATGAGATCCATTAATACTGAAACCGTCTTTTATGTCAAAGTCAGACAAAGAAACGGTATTTTTTAGCATTAATTTACCCCCGACTGACTTAATATTTGAACCATAACTGTTTTTCATATCAAACGAATCAGGATCTTGTAAATCAAAAAAGTACTCAAATATTGTTTCGTAATAGCTTTTATTTTGCTTTAAATTAATCTGTTTTTGAAGTATGGAGGATTTGCCATTCAAAAGATTGGTTGCCTGTTTGAGATTGACAGCTGCTGTGTCTCTGTCAGCATTTTTTACACCAATAATCAGATTGTCATTCATGTCAATACTTTTTTCAAAATTTATTTCATCGTTTTCTATTTTGTACCCTCGATCATAATTTTTCAACGAAAAGCCGTTCAAATCTAAATCCGTTTGTAGAGTAAAATCACCGTCTTCAATAACGAAAGCCTGGTCGTAAACAGTTCCGTCTACATCTGTTTGATAACCTTTTACCCCATAAATAATCAAAGCAGCCTTTTCAAGTGGCGAAGAGCCATCATAACCCGAATTTGAAATATCGAGATAGATTGTGTTATCATTGTCTTTATATTTGCGCGTGTGAATAATGGTGCGTGAATATTTCGGGCTGTGACTGTTGAAGTGCTTGGTATGGTAATTAAGAGTATCAACCGGGTTAGGGGTTGAAGCACTTATAAACCAATTAGTATCAACTTTTGGGATAAAGAACTCGACACATATAGTGTACTCTCCTTCGGGCAGAGGTTTTTTATTTAGCTTTAAGCGTGAGTTGAAAGAATTGACACCAGTTCTTACGAGATTGAAAGTATAAGCTTTTTTATTCACACTGTGAAGGTTGGATGTAAAGTCTTCTAACGTAACAGAAGTAACATTGTTTACAGCTGTCACGCCCGACCCTCGCTCCAAATAGGCTAAGGCATTCTTTTTATGTGAGTGTCCTGCTGAAATAGAATTTGAGCCCACATATTTTTTCATTGAACCAAGATTTACAGCATCCTGATCACCTGTTGGATTCGCAAGTTGCTTTATCGCATGGTCTTTCATGAGAATATCTCCAGTAATATTAACGGTTGATACATCCCCACTATCACCCTTATCACCTTTTGCACCTTTTGGTCCAATAGCACCTCTCGAACCCGCAGGTCCAGTTGCTCCAGTGGGCCCCGCAGGTCCTGTAGCTCCAGTTGGTCCGGTTGGCCCAGTAGCTCCAGCAGGTCCGGTAGGTCCGGTTCGCCCTTGTGGACCTCTTTCGCCTTTTAATCCTTTTTCTCCAGCATCACCTTTATCTCCTTTAGGACCTTGTGGGCCAGTATTGCCCTTATCACCTTTTTCACCTTTAGGACCACGCGCTCCAGTTGCGCCAGTTGGACCAGCAGGGCCGGCTTCCCCTCGGATTGAAGTAGACTCTTCATGTGTTTGAGTTGCACCCGTCGCACCGTTAAGATACCCCATCTCTATATATTTTCATCAAAATTTTTGAGTGTGGTTTTTTTTGGTTTGTCGTGGTATAAAAAAGAATATTTAGCATCGGTAGCCCTTTCAAGCAGCGCTCTGTCAATTCCCAATTCATCGGCAATACGGTTATTTTCTTTGGGAAGAAAGTCGAAAATGCAAAAGTGGCTACAATTATCTCGGATGTTTTTGGGGACCTTAAAATAGCTTTGAGAAAGATAAATGACGCTGCAATTGCGGTGGCGACCGTTGATAAAATAATCGATAATGTCGTTTTGGTTGCTTTCACAAACCATGTCATCGAAAATTACAATCTTTTGATTGTCAGTGGACAGCGTTTCCAAAGGAATAACATCGTTGGCGCCTTCAATAACATTATAGCCAGCCACAGGATTGACTCTTGTGTCGAAATCATCAATCATATATTGGTACTTGTCTTGATGCAGGTTCTTAGCGCAAAGGTAAATTTTGTCGTAGACCAACAGCCTGTAAAGCATATGCATGAGAATATTTGTCTTACCAGAGTTGCTTGGCCCGCAAATAAGCATCCGAAAGGTATCTGCTGGCATACAAGGGTGGCCTTGTTTGTAATTACTTTTTGTAGTCAAACTGGGGTCGTAATTGGGAATTTTCATTTTTTTTCTGTTATATATACGGCAAAAATATGTCCATGAAGAAGTGGCGAAAACTTGTCGGTGAAAAGGCTGAAGTTGAGCAGCAGAACGACAGAATCCTCGCGGCAATAAAAAATAACAAAATCAATAAAGGGTTTGGACAGCTATCAGGTGAGGATTTGTTCAAACCTATCACATCGCGGCTTGACAAACTCCAAGTAGGGGATAGCAACTCAGCTGCTGAGCCAAAAGAAGAGGTTCCAGACTATGGTATGGATGAGTTTGATTTAAACAACCCCTTCGACGGAGATTTTAATCCGGATGCGGAAACACCACCTCCAACACCAACACCAACACCATCACCATCACCATCACCATCACCATCACCATCACCATCACCATCACCATCACCATCACCATCACCTACATCAACACCGTTACCACCTTTAGCTGAAGAGGAAGAAATGGAATTAATGGAAGAAAGTGGGGCAAGCCCAGGGGAAAAACCAAGTAAATGGGGGCCACCACAAGAACTGGTTATCGAGGGATCAGAGTCAACTGACCTGCAGACACTAAACAGCATGTTAACAAAAAATAAAAACAATCCCAACTATGTGGTAAAAAGCAAAAAATCAAAATTCTACGGCGACACATTGGCAGTGATAAAAAAAAAGAGAGATGAAATTCTTGAAAGGAGAAAAAGAGGGGTTAAAATCCCCATACAGCAGCTGATGCCCGATGTTGATGATGATGAACCCGACAGAGAAATGGAAGGAAGCGGAAGTGTTGATCCAAACGCTTTGGTTGACAGGCTACACTTAAGCTTGGCGTCTATACAGGCGGGCAACACTTCACTGAAGCTGAAAAAACAGGTCCAGCAGATGTTGGGGTCGCTGGTAAAGCTAAAGGAAATAACACAAAAAGAAGCCCACAAAATTTTGGGCATAATTATATAAGCAACATGACAACACATAAATTTGAGTGATATTATATAAGCAACATGTCAACCCATTTTCATTTCAACCTGTTGCTCGACTCGCAGCTGGCCAAACAAAACAACGCCAACAGCAAGTCACATGACTTCACAATTAAGTTTGACCCACCAATTGCTTTAGAACCCTCCAAATCATACAAGGCGGCGTTAAATGAGCTGGTATCCATGTCTTATTCGTGGTACAACATCGCGAAACGGTACAACAACAACGAATTCAAATGGCGGAAAAAAACAGAGAACTGGAAAACCGTGACAATTCCGGATGGAATGTATGATTACGACGGTCTCAACACCACCATTCAGGCACTAATCGGAAGAGTGGATCCCAAGGATGAAAAATCCAAGTTTATTTTTCAGCTGTATTTTCACACCACAACGTATCGGGCGGTCATTCTGTTGCAGGACGGCTACGAGCTTGATCTAAGTGGAGGTGAATTTGCTGCGTTGCTGGGTTTTGACAAGAAAACAATAGATGGAGCGAACAATAGGAGCGACCGCGTGCCGAATATAACAAGAGGCGTCGACTGGATCTATATCCATTGCGATCTCATTACAAGGGCTGTGGACAACATCGGAGGCGACGTTATGTTCTCTTTTTCAACCGCTGAACTCTCAGTTAGCTACCCCTTTTCAAAAGAGCCTCGCCGTCTCCTGTGGCACCCGGTGAACAAAAATAGAATCAATGCGATAAACATAAAGATCACGGACGGGCGCAACAACATTATAGATCTGAATGACCAAGACGTGGCTTTAAGTATCATCATTGAAGAAGAAAAAGAAAAATAATTTACACATAAGTATAATTATGAATCATCCGAGCGAGTGGGCGAGATATTATGACGCACCAAACGGAACCTATAGATACAGACACAAAGGTACGGGGGTTGTAAGAGACACCCTAATGAATATAGGAAAGCGGTTCAAAAAGCAAGTCACCCGTCAGACGTTGGAGAAGGCTGTAAATGAAGCCTCGAAGCAAATGCTGAAAAAAGCCGCAGAAAAAGCAGAAGAAAAAGCGGCTGACAAGATACAAGCGGTTTTGCGAAATAGCAACTCAGTTGCTACCCCAAGTGTAAAACCCAAGAGTAAAAAGCCTTCAAGTGTAAAACCAAAGAGTAAAAAGACTGCAAGTGTAAAACCAAAGGGTAAAAAGACCCCACCACAGAAACTTAGTACAGAGTCGAAACAGAAACTGAAGAAGATGCTAAACCCTGGGGTAGCAACTCAGTTAAGCGGGGATTCACGGAAAAAGTTGCAACAGATTTTAAACGCGGGTCGGGCTGCAAGGATGAAAGTAAACCAATTGATAGCAGAAAATTAAAATAATTTTTTAAAAAGATATATAGGCCGCAAGATGTTCAGAAGCCACAGGCATTTGGAAAAAACAGAGTATGTTCGTATCATGTTAGACAAACCGATCACTATCCCGGGAAACGATCAGCACCAGGTAAAAACAAACTATAAATTCACACTCACCGACCGAGACAACTGGTTTGACTGGTATAACGCCTACTTCCGGGCTGATTTCACTTTCGAGGCAACCGCGGATGGCGCGCAAGTTGCGGCGGACGCTAGGTCAGCGCCCATTAACGGCTCATTTTCACTGATAAACAAACTTGTGGTAAAATCATCGGGCAAAAACATTTACAACGTGGACAACATTCACAAGCTCATATTCATCAAAAACTTGTTGGATTTTTCTGATGACTTTGCGAGGAGCGCAGCGAAAGATCAGTTTTGGTATTTGGATACAGAGGATAGCAATGTGACAGCCGTCGCTGCCACTAACCTTGGAATCAGACAAAGGGGCTTGCTTGCCCACGCCGGCCTCACGGTTGAAACCCTCATACCTCTTAACAGGTACTCATTTTTCGAAGAGCTGAGTGACAAGCTTCTTCCTCCCATGCAGATGGAGTTCGAAATTGAGCTACAATCGGATGCAGAGCTGATTTGGCAAAACGATGGAACCAATCGCAGGATAGTGGTGAGAAACTTCGAGCTGTGGGTTCCAATGCTGCGTTTCACCAGCGAAGGACAGAAGCTCGCAAATGAAAACTTTTTGAAACCTCAGAAATGGACGTACCTGAATGAAATGATCCAGCCCAGCAGCAGCCGGCGTGACGCTTTCGGACAGTGGCAGATAAATCCCGGCGTAAAGGATGCCAAGCATGTTTTCATTTTCATTCAACAGTCAAGGAAGAAGGACGCCATGACTCAAAACCCCTACTTCTTTGACACCTTTAACATTGATGGGGATAATTCAGCCAAGCTAGCGACATGTCGGTTGCAGTACGGCTCTTCACAGTACTATCCGGAGCTGGACTACGACGAAAACTTCAAACTGCGCATTCTTAATGACTTAAAGAACTACCGGTACCGCAAAAACGACTACAACACCGGTGTTCAGCTTCAGCCCAACAACTTCAAGGATTTATACCCAGTACTCTATTTCGACTTACGTGAAAACAAGGACAACAAGACCAACGACCCGAAGCAGATGGTTTTCCACTACAGGCTCAACGAGGCGGCCAACGCGCAAGACTACACCATTTATGCAGGAATTCTGTACGAGTCCGAATTTGTTCTCAAGCAGGTGGGTAATGAGCTGGTGATGGTATAAAAGTGAAATAATTTTGTATGAAATATAAGAGATGCCGCACGCGCTGAAAAAAGAATGTTTGGAGGTGGAGTTGCTGATACCCCAAAGTGAAATAATTTTTGTATGAAATATAAGAAATGACGACTTACTATCCGCACAAGATTTCACTTTCAGACGGGCAGAAGGTAAGCCTCGCGCGGGCCTTTGGGCGAGGAGAAGCAGTTACACTGAGATTTAAAAACGAAGCTATAACCGGCGGCAGCGACACTTTGCACTTGACCGCCAGGCAGATCAAAAAAATAGAGCGCGCTATCAAAAACAAAACGGGCGTGGATATAGACATGAGCAAGACACAAATCAGACATGTGCGCACGCGTAGCGGCACTTTGCCCTTAACCCCTAGACAGATCAAAGATATAGAGCGCGCTATCAAAAACAAAACAGGCATGGATATAGACATGAGCAAGAGACAAATCAGACATGTGCCCAAGCTGGCGAATGGTGCAGGCATGCGGGTTAAACCCCCAACAGGTGGAAAGGGAATGCGCATCAACCCTCCACCATATATGCGCCCGCCACCATTTATAGGTTCTTGGGGTGACCAAAAAAAAGCCCGCCTTCGTTGATGTCCCCTTAACTGATTATGACTTGCAGCGATGGTGCCAATACTTGAAAATCCCCATCAAAGGTATATTTGCGAGAGACGAGATCCACGTGAAAAACCACTCCCCTTGTATAATCAACATGGATGATCTTGGAGGGCCAGGCACCTATTGGGTTTGCTGCTGGGGCGGGCGCGAATACTTTGACTCTTTCGGTTTACCTCCACCCGCAGAATGGGAAATAGAGTTGATTCTTGATGGTAAACAGACCTTTCTTCGGAATGACAACCAGCTTCAGTGGGAATTCAGCGTGCGCTGCGGCTACTACTGTTTGCTTTTCCTGAATGAGCGTAACAAAGGACGGTCGTTTCGAGATATTTTGAGCATGTTTTCTGAAAATACGCGCGCCAACGAGGCTGTGGTGAAGGATTATTTTACACATAATGTATAGGATGGATGTTTACTGTGTGAAAGAAAAGCGCTTCACACCCAATGTGGTGGGAAGTGAAAAAATTACAACCGCAAAAAACGGCAGAAGACTGCTTAAAGTAAAATGTGCTAGCTGCGGCATTACCAAGACAAGATTCGTTTCTAATAAAACACAAAATGGTGCTGCTCAAGAAGGAGGTAATATTTTGGATCCAATATTTAAGTGGACCAGAAGTGGTTTACCCAAAAAGAAGAGAGAAGAACTTGCACGCGCTGAAAAAAGAATGTTTGGAGGTGGAGTTCTTGATACAGTTGGAAATACAGCAGCTGAAGCTTTCTTTGAGTACGGAGTTCCTTATTTAGCAAAGCAAGGTGTAAAACAAGGAAGATACTTTGCAAGCGAGTTTCTGAGACAACCAGAGTATCAGAAGAAGTTAGCCAATAAAGCCAAACCAATCGCGAGAAAAGCTGTTAATTACACAATTGATGCTTTGTCTGGAGATTTGTTGACTAAAGCCTCAAACAGATTAAGACCAAAAGATATGATACCGGGAAATAAGATGAAAGGTGGGTGTCACACAGTGGGCCAAAGTTGAAATGATTTTTGCTAATTATATAGGAAGGATGGAGGTATACTGCGTAAAGGAAAAGCGTTTCACACCCAACGTACCGGGAAGCGAAAAAAACACTACCACAAAAAATGGTAGAAGGCTGCTTAAAGTAAAATGTGCAAGTTGTGGCATCACCAAGACACGATTCGTTTCTAAAACACAAAGTGGTGGTAATTATGATATGAGAATTTATGCAGGTAATCGAGTAGATGACCCAACAAACCCTCTTTACCAACGTGGTGGGCGGGGTTTTGATTTGCATAAAGCTATTGGCAAGCTGCCTAAGCCAAAAAAGGGGTGGACGCTTCCTGGTCATAACTACACAGGACCATACAATCCCCTTGAAAAACAGCTTTCTTACGACCCCAAGACGGGAAAGATATTAAAGATTTATCAGCAGCCAACAGGTGCCACGGACGCGGTTTCAATGCAGCATGATGTTGATTATGCCGTCTGTGCAGGCAAGAAAAATGAAAAAGGTTGCAAACACGCTGCAGACAAAAAAATGGTGAAGGCGCTTGACGCTATTCCCAAAAACAAACGGCAATGGGGTCATGCTGCGGCCCGAAATGCGATCAGCTCGAAGCAAAAAGTAGGATTGGGTGTCGGTGAAACGATCAATAAAAATATCGGTGAAAAAATTCCAGGCTTTCAACCGGCCCAAGATGTGGCTGCTGCAATCATGGCTGTCACAGGTGGTGATAAGGATTTGTTTAAAAAGTATTGGAGTGGTGCCATCGCAAAAGGTGCCTTTAACAAGAAAACCGGTCTGTTTAGCAAAAAGTTTTGGACACACCCTAAAAATACAACTGGGCCATGTAATCGGATTGTATATAAAAATGGAAAATGGCATAACCAATATTGCGACTAAAATATTTTTAACACATATATAGGAAATGGATTCTGCAACAAAATTCAGGCGGGATGAAATAGAAATGATAAAGAAAAATCTTGAAAACCAGTTGGTGCATTACTACCAAACCTCAGCCAAATTCAAACGGTGGCACACGCGTTGCCAAACAGTATGTGCGTTAACAGGCGGAGTCGCTACCATTCTTACAGGCTCTGGGTTGGCCGCTTCTCTTTCTGTGGTTGGCGTTGTTGTTGGTGGGCCTTTAATCGCAACTGCCACCTTGTTTTCATTGGTGTCAACCTCCTCCATCGTCACCGTCAAATTTTTCCTGCGTAAAGCGAAAAAACACGAAAAAATACAAACTTTGGCTGAAGCTACGCTGAGCTCAATCAACTCTCTCATATCGACCGCTCTTGAAGATGGTAAAATCTCAGACAGTGAGTACCAAGATATTATCAAAAAGTACAACAGCTTTACTACTGCAAAGACAAAACTCCGTTTTTCAAACCACACTGACGGTGGGGTAAAGGTTAACAAAACATCAAAGACAACTTCTGTTTAATCGTGGGGTGTTTGCCTCTAACCACCATTCGTTGAAACTTTTTTCGGCTTTATTTCTGGTTTGTACCATCTTCGGCAATCTTTTCGTGAGCTTTCCCAGTATTGCATTTTTCGCCGGCCAATCTCTTGTTGAGACCTTTTGAAAATAGTTGTATAAAAAACAAACGTAGTTACACGATCCGGGGTAGCAACTGAGTTGCTGATTCCGCTTGAATTGGTGAATGACATTACCCAAAAAGGTCAGCCCCATATTGTCACCAACCTGATCTACAGAAATGCCGACTTTTTTTTAGTACCGCAAGTAAATACCATAATTTGAGGTGGTGTCTCATCTCTTCATGAGGCTCATCCGGCAGTGGGGGTTCCCATGAGTAAAAGTCAAGATCTTTTTCGGGTTTGATTTCTTTTATTAACGCTTCCTGCTCTTCCAACAACATTTTTTTCAGTTGTTCCCTGTGGGGGTTAGGTCCGCGAAGTTTTATAGCCATGTATATATGACCGCGCATAATTATTTAAATGGATAAAAAATTGGAGCGGCGTTATTACAGCCCGCAGGGTTACTGGAAAGGTATCTCTGCCATTAAAAAATTAGCGGTCGCTGTGAAGGTTCCTGAAGTTGTTGCCAAAGAATGGTTGTTCAAACAAGCGCTCTGGCAGATTTACCTCACCGCACCGCGCTACATTCCTCGTCTAAAATTCGACGTCCCTACGCCCAACAAAGTGCATCAGGCAGATCTTCTTTTTCTGCCACATGACAAAGTGGGCCGTAGCACTTACAAATACGCGCTTACTGTTGTTGATGTTGCCAGCAGATTCAAAGAAGCTCAACCTTTAACTTCTAAAAACTCTGATGAGGTTGCCAAAGCTTTTAAGACAATTTATACACGGGGACCTTTGAGATGGCCGCAGATGTTGCAGGTTGATCCTGGGCGTGAATTTATGGGCGCTGTTACAAAAGAAATGGAAAATCACAAAACTTCTATCAGACGTGGCCACCCTGAAATACATAGAGACCAAGCGATCGTTGAACGTTTCAATCGCACCTTGGCTGAGCGTTTGTTCGGGTATCAGTACGCCGTTGAAATGCGTTCACCTGAGGGTTTGCGGTCTACTGAGTGGGTAAAAAGGCTTCCCAAAGTTGTTTCTGCTCTGAACAACCAAGTCACTCGATTGATTGGTATGAAACCTGCTGCCGCAATCAAGAAAAAAAATGTTTATGCGGAGCCATCAACTAAATATTTGAGACCTGTTGGATTGAACGAAAAAAAGCTCCCATCCATAGTTTTGGTTCGGTATTTGTACGAACCTGGTGAGCTTGAAGGTGGGACAAAAAGAGCCACTGATCCAATCTGGTCTTTAGATGTCTTTAACCTTGAACGTTCTTTTACCAAACCGAATCAACCTGTTCTCTACTTTTTGCGCGACGGACCTAAGCGTGGTTTTGTACGTGAAGAACTGCTTGTTGTACCTCCAAACACACAATTACCCCCAACTAATGTAAACTAGATATGGTATTCAATTGGTTCCGTGTGTATTCCATCCGGCAGCACCCATCTTTTGTCATAATATGCGCTCAACCCCAGCTTCTCCTGCTCGTATGTTACCATGTTCCCGTCCCGCATCCGGAATCCGCGGTTTGTTGCCATGTCTTTGTTTCCATCTAGCGCTGCCTTGAAACGGTGCCAGTTGATCTCGTTTTGCCTCTTTGACATCCCCTTTGAGCTCAGTTTCTTCTTTTTTGCTTCCCCATCTTCTGTATAATAACATTTTGAGCACAGTGCTATCATCCGCTCCCCTTCGAATTCTTTTTTGAACAGTCCCGGCGTTCTTCCGCTCCATTTGTCCCATGCCAGCCAGTTCTTTTTTTCTGCCTCAAATTCCGCTTTCATATCTGGTTTCACAATGTCTTCCAGACTCTTTCCTGAGATTGCGAGGTAGTTGCTGTCTGTATCCATCTGGATCAGCTCGAAATCTTTCCTGTCAAGATACCTATCCAAGAAGTCGTAGTAAAATTCAAGCATCCTCAACTTGGCTAGCTGATACACCGCTATTCCTACCTGAAATGGGCGTCTGATTGTTATCCGTGCTTTTCTACTTTCTAACTCATACGCTTCTCCAATCTCATCCAAGTCTGAAAAGTATGCGCTTCTCAATGCTCTGTCCACCACCTTTTCATCTTTGGTGTAAATTACGTTTGTTTGCCGCTCTAACGCTTCTATCAGCTTCCCATATCCACTGTTTCCCAGAAGTTTGAATATATCAGCCAATAGTGCTTTGCTTTTGTCCACATCCCCTGTACGGCGGTTTTCTGTGACTTCTTTCACGAACCATTCGAATATTACTTTCGGCTCGTAGTCGATCGTCCGGTAGACTCTAGTTATCTTTGCCCCGTGGTTTATGTACCATTGCAGCAGCGGCTCGTACAAAAGTATCCGCTGTGCTGACAACGTCCCCATTAGTTTCTTGTTTTTCTCCACCACTTTTCTTCCTGTTGCTTTCAAGTATTTTTTCATGTGCTTTGGAACGGCTTTGGTCGGTACCGATTTTTTGTGAAAGAAGGGGCACATTTCTTCAAACTTTTGGTGCAAGTGGTTTGGGATTTCTATGTCCACTTCTGCGTACCCGAACCAGCTTTTTTCTTTTAATCTGTGCGTTAATATTGGGGCAGCATCTACTTGGTACTCGTCCGTGTAGTGCACAACCCTTTCTTTTCCGCATGGCATTTCTCTCAGCATTGTTGAGAGGTACAGCGCGTTCGCGTCATATCCGAGGATGTTTTGACAAAGTTTCGCATGGGCTTCTGTTATAATTTCTCCATCCCTTGGGATTGGGTGTTGATGCGATCTTATCCGCGTTTTACCTGCTTCATGATATCTTGTGAAGACCAAACTTGGCCCTCCGACTACCGCCCCTTTTAACATTTCATATGCTTCTTTACTTGGGGCATATAGTTCCGCTTTGCGTTCTATTGCGCCCTTTAGCAGGTAGTGCAAACTCACTCCCGGTATGCTGACTGCGTCTTTCATTATGTCTATCCCCTTCTCTATGTAAAAGTTTTTCATTTTTTGGAGCGCTTCAAGCCCGGGTGCCACATCCAGATTATTGTAATATTTCAGCCAGTCTTTAAAGGTTTTCATCCCTTTTTCTTTGAACAGTCTCTGACATTCCTCCCATTCTTTCCGTGTTAGAACGTACTCATTCTTAAGCTTCGAATACCAGTGCAGGTAATCTGGCAATCCTGGGTAATCCAGCTTTTCTGCGCTGTCAAACCACTCGTACGGGAGCCAGGATTTTGTTGCCTTGCAGTCGTACGCTTCCACCCATTTCGCGTAGCTGATTCCTGGGCCCAAGTAGTTGATTATGTCCAGGAAACGCAATCTGTCCGTGAGTAAGAACATGATTTTACTCCCATTCTTTGCCACTCTCACTTTGTTGGTTGTACCTGCGAGCTGTTTCGCGAAGTAATTCTTTATCAGGTTCAAATCATAACTTCCTGAGTTGAAACCGAGTGTTGGCACCTGGTCGCACCATTCTTCTATTTTTTTCCTTTGATCTTTTGGTATCAGCTCGATGTCTGCCGGCATGAATTCTGCGTGCACTTTTGCTCTGATGTTTTTCTCTCGTCTTTTCAGTTCTTCCATGAACTTTTGAACCAACACTTTGGGGTTTTTTTCACAGATGTGGGTTGGCTCTCTTTCCAATGTATCGCCCACGCTTACTGAGATTGGTATGTGTTTGTTCTCAATCGTGAGATTTCCTGTTGGTTCCTTTCGATGGTTTTTGTCTCCGTACGCCTCAAAGTCATACAGAATAGCGTGTGGATAGCTTTTTGTTTGGGGTTTTGATGGTTCTTCACCATATTTGTCTGCACCTCCTGGAACGAGCCACTGACATGACCAGCACTCGATTACTTTGTATCCGGCCTTTCTTAGGTGGGCTGTTCTCTTCTTTGTTGCTTGGTACAGATCTTCTGCCGTCTTTGTCCCGTGTGATAATATTTGCCCTCGATTTGGGTAACATCTCGGACATCCGTGCCAGCTACAGCCGTGATACTGCAGCACCAGCTTTCTTTCGTGGTTGTACCCGTCTACTGGACTTTTCTCTATCCACCTTTCACCTCCGTGACCTGATTCAGCGTGGTGAATGGTGATTTTCCAGCGTTTTGCCACGTACTCCAACCATTGGATTGATTCTTTTGAGGCCTTTTGCTTCGGATAAAACGCTTTCTGATATGCTGTTTGTGGCGCTTCGACCTTCTCTCCGGGGCAGTGTGTTACTGTTTTACCTTGGGCGCATCTTTCCACGTGACGTTGGAGGTTGCAAGCCTTTGTGAATCTTGCGTGACAGTGGATGCATTCATAAGTTTTCGCTAACTTTGTTATGTCTTTTATCAAGAATGCGTGCTCATTAAAAACACCGATTGTCATAATATTTTTAAACTGCGGCGCTGGGTTTCTTGTGAGATGCCATACCACCTCGATTGGCGCTTCCATGTCAAATTCATCTTCTATGCACTCTGGCATATAAACTCTTATCCCAAGCCAATCTGAGAAAGGTTTGCCCGTGTTCAGGTGCATTTCTACCTTTTCTAGTTCATCCAATGAGGTTTTCCCAACCCAACTATTTGGCATCTTTTCAAGTTTGTAGAAACTCTTGGCCAGATCTCGGGCTGCTTCTGTACTTCGATCTGGTCTGGCTCCTTTGTGCACAGCGATACAGCGCCATAAACACAGGTTATCCCTATAGGTGTCCAGCGCCACCATTGCTTGTTTTCTCCCCGTGTTTGCTTGTTTACGCAGCCAGTCTGGTAAGGGTCCTGTTCCCATCAATGGCTGGCGGTCAAGCACAACCTTTACATCTACGTTAAAATGCGACTCAAAGATCCACTTTGTATCTGGTCTTTCAGTGTTATCCGGGTCCAAACGTACCGCCTCCCTTGCCTTGATCCATTCTTCTGCGTCTGCGTACGTTTTCATCCATGGGGAGCCCTTATTTTGGTAATAAGTAAGCCTAGTCCCATCTTCAATGTTTTCTAAAATATATGAATAGGCGTGCCTCATGTAAAACGATGTTCCCACGTTCTCCCTTATCTTTTCGATGAACCTGGGTGTGAGGTCTTTGTTTAGACCCACTACAAAACGCCACCTCTTGTAACGTCTCCCGCTCTCCTCTACCACACCCTCATATTCCGTGTCATGGTACAGGTCCAGAACCTCATTCTGATAATCTGTCACGGTTTTCACCTTGTTCGGCGGGATGGGGTCGAATATTTTCAAAATGGTTTCTTTTCTGTTTCTTTTTCTGTTTCTGGGTGGCGGTTTCGGTATTGGTTTTAATGGGGCTTTTAATTTTTTCTTTGTGGCTTCTGGGATTGGTTCATCCAGCAAAGTGTTTATTACCCTTTGAATTGTAGGTGTGTCTTCTGCAATTAATTTTGATAAATATCGCAAATCTTCGGGATCAAGATTTGCAAGTTCTTCTTCCAAAGATTCGAGGTCAATTTCGTCCATCGTATATAAGGTAGAAAAATATTTTTAATTTTTATTATTTAGAACGTTTGTACTTCACTGTTGTGTTCCTCTAAATAGACGTTCCGCGGCTCGTTTGTTTATTCGGTTTTGTTCTTTTCTTCCAAGTAGTAATATCGGAGTCTGACTAAAACTACCGAGCAGCACCCACATAATTTACCTCTTTCCGTGTGTACTACTAAGGGACTTTATCAAGGCACGCGAGCTTTTGTGAGCGTGGTTTGATAAAGTCCCTTAGTAGTACACACGGAAAGAGGTAAAATTATGTGGGTGCGCCCGAGGTGGTTTTAGTCAGACTCCGATATTACTACTAACTGCTCTATTTTCGCTCGCATTGTTTATTTCAGTGAGTGTATGTTAAATCTCGTACGCGTGATTTAAGATTCGTAAACAATTCTTTACGCCGGTTTCGTTGCGTATTACCTGTGCCTGGGTGAGTGAGTTCAGACTTTTTCTACCGCACATTTGCTTACCAGAAACAAAGAAAATTCATGTAGTTCTCTACGTAAAATTCTCTAACGTATTAAGCAACGTGTACGATAAAACAGAATAGTTAATCATGGAACCAAAACAAGACGGCTCAAACTACATTGTTCGCTTGTTAGATTAGCGAGCACCACTTCGAAATCACAAACTGCCACAACTCACACACAAAAAAAGCTTTAAAATAACTTGCATAACCGGCTCGCAATGAATTTGCCAGTTTTGTTTTGCAGCCGTGTTTTTCTTTGTTCTGGCGTGAACTCATTTTCTTTAGCCGCGTGTTGACTTTTTTCGCGCTGTTTTTTTTTTTTTTGCCTTGAGTTGATTGTATGGCCTTGACTGTTTTGAAGTAAATCAAAACAAATGTCCTTGCCTTCATCGAGGTCCTTTTTTACACTGATTTGCTCTAGGAGATTTATTCGTGTACAGTAAAAGTTATAAAAAGTTTTTATACTAAAATTTGATATGTGCGCCTCCGTGCATTAGTGGGGAACCCAATAAAGTGCAGGGACATCAAAACACTGTAAGTTCAAGCAAAAAAATAATAAATGGGAGCTCCGCTTTTAGGCCTGCCTAAATCTATATATTACAGTTTTGACTAGCATCACGTGATACGTTTAACGAAGCGGGTTTTTTTTACGATATACTAATTCAATTTTTTCCTTCGAAAAAAAAAAACATGCTTTTGTTAAACCACAAATATAAACAACACTCTGCCCGATATTATTTGCCTTCCCATATAAATAGTTCCTCAAATGCGACAGCTGTCTTCTATAGTCAATAAACAAACACGTCCTTCATCTCTGCATTGCAAGAGTTTACTTTTAAACTATTCATGTTATTTTCTATAACGCTTTCCATAGTGTTAAAATGGGGCATGAACAAATTATAATTGCTTTTCTAATTACGTAATTTATTGCAACTTACAACAAAAAAACTAAGCTAAATCATTGCAACATATTTATATTTAAAAATTATTCGATTCCACGAGCGCGCGTTGGATATGAGATGGTTGATAGCCAACGAGGCGCGTAGCGCCGTCTATAACGATCTCATATCCAACAAGCGCAAGTGGAATAATTGTTTTATAATAATTGTTTTAGTAACAGGCAAAAGTTCGATAAAATGTTATGCCCATCCGTATTCCAATGCTAAGAACAGCACAGCGAGGAATCCACAGTGTATCTATCGATTCTGCTAAGGGAATAGCTGTTATTGTAGTTCTCAGCGGTTTCAATTCGCTATAATATATTATTTTGTTAAGAAGGTATGCGAACGAGGTGAAAGGGTCATTCTGACCCTTTCGCCTCGTTCACATACCTTCTTAACAAAAGAATATATTATTGCGTGCTCAACTGCAATAACAGCAATTTCAACCGGAACAATCGTTATTGCAGTATCACTTTCATGTGTTCTTACACAACGGTTATTGTATCGGCCATATTTTATTTTAATTAACATAAGATCAGAGGTATCGTAAATATAAATTGTGTCTCGTTTACCTGTGCATTGGGGGCGGACGACATGCTCGTCTAATTCGCACTGCTTCCTTTCCTTTGCAGCACGGGAATATTCCAGCTGGCCGAAATGTCCGAAAATAAAAATATGTATACAGTATAAAACAGAACTGAAATGAATCATTGATGTAGGCTGCTACGGCCTCAATTTTTTCTGAAATTTCTATTTGGGGTTAAAGGATTGAAAGTACTGGCTTGTACGCTTGATTTTATGTTTTTCTGACTTTATCTCAATATTTTTCGGGCGACTTCAATTTTTCTGCGCTGCGTACATTGTTTTACCGCAAGTGCCAGACGAGATCAGACGAGTGGTGCCAAACGTCCGCCAATGCGTCGCATACAGGTAAACAAGCCACTATTTTCGATTCCTCCGATCAGTCTAAGTGAAAATATCCGGGTAGATCTTAAAATATATTTCTTTCTATGACATCCGAAATAGATTCCCCGACTTTTTTGTGGTTCTGTAATGTGAATTGAAATAAACTCCGTGTCAGAACACACGAAAGTGACTCCGAAGTTACTGTTCGCCGATTGGGCAAAACAATACAAAGGATTTCTTTTTTGCTCAATCAGGAGCCAGCGTTCGCAGAGTCGCTTGGAAATGGTCTGGAGAGACTCGTTTCCCAGGGGCTCTTATACGTTTTGTAGAAAACTTTCGCCGCTACGATTTCTATCAGGTTTACATCGTTTTGCCCCGACTAACTGCCCCTGGGTCTCCGAGGTTGTTGGGGAGTATAACAAAGCGTTTTTTTCTACGATATGCTGATTCATTTTTTTCCTCAAAAAGAGACATGCTTTGGAAACCGCAAATATGAGCAACTCACAACCCGATATTATTTACTTTCCCACATAAATAGTTCTTCAAATGCGACAGCTGTCTTCTATACTCAACATACAAACACATTCTTCATCGCTGCATTGCAAGAATTTACTTTCTATTCTTGTAATTTTCTATAACGCTTTCCATAGTGTTATGATGGGGTGGGGACAAATTATAATTGCTTTTCAATTACGTAACTTATTGCAACTTGTAACAAAACACTAAATTAAATCATTTCAACATTCTTAAATATTACAATAAGCAATAGACTTAAATATTTTTTTCTTATTTTTCTCAAAATGTCTTTGTTCTTTGTTTCTGTATCTTTCTTGCTGGACAAAACAGCGGGTAAGTAAACAAACCACTCTTTATCTTGTCATTTACTCGTCGCTAGTCGTGTCATTTCCTGTAATGTTCCCCATAGTTTTGACTTTGGTTAGCTAGCGCTGAAAAAAACACTTTGGCGTTGTAGAATAAAATGTTATGACCATCTATAGTCCAACGCTAAGATCGGCACAGCGAGGAATCCACTGCGTATCATTCGATTCTGCTTAGGGAATTTCAACCGGAGCAATCTTCATTGAATAGCGCCCATAATTAGGCGTTTACGCGTATGGGAGCCCCATAAGACATGTGGGACTAGGAACAGAGCATTTTTATTTTCACTAACGAGCCTCGAGGGTACGTGGTTTTCTGCGTTTAATTTTTAACGTTGACGTCCACCCGTTTAGAACAAAATACTGACCTGAGTATTATGTATTTTGCTGTTCTCTGGTGTTATTCATTACATCGTTCAAACCGCAGCAGTGTAAAAGATTGAAAACGTGTTAGAGAGGAAAATTATACGGCCTGAAGTTCCCGTTATTGTATGCATGGCATACACGATTCTTCATAAAGCACAGGAATCGAACTAATTTCACAAATCGTTCGCATAAGTGGTCAAAAAACACCTAATGACTGGCCCCAAGAGAAACGACTAGCTTTGTTTCTCCGAGACCGTCATTGCCGAGGTCCGAGGAAAAACAACCCTCACTGTTTCCCGAGGGGACAGTCATTAATTGTTTTGGTTATATCTTCCCCCTCATCCAACTGAAAACAAAGAACTAAGTTACATCTTTGTAATATATTTATATAACACAATAAGTAATATATTTAAATATTTTTTTCTCAAAATGTCCGTGTTCTTTGCTTTTGCATTTTCCTTGCTGGACAATACAGCCGGTAAGTAAACAACGCACTCTATATCTTGTCATTTACTCGTCCCTAGTCGTGTCATTTCCTGTAATGCTCGCCATAGTTATGACTTTGGTTAGCTGAAAAACCAATTTGGCGTTGTAGTTAAAGGCAAATATTTTAATAAAATGTTATGCCCGTCTATAGTCAAACGCCAAGATCAGCGGGTCGCCCACTACCTCTCGGAACGAGCTTCTTCATTGGTGCGTAAAACAATAGATAACAGGTCATAACAATGCTCCTAGCCCTGAATAACGATAGAGGTAGTGTTTCCAGGGGGCGAATGAAAATAGAGGTTCCAGAGAGGTAGTGTCTTACTGAGATCAGCACAGCGAGGAATCCACTGCGTATCAATCGATTCTGCTTAGGGAATTCAACCGGAGCAATCTTCATCGAATAGCGCCCATAATTAAGGGTTTACGCGTATGGGGGCCCCATAAGATATGTGAGACTAGGAACGGAGCATGTGCTTTTTCCTACCGAGTCTCGCGTTTAAAAGGCACAGCGAAGATGATTTTCTGCGTTTAATTTTTAACGTTGACGTCCACCCATTTAGAACAAAATGCTGACCTGAATATTCTGTATTTTGCTGTTATGTGTTGTTGTTCATGACATCGTTGAAAACGTGTTAGTGGGAATAATTATACGGTACGGCCTGAAGTTCCCGTTATTGTATGGATGGTATACACGATTCTTCATAAAGCACAGGAATCGAACTAATTTCACAAACCGTTTACATAAGTGGTCAAAAAACACTTAATGACTGGCCCCAAGAGAAACGACTAGTTTTGTTTCTCCGAGACCGTCATTGCCGAGGTCCGAGGAAAAACAACCTTCACTGTTTCCCGAGGGGACAGTCATTAACTGTTTTGGTTATATATCCCCCCTCTTCCAACTGAAAACAAAGAACTAAGTTAAATCTTTGTAATTATTTATAGAACACAAAAAATAATAGATTTAAATATTTTTTTCCTCAAAATGTCTGTATTCTTTGCTTTTGCATTTTCCTTGCTGGGCAATACAGTCGGTAAGTAAACAACGCACTCCATATCTTGTCATTTACTCGCCCCTAGTCTTGTCATTTTCTATAATGCTTCCTATAGTTATGACTTAGGATAAGTAAGAAGCCTTTTTTATTGAAATATATCACATAGCTTTGTTAAGGAAAAATATATATTCTAAGTTAAATCTTTCACACATTAATACAACACAATGAGTTTTAGACTTTCTTTTTTCTTTCTTCTTTGTTTTTGCACACACCCTCTTCTTTGTTGGCTGACATTCATCCCTGTCCTGTTTAACAGTTCTTCGACTAGATATTATGAAGGTGATAATTATTGGAGAAAAACTGAATCGAATTGAAACTTAGTAGAGTACACAAGGCTGCTTATCTTACTGTTGTAAAAATCTGTTCAGATGTTATGGTATGTTATAATAACACAGCTTTGCAAGTTTTTCAAATGCCCAAGCCCGCCCCAACGGTCGCGACGTGTTGATTGGTAGATTCGAATGGGCTCGCGTTCCTAACATTCCTTTGGTTCAGAATTTTGCACTGATCATATGGAGAAAGCTACTTTTGAGACTTCGGGATCGCTTTTCTCGGAAAATATTGGAAGGATGAAGCTCTAATTCGGCACAGGGACAGAGAAATATCCAGTTGTTCGGATGTCCGTGTTTTCGAGGCGAGAATTTTGATGGTTTAGCGTCAGTTCTAGCTTGAATAGGACAAGGTCGCGACCGCCGGCGGTAAAGCTGCCTGCCTTGTTCTCTCTTCTCTCTCTGTTTATACCGGTCGCTAAATGATCTCGCAAAATAACGCTTTAAAGGGCTCGGGGCGGCGAATAAACATGACACAAGACTCAATCAACATTTCGTCTTAATTTTTATTGAATCATTTAGAGTAATTTTTATATTTTGCAGTAAATCGGAGCCGACGTAATATTTCTCTATACGCATCATTGATTTCGACATAACCTTATGTCAACAATTTATTAACCACGAACACGTAGGGTGGTTCGCCTGTGGTCTGAGACTCGCCTTCGCTCCCTCCAATTTCTTGACCAAATTAAGCACAGACACTAGCAGAAAGGCCAAATCTAACAGTTTCCCACATCAAAATCCATTTTCCTGCGTTCCAGACCACAAATGATGATACATTAATCCGCATACTTTATAAACAACAGTTCGCCGCCATGTCAAAACACATCCGTAACTTTGTGATTTCTTCCGTCGACTGCCAAACCTCTTTAGTACAATTCATCCGGAAAGGTAGATAAATGAACTCTGCATTAAGCAAATGCATGCCTGTGAACATTACAGAGTAATGTCAGTGATGCATTTGGCAGAAATCGAGTCGCGCGTTCGAAAGTCAGAATGTTGAATAAACGAACACACCGGAAGTTCGGGAGACGGGACTGCTGACCGGATGTAACACAATACAAATGGTGTAGGTGTAAATTCTTTTAGGACATCTCATGGTTCTTTTGGTTTTAAAGGTGGAAGGTTTTACGATGAAAATGCAACATCAAAAATATAACTACTAGGTATATTCTTACCACAGAAGTTTAAGTTGTATTTTACCGGCGATGAGTGTTTTCTGCATCTTTCGCATCTGTTGTTTATAAAGTATGCGGATTAATGTATCATCATTTGTGGTCTGGAACGCAAGAAAATGGATTTTGATGTGGGAAACTGTTAGATTATGCCTTTCTGCTAGTGTCTGTGCTTAATTTGGTCAAGAAATTGGAGGGAGCGAAGGCGAGTCTCAGACAACAAATCGTCTCGAAGAAATTGCCAAAACTTGCAAGGTAGGCTTTTGTATTAATTTAAACTTCACCAAATTCGCCAACCAAAACGTTATTAATCACATTTACGTAACAGACCAGGTGATATAAAATTATTGTCAAGCTGAATTCATCTCTCTTAAGCCTTTTTAGGACAAATAGCGAGGCCCTCAAAATGGCCAATCTTGCAATTTGTTGCAATTTCCCTTGTATGTCTTTAATGCCTATGGACAAACTATAACGTTCCCCCAAAAAGATGTTATGATATTTCGAAACTGCATTATCCATATTAGCTCTGCTGCTAATTTGGTTTCAAGAAAGTGAGTACTTTGGGAAAAATAGCGACATTGGTTTTGGTGGATTTTGCCGCTTGTCCAAATGGCCGACAGGCTTTATTACACAGCGTCAATTTTTTCCTTGTTCATAAACCTCAAACTGCTTTTACAATAATTTTTATAAACTAGAAGAATGACTCTACTTTCTGCTGGAATTCCATTTGATTTGGTTTACATTTACCCGAGAACTAGCCTCGTATATTTTTACTTTTTGAGAGTCGAATTTTAGCTCAAAACATGAACCTGAGGCTTGCTTGACTAAGTGCGGTTACCATGGAAACAATACATCTGCCAATCAAAATATGGTCGTTTTTGTTCATTCCCCCAGGTAGCCTACCTCCACACAAAAAATGAAGGGGGGTTAAATATTTGCATTTCCAAGTTTGCTTCACTTTCTCAGAGAACGGTTCTTAAGCAGTGGACAGAAAAAAAAAAATAATAATAACACTCCAAATTCAAATTCGATCTCCATGCGCGTACTCTTTCTAACAAGCTCCTGAGAGTTTTACCGTTTTACGTGGATAAACAAATGACACTTAAACTTCTTTTCTTTTTTTCTTTTATACATTTGAATTGTTCAGAAATTTCGCTGGTTTGACTGTTATTCCGTTCATTTTATGAAATCGTAGTTGAGGAGTAACGAAGAGTTTTGGCGACATTCGCAATGCGACTTAAGTTTCGTCCGTTCGCATTACTTTTGCACTTTTTTTTATAAATGTCATATGATAACATATGTGGTTTTCCCTTTAGTCGGACAATTGTTTGAGCTTTCCCGAGCGATACAGATTTTTGTACATTTTTTTTTCATAAATAGGTGTGAACCGCTTATATGAGAAATCGAAATGTTGGGTCGGTGAGGTGCCGGGTGATCCTTGGTGTAGGATTACCCACTTTGAAGGTGGGGTGAGCCGAACGTCGAATGTAAACTCTCTGTCTATTATATAGACTCTTGGTTTTAGGCAATCGTAACTTGATAAAAAAACATGAAACAAACAGCGGTAATAAACATTGTGAAAAATCGCATTTTACTAACTTGACGTTTCGTATGCTATGCAACATACATTTTCAAAAGTATGACCGTTACAAAATTTTAACGACTATTATATATTGTTATGAAAACGGTCTGGAACCTAGACTGAGACAATTGATCTACAGCAGTAACTTAATATTATCGCTTAAGTTAATAGAGCAACAACCTCTCACTGCCAACGTTGGCATTTAATGAAGGTTGTAGCTCTTGAATGAATAAGGTCTCTTTAATTTTGCAATGTAGGTCAGTTTTGCCGGACGCTGGAATGTCAAAATGATCCCATTTGATGTTATGGCCCGTGGTAATGATATGATCATTTTAGTCGTTAAAATTTTGTAACGGTGATACTTTTGAAAATGTTTGTTGCATAGCATACGAAACGTCAAGTTAGTAAAATGCGATTTTTCTCTGTCTATTGTTAACTTACCTGTCAGATTTTTTTGACTCGGCTCACAGGGACAACTTTTTAAAAATTAAACGCTCGGTTAAAAGATGGCTATAAGCATGCACAAAACAACAATTTAGGACGCCTTGTGTCAACAAACCATTCGAAAATCAAGACTCGTTTATTTATTTCAGTCGATCGCCTGTTACACTGTCACCGTCGCCGCACACGCAGTGTTCAGTCTTTTCAAGGGATTTCAGATTTTCGTTGTACTGGATTGAACTTTAATTTTTTTTAGGGACGGCTATAGAACTGTTTTAGTATATACTAAAACAATTATTCGCCACAGTAACATAGAAAAACGGTGAACATGTTTATCTCCATTTTTCTCCTTCGGCGAACAACTGTTAAATTATGTAATGCGATAGTTATTACGATATGTAACGTTATTAGCGGAGCTCCTAAGCGGCCCGAAGGGCCCAGAGCGGAGCCCCATAGGTTTCATGCGAACGTGGAAAATTTGTAAAACCATGTGTTTGAGTTTTCATGGTCATCGTGGCAAGCGGCATGGCTCGCGGGCGCGTGCGCTCTACATACGTACATACGTACGAAGTTGCCCAAACTGGCGGCCATATCCAGAAAAAGCTTTCACCGCTGTCAAACGTCTGAGGCTGTTTTTATTTTCTTACTTCGAGAGAAGTCTTTCACGTTAACGGGGAAGCATCATTAAGGATATGTAATATAGCTGCTGAGTACAAATATATTTTTAGTTCTCTCAAACGAGATTCTTTACTTTCAAAATGCTCCGCACCCGAACAAAATTGCTTTGGCAATGGCTCCGTCAGTCCGCATTTCGCCGTTTTCAAACACTTTTAGTAAACTTACAAAAAATTTACTAAATCAGGATAAATTTGTTAAGTACTAAACTTTGAACTGTAAAAATGAAAACTTTATCTTTGAAGTAGTTTTCTTGTTTTTTTTTTTACGTTTTACCGCGTTGCCCTTGACCTGGGCAGGCCTCTTACATGTTTCATATTGACCATCCTCCTTTCGTTAAAAAATACATATCGTAGAAGTTTGTAGAACACTGCACTTTTTTTTTTTCATGTTGAAAATCGACTAGGGATATTTCATTTCGCCTTAAGTCTTCGTGAATATTTCTTGCTCTATTTATTCATCTACTGACATCATGGAAACTTGTGCCAAATGATCTAGGACAACCTCGTAACGGGAAGATCCGAAATAATTGCAGACTTGAACATTATATATCGGACTAAAAGTCAAAAAGAGCGATGACCAGGGTTTGACCTGCGGCTGAGCATGGCTGAAAATCACTGAATTGAGCTCAAATAAAAGTGAACTCAGAGCTGATCAAGTTCACTGAAGTGAAGGATAAAAGACTGTTAAAGGCTACACCGATGGAAAGAAAGAAATTGATCTTCGCTGATAATTTATATAAATTATTCGCGGTGGTGTTGGAGTAAGCTTACAACGAAACTGCCGTGTTCGTCTCTGATATTTTTATTGGGCTGGTTTTGAAGCTTTGCCCTGCAGAATTTACAAGCCTTCTCCAATAATAAGGTAACAAACGTTAATGTGTGCACTAAGAATAAGCCCAATTTTATATTGAGAGAATTATACTTCATTTTTGAAGTTGTGTCGGTTTTCAGATCTTCCCGTAAATATTTATCAAACGTGTTCATGTTTGTACATTTTATACAGACATTGTTCATTAAATATTTCGTTTAGACGAACTATTTTCTGTTTTAGTTAGTGGAGTTAACTGTGATATTCATAATGGGATTTTAAAAACTAACTTTTAACATCAAAATCACGATTTCGGCTCGCTTGCATTTGTTTTGTTTCTCTTATCACTGCTGGTCAGTGAGCGTGTTGAAATATCTTAGATGCGTAAATGAATATTTCGCCGGTTTCGTTGCGAGTTACCTGTGCTTGGCCAAGTGAGTTCAGGCTTCACCTAACGCATATTTACTTACCAGAAATGAAGAAAATTCATTCAGTTCTCTACATAAAATTCTCTTAGGCATTTTAATAGCAACGCGTACGATGAAACAGAATTAGTAAATCATGCAACCAAACCGCAACGAAAAGGAAGGCAGTTCAAAACAGTCAAAACAACATTGTAAGCTTATTCTAAGTTAGCGTGCACCACTTCCCAAATCACAAACTGCCACAATTCTTACACAAAAACTTCCTTAAAATGACTTACATAACCGGCACCATCAATTTACAGAGTTTGTTTTGCCGCCGTGATTTTCTCAGTTTGCCGTGGCGTGACTTCATTTTGTTTACTGTGTTTAGCAGCGAGTTCACTTCGTTTTCTGCTTTTGCCTTGAGTTGATTTTCTTGCCCTGATAGTTTTGTAGTAATCAAAACAAGGTGAAGATTCTTTTTACATTGAATAACTCATAAAGGTCCTAGATGTGTATTATTAAATAGTGTACAGTCAACATTGTAAAAAGTTTTACAAAGATTTGTTTTGCGCCTACGTGCGTACGCGAGGAACCCAAAATTCAGACGGGTTAACCACAATATATTTGCGTCACTTTCGTCAACAAAACCATGAGAGGTTTTTAAGATATTAAGTTCAACCATGAGCGATTAAAATTTATTTTATACCTATATGGGTCACCGTATAAAGGTTAGAAATATAGTGTTTACTTATTTGGCAACTCTGTAATTAACTTGAGCAAAAAAAAAAAAAAAATGGGAGCTCCGCTTTTAGGCCTGCCTAAATATATATATTAGAATACTCAATATTGATTGGCTCTGTTGTTCTGAAATGACTGTAGGTCATTCAGTGTATTTTCAGTATTTAACAGAAAAAAAAATAGAATAAAATAAAGAATCTAACAAGCCATTATTTCTCCTTAATATTGACCTTACTTCTTATTACTCTTTTCTCTTTATAAACAATCGCTTATGGACAAATCAGGGACGGGTAAGAATAACTACATTTTCATGTAGACAAGCTTATCAAGAAATTAGTGCGGCTTCACACGAATATTAACAGTATAGGATTAACTATAAAACAGAAGAAAAAATTTATAACTGCACAAAATAAGAGCCAGAATCTGTGCTAGGTGTATATATGTAGTTCAAACAACCATTTGCTAGGAGCCTCACTATGTCTTCCAAATCAGAATACGCATATGTAAAAATAATTGTCTTCACGTGTTATTGCCCTATATTTTATATATATATTTTATTAATCTACTTATTTTATGTCATTTCATTTTGTCTCCTCCATCTGCTTCGATTACCGGGCAATATAGGTCGTAAGTAGCCCTTTATTTTTATTTTTTCAACTTTGTTAACTGGAATTTATTTAAGAAAGAAAGAAGAGAAGCTGCTCTTTTTTCATATATATACCACTTTTCTGGCGTCCGCCTTTCCGATTGTCGGGGTAGCTTGTAACCAACGGTAAGCGACCACTTGACACTTACCATATCAGAGTACACAAGACAATTCAAGCCGAAAATAAACACAACAAACTTCATTTAGCTTTAACAGCACTCTTATTTGTCCTTGGACATTATCTGTCCCTGGAAGTTCACAGTTTTCTTCGAGATTCGCTCGCGGAAAACTATTTCCTTCTCGATACTGTTCGCGGGCAAATATCGTTGCAAATTTTCGCACCAAATGGAGGTTATTGTTTATATGTTGGAGTCAGTCTTGCCTTGTCATGAAACGGGTAATATAGTCTCTCTGAAATGTCTTCGGACCATTATATGTTTTCTTTGTAGAGACTGACCACGTATAGGTACAATACATGAACTTTGGTCAGTTTTTTGTCATGCATAATCAGACTTTATGCTTTGTAAATTTGCTTATCAAATCAGAAAAATTGCTTTTATACCCGTTTTTACGGAATGCTTACGTGGCTTGTTTAAACTCTGTGGTCTTAAAACAGGGTTTATGCATGCGTCGGGCATGGCAATGGCATGGATTAAGCGATAAAATACACTAGAGGAAATTTAGACCTCATATGCTAGGACCGGAGCTTTGTAATCGACCACCTTCCGTAATCGACCCCCTGAGCTTGGTATCTGAGGTAGCACCTACTCGAGGTTTGACTGTATAGTTAACGTGAGTAAGAAGTCAACATTTACTAACATATTTTCTTTTAAAAGAGTAAAAAAGCGTTCTCTGGTTAAAAAGTGTCGGCGCCGACAGTTTTGGCAGTATGCCAAGATTCTAGAGTTCTTCGAACACGGTGATTGCCTTTGTCTATCACAGTAGCACCCTCAAAGTCAATAGAATGATTGTTATGCCAAGCATGGTTGGCAATGTTCGAGCCTCTCGTATAGTTTTTAAGATTTCGCTGATGTTCCTTTCTTCGGGTTTTAAAACATCTGCCAGTTTCTCCTACATAAGACCAACTGCAGTCAGCGCACGGAATTTTGTAGACAACATTGCATTGGAGATCCAGGGGCTGCCTGAACTTAGGAGAAGGAAATTCTTGTTGCAAGGTTTTAGCTGGTTTACTTACAACACGAATGTCATTTTTGCGGAGTAATCTGGTAAGAGGTTCAGACAGTCCGCGGATGTAGGGAAGACATGCGAAACCCATGGATGTGTCTGATGGATCGGCCCATTTGAAGAACATGGACACCAATTCTTCTGGTGGAGGAGTTGTTGGAGCTGACTTCTTTTTTAAAATGTTAGAAATAACTGTTGATGGATAGCCATTGGCTGTCAATGCTTCCGTAACGTGACTAGTCTCGCGCGCTTTTCCTTCACAGGTGCTAGGTAGGTTGGCTGCGCGGAATAAGAGAGTCGAGGCCGCACTGACTTTATGTTTTGTTTCATGATGTGAGGAAAAATCCAGATATCTATCTGTGTGTGTCGGCTTCCGGTAAACGTCGATGACAGCAACACCATTTTTCCTGGAAACCAGGGTGTCCAAGAAAGAGATTTGGCCATTGTTTTCTTCTTCGATAGTAAAAACGATTTTGGAATCAATGGAGTTTAAGGTGTCATGAAAGGAGGTGTCATGAAAGTCCAATAAAGAAATGATGTCGTCGGTAGTAAGGCTTGTTCTAGACGGTAAAGTACTATCATTGTTCAACTTGTTGCGAATGTAATCACACGCTTTATTGACCGGGATAGCTGTGAAAAGCGACACAACGTCAAATGACACCATAACTTCGTCCTCGGAAATTTCCATGTTGGCTACTTCTTTGGCAAACTGTGAAGAGTTGAGAACTGAATAGCCATTGAGGTTCTGAATCGGCGATAGGATGTCAGAAAGAAACTTTGATGTGTTGTAAAGGGCAGACCCGATACTCGATACAATCGGTCGAAGCGGGAATCCTGGTTTGTGGTGCTTAATGGAACCCCGGATGGCAGGCGGAGAACCGTCTGTAGAACGAAGTTTTTGATAGACTGTTTCGTTTATCTTGTTTTGTCGTTTGAGAACGACAAAAAGTTTCTTTCTGACATCCTATCGCCGATTCAGAACCTCAATGGCTATTTAGTTCTCAACTCTTCACAGTTTGCCAAAGAAGTAGCCAATATGGAAATTTCCGAGGACGAAGTTATGGTGTCATTTGACGTTGTGTCGCTTTTCACAGCTATCCCGGTCAATAAAGCGTGTGATTACATTCGCAACAAGTTGAACAATGATAGTACTTTACCGTCTAGAACAAGCCTTACTACCGACGACATCATTTCTTTATTGGACTTTACCCTCTCCAATAACTATTTTGTTTACAATAATTGTGTATATAAGCAGGTTCACGGTTGTGCTATGGGCAGCCCTGTAAGCCCTATTGTCGCTAATCTCTGCATGGAGGTTGTTGAAGAATTAGCCATCAATACTTCTACAGTTGCACCAAGGGTTTGGAAACGATATGTTGACGACAGCTTCGTCATCATTAAGAAAGACGCTGTCTCCTCCTTTCATGACACCTTAAACTCCATTGATTCCAAAATCGTTTTTACTATCGAAGAAGAAAACAATGGCCAAATCTCTTTCTTGGACACCCTGGTTTCCAGGAAAAATGGTGTTGCTGTCATCGACG